>JADMNL010000023.1:196355000-197555000 GCA_016271365.2 Neoceratodus forsteri | reverse complement strand
TCTCAATGAATGTTTCAGTCACATCTATGTTAAGGTCTTGTATTTCAGTGACTTGCAACTGGCATTTGTCATATATTGTTATCACACATTCCCTGGTCTATCCGTCCTATACATTTTGAAGTTGCCTATCTCTGTTCTCACATATCACTGTAATACCACCATCTGTCTTTTATCCCTACAGAATTATGTCCAGTTCTGCCATATTGATCAGTGACTCTAGTTCAGCCTGTTTGTCAGGCATCCTGTATTAGTAGGCATACCCCTTATTTGTGATTTTATTTTATTTAAACTTACCAAGCCTCTGCTACTACCTCACTGGTCTTGCTTATCATCCCTGTGACTTAACATGTCTAACAATACTTTGTTCTTGCATTTTCCTCTCCCTGTTCTTACTGTTGCAGTCAAAGACATGGTCAGATGTTTCCTGAAATGTCTGTGGTATCTCTAGGTAAATCCATTACTTGCCTTCAGTCAGCATAGCTCAGCTGGTAGCACATCCACTTCTGAACCAGAAGGTCATGGGTTCTTGTACCACACTGGGACTGGACTCGTACCTAAAATGCTGGCACCTGAGTGCAGTGTGGGAGGGGGCTGTAACATTGGGGTATGCCATCCTTTGGTTGAGACATTAAACCAAGGTCCCTTTTACCCATCCTGGTGCTGTCCTAGTGGGTGTCCAGGTGGAAGCCAAAGAACCCAGGATGTTCTTCACAAAGAGTAGGGGACAGCCCCAATTGCCTGGCCAATATTCCCCTTCCCACAAAACTGGTTCATGTAATTGTCCAGGCTGTGTGTGGGTGTTGATGTGCGATATGGCCACCACTACACATTCAGTCACTTCACTACCAGTCTAGCATTGCCTATAAAGTGCTTTGGGATACATTGTGTATGAAAAGTGATATATAAATGCTGATTCTGATTCTGATTCTGAGTACCACTGTGAGCCACCAGACAGAATCTTTTTAGATAGATCACAAACTATTTGGACATATCTGAATGTATCTATAGCAGTAACTGTAAACTTACCAGTCTTTTAGCAGCTCTACCTTTGCCATGATCAGTTTAATGTCTACATTATCATTGTGTTGATCCAGTTTTCTAAAATGATTGCTCATTTTGATTCATATTCATGTGCAACCTGCCTTTTTCCTGAGGAGATATTTTTTCCATTATGGGTGATCCACCTTCCTAGAAATCTTCATCTTTACACCACTATCATCCAGCACTTAGCTTTTGATTTCTGGATATCTGTCTTTTACAAACTGAATGGGCAGTATCACTCAGAAGGTGACTTCTGGTTCTCTCTCTCTCTCTCTCTCTCTTTGATCTTCTGTTCTAGGTTCATGAAGTCTCACATAAATGTATCCTTCTTTGTGCCACTGGTAAACAATGGAGGTCTGCTCTGCACTACTGTGAATGGCCCAGGTGCAAAACCGGACAGCCAGCACTGACAAAAACAATATGGAAGAACAAATTGTGTGCAAATACCATGAGAAGGATCACTTTTAGCAAGTGGTGAGAGTGACCCTTGTTGTGGCGAGTGCACACAATTTGTGCTTTCATATTGTTTGTGCAACTGGCATGTATTGTTCCAATATATACCACTACCAGTACATGGTCTCCACATGGCTCTACTTGTCTGCCAGTTCTTTCAGTAACATGATTAATCTGGGTCCTGGTAGACTGCAAAATCTCCTGTTTACATTGCCTCCACTGCACATTTTCCAATTGAATAACCCACAAAAAATGTCTTCCTGTATTTGGTTTTGCATGTCATTGCTGGGTTTACCTTGTCTGCCATGTCATGTACCTCTTTGTGCTCTGCCAGTAGGTTTAATAAGTTTTTACTGGGTAGTAGTAGTATGCATCCAATAATTCCCACTTCACTCCTAAGTTTGCTTGCTTCCCTTGATTGTTTTCCATTTACATCCGCTTACATGTTTATTTTATGTTTTGACTGTTTCTTTCATTTTGCAATGTACTGTTACATCATTTCTGCAGTTACATTGCCGATTGCTTATATTTTATGTCTTCCCTATACTGTCAGGTTGGTTTTCATCTTGCCTTGGAATAATTTTGAACCTGTTCTTCTCTTCAGTTAGTCTGTTGACTAGATCATCAATTATCCTGCAGTCTCACAGGAGAACCCCCTAACCCCATACTTACTTGTATCTAAATGTGGAGATTTCATGACTCCAACAGTAGTTTGAATTTTCTATCATGTCTCTGAAAACTTCTTAGGTAGACTTTATGGGCCGGATTTTTGAAGTGTGACACACGGGTTGAGTCCATCCCTGCACCACGACACTTTGGTTTTGGAAGTGCACCAATCCCATCACAACAGTTGCACCTGATAATGCAATCTTGGGTGCAGTTGTGACAGTTTTCACAAGTTACAGCAGCTTGCACTACATATCTGGTAGAAGTTCTGTAACACAGTCCCCCAGGAGTGCCACAAGTTAGATCAGGAAGAGTTAGTCTTGCATGCATCAATTGCCAGATTAAATGGATCCTGTTAGATCATCACAAGCCCCATGCACCACATCATCAGTGCACCGGGGCTTGTGGTGGTCTAAGAGTTTCAAAACTCCAGCCAAATAACTTTAGCAGAGATTTGTTCCTATTGTGTTCAGTATTGTATCATAGATAATAATCATCTGATACACACAGCAGAGGCAGTACCTGAAATACCTAGCTTTCCATCTTTTGAATTCTGATTTGCCTCATAGATTTCTGCTTCAACATGTAAGGATTTGTAAGCACCAATTTCATTAACTACTATCCATGTTATCTATCGGGGGTGTTAATCATAAAAACTCAAGACTACTCAGCTGACCTGAACTAGTATTTTCCAGGTGAGTGGACAAATGGCAATCAAGGGCAGAAGGTTCAACACCTAATGCTATCTTACAGCATCCTTGTATCTTCACTTCTGCTTGCATGTGTTCTGTATCATTATAAAGTCTCATTTCCTGTACGTTGCTTCTCAATTGACTCATTTGATAGGTTTCCATACTAACATCAGGTCACTTTTTCATAATATCATTTATTCGTCATGGATGACAAGCTCATGCATGATCAAGAAAGACGTCAACTTATACTCCCATCTTATTTATTTATTTAGTTTAGTCTTTGGTAACCAGGTAAGGCCCACTAGGCACAAGTGCCTGTTTTCAGGGGTGACCTGGGAGCACTGGGTGGTTAAGTGACTTGCTCAGAGTCACATAGTATTCAAGTGGGGGCTGGGAGAATCAAACCATGGTCTGGTCTGCTGGATGTACCAAGCTCATTCACAGTTCATTATTCCAACCTCTAAGCTATACTGCCTACTGCTTCACTTGTCTCCCTCCTCTCCTGTTTCAAAATATGATATAAAAGTCTCAGGATACTTACAAATCCCCTTGTACATGTAACATTCTTGGCTACAGACAAAAAATCCTTAGTCCTCTAATTTTGAAGTAGTATTACAAAGAAAATCAATTGGCATATCTGGGTACATTATTGAACTTAACTAAGGATCAATCAAAACAACTAAAATTATAGTGCATTCTTAAAATGTGATTGATTTGGTCATGTGATGGCGGTTTGAGAAGAAGCAGCTTTTCCCCATAGCTCCGCTTCCCACCCACAGACATTACGTTCTTAAATTACTAATCTGAGCTGAGTTACTGATTTTGTGAAGATGAATGTCTGCATAATATCCTAGAGGTGCTACATACTCACTTCAACATGGAAGTTTATAAGAAAAAGGCTCCTCCGAGACACTCGCCACCTCCTACGCCGGAGAATAACAAGGCTGCTAAGCATGCCAAACAGCAGACCTCCAGCTCCCTGAAAACCTCCTCCACTCCAACAGTTCCCTCAGAAGAGAGATTTTTGGAAATTATGCAGCCATTACAAGCTGCCATTGCCACGATAACTGATGATCTGCAACTAATTAAATCCTTAGTGGCAACACTGACAACTTGAGTCTGGGACTCTGAAGCAAGCATCGTTTCTCTCGAAAAGAAGCAAGGGAAGTCTGACCAGGAGAACTCGAATATGTCATGCAGGCTTAAAAAATTGGAGAATAAACTAGAGGATTTAAAGGGATGCAGCAGGTGCAATAGCCTCCTTGTAATCGGCATTCCGGAGCAGGAAGAAGACAGCTCTCCGATTCCATTTTTGCAGAGATTATGCATGAAAATAGTGGGGCCCTCACCTAATGGAGGGGACTATATCATTGAGAGGGCTCATCGTGCCCTGTGCCTCATGCCACCTGCAAGTTCGTGCCCTAGACAGTTCGTTTTCAAATTATTAAACTTTATTAATAAGCAGCATATTTTAGCTAAAGTAATAGATTCAGGAGGTGTCCTGGGAGGGTCAGAAGATCTGCATCATGCAAGATCTACCACATTCCATGCCAGTGAGGTGACAGGAGCTACACCCAATGGTCTCTAAGTTGTTGGCAGCTGGTAAGCCTTTTCGGGTTAAATACCCAGCGATTCTGTTAGTTAAGCACAATAATTAGTGGCTTTCTTTTGACACTCCTGACCAGGCAGTGCAAGAAGTAAAACTCTTGTTCCCCAACCTGTACAAGTAATGGAGAAGAATTGGCTCTGGAGTCGGTGTCAAGAAAATATGGTGAGACAAGAAGATCATGATTGGCTGTTTGGCGAGCAATCTGTCTATTTACAGTCTCTTGTCTTTATTGTAAATTCAGCTGTTGTGGCTTGACAAATTTGCCTAATCCAGAATTGAACCATAGTCTTTGCTGTTCTAACATTTGGAAAGAGGACTGGACATATGTGAGTTATTTTTCAGTGATCTCAGTGAGTTTCATGGTAAATGGCGAATGTGAGCAATGCCTATTTTCCCCGGTACCTCAACTCTGCAATCCATATGTTCTGATTAATCAGGGCAATGCCTTATTAACAGAGTTTTCGATCTGTCACTTGGTAGCTGATTCTGAGTGCGGCAAATATTGAATTGTGCTGGATCAGGGGACATTCGCTTCTCTTTGAGCGAGGGAAAGCTCAGAAGGTAGATCACTTCTCTGCAACTGGAACAGGCAAAAACTCCCATGATTTTCAAATTAATATGGGATCTGAAATTTGGACATCAATCTGGGCTTGAGGGACGAATGTTTGTTAATTTGGTTCTCTGCCTGAATACTGTAGTGTACTGGGGTTATCCCAATAGTGTAATAATTACTAGTGCCGTCTATTTTTGGGACTCTGAACTAGTACTCTGGCTGGTTGCCTCAATGCAGCATGGATCATGGGCTAATTAATGGGGATCATTCCTTAGATGGAACGTGGATCTGGGGGCATCTCCTTGTTCTTTAATTGTATTTTGTCATATCCTAAATGAAGGAATTTTTGTTTGTTTCTCCTTGCTACAGGTTACAGTCTAAATATGGAATAGGGGAAAGTTTTAATTTGCTGCCAGTGTGAATAATTGCAATGAGATTGCAATGACCGTTAACTGGATTTGCCTAACACTGGATCTTTAGTCCAATATTTATTAGTTTATTTTTAATTTTAGGTATTCCATTTACACATGGCTTGAATTAGCAGTATAGGTCCCCATAGATACCAAATTATTGTTATGGAACTGTGTTATTTCATTAAGTGTTAATTCTGTATGTAAGCTGTTTGGTTTCAGAGTACAGAGTAAGTATTAACATAGATCAATATGGGGATCTGTTTCATGCTAGAAAGTAGCTCCAATAATAATTGTTATTACTGTCTTCAGGAACAGTGGCTCTGTTGTTGGGGTCTGGTGGGTGGGGGATGCGGGGGACAGATTGTCCCTATCAGACTTGTGCTATAACACCATGTGGCAGTGTATATGTAGTAGTGCAATTAGTCAGAACTGGAGTCTGTTGTTTAAAGGGACACTGTCAACCCCCTTAGGTCTCAAGTGTCCCTAGTTTAAAAAACATATGTTATGATTGCCAAAATTCTGTAAAGATTGTTGCTGTAGCTGGTAGTTTGATTCTGACTCTTATTTTCTTTAAAAAGGTAAAAAACAGACTGCCCAACATACTGGTGTTATCACACCAAAACAGGTTTGTTTACATTCCTTGATCAACTCCAAATGCATCTTTCCTGGACTTGGGAACACCCACAAAACAGTCTAGCCCCTCATGATGCAGTAGGAGATTAGGAGGCTACTGTCTTATGAGTGACTGCACTGTCTCTGTGTGTTTTAATGCTCAGGACATGTGCAGTAAGACCAGAACCATGACTGTAAACAAAAACAAGGTTGTTTATAAATATACATTGCCAGGCATTTCAGTTCTACTAAGCAAGGCTACAGACAAAACAAACAGCAACATCAATGAATTTTAGAGAGGGTAAGCAATCATAAAATGTGGGGTTTCAACTAGAAATACCATGATGAAAAACAGGTTGCCAGTGCCCCTTTAAGATGTGGGATATTTGTTTAAGGGGTCTTTTTTCTTGGGGAGATGGGAAGGTTTTAAGGGTTAGAGTTCATTCTTTATTAGTGATACTGTTTTTTACTGATAGTGGGGGGATGCCAAACGCTGCCATGCTATGTTTTTATATAACTGTAGGTTTTTTTTGCAGGGGTTGAGTCTACTGTCCAGGAATGTAGTTCTCTTAGAGTCTGGGTAGTCAATATATTTTTACCAGTTGGAATATTAAGGGGCCAAGGATAGGTGCAAAAGAAAGTGATATTGAAACATCTATCACATCTTCGAGTGGGGATAGCTTGCCTGCAAGTAGCCCACCTGCGACGGGAGGATATTTCCCTTTTTAAGAGGCAATGGGTGGGACAAGTCTTCAGATCTGGGGTATCAACTAGCAGAGGTGGGGTAGCAATTCTAGTGGCAAAAACTGTCCCATTTAGACTAAGCCAAGAGATTTGGGACCGAGATGGGCGTTACATTTTGCTTCATGGCATGTTAGAATCCCAGCCAGTTCTGCTTGGTGCAATCTATGGACCAAATATAGAGTCTCCCTCTTTCTTTTTATAATTGCTGAATATTGTGGTTACTAACCCCCCTAAGCTAACGATATTGGGTGGGGATTGGAATAATGCCCCCCAAATAGAATTGGATAGATCAGATCATAAGAGGTGTGGTTTATCCCCAGCCCAAAGGGCATTGAAAGACTTACTTAAGGGAGCTGGTCTACTAGATGTGTGGAGAGTTTTGAACCCTACAGAGAGGCAATATACTTTTTACTCTCTTCCCCATGGTACTTATTCCCGAATAGATTATTTCCTCATAAGTTCCTTTGCCTTACCTGGTGTATTAGATGTGGGTATCCATGCCAGAGTCCTGTCTGACCATGCTCCCATTAACATTACTTATTTGTTAGAGCCAGGAATCAAACAAGATTCTCAGTGGTGACTGAACAATCAGTTACTCTGTGGTTCCACTTCCCTGACTCACATCAAATAGTTCATTATATCTTTCCTTGAGGCTAACAGGGGATCAGTTGATAAATATGATTTGATGTGGGCAGCCTTAAAATGCACCCTAAGGGGATAATGTATTCGAATGGCAACAACAAAATCTCGCCAACACAAGGCACAGGTAGCAGCTCTCCTTAGCTCTATTAAAACCCTGGAGCAGAACCTTACCCGGCACTCCCCGGCAGAAGATTGGGCCAGACTGCACCAACTACAAGCGCAGTATACAGGCCTGATTACACAAAAAGTTAAGTTGTCTCTTCACCAAATTAAACTTAAGTATTTGGATTCAGGAGAAAGAGCAGGTAAACTACTCACACTCTGAATTAGACAAGTATAAATGTCACAATTTATTCCCGTTATTTGTCTTGCACAAGATGGTCAGGTCTGTGCTGACCCAAGGGAGATAGCAGAGAGCTTTGGAAAATACTTCCAAGAACTTTACACTGTGGATCCTCTCTTATATCCACCTAGGAACAACATTGACCACTATCTTAATTCCATAATACGTCCTAAAATATCCAATGTTGAGGCAACTTTATTGGGTGCAAGCATTTCCACCACAGAAATGCAGCTGGCCATAGAACAACTGCCTATGGACAAGTCACCAGGTCCTGACGGTCTCTCAAATAATCTATATAAGGCCTGCCAATCCATATTACTTCCAGTGTTAAGTGAAGTCTTTAATTTCTGGTATGACAAGGGTATATCAGACCCGTTTCCTGGAGGCACTGATAACCTTAATATCGAAGCCAGGGAAGGATCCACTAAATCTTGGAAGCTATCGCCCAATATCCCTGCTCAATTCTGATATTAAAATCCTAGCCAAGACATTGGCCAACAGGATCTCTAGGGTAATGGGCAACCTCATAGGTTATGAGCAGGTTTGGTTCATGGCAAGGAAGTCATCTGGGGATCACATACGGAAACTATTACATTTGATTTCCATGTCCAGGGACTCCAACATTCTGATGGCATTGATATCCCTGAATGTGGAAAAAGCATTTGATAGAGTCTCCTGGGACTTCCTTTTTGCCACTTTAACCTGATTTGGACTGTCTGATGAATTCCTTAAGTGGGTGCAGCTGCTATATACCCCTCCATCATCTAGAATTAGGTGCAATGGCATACTTTCCACTCCATTCCAACTTTGTTGTGCTACCAGGCAGGGATGTCCATTGTCCCCACTACTTTTTAACTTTTATTTGGAACTCCTGATCCAAAGACTACTAGCCAATCAAGTAATAACAGGTTTTCAGGTTGGAAGCACAAGATATGCACTTTCTGCCTATGTGGATGATATACTACTTCATGTAGAGAATCCTCAATTCATTATCCCTGCTTTACTCTCAGAAATTGAGGATTTCTCTAAAGTATCCTTCTACAAATTGAACCATTCCAAAACCAAAGTCTTTCCATTAACTGGTAGAATAACTCAGGTGGATTTAGCACCTTATTGCTTATCATGGAAAGCGAAATCCCTAACATATTTGGGTATTAGAGTGTCAAAGGATATAGTAATGATGGTTAAGGAAATCCTCTCTAATTTACTTAAAATTTTAAACTCAGATATGGAAAGATGGGGGTCACTTCCTCTCTCCCTGTGGGGGAGACTTAACACTATCAAAATGAATGTATTACCATGGATTTTATACCCAGTGGGGGTGCTGGGATGTGTTTTGCCCAAAGCTTGGTTCACCAAGCTTCAAAAAATGCTTAATGGCTTTATATGGAAGGGAAAGGGAGTCTGAAGGGCTTACTTCAAGCTCACGGCTCCCAAGCTCTAGGGTGGCCTAGCGGCCCCTTCTTTTTTTATATATTACAGTGCTTATCATGTCAGTAAATTGGCTTTTTTGGTCAAAAACAATGGGGCAAGTACATATTCAGAATATTCCCCCTGTGGTTGGATATAGAGAAGCACCTAGTATCGAAAACCCATTGTTCATTACATGCACTCCTGTATGTCACCCCTTCTTACATACCCAAAACTCTTAAGAGTACTCCTATGGGATGGGCCCCTATGGCTCTTCATCAGCTCCAAAATCACCTTGGAATGAACTGGCACCAGTCACTTAAGCAACCTATTATCTGTAACCCTCACTTTAAACTTGAAAATAAACACATATCTACCACCTTTTGGCCCCTATCACATAGTTAAAAGATCTCTGATCTCTTTTTGAATAGGAAATCAGTTCCATTCGCTCACTTTCAAATAAGCAATAAGGTGCCAGATACCTATAACTTTAAGTATGCGCAGGTAAGAAAGGCTCTTACTTCCTTTCTCGGAAATATGTCTGGGACAGATCCTCCTGTTACTGAACTGTCTGCAATTCTACAAGTAGCTAATCAGCCCCATTCCGTTTCCAGCATATATAAGAATCTCCAAGAACTAGATTCTAATTTGCTAACTGGGATTCATTATTATTGGGCTCAGGAACTAGGAATTTCTGCAGACACTGATATATGGAGAAAACTCTGGCAGACTACCTACAAATTTATTAAGCAGGACAGACATCGATTGGTTCAATTTAATATTATGAATAACCTATATTTTGTGCCAATAAAGATTTTTAAAATTGGTAAATCATTCTCACCATCTTGCAGGTGATGCAAAAGAGACATTGATTCCCTTTACCACATGTTATGGACTTGCCCTAAGGTGCAGAATTTTTGGCAATCCATTAGATGGATCTTGGATCCTCTGTTGGGTTTAGATAACTTTTTCCCCCCTGAATCCTGCTTACTAAATTTTTTTCCTCCCGGAACATCCAGAGTTGGAAAGGCACATTTGGCCCTAATTGCTGCAACTGCCAAGTTGGTCATCATGAGGCGCTGGGCAGAGGATGCTCTTCCCCCTGTAATTGAGTGGTATAGGGAGGTTATACTTGCTTTGCAGTTGGAAAGACACATTGCAGCCATGTGGGACAGGATAAAAGCTTTTCAGACAACTTGGGGAACTCTGGAGACTTTGCTTGCCTTATAGAAACCTTAATAGACCTTTATACCCTAATGTATGATAGACTGTTCTGGTCTAAATTTAGTTGGGTAGTGTTTGGCACAGGGGAGGAGGGTGGAGGGTGGAGGGAGGTATTAATGTGAGGATGCATACTTTGTTTTTGTTGTTTATTTTATTTTTGTATGGTTTAATACATTCTTCATGGTTTGTACTGCAATTTGAAACTGTGTTGTGGACTGTAGACAACTCAATAAAACATATTTAATTAAAAAAAAGGTGATTGATTTAACACCTTCTGTAATTAACTTCGGTACAATGGACCATGTTTAAGTCCACAACTTACAATGTTTAACAGTTTCAAAGTACTTGCTCCTCTGAACTAAAAGTTAATTAAAACTTAACTGTGTCAAGTTACTGTATTTGTCAATAGAAATATATATGCAGTTGGTGCTCAGATTAACAAACACAAAAAAACCTGCAGCCTCTAAACAAACAGTAGTTAGCAACAATGACAGCAAATAATCAAGGAGCTCTTAAAGATAGACCAATCTAACATGTTTATTTAGCAACATAACATAGTAATATAGTAATTTAAGATCAGAAAGGACTCTTGGTCTGTTATGTCCACCCAATATGATGCTTCATTATCAGGAAAGAAGCAAGCATGCTTTGTAATCATGTACCAATCCACAGGGAGTCCCTAACCAGTCTACTGGGAAACTGACTGTCCAGGCTTACTTCAATGGCCTGTGTTGCCTTCATGTCCACTGTCTCCACTCATATGCTGTTTCATAGTTTCACCACCACATATGTGAAAACAATGGCTACTAACATTATCTCAGAGTTTAAAACCCCTGAGTTTGAGGGTGTGTCATTGATTCCTGCTGCAGAACACCAGATCAAATATTTCTAACTCTTCAATCTTGCTGATACCCTTTAGCATACAAAAAATAAGATCATAGCTCCTCTCAGCCACCTTTTCACCAGGGTGAACATGTTAAGGGCCTTTAACCTTTCCTTATAGCTTTTGCCCTTATATCGCTAATCAGTATGGTAGCCCTGGGTTGCACACTGTAAATTACCCGAATGTCCTTTTTTTATTGAGGTGACCAAAACTGCATGCAGTACACCAATGGGGATTGACTAGGGTATTTAAATTGGTGATATTACTTTTCCTATTCTGTTGGTTTCTGCCGTTTTGATGCACTCAAGCACCAGCTGGTCATCTAGACAGTATCCATATACTGCTTGTTCTGCTTCAGTTCCTTCTGTATTATGAACCCCAGATCCATTTCCTCCTTGGCTCCATAAAGTAGAGCACCATACAGTGTTGCTCCATGGGGGTGCATAGAGGGAGTGGGTGTCCACAAAACCTAAAGAATTATGCAATGTGGATGGGGAGAAGGAGTGGGTGGTCCACACCATTTGCACATTGTTAAAACATGCTTTTTGGAAGAAGTCACTGGCACTACACAAACAGCCAGTTAACACTTCCAAAATACTTAAAGTATGCCAGCACACACTTTGTTTAGGACTCTGCATTTCACTAGCATGCACTCAACCAGTCAATTAATCATCATGCATTAGCACCTTTGTGCACTGCTGATTGTGGCTTTGCTATGCCACTTGCACACTAACTAACCTGCAATAATGCTGCTTTCATTTGTGTTGAGGAAAGAACCTCGGGTAATAATCCTTGTATCATCGAGTCACTTACTACAGGGCCTGTACTTGGAATCTCCATAGTTTGAGAAGGCTGTTCCAGCTCCGTCTCCGTGGCATCCAGGGCTGAGGAGGAGACCAGCTCCTCATCCACTTGCCCATCCTCCTCCATCTCCATCTGAACACTGAGTGAGTCAGCCATTGCCATCAGCTACAACTCCACAGTGCCCCCTACATCACAGTAGCGGAATTTCCCAGGTGTCTTGGCCAAATTTCACCCCATTCGCTAAAATACCGCCAACAGCTTAATCTATTTCTGTATGTCAGTTTGCATCCTTATCTTCCCCCTCTCCACCGGGATGAGGCTGAAAATAAGCAGAATTGCCTAGTCCTCCTTTTCTGGTCAACAAAAGCTAAACAAATAAAATAAATTATATACCCCATGACATTTTAAATTTCCAGTAATTGTGGCACAGAATAGAAATACCTCTACCTTTCTTGCATCATTACACTTGATTATCCTTTTACTTTACCTTCCATGGTTGCATGGGGATCCACAGGTTCTGTATTATCCAGGTGCGGTATCAGTACCAAAGAGACAAAAAAAGAGAGAGAGAGAGCTTTTAGAGTTGTAAGCTAGACAGAAAGAGGAGCAAAAGAGAAGAGAACACACAATTACTATAGGTCAGCCATATTCCAGAAACATAATACAATGACAATAATAAAGTCAATGATAAAGTCTAAGTGCTTTGTGGTAGAGAGGGGTGGGAGTGTAGGAGACAGACAAGGTCATTACACAAACATCTTATAGGCTAACTTTGTAATGTTTTTGTCAAAATTGCTGTTTCGTAATCAAGAAAACACTCAATTTAAGTATTTTAACCCCATTTCTATGCTTTCATCTATGTGCCCTGTAAAAAAAGTTTGAAGTCCAGATAGTCATTTAGTCTTTCTGGATTCACTGTGTGCAACTGGTATATCCCAAAACTGTTCCCTTTTAAGAGGAGGGTCAATCTATTTCCTCCAATCTTTTGATGTTTTAAGCATTCAGGTCCCATAAAATGAAATATTTGGGGTCTGAACCATGCTGTTCTGTAGTGTGCATGCCAAGAATTTAGAGTCTGAACCATTCTGTTCAGCAGTGTGTCTTTCAATTGGGGTGTCCATTCTTCTATTAGTGATGGACCTTAGAAGTTCCTGTATGTGCTCTTTCAACATACAGATTGTCCTCCTCATATATTACACATTACATGTACACCATACAATGTAAACAAATGAATGTGGTGGTTCATGAGATAAGATCTCCAATTTGTCTTTGTGTTTGAGCTTGTGATCATTTTTTTCTCCAAAAGGTCCTCTCCATAGCCCATAACTCTTAATCTTTCCTTAAGTTCCTCTAGCTGTATATCATAATCTCTGAGATCTGCACAGTTCTTCTTGATCCATAGATATTAAGTACAACGGACAGACTTTCTTAATGTTTCAGGGTAGGAGTTATCATGGCTTAACAAAGCATTTGTGAAGTTTTCTTTCCTGAAAATTTTGGAAATCACACTTCCCCTCATATAGTGACACAATAGTGTTAGATCAAAATAGTTAATTGTATGTGGATCAATGATGGCAGTGAATTTTAACTTATATGGGTTATGATTTAACCATTTTACAAATGCTTCTGTCTCCACCACTGTTCTGTCCCAGATACACATCTAGTCATCTATGTAATGTAACCAGCATTTAAGATTTAAAACAAAAGAATTAACATCTCTATTATAAATCACACTTTCTTTCCACAATCCAAAGAAAAGATTAGCATAGCCATGGACCATGGGAGCACCCCGGCTGTGTCAGATATGTGCAGTAGTGGTTATGGTCAAACTAAAATATCTTATGGTTCATTTAGTCACAAACTCCACAGGAATTGTCTCTTTAATTTTAATCTTCTCCAGGAAGTGTCTGCAGGCTTGGGGCCATCCTGGTGAAGTATGGATGTATACAGAGACTCAACATTCACACTCAACCAAATGAAGCTTTCTTTCCAAGCAAACATTTGATTTTTTTTTCTCATGGTGTCACCTGTACCCTTTAACTAGGATGGCAATAGTTGTACACCACTCTAGAGAAAGATCTCCAAGAAATTGCCAATATTACTAATAAGGGACCCAACCTTTGAGATAATTGGTTTCCCTGATTTTTTCTGAGATGTTTATGGATCTTATGTAGCATGTACTACAATAAGTGGTCATAATAGGAAACTCACATCACAGGTAATGAAATTCATCATCCATAATCTCTGGTCTTGCCACTCCGTCCCATAGAAGTACTAGAAGTTCTTTTTTAAACATTATTAGGGGGTTGCCTGGTAGTTTCTTATAGTATCTCATATTGGTTAAAATGCCCTTTACAATTTCTTTTTAAATGTCTTTATCTAGAACAACAACAATGTAACCTTTATCATACAACTATATTATACCATCTTTCCTTTCAGAGAGCTTATTTAGTTTCTGCAGTTCTGGTGGGGGGGGGCAAACTTGTTTTGCTTAGGGGCTGTATTAGCTTTTAGGAGTTCTATTATATGTTTTGTGACCACCTGCTCAAACAGAAGAATAGTAGTTTTAGTAGTAAGTGGAAAACATTCTGACTTTACCGTGAACATTGCTTTTCTAGTTTCTTTAAATGTGTCAAGCTGCTCAGCTAACATTATTTCAGCTTCCTCATCATTTTCATTTAAACTGTCAAAAATGATTTCCAGATTTTGACTGTCCACTCCATCCTCCTGGTCCCCCATCACATTACTTATATCATCTGCAGCTTCTTCATTCATATCCAATGCTGATATCAGAAAGTCCAGGTCTTCCTCATTTGTCAGTTTCTGTATGTTGGAGTATGTCATTGTGCCCCTCTCTTCAGCTTCATTTTTGTTTCTTTCAAAATGAGACCTTAGTTTAACCCCCCCCAAAAAAAATTAAAAGATCAACTTGTACATTGAATTTCTTGAAAATGGGTATAGACATGAAGTTAAGTCCCTTTAACAGTACTGTTTTCTCTGCTGCAGTTAATTTCTGTGTTGAGAGATTTGTTGCTTTTAGTCATGCATTCATCTCTCCTACAAGATCCTTCCACTTTCTCCTGTGTTTTCATCCGCCCCTTCTGTCAAGCATGGTTTTATTTTTTATACTGTTTACATTGTTTGCCTCCTCACTGTCCATACTCAAGCTACTATCAGATTCAAGTGAATCCGCCCCCTCCTGTTCCCTGGTACTGTTCTTATATTGTGAATTACTATATTTTCTATTTTATTTTTGATACCACCAGGTGTTGGACCTACCTCTATACTGTGACCAAGATTCTTTGCCCACTTACCAATTAAACACTCTGTTGTCGTAATCGGATTGGTCTCTAGCTAGTTAGGCTGATTTTTCTGAGTACCAGTTCTTTTTCATGGTTAGCAGTTTTGTTTTGTAGTGTCTTGTCAAGTTTATCAAAGTCCCTCTCATGTATAAATGTGTTTGCTTCCATCTATGCTTTCTTTATTTCTTCCACTAAATCACAAAATGTTTTGCTGTCTTCTTTAATGACTAGTTTGGTGAAATTTCTTGTTAGAACCATAATTGAGTGCTTAATTAAAAAGTGGACAAAGAATCCCAATCACAAAGCACAGGCAGGTTGAAAACTAGGAGATATTAAAAAAAGAAGCAAGGTAGTCATTTGCAACATAAGAAGAGAATCGATGAATAAGAGAGGACCAATTCAAATTAATCTCATAGTACAGTAGCTTGGGTACAGACACTGAGAAGGCAAACAATGCAAAAAGTGTTTCTGTTTTTTTTAGGAGTAAAGAAGGATCAGAAGGGAAAAAATACATTAAAAGAAAATAAGATAGCAGAATGTGCAGATGAAAATACAGAAGAATGCAGAAGGACTTTGAAGGAGAGGAGAGAAGAGTACAGAAGTGCATGCCATAAATCTTAAAACACAGGCATTAGCAGCAGCAGAAAAAATGGCATTATTAAAGGGACTTAACTTCGTGCCTATACCCAAATTCAACAAATTCAGTATACGAGTTGTACTTTTTAATTTTTCCAAAAAGTTAAACTAAGGTATCGTTTTGAAGTAAGAGAAATGAAGTAGAAAAAAGGGGGTGCAATGGGATACTCTAACATACAGGAACCGGCAAATAAGGAAGACCTGGATTTTCTGGTATATGCATTAGATATGAATGGAGGAGCTGCAGAAGATATAAGTAATGTGACAAGGGACCAGGACGATGGAGTGGACAGACAAAATCTGGAAATAATATTGGGCCTTTTAACTGAAAATAGTGAGGAAGCTGAAATAATATTAGCTGAGCAATTTAACATGTTTAAAGAAACAAGAAAAGCAATACTCAAGAAAAAGTCATAATTTTGTCCACTTATTAATAACAATACCATTCTTCTTTTTGGGCAGGTGGTCACAAAACAAATACCAGATCTCCTAAAAGCTGAAAGAGTCCCTATGCAAAACAATCTTTTCCCCCTCCGGAACTGCAGGCATGAAACAAGTTCTCTGAAAGGAAAGATAATAAAGCTGGCCGATAAGGTAGGCAATGTTGTTGTTCTGGATAAAGAGCATTAAAAGATATTATAATGGACCTTTTATCCAACATAAGATACTATAAGAAACTATTAGGCAGCCCTTGCTAACATTTAAGAAAGAACAACTAGCACTCTAGGCGAAAACGTTTGGTTCCGTGGGGAGGGGCAAGGTGTATTGAGCCCATATCTTGAATGTTTGCTGACCATTTTGCCTATTTGGAAATAAAAGGCTTTTATCCTGACACATCGACTGTGGAATTTGTATCAGATAATAGATGGCTACGAGGTGCCGACCTATATGGACAGTTCATGAGTACCTTTTGGATTTGGTTTTGGCCCCGTCTTTGCGGCGTTTGTAGCTGCCTATGTATGCTTGTGTAACTAGCACTCTTACACTAAGGAGTGACACATGAAGAGATTATGAATGAGGAATTGTATTACCTGAGGAGTGAGTTTTTTTATTATGCCCACCTACAGTACTAAAGACTGAAAAATCTCAGACATCCCCAGCGAGACCAATTGCCTCAGAGACTGGGACACTTACTAGTAATATGGTCAATTTATTGTATTTCTTTCCATAGAGTATTGTATAGCTACTGCCATCCAACTTAAAGGATACAGATCACACAACAAGAAAAGTGTTGCTTGGAAGGGAGGCTTCATTTGGTTGAGTGTGGACATCGAGTCTTTATATTCATCTATTATGTGATCAGGATGGCATAACAGCTTGAAGAGACTTCCTGGATAAGAGTAAATTTAAAGAGGCACGAACTGAGTATCTGGACTTTAAACCATTTTTGCAGGATACCTAGATGAAAGCTTTGAAATGGGGCTAGAAAATCAAAATTGAGTGTTTTCTTGATCATGAAACAGCAATTTAGACAGAAATATTAAAGATTTAACCTAGAGGATGTTTCACAAATTGTTGTAAGAAAGAAATACTGTGACCTACTGGGAATTGAGCACAATCCCCCCAAATACCATCCTGGTGCTTTGACCACTGAGATATAGGCTCATATGGTTGAATCTTAGGTTCCTAGACACATTTCCTTTCTCTAGTATTGAATATCCTGCAACAAGCAATAATCTAGATGACAATTACTGTATATGTTTTTGGAGCAGTATTAGCCACTACTAAACAATTTAAATCACACATTGTAGTGAGAAAGAAATAATGTGATGTTATATCCTATCTATGCGAATATAGGATGTCTGTATGACAACCTCATCTGCACCCCATCCCCCTACCACCAAGCACTTAGGCTTTATTATTGACTTTAATATTGTCTTTGAACTATGTTTGCAGAATATGGTTGACATATACTAATTTTGTGTTACCGTCTCTGTTCCCTCTCTCTTTCTCTTTAGATTATAAATCAAAAAAACTCTCTCTCTATGGTACTCTATGCCGTAACTGGATGTAACAGAACTTGTGGATCCCCATGCAACCAAGGAAGAAAAACTAAAAGGTAATCACGGGTGGTGATGTGAGAAAGGCAGAGGTATTTGTAGCTTGCGCAGCATTAATGTGGGGTATATTAATGTGCACTAACAGTATTATGCTGCTTTAATCACTAAGACATGAATTTAGTTGTATTGTAGTGACAGATACTGTCAGTTTTAATGTTTGTACTAGGTAGTTTGCACTGAGTATGTTATCAATTTACACAGAGCACTAGAATGTTTTGTAATGTGTCTCTTTTTAATCATCAGTCACTCCGTAGTTTCTTCATTGTGGGATTATATTAAGATAGATTCCACCGTTAGTCCTTGCCCCCTTATGAAGCCTTGCAATGAAATGCAGGGGCAATGTGCTTCCTGACCATGAACAGAATTATCATGTGGAGTGATTGTGCACTGTATGTCATTTGTTATACTGATAATAAAACAGTGGTTGAGACAGCAAGTACAGGTGTGCAAAGTTTCCTTTCAAACTTCTTAGAGTGCAGCAGGTTCTTCTGTGTACTGTCTAGTAAAATACTTACCTGGGTTATTATCATGAGTACTGAGAAGTAAATATATTCACCCTGTACTCATTAATAGTACCTGCTGTCTTATGTTTGTGGTTGGGTCAAATATGTGCCTGCCACATGTAGAAAATATGTCCCACCCACTGGTGTAATAAATTATTTATGAGTGCACTCACCCATTCACAAAGTACTTGCTAATACAATCCATTAGGGCATTAGTGCATCTTGTACATTGATGCTTGCTAAACAGTGGGTTGACATAAAAATAGCGTGTACAATCTTCTAATAAGATACTCAGCCTTTTGTAATTTATGACAACCTAGAACCCCTAATTCTAGAGATTGAAGAACAGGTTTTGAAAGATTTTGAATAGAATAGGAAAGAATGATATTATGTTACCCTTATCAGAACTAACAAAATCATAACATTGTTTTACATCACCTTCTGAAACAATTAAGCACTAACATATTACAATTATGAACATTTAGTATTCAGTATACTCAGATATAGCATACTAAAGAGGAAATTTGCCAAAAGTACAGGGGACTGATTCCAGGATGGCCAGCGTAACTTGCGCGCAATAGTGAGTTATGCTGGTCGTCCCTATGCCGGGGACCCTACACCACATTCCAGAAGTGACAAGGTCCTGGCAATTGCGACATATGAGATACACTATGCATGTGCTGGTAGCCCATGAATGGCATATCACAGCCGCATGTCACAACTCACGGCAAGTGACAGGCTGCACCCCTGAAGCCCCCCCAGCCCCAGATCACCTTGGCAGACACCAGGGGGCATGGGAGGGGCAAGAAGCATGGCACGGGCATCTGGGGGTGGTGCACCAAAAACAGACCCTCAGGGGTCCAGGCAGATCGGGAGGGTTGGGGGGCAGGAGTGTGTACTGTAAGTGGGGGTTTAGGGGTTCACTTAGTGCCATTGCTGGGATGCTGCATGGTGACTTCTGATGGTGCTAGCCACCAGATGCTACTTAAGACAGGTCCGACCTGTCATACCTTAGGTACATCACTGCATCTCTTGTACTTGCAACTGCAGGTTACGACAGCCGCCCTACTGGAATTGAGCTATGTTGCTGTCATAATCCACAGTTGTGCCAGTCGTTGTGGGCTGCGGTGTAAGTGTTGGTGTATCCTGTGATTGTCACAGCCCACAGAATCCATGGTGCATCTAACTTCTTGTAATGGGGCTGGCGTATCGCCTGGTGTAAGTAGCAAGATACGCCATGGGGTTTGGTGTATCTCACTTTATGCTGGCATATCCCCTTCTTGATTGACCCCAAGATCTGTAAAAGGATGCACTTAGAGGAGAAATATCCAAATTGTTTTTTTTTGTTTGTGTTTGTTTTTTTGTTTTTGTGCATCTCTCCAAACCACACACATCCATGCAATCTAAAGCATCAGTCCCAGTGCCAGAAATCATGAGTATGTAAATAATTTTTCAAGGCTGGCTGACAGGGCTTTCATTCAACAGAACTGATATCACTTGTCTATCCTGTTTGCACATCTCATCTAGTAGAGGCTGAGAACAGAAAAAAAAATGCAGACACATGGTTTATTCTCTTGGGACTCCTGAGTGTACGGCAGTCACTGTCTTAGATAAGTACTATCTAGTACTACAAATATGAAGCCATCAGGGCAACTTCCCCATCAATGTAGCTGCTGTATACAGGATATAATGTCTGCAATTAAACCATTTCACAACATAAAAAAACAGTGATTTCCAAAAACTTTCAAAAGTAAGCCAGGATATAATGAACACATCACAATTAGTTAAGCAAACCTCTGACAAATATTGGAACATATGTACAGTATCATACCATAGTTATTAGATATGTAGACATGAAAGACCTGCAGTCCCTTTTATCCTAAGATTATGCTGTTATTATGTGAAAATCCAACATTTTTGTTTTCATTATATTGTGGTAACAAAATAAGATATTCCTTATTACACACAATTTTGAATGAAACAACAATATGCAGCATACTAAGTTTCTTTAAATCATATTAGTAAAGGAGATATTCTTCAACTGAAATGTAAAGTTCAGACAAGTTACTTATTTAATTGTAAACATAATTTATTGCATCAAGATAAATATATATAATAATAGTGAACAAAATGAAAAACAAATTACATATTTTTATTATAGTAACATAAACCTATGTAAAACATTCATAAAAGAGCAAACACAGACATCAATGGCTCTAACCAACTCTTGCAAAAGTTTTGCATTGACTTTAACAAAATACACACTTCATTGGAATTTCACATTGTGTTTCCATCATTTAGAATGGAAATAACATTAACATAGTTAAATGAATATGTATAAAACTCTTGGATGAAAGGGTCTTGGACATGCTTTGGTGTTTGACCTGGGTATAATGTAAAGTGAAATATGATATCTGAAGCTGTCTTAGCTTTCAGCTTACCCTCATGATATGCCATTCACTCTTGCATCTGTCATCAATCAATAGATATCCTCCTGGGACCTTTCAGCAGTGTGAATAAATGATTATTTTTACAGCCTTCAACTTTTTAGCTGCAATGTTTTAAGACTATATAACAGTAGTATTTTGCAATGTAGATTTACAAATGACTATAGTACATCAGTATATCACACTTTCCTGTATACATATAACATAATATATTATTCATTAACAATAATTAATGTGGAATCCAACTGTGCAAAGCTTGCTATAAAATTGTAAGATGATTTATTAGTCTTCAAATAGCATTTTATCTAACTCTCCCTCAGGAACTCATGATCATGTTATTTAATAGTAACAATTATTAAAAAAAACATGTTGTGCATGAATGACTTTCTGAAAATAAGTCCTTTACATTTATTAAAACTGAAACCAATATATAAATCAAAAACCCATTTTGTATATGCCAGTGTTTTTTTTTTTTTTTACATCATTGTTTGCATCTCTTGTCTTTAAAACAATCACCACCTCTTCGCTTTGTCAAGGTCACACAGTGTGTAAGTGCTGGTAGTGATGGTGGGATATAAACCTTGGACTCTAAAAAGGTTAGAATGGAGATTCTAATGCAGATTAGCGGCAAATTAACCAAACCTAATGGCAGGGTACAAAATGAAAGTAAATGACAGGTTACTACTAATTGCTAGATTTATTAGAGTAGCAAAGTGAGAGTACCCCCCCACCATGCTTCACATCCTGCTAGTTTAATTGTCAGTGGTGGGGTCTCAATATAACATTTTACAGCTTTATACACCCATCTTAAAGGTTATCTGCACTATTACAGTAGTGGATTTAAGAAAACCTGGAGCCCCCATGAAAGTCCATATAGACATCTCTGACTCCAGTTTTATGAAAAATAATATAAGCTAATCAGAAGTACAAACCATCAGTGAACCATAATAAATATGAAAATAAATTAAACAGGAGCAAGAGCAGGGGAATAAATTCAAAATGGAATTTGATTACAGGAGAATAGTAAAAGACTATATCAATATTAATTCATATCATAAAGTAACAACAGCAAAATAGATGACATTCTTAGAACATCCACTTCTGATCAGTAGAAATAAAGCTAACAATAATCTGTAAAGGGATAATAGATAGAAAAAAGAGACTGACACAATTATAACATATTCCCTGACAATATAGATCTAATCATATGAAGGTCAGCGTCATGTGAAGAGTTTAAGTCTCTAACATAATGCCTTGGGCTCTTTACTTATTTATTTAATTAAATCATTCTTGTGTTAACCAAGTAAGGCCCACTGATGGCACAACCATTTACAGAGGCAAACAGAACATCAGAACAGTACATCGGTTTAAACACAACTACAACATGCAGAAAAGAAGAGAAGAAAAATTCAGATATGACAATTAAATATGGACTGCTCTAATTAGGTTACCTTTAAGGCTGTTTTTAAATGTGCAGAGAGTCCCTGCTTCTCATATGGATAGTGGGATGGAGTTTAATTTTTTTAGGAGCCATTTATGCAAACAAATGTTGTCCTATATGGGTTTTGCAGAAAGAATAGGCAGCCTATCAGTCATTTCTGTCAGTTTTCACTATGAGGTATCAATCCCATCTCCACTATGCAGTAGCCTACCTAAGTGGTTGGAAAGCCAAGTGTATTTTTGACATTATAATAATGATGTGTTGCAAGCTTTAAAGACTTTTTATTAATACAGCGTGCCATAGTCCCTGATGAAGTGGCCACAGGGCTATAAAACATTTGCTTTTGGCTAATTTGGAGTCTATTTAAATGTCTATATGAATAAAGCTTTTTTAAAGTTATGGAATTTAGTCTCCCTTCCCTTCTTTCAGTATTTGGCTTTGACGTTATGCCACAGAGGCATACTCCTACAAATGACCAGATCCAGTTGGTAAAACCTAGGAAATGGGAAACCAGGTTCAAACCCCCTCGTATAATGCAGGATATTAAAAAACATTACAGCACCTGTTGTAGTTTTACTACTGCAGGTACCCGATTTTTCTCCAAAGGAAGCACTTTCACATCCAAAGCTATCATCGTTAAACTCAATTATCCAAATCTGGATAACATCCAATTGGTAAAAGCCAGTGTGTTTCTATGGTACTGTAGATGAAAATGTTTTTTGACTTATTCCATGCTGTTAGTATATTATATATCCTAGATTGAGCTAGGTACCATTATTGACAAGAGGCTGGAACGTGACAAGCAGGGCATAGCTGTTATCAAGAGGGTCAGCAAAATGTCGGGGTACACTGGGTGCACTGGTAGTAGAGAAGGTAAGGAAATCTCTATAAATTAGCACGTTTGTACAGCATATGTATTTATAGTATTCTTGCTTTTGAAGAAGGGAGCAGCTATGATAGACCTAGAGTTTTTTTAGACCCTAGCTTACTATGTTAGCGTGAAAAAGGTTCTCCCCTTTTATCCCATTGCTTCTTGTTAGAAATTGCTGGAAGCAATAAAGTTTGTTTACATTCTGATACAGTAGGCTGGATTCTGGAATCCCAGCCATTCCCCTAAATATAAGGGCTAAACTAGCGTTGCTTGCCTACAGTTGCAGCAACACAAATAAATCATGGGCAGATATGACCTGGAATTTCTGTGATGTCTCTACAGAAATTCCCTGCTTGCCTGCAGTATCACAATATGGCCACCAGAGACAATCTCTACATAAATATTGCAAAATATATCGAACAATCTGACCATGTCTTTTGCTGCATCTATATATTTGGATATAGGACCCCAGTCCCTGATGGTGGCAGGCAGTAGTGGTTCTTCCATGTATTGGGTGAGTGACTGCTCATAAATATGCACAAGCCCATGAGGCATAGTGCAGTGCTCCTTGTGCCACCTGCTGGTGCAATACTCTATGTCAGACAGATGGCTGCCCTGCATACTGCAGTCATTGCTCAATCTCACACCCACAGACCCTATGGCACACACAGAATGGTAAACTTGGTATAATTTAATTGAAGACAAGCTGACTGTCATCATGTACCTCTGAAGCATGACTGGAGGCACTCTGTCTATCTGCCGATCTAGTTCTCACACAGGTAAACAGGTATCCCAGTGCAGCACTATGTTGCTCCTGGTAATATGTCTGACTGTAAGTTGATAAACTATACTGCTGTTGGTGAGGGTTTGGTGGTGTATGGGCTGGTGGATTTCTATGTCAGAAATTATCCTTACTTAACTGGCACCAGTTTGTACACTGGCTGGCCTGTCATGTATGCTGTAGTCTGATGCAAAGTACATGCAAATGGGTCCAGTATATCTACCATCCTGCATTGCATGCTTATCCTCAGTTTTAGTAGTGCATGTAAGTTTAGGCCAGTCAGCCTGACCTCGATAGTATGCAAACTCATGGAAACCATACTAAAGGAAAGGCTGATGAGGTACACAGAGGAAAATGGTTCACAAGATGATAGACAGCATGAGTTTGTGGCAGGCAGATCATGTCAAATGAAGCTGATCGAGTTCTTTGATTGGTTCAGTAGGGTAGTGGATAAAGGCCAGGCAGTGGACATCATATACCTGGACTTTCGTAAGGCCTTCGATTCTGTACCACACAAAAGGTTGATAATGAAACTGAGGGATCTACGGGTTGGGGAGAATATGGGTAAGATGGGTTTAAAACTGGTTGAGTGGTAGAACCCAGACAGTAGTGGTTGGGCTTGAGTTCACTAGCACCAAGGAGGTCACCAGCAGGGTCCCGCAGGGATCTCTGTTGAGGTCAGTATTGATCAATGTCTTCATAAGTGATGCTGGGGAAGGCATTAAAGGCAAAATGTGCCTGTTTGTGGATGACACCAAACTCTGTGGGAGAGTGGACACCAGGGAGGGGATACAGGACCTGAGGGAGTACCTCACCAGACAAGAGAGATGGTCAGGAATCCGACAACTTGGTCTCAATGCCAAAAAGTGCAAAGTTATGCATATAGGGGCCAAGAACCCTTGGACAGAGTATTACATAGGAGGGGTTCAGGTAACTGCTTCCAAAGAGGACAAGGATCTAGGGGTAGTGACTACGAGTGACCTGAAACACACCTCTCAGTGCAAAAAGGCAGTGGTGAAGGCTAAGAGAATGCTGGGGTGTATTGCAAGGGACTTCAGTAGTAGGCAGAGAGAGGTTATTTTACCATTGGACAGGTCATTGGTGAGACCACGTTTAGAATATGGGGTGAGGAACTGGCATCCTTACCTTAAGAAGGACATCAGCACCCTGGAGCAGGTCCAGAGGACAGCAACCAAGATGATCACAGGGCTACTGGACAGGTATCATGAGGAGAGGCTAGAAGCCCTTGGGATGCACTCCCTGGAATAGAGGAGGAAGAGGGGTGATATGATAGGGTCATTCAAGTACGTGAAGGGAATTACCGGAGTGAAAAGGGAGGGTTTGTTTAAAATGAGTGACAGCGGTACCGCTCAGGGGGCACAGCCTAAACTTGATGGGGGGGATTTAGAAGGGAATAAGGAAGCATTTCTATATGGAGAGGGTGGAGGAAATCCTTGGGAGTAAGGAAGGGGAGAACGTGGAAGAGGGATGGACAGTTGGGGGGGCTGGGTCATTGGTGTAAATTGTAAGGCCATACACTGCATCAGTCACCAAGCAGACATGATAGACCAGGTGGTCTACTTCTGCTGGCTCTTTTCATATATTACAGGGCCAGCTCTGTGTCAGGTTAGATTATGAACTAGTGTGGTGCCGACAACACTGGTAATAAGTAACTTGGAGTCACGTGATGCAGTGGTGCTGAAAAGCTGCTTGCTGAGGAGCTCCCGCCTTCCTCCTCCTAAATTAGTTTCTTTTCTATGTCTAAAACTACACCACTGGCTCTATAGTGAGCTGTGAAGCCTTCCTAACTCTGCAGGACCCCTCGAGGACCGCGATCGGCGATTTGACTGTTTTCCTACTTGATCGCGATGGCAGATACTGAGATGAAGGCCGCAGGAGTCAAACACACTCCTCCCACCTCACCAGAAAAGGCTCCCAAAAAAGCCAGGAACACCAATACCAATACTGTCCCTGCAACCAAGCAGACTTCCAGCGGGGTATCCAATGCTTCACCTGGCACTATACTGACAGAGGAGCGCTTCCTTGAGGAATTATCCCCTTTCAAAGAGACTCTTCAGGAAATCTCTAAAGAGATCAGGTCTCTGGGATTAGATTTCGCTGATCTCTCGAGGAGAGTAAGCGACTCAGAGGCCAGAGTTTCCTCTACTGAACAGTGGCAGCATAAAACTGACCCGGACATCACCAGGTTGAGGCAACATATCCAAAAACTCCAGATGAAAACTGAAGACCTGGAGGGACGGAGCCGGTGGAACAACGTACTGATCCTTGGTCTTCCGGAGTTAGAAGAGGGGGGAGATACCCTGCGCTTCATCCAGCACTTTTTTATCAAAGTTGTGGGCCCTTCACCCATTCACCAGCAATACCATATAGAGAGGGCCCACAGATCTCTCAGGCCCAGACCACCTCTGGGTGCTCCCCCCAGGCCAATAATTGTTAGATTCCTGAGCTATCTGGAGCGACAACACATCTTAGCGAAGGCTAAAGAGCTCGAAGCTATCCTCTGGGGCAACAACAAACTTAGGATCACCCAGGATCTCCCCTTTGAAGTCCGACAGAGAAGATCTGCCTTTCACCCAGTGGTCAAGAAGCTTATAGCAGCCGGGAGAGCCTTTAAAATGAACTATCCTGCCAAATTGCTTGTTCAGGTTGATGGCACATGGCACGCCTATGAGAAACTGGAGGAGGCACTGTCTGAACTGACTAAATTGCTCCCGGACTTATTTAAATGATTCCCGAAATTATCTTTATGTAGCTGGTTTATCTTATTATTAATCTCTGTGCAAGCGTTTAATTGTTTTGGCTAACTGGCCCTGTTTAGCTTTTCTTCTCCTCTATGCCTTTTTAACATTATTGTCTAGCGTAACTTAATGGTGCCTGGTACCTGCGGTCTCTCGTCGAGAGGTCTCCTTTGCAGGGGGCCTGCGTGGAAGTAGACCTCGGGTGGTTGAAGGCCGTGAGGCCTATTCAGCCTGTTCTCTGTCCTCGACACGTCTGGCCTTCTTACTGGCTTCCTGGGTACTGCCAAGCAGGGTGTGTGTTTCCAGAGGACGCTTTTGCGGTCGGACCATTTTGGTCCGTCGGCAAATCCTTCCCTACGCTTTCTCATCTCCTGTCTTCCGGTATGATCGCGAGCAGCTCTACCATGGGAAGCGGGCCTCCTATTTCCCAGGGATTTTTCCCAGGTATTTACTTATTTCCCTTACCTTGGTCTGATAAATTGTGTTGAGGTGCTACTTGGATCATTCCTTTCACTCGCCGAAGGGAGGGAGCGGGAGGCTCGAGTGGTAAAGTCGCCTCAGAGCCCTGCCTTACGACCTTAATGGGTTTTTGTGGGTACCTGTTTTGTTGTATTTGAATGGAATCATTTTTCTCTTCAGGGCTTGGCTGTTAAACAATTGGTGCTGGTGTACAATCATTGCTATGTATACTTCTGGAGCTTTGGGGAGGTTTTTATGGTACCCAAGGGGTGGGGGGAGAGCTGCATGGTTCAGTTTATTACTTCTATTATGCTGGCTGTTCGGAACCTGGATTGTAAATAGGGGAGTTGTCTTAAACTGTTGTTGTTGTGTATTGGTATTGGGGGGGCTGCCGCCTACTGTTGTTCACTTTTGAGATTGTGGGGTTCATTATCCACCTTTGCTCTGCTTATAATGAAGCTCAACTTTTATATTTTTCAGCAGAAAGCTGCTCATTTTGTTATCACCGAGGCGCAGGGTAGTGGCGATGGGGGGGTAATAAGGTGTCACCACTGGTTGGTCTAAGTATGGGGATCTCTATGCAGCCTACCTTAATCCTTCTACTGTTTCTAGAGGATGGCTCTGGATTATATTAAACTAGCCAGCTGGAACATTAGGGGCATTAGGGAGACTAATAAAAGGAACCGTATATTGTTTAATTGTTCCTTGTTGGGGGTTGACATTCTTTTTTTACAAGAGACCCATATAAGTGTCAGAAACTAATACTCTAAGGGTTAAAGGCTTCTCTCAAGTTTTTGTTGCTGGTGATTCCTCTGAGGCAAAGGGGGTAGCTATTATGATTAAAAAAGGTGTACCCTTTATCCCGGAGAAAGTTACGCAAGACCCTGAGGGCACATTTATTCTCATGCAGGGCTCCCTTTATAACTCTGCTATAATCCTGGGTGCTGTTTATGGCCCTGTTGGGGGGGATGCTGGTTTTGTAATGCAACTAATAGATAAACTGAGTGTTTACTTGCCAACTCCCCTCATCCTGGGAGGAGATTGGAACATAGCCCCATCGCAAGAGTTAGACAAAACTTATAGGCCTTTGAAGCCCCCATCCCCAGCGCAATTGGCACTGCGAGATCTAGGCAACATGCTAGGATTGGTGGACCCATGGAGGACTCTGAATCCTTTTAATAAGAGTTATACCTTTTTCTCCCCGCTCCATAACTCTTGGTCTAGGTTGGACTATTTTCTGGTAAGCACCTCCTTTATGGCTAACATACCCCTCGTAGGCATTGAGCCTATTGTAATTTCTGATCATGCCCTCGTATGGTTTCGATTCAATCCCTCCTCTCAGGTACAGCGCGACACAATATGGAAGCTCAATACTCAAGTCCTAAAGGATGAACATTCCAACACGCAGATTAAATCCTTAATTAGAGAATACCTGGACATTAACCAGGGCTCAGTGTCCAGACATGATATACTATGGTGCTCATTAAAATGCTTCTTAAGGGGTGAATTCATTAAAATTTCCACTAGGAGGAAAAAACTCAGAACTCAAAAATTTCTTCTCTTATCTGGCCAGATTAAGGCGGAAGACTCCTCGCTTCTTCTAAGTCCCAAAAGAGTTTGGAGCAGTTATACAAGCTTAAAATGAATATAGGGGTTAGTCAGAGAAAAGACTGAATTTATGCTGTTGAGGTCCAAAGCTAAATACTTGGACCAAGGGGAGAAGCCGAGTAGGCTTTTGGCCCTAAAACTTAAGGAAGTGGAAAATTCAAGATTGATCCCTGCTTTAAAGGCACATGATGGCTCCATCAAGACAGGTCCCAGAGATATTGTGGAGGTTTTCAGATTATTTTACCAAAATCTTTATGGAGCTGTACCAACCCCCTCTCTCCTTGCCCGCAATTGAGGCTTTCTTTAAATCAATTTCCCCACCATGTCTTACTGAGGACCAAGCAGCTTTCCTCTCTACTCCTTTATCCTTGAGAGAGATTAAGGAGGCTATCCAAAATCTTTCTCCAGACAAGGCCCCTGGTCCTGATGGCTTACCCTCCAACTTTTATAAGACCTTCTGCAAGGAATTATCTCCAGTCCTCTTGGAATTTTACAATTTCATTCTCTCCTCTGACTTACTGGACCCAACCATACTAGAAGCCATTATAATTTTGATTCCCAAAACAAACAAATCCTCTCTGGATCCAGCCAATTATAGGCTTATTTCACTACTCAATTGTGATATCAAAATCTTGTCTAAAATCCTGGCTTGACGCATTAAACAAGTATGGCAATCACTTTTGAGTAGGGAACAAGTAGGCTTTGTGCAAGGTAGATGGCTGTAATCACATGAGAGTCCTATCCTATGTTCTCCAAGCAGCCCAGACCTCTCAAGCTCACATGGCACTAGTGGCTTTAGATGCTGAGAAAGCCTTTGATCGTGTCAATTGGGACTTCTTGTGGAGTACTATGGTTAAATTTGGTTTCCCAGAGAAATTCATCCAGTGGGTAAGGGTCCTATACAAAGACCCCTCGGCAAAAATCTACTGCAATGGGGATTTTTCATCCTGTATCCGGTTATTTTCAGGCACCCATCAGGGTTGCCCCCTCTCACCATACCTCTTTAACCTCTATTTGGAACCCCTGCTACTTAATCTTAAGGTGGCTCCCGAGATTCAAGGGTGTGTCATTTCCCAGCAAACCTCCACAATATCCGTCTTTGCAGACGATATTCTACTACAGCTAACCAATCCGGCTGACTCTCTACGAGTAGTCCTAAATATAATAGAACAATTTGGTGCTGTATCTAATTACAAACTTAATTTGGCTAAGTCCGAAATCTTCCCTCTCAATTTGCATACACCCCAGTCCAGTATGTCCCACTTTGGCATGAGATGGGCCTCATCCCACCTTAACTACCTCGGTATTTATTTGGCTCGTGACCCAGATTTGGTTAAAAAATTAAACTTGGATGACCTAGTGGATAAAATTTACTCCGATTTACAAAGATGGGACAAACTCCTCTATCAGTAGGAGGCAGAACTAGCATTATTAAAATGAATATTTTACGCCTTTTCAATCCCTAAATCTTTTGGATATTTGGTTACCAAAACCTTTTTCAAAGGGTACACTCAATTCTGACTCTTTTATCTGGAATCATAAATCTCCTAGACGAGCTTTTACAAACTCTGTTTACCCAAAGATAAAGGGCCTTCGTCTCCCAATTTCAGATATTATTACTGGGCTAGCCATCTAGTTAAAGCCGGTAAATGGCTTGGTAACAGTGATGCAGTATCCTCGCCCTTATGGCTAAGTCTTGACCTTAATCTGATTAAGCATTGCAATATAGATCCCTCTAGTTTGTTTTACTGTAATTTTTCAACTTTACCTCGTTGTATTCAGGACTCGGCAGTGGGAACATCGGTGAGGGTGTTGAACCAATTTTATGCTGCAGCTAAAATCCGTCACACTAAAGACCCTGGACAACCACTGGTTCTTAATCCCAACATTAAAATTGGTACCAAATGGATACCTCCGATATGGTTGCCCCAAATCCAGGGACTTTCAGTGGAAGATTTATTGGTGCGAGGGGGTCTTGGTTCGACGGATGAATTGTTATTAGTCTTAAGTATCTCCCCCCGAATGGTTTTCAAAGTATTTCAATTAAAACATCTTATAAATAAAGAATTTGGCAATACTATATTGTATGTCGGTTATCAAGCCCCTTTTAATGGAGGTCAAAGAGTGTGCGGCCAGGCCTCATGGAGTATCCAAACTATATTTATATCTCTTGAATGTCAGTTTTCCAGATGCTCTATCTGGATCCAAATCTTGGGTTCCACTGCTTCCAGACTCCTCTTTCACATGGAACCAGGTTTGGAAAGATTTGCATACATACAATACCCTTGATAAGAATAGACTCATTCAATATTTTATTGTTAAAAACATGTATTTTACGCCCATCAAAAAATCGAAATTCGACCACTCCTGTTCTCCCAACTGTCTCAGATGTGGTAAAGACCTGGGTAGTATCCCATATTTTCTGGTATTGCTCCAAGGTAGCTCCACTGTGGAAGGCTATTCGTGACAGTTTAGACCCCATTTTAGGTCTGAAGATCTCTTTACATTTGAGATTTGTATTCTGGGCATCTATTCAGGTATTAACATCAAGGAGAGAAGGTACCATATGGCTCTTATCTCAATGGCGGTTAAAAGATTAGTGTTGTGTCACTGGTCGGGATCATCTAGAACTCTCTTACATGGACTGGGTGGAAGAAGTGTCTCTTTGTTTAAAGTTGAGAAGCTGATTGCCAACTCCAGACTTACTCCCTAGCCTTTCAGAAAAAGTGGGGTAAACTTTATGCCCTATATCTACATTGACTCATAGGCCCAAGATCATTTTGATTTAAGTTAATGCTGAAAATACCCCCATTAGGGGTTCCCTGATACACCCCTTCTCTACTCATGAGACAACCATCAGTGGAGTTGTATTTTTCTCGATGCTTAAAGGGTAGGCGGTTATCTTATATTTTTGACTTGGTAATCTCCTTTTCCCTATTTACTAACTCTCTGTTCTTTCTCTTCTTCAGTGGTGACACCTTCTAGGGTGGGGGAGGGGAGGGTTTTAGTTTATCCTATGTTCATTATCCTATGTCTCTCCTGTTGGATATTGTTACCTTGCTGTATTATTCCCTTGTCTGTCAGTTTGATTTTGTTGTTATCGAAATTTAATAAAAAGAGAATTTCAAAAAAAAAAAGTAATAAGTAATTTGAATGGAGCCCAATATTTTCATGTGTTTCAATGGGTTTTCTTACTAACATAAACCGCTTTCACTGTATTATGAATCTGAGTGGTTCAGGATTCACTATGTGAATCTAGAAAGGCAAGTTCATCCCTTACATTTGGTGTCTTCCATATGTTTTCATAAGAGGAAGATTATCTAGGGGTAGATCTATGTAAGTGGTAATAACCTTCCCTTTATCACACATGAACTGGATACTGACTTTCACAGACTTGAGAAATGGTTCTCTAATAATAGACTACTGGTAAATTATAAAAAAAACAAGAGTATGCTTTTTATGGTTCCACAGAACCAAAAGAAATTTGGGAAACTGGAGGTATGGAGTAGTAGAGGGGTTATATTGGAGCAGGTTGATAACTTTAAATATCTTGGTGTTCACTTGGACACTGCCCTCTCATTCTCAACCCATATTGACCATGTTGTCAAAACAGCCAATGAAAAACTAGGTGTTCTCTATCAACACCGTCACTTCATGCCTGCTGAGGCCCTAAAGATGGTCACAAGCTGCACAGTCCTATCTACCGTAGACTACAGCCTTACAATTTACAGCTCTGGAACTGACATAGCCCTCAAAAGAGTAAAAACCCTGCTCAACAAAGCATGCAAGATTGTCCTGGGAACAGACCACTGGGTTCACACTTGTGATCTCTATACAGCAATCGGATGGCTACCCCTTCATCTGAGTCCAATACCAGACCTGCCTCCTGGCAAAGAAAGCTATGCTCAGTCTGGCACCTGAATCCACATCTCTTCTATTCAAAATAAATAAGCCAGCTGTCAGTACTTGGAGTGCATCAAAGGGAGGGATGTTGGCTCCCTTTAAGCATACCTCAATTGACCAGAGATCTCTCTCCTATAGAGGGCCTAAGTGGATGAACGATCTCCCCCATGACTTTATTGAACGTAGCAAGATCAGCAATTTCAAAGCTGGTCTCAAAGCACTTCTAGCTCTCACTTGTGTATGTGCATGCCCTCTCATTAACTAACCCCCTTTCCTGAAATTTAAGAGTATCCTGATTGCTCTAATTCAAGCACCTGACTGATTCCTACACTTCCTCCCACCTCCCCAGAACAGTTATTTTATACATATCTCCCCACTCCTGTCCACCTCCACTGCCCCATCCTCCTCACTCTCTCTCTCTCTCTCTCTCCTCCTCCTCCACATACTCTTTGTACCTCCCCTATTCTCACCCTCATCTGTGTTACTCCTCCGCCTCTCACTGCCCTCTTCCTACTTCTTTCCCCCACTCCGATCCATCATCTCTTAGTCTCCACATCCAATGACAAAGCCCTCTCAGGATGTCACTCAATTTTACAGCTACAGCTATACCTTTTAATCTGATTGCCTTGCCTCAACTATGTACTAGCTCCCTGGAATCATCCTTCTGACAGGGCTGACTCCAACTGGCTGCCTATATAAGTAGGACTGATGGGATGTTTTCTCTGTTTTATTTCTAAAACGTGTTAAACCTTAATGTACCTTGTCAGTTTAGTACAATATTTTAAAGTATACTATGTAACATTGTTTTCAAGTTATCTGTGGTACCCAAAAGTATTTTCTATATATCTACTGTTGATGTTGTTTTATTTCTGTCATGTAGTATGTCTGACTTGAAACCTTTGTAAACGAGCCCTTGGGTCAAAGGTATTAATCCCAAACTGAAAATAAATAAAAAGAAAGTTTATTCTTGATCTTTTCATTGTCCTGGATTCCCCCCTTTTCCCAAGAAAGACAGATCACCACTATGTTGTCGTGCTCAGATCGACAATCAATTTATTATAAACCATATTTTCTTTGTTACATTCTCATAATCATCTTGACCTATTGCCTTATTACACCAATTTTATTCTATTGCATTACATATCAATATTAGTTCAACTTCTCTTTTTCTTTCGCTTCTTCTCGCCTCCCCAGGTGAAAACCTTGGAGCCTTCTTCTTCTCTCTTCTTATAGGTAACGGTGATAACCGAGACTGCTTTCTTCTTTTTCTGTTGTTCTCCTTCTCCTCCTTTTTTGTTTCCATTCCCCCTTCCCCTTCCCCCCCTCTTTTTCCTGCCATCCACCTTTGGCAGACTCTCTTAGCCCCTTATCCAAGAGACATTTTTCCATGTTTCCCTGTTCTTCTATGGGTGGGTAGGTGGTAACAAAACTTTTAAAAAAACAGCAAAAGAGACATATTGCTCTTGTGCTCCTTGTTATATACCCTATCATTTTCCCCTCCCACTCCCTTGATTCTCCTATAATTTACTTGTTCTTCTGCATGCCCCTCCCCTTCCTGCCTTCTTGCTCCACCCCTCTCATTCCCCTCCTCTTTTTTGATCACTAACGCTTGTCCTTAGAGAAGGGGTCCACCAGGACAACTTGGTCTGCCTCTTAAGGGGGGGGAAACTCCATTGTCCATAACAATCTTAAAATTACTGTATAACTCTTTAATTTCACATCAGTTTTATTTTTCTTATTTCTAGTTAACAACACATTCATGTCTGATTCATCTCATGCTCAGGCATTAGCCTACATAAATACGTAGGGGAGCAGTAGCGCCCCTATAGTAAGGGTGGCGACTGAGTTCCATGTTAAACTTGACTTTTTGTTCACTGCTTGCAGAAAGAAGATTTTACAGATTTACCTGAAACTTCCTGAATATGGTGTTCATGACAATCTACAATCCCTAAAAGTTTCATGTAAATTGGCTCAGTATTATTAGAGATATGAGTATGAAAAAAATATTTTCCCATTGACTTCAATTATTGTTTTTTTCTGAACTTTTGCTCTTGTCTAGATGAATAATTATAAATCTTTAAATTGTGGAATTCTGTATGGTTGTAGAAGCTGGTGGGGAAGGATTTCCTAGGGAGGTTTGATGCTTGGGAGTTTTATATATATTTTTTTAACGTTAAACTTTTTATTGAAACAAACAGAAAAATAACAAGAACATCAAAATGCAAAATACAAAAACGCAAAAGGAATAAACATCCACATAATGAATCTCTCGATGAATATGCAAAATGACAGTCAATTCAGTGGAGCCAAGGATGTAAACATCAAACATTAACAGTCCAAACTATTGAAACAACAAGCTGGTTACGACAAGAAAAAAGGAGAATAAGCGAACCGTTCATAAAAATGTAGAGGGTTACACTAAACCAGTAAGAAGCCAGGATCGAGCATTAAGTGGCAGGGAAAGGAAAGGAATAACAGGTGGTCAGGATAATGTGGAAGGGCCTGGAAAGAGCCATGGGGTGGGGAGAAAGGGAAGGGAACAAAAGCAGAATGGTAAGGATATAGGGTAGAAGGGAAATGGGGGAAGCAGTATGGAGGGGAAGGAGAGGAGTAAGTCCCCAAATAGGCAAAGTAGAGGACCCAGATGGTCTCGTAAATGAACGTTTGGGAAAGAGCCATGTGTGAAAGGCACTCCAAGGATGCGATTTGATGAAGCACTAGGAACCACTCCTGAAAGGAGGAAACATCCGTGGAGCACCATCTACTAGTTTTGTACTTTTAAAGATTTTTCCATTTGAAAAATTTGGCTTTTAGCATTTCTGAAAGAGCTCTGTGATCAGGTTTGGACATAACGTACTGCACGCGCAGAACATTTGCAATGCTTTTGAATGGGGATTGGGAAGGTGAAAGTAGCTGGGTTGTAGGTTAAGTACTGAATGCACAGAGTACTTTTGAAGCTGGGAAAGTGAAAGTAACAACTGGTGTTTCAGCCCTTCCACACAGGACACACATTTAATGTTTACTGCCATCTTCAGACCCCCCCCACACACACACACACACACACACACACACACGTGCATGCACATTCTACGAGCAGAATCAGGAGGGTGCTGTGAAAGTGACAGGGAAATTAAAATATTTCAGGAACACTTTGGTACTGTGATCTCTAAAACTTTGTTTTAAAATTATGAAAAGACATACACACACCAAAACTACCAACATCTACCATATAGAATTACATTATTTGTTGATGCCAGAATTCCACTGCCTTATAATTACATTCTTTCGTGCCGCCCCCCCCCCCATGCACAACATACACACTAAGAGCAGAATCAATGAGGTTTTTCTGGAAGTGACAGAAAAAATGAAAATATTTCAAGACCATTTTGTCACTCTCATCTTGAATTTCCAAAAAAAGGTGCACTATTAGTTGCCGAATTAGGAATGAAATGTTGCTTAAAAAAAGACAAAACAAAGTCAGGATTTACAATGTGATTAGAGAAGTTTTACTAATAGATATCAGGTATGATATCAAATACAATTTCAGACACTGGGAACTCCTGATGTCTGAGATCCTATATGATACCATATGTGATATTGTATCCAGTATCTATTTATCTTTCTTGGCAGGGAAGAGAACTGTTAATTTTTTAGTACATGCAGTCAGTAGTAACCTGTGTCATTTTGCATATGCTTTGGATCATGGACACCAGAATCTGGGTTTATTAAAGCAGCCACTCAATTGCAGCTGTGATTCTACACCTGCTTCAAAAATATCACATCCTTGAAATATTTAACAATCATTCCTGTCAAGCAAAGATATGTAAAAGAAGCTGAATTGTAAAAGTTACAGCAAAACAAGAAAAAACAAGTAGGATTTGGACACTCAGATACTGCCCTTGCTTGTGTCATAGATCAGCACCACAGTAACAAAAATACAACATACAAATTCAGCAAAAATGAGAATAATACTGCAAGACCCATCACAAATTGTGACAGGAGACTTTACGATTGACAGCCCCTGATGCCATCAGGTCGGCTGTCAGATTTTTCCCAGGAATATATTAGCATGCATGCATGCAATTGTGATTATTACTCCACACCTGAATACAAAACTTGTACAAGGGATACTGAGACCATGTAAGTTTGTCATTTTCATAAATTCACACCATTGACAATGATGTGAGGAGAGAGAAAGTCAAGACATGCTGTCAAACTGTACACCATCTTGTCTTAGTGTAAAACAGCAGATCAGTGTGAACAGAGGCAGTAACGTTCTCAGTGACATGACTAGCTTTGGCAGGAAGGCTCGATCAGTGGTTCAGTGATATAAACTTCAGGTCATGTATAATACCTAGAAACATATCAGCTAGACTTCAGATAAGAATATTTATTTATTAAATCATATAGGCCAGTGTGCTTGGGACACATGAGCACAACCTAGGGAAAAATATCTATTTAAAACAGTTAACACTTTGGCCCAGATATTCAAAAGGGTTGCGTATGGCGCAACAGTGTTGCACCATGCACAACCCACTGATGCGCCCCGGCATGATATTCAAAAGGGAAAAGTGTGCGGCATTAACGACGCGCTGGAGCGCATTGTAGCAATGTATGCAGGCGCAGGTGGGGGCGTGTCATGCATACCCTGCACAGCCCGATATTCAGCCCAGGATGTGCAGAGACATGCGTGTACAACCCCTACCTGTGCCAGCACAAAGTTGATCCAAAAAAAAAGGAACAACAGATTGCCACCCACAGGTGAGCTGCCACGTTGCAGGGCGCAACATGGCAGCTGCCACCTGTGGGTGGCCACCCAAGCTCCCACTGCACCTGGTGGCACCCCCCATGCCCGATCACAGGCATTAGTTAAAAAAAGAATTCTGTCCAATATCCCTGGTGGTCCAGTGGACCACTGTCTGCCCGATTGCGGCATTTGTATTAAAAAAACAGACCTCTGTCCAATATCCCTGGTGGTCCAGTGGACCACTGCCTGCCTGATTGTGGGCATTTGTATTAAAAAAACAGACCTCTGTCCAATATCCCTGGTGGTCCAGTGGACCACTGCCTGCCCATTGCCGGCTGTAGGGGGCATCAGTCCCCGATGGCTGCTGCCTGGCAGGGCGCCAGGTGCAAGTCATCAGGGATTGACGTACCTGCATGCAAATGGGGCCATAATGACATGCAAATGGCCTCATTTGCACCTTGCATACATTATGGCCCCATTTGCATTTCAAGTTTTGAATATAGCGGTTGCTGTGCATAGCACAATGGAACTTGCACTAGCGCATCCCAATGCTCCCCTCTGGCCACTTGCGCTGGCGCAGTGCCACTGTGCCATGCACACTGCAGGTAGCCAGGGTGTGATATTCAATGCTGCTGAGCCATGGTGCAGCTCTGTTGAATATCGTCCAGTCCACACCCCTGTGCAGCCAAGTTGAGCTGCGCCCAAACTTGCACCACAGCCTGGCACAGTTTGAATATCTGGGCCTTGATCTTCAAATTTGGTCCTGTAGCTGCTAGTAGTTTTTTTTGTGTGTTGACAAATGTTGTTCGTTGTGTACAGAGATCTGTGAGTTTCAAAATGCTGTAAATATGCTGAAAGTATAAAATAATTCCAAAAGGCTTCTTTCACTTTAAGCACCACCAGAGTTTGAAAATTACATGTGCATGCTAAATGTCAATAATTTTTCTACACACTAATGTAAAAAGCGTGTACATCAATAAAAGAAAGTTACAAAAGCCCATTAAAATGTTTGGAACTGGAAACCGAACAAAGAGGTCACTCACAAACATTTCCACAAATTTGGAAACATGTTGAAGCACCTGATGTGATGCCTTCATTTTAAGGACCTTTAAACCCTTCTTTTATAGATGCAGTACATTTATGTTAGCAAACGTGTAGAAAAAATATTATCATGTAGCATGCACATGTAATTTTAAAACTCTGGAGGTTTTTAAAGTGAAAGAAGTCTTTTGAAATCAGTTTATACTGTTCACATATTTACAATATTTTGACATGCACTGACCTCTGTATACAATGAAAGACATTGTCAGCACAAGAAAAAGCTAATAGCAGGTAGAGAACCAGATTTAAAAGTTTTACCTCTGGGTGAAAATACACATGTACTTACTAAAATTGTGCCTATGTGGGGTAAAAGATTTGTGCTGTATGCTCTTGGTACAGATAATGCTTTTAGAAAGTGAGTCTTCTAAGTGCTAGGCACCTTTTGACAAAAACTAGTACTGTATGTATTTTATGCTTTCAATCGGTTGATAGATTATGAGTCTGAAAACAGTGTATAACATTGAAAATACGGAGAAATATATAAATGAAAGTTATGGACCACATTTTGAAGTCTGTAATGAGCCTTTGAAATGTATACGGTAACTTGTTAACTAGACATGCTTCATTCTCTTATATGAAAGGTTAGCTTTAAATCAATGGCAGCAGAATGGAGCAGATGGGAAAAGACTATAGTATGGTTACAAAGGAGGTAGCAGATTTTGCATGTTTCAATACAGGTAGCTAGTCTTTTGGGGTGAAATGACATGTATTGATAAGTGTTTTCGCTGTTTTTATTTTTATAGAAACTTCTTGGAAATACTCAAAAGGGCACAACTGGTGTGAATTATTAATGAACTTACACTGGTATGTAGATACTGGAAATTGTAATTCTCACATTACTCATACATCCTGCTCCTGATGTATAAGAAAAAAATGGTCAATAAAAAGTTTAATTTTGAAAAAAAGTACTGGAGTTAAAAAAGGTTATGAATGAATTGAGTAAAACTGTTGTTCAAGTTTTACTTACAGTGCTCTAGAAGATGCCTTATGGCAAAATTACAGTGCTCTAGAAGATGCTTTATGGCAAAACGTTGGAGTCTATTGGTTAATCAATAAATTCACTTTATGAACGCAGTATGATGTGTCAGCTATTTATTAGCTAGAGTGGCCAGTGCTTTCTTTATTCTGGAAATTAAAACTTACCTATTTAGAATGGAGACCCTAAGGAAACAGGAAAGTGGGCTCTGAAGGTAATAGCAGAATGTTTAGGCTCCGGATGAAGACAGACCTGGAGAATCTGAATGAGAGTAAGTAACAGACTGGGTTTACTGGACTTTTTCATACAACTTGCCAGTTATGACTGTTAATTACTAACTTAGTGTTTTGATTGCTTCGAATCATAATTAGAATTATAAGTTATAAGTATGTTTACCAAGGTTATCTTGGGGTTTGCCTTTTACCATGTGGGCCACGTTTCATTAATGGGTAGTACACTGTTGAAATGGCACTGTTTAATATTCATATGAAATACACAGTCATGCAAATACCCAGGTTCTCTGTATCCTCACCCATGTTTAGGAGGACCATGTTCACCACAATCCACTTATATTGCTCAATTATGCTTTCTTAAAAAGCATTGAAATTCTTCTCAAAAAAAACATGTTAACATAATGTTAGGGTGGTGAGCAAACAACAAAAAGTCAGGAAATGCTCAGTTAGAGTTAAAAAAAACCATAACTGTGCACTTTCTGTGTAAGCAAGGTGTTAGGATTTCATATATCTAGTATCTGGATCACTGGCATCTCATGTATATGCAGAACTCAACTATCAACATGATAAAGACATACTACCTTGCTTACACAGATGATGTATACAGTAATAATAGCACCCAAGGGGGTAGAATTATCTTTTCTGTATGGAACTGAGATGTCACTGATCCAGATACTAGATACATGAAATTCTACCATCTTGCTCAACACAGAACATGCAGAGTTGGGGTATTTATAACGCTACCTGAGCATTTCTTGACTTTTTGTGGTTTGCTTGCCACTCTAGCATTATGCTAACATAGTTTTTTTTTAGAATAATTTTTTTTGAGCAATTGTCACACAGAGTGCAGAGAAGGAATAACTGATACTTAACATGAATAACTCTGGCATTAATCTTATTCTTATTTCATGTTCAGAACAGGTTAAAGGAACTACTTTGGCAAAACAAATAGAGGTCACTAGCTTGGGGGACAAGTATTACGTGTCCCTAATCCTCATCTGTGAGCAAGCAGTCATCACATTGTCTCCAAATGGTCTATAGGGGAAAATACCAACCTGCCACTCTTGGTTTGTTTCCCCACCAGACTGGAATATTACTAATTCTATAAGCCATTGGCATCATGCAGTTAAAATGCTGGCATACGTAGATACAGTTACTGCACTTAACCTTTCTGTCATTATTGTGAAGAATGATTTCTCAGTGGAACAGAAGGTTTTGTTGGTGCTGGATCTCTTGTAGGCCCACTGAAAGAATCACATGCTCAAAAAACTGGACCAGTGAATACTGTACTGATGTCTGACCTACAGTCCTGCACTGACTAACTTTAATGAGTTGACAACAATGTCAAATATATTTTTAAAGGTAAGCTAAAGAATACATTTATGCAGCAGAATACTGACTTAATAGTCAATTAGCTCACACAAGGGAACTTTGCCTTAGATATCGCCATGGATCTAAAAATACAAACCCTTAAAGGCAATCATGCACAATGCTGTATTTTGCAAAATGTGTGCACACTATGACATAATGTGATTAGATGCATTGAAGCAGCTGGACTAGCTGTAGGTACTGCACATTGCATAAGTTTCAACTAGACTGCACTTAAAACTACTGTTGCTTTATTAATTGTATTTAACTAGTTTCAAACATTTGTAATTGACATAACTACATGATTAAGTTATAATAAAACCATTAGTGCTTTTACATATAGCCTGCTGTTGTTTGCTCACAATTTCCACATTGGTACAATACTGCTCATACTGCAGCAACATAGTTATTTGTCCACTAAAAATATTTTCATGGACATGGCAGTCATGTACTCCCTGGAGGAGAGGAGGGAGAGAGGGGATATGATAGAGACATGCAAGTAGCTTACAGGGAGGAACAGGGTGCAAGAATACACTATTTTTAAGCAAAAAAGATGTTCCAGGACTAGAGGGCATGGGATGAAGTTGGAGGGAGGATGATTCAGAGGAAACATGAGGAAGAATTTCTTCACAGAACGGGTGGTGGACAAGTGGAACACCCTGCCAGAGGAAGTGGTGGGGGCTGAAACAATCACGGGATTTAAGAACGCATGGGATAAACATAAAGGAATTCTGGAGGTCAGGGGTAAGGGGCAACAGACTTCTAGGAAAACATAAACTGAACTTACAAGCTCAAATGTGCAGACTGGGTAGACCATGGGCCCTTATCTGCCGACACTGTCTATGTATCTATGCAAAACTAGTTAAAATATTGTTATAATGGTAATAAACTGTTCCACTGTAAATATTGTCATTCCTATCTTTCTCGTCATCAGTTTATACCCCTGGGAATACACTCTACTTAGCTTATACCCCTGCTATAGGCCTGGTATATAATCTCTTGATCCAAAGCATTAAATATGCAAACAAGTAATTTTCTCCATGACTTTCTGCATGATCTTCCAGGATATTCCCTTCTCAACAAATCAACCAAGTTACAATTACTATAAGATTTAAATGAAGCGAACACTCACTATGTCTCAAAGTATATACTGCTAGTGTACCATTGACTGAGATTTGAGGCATAATTAAAATATGTCTAACAAGCATTGGTCAATGCCAAGTGTTGCTTGTTGTCATTAGCAGTAGAAGAGCAGGGGTTAGACAGATGCAGTATAGGAATGGCAGTGAAATATTCAACTGTTGCTAACTCCATCCCCACACTGCAGAGATGGACAGACATTGGGGTATGCCTTTGGGTCATCACTCATGACAGTCATGACATTTCACCTCACCCTACCCTGCAGACACTTACAAGTGTCGAGGTGTGCTTTGAAGTGTTCGGGCTTTACACTCACCTCGTTCCATAAGAAAATACACTGAAATGGGTGCAGTATAGGAGAATGGGGTGAACTCTGGGGCCATAGGGTCCAAGGCACACCTCGATGCCTGCCACTGGCTGCAGGGTGGGGGTGGAATGGCATGAGCATTACTGTCGACAGTCCCAAATCACACCCCGATGCCTATCAGTCCCTACAGAGTAGGGCATGATGGTCAAAAACCCTAACACCCTGGGTGTTTCTTGGTATTTCTACTCCAAGTTTTCAACATGGGCTTTTTGTGATCCACCGCATGAACAGTAATACTATCAGATTGTTAGCCAAAAGGTGATCTTGCGCAGTGTCTGCACCATTTGGTGCCACAGGTGTGAAAACACATTTCAAACAGGATGTGAAAAATGAGCTGTACTGTTCATGAGGAGGTGTAAAAAATGGTAATGGTGAAAATCTGGAGTGAAAATGTAAAAAAACTGGTGAAGTCCCGAGTGTGTGTAGAAACTGTGCAACGCACACACTTAATGTAATTAGTTTTGAGATTTTTTACAGCAGATTTTCAACATTTTAGGACCTCTGCTCATTAACAGTGTCACAGTGATTTTCTTAATCTATCCCAAACACTGATTTCCCACAGTTACTGTGCTATTCTGCGCCAGTTGTGTGAAAATACATTTTGGCCAGGGTGTGAAAAATAACAGCTGTACTGTTCATAAGGAGGTGTAGAAAAATGCCAATTTTTTTTTTTATTTTATTTCATCATCATCATCATCATCAAATCTTTATTTATTCAGGCGAACATCATTGAGCAAGGCTCATTTACAAGATGGACCTGATAAGGTCAAGGTTCAACAGTTGATACACAACAGATACATCATACACTTATATAAAACAGTTATACATACAGGGGGAAAAATGTTTATAAACACAGTGATGTACAGTAACATTCACATAAAAATCGGTTACAGGAAAGTTAAGCTAATATTTACAGTATATACATATCCCAGTGGAGGGGCTATGGCAAACACACAGTATAATGTAATACTAGGATGGTGAAGGTATTACTGGGTGCCATAAGATGGGGTGTCTGCCTGGAAGGATTTATGCCATATATGGTTAATTTTTGGGAGGGAGATTGTGAGATGACAAAGCTAGTTCTAGCGGTAGCAACTGCATTTCTATGTGAAGAAGACTGTACAATGCTGTTTAAAGGATGCAAATGGAATAATATTGGACAGTTTTAGGGATTTTTGTAGGGTGTTCCATGCTATAGCTAGAGAATAGCTGATTGCTGCCCTCCCTAGCCTGGTGTTCAATTTGGGTAATTTGAGCAGGATGATGTTGTTGCTTCTTAGGGCATAGATGCTAGGAATGGTCTGGGTGAAGCAGTCCAGAATATAGTTTGGAAGTTTTTTTTGATGATGCTCTGTAAATCCATAGGGCTGCATTTCTGTTCCTTCTGAGGTGAAGGGAAACCCATCCAACTGCAGCATAAAGAGAGCAATGATGGGTATTAGATGGCAGATCTGTAATGAATCTTATTGCTCTATGGCAGGGGTTCTCAAATGATGAGGCCAGCCTCCTTGGGGAGGCCCCAACCTGTTCCAGGGGAGGCTCAAGCAAGTCTTGAAAAAGTATTATTTCAATTTTTAACTTTATGGATTTTGTGTAAAGGGATAAAGCAAACTGAAAGAGGATAATAATAGGTGAATTTATGTATTTATTCACAGGTTTGTGACCAGGGAAGGTGCTGTACACTGAGCCATGGCTTATTTCAGGTGTACCCAGGAAAGGGTAGTGAGAGAATACAATTCAAAATGTAACTGCGAAACACTCAAGCAATACAACATGAATAAAAGTGCAAACGAATTAAGAGCAATAAACTAACAATGTGAGGAACTTGATCAATTAGGCTGGCAGCAGAACTGTCCAAATACAAGAGTTAACCATACAGGTACTAGGAATAAGAAAAGGAGGGAGCAAAATTATCCCTGAGAAGTTGCTTAAGAGCAGGATGAGAGGGGGAGAGGCAGAGGTCGGCAGGAAGGTTATTCCAGATAGAGGGGAAACAGAAAAAGCAGTCTGACCCATGAAGGTATGGCAGTAAGGGGTAACAATGGTTCGAGAGTCAACATATTGGAACAAGTAGGTTGTCCTGTTTGGGGGAGGGGTGTACGATAAACTTAATAACAGGAGAGCCAGTTACGCAAAGAGGTTTCAACTTATTCCTCATGTACTGTGAAAAGTAGGCTATTTTTCTATGGGGAGGCCCCCAAATATTTCAGTATTTTGTGAGGAGGCTCAAGATCTTTTCCATGGCTATGGGGAGGCTCAGTATGACAAAGTTTGAGAACTGTTGCTCTATGGTGTAAGGTATCCAACTTGTGTAGGTAGGAGATGGGGCAGTGACTATAAAGGAAGTCTGCATAGTCAACAACTGATAGAAAAATGGCCTGGACTAACCTCATCTTTGAATCTCTGTTTAGGAAGGGTTTTAATCTATAGAGAAGGCCAAGCCTTTGGCGAAGCTTTTTTAGCAGTTCTTCAAATGATGAGTGAAGTTGAGTCTGTTGTCAATCCACACACCTAGGTATTTGAAGTTTTCTACATATTCCAGATTTTCTCCAAGTATAGTGCATAGCTGGGGGAGGATGATTGAAGAGAGGGTGCTGGTGGAGCTTTGATTTGTGAACATCATTGCTTTAGTTTTCTTTGCATTTAACAGAAGCTTTTTCTCAAGTAACTGATATTGTAACAAGGAGAATTCTGTTTATAGGATTTCACGAGCAGCTGCAGGTGAAGGGTTGCTGACATACAAAACAGTGTCATCAGCAAAGAGGTGTACAGAGGAATTGGTGAGGGTTGAATCAATATTATTTATATAAATGGCAAAAAGGATAGGACCCAGGATAGAGCCTTGGGGGACTCCTCTTAACAGTGGTTTTAATGGAGATAGGTTACCTTCAGCTTTTACCTGCTGTGACCTACCGGTGAGATAACATCTGAACCATTTAAGGGAGGGTGGATCTAGGCCAAGGGAGTGCAGGGATGATAGTAGAAGCTCATGGTCCACAGTATCGAATGCTTTGCTCAAATTCAGAAATACTGCACAGACATTATTCTTTTTATCTAATTCGGTTTGCCAGTCATTTGTGACTTTGGCTAGTGCAGTGATAGTGCTATGCTTGGCCCTGAATCCAGATTGAGCTGGATTCAAGAGGTTAGCATTGTCAAGATACTCCCTTAACTGGTTACTCACTAATTTCTCCAGCATCTTGGATAGCACTGGTAGAATGGAAATCGGCCTGTAATTATTAAGTTCCATAGGGTCCCCTGATTTTAGAAGGGGAACCACTTGGGCTGTCTTCCACAGTGTGGGAATAGAACCAGAGTTTAGAAATAGATTACAGATGTGTTAGGGGGACTGCAAGTACATGGGACGCAATCTTTAGAAAGTAGGGGTCCAGAGTGTCTGCCCCTGTGCTTTTTTTGATATCCAGCTGCCATAATAGGTCCTCTACTTGCTTCAACAGTATAGATTTGAAGCTGAAGGAAGAGTCAGCTCTCTGAACACCAGTGTAATGGGAGCTTAATTGTTCCCTCAGCAGGTTAGCTGGAGAGGTGTCAAAGGCAAAGCCAGCCGTTGTGAAGTGGTTATTGAAGGCGTCCAGAATTTCCAGTTTGCCAGTGATAGGCCATAACTGTTGTGTAATTGAATTGGAAGAGGAGGTGCTAGTCCTTGCCCCACCATACTCTATGATAGTACCCCAAAACCTAGCAGGATTATGATAGGAGGAGTCGAGCTCGGCCAAGTAGAACGAACCTTTGCATCCCTAACTTTCTTGGTGCATCTATTCCTGGCTTTCTAAAGATCATCCAGTCATTTGCATTCTTGGTTTTCTTGCCAATTTCTAGAGTTTGTCTCTCTCCAGCAGTGCAGCTTTGAGGTCAGCTGAAAACCAATGACAGGATTTGTTTTTTATTCGGATACTAGAGATTGGGGCATGGGTGTTAAGGGCATTTATTATAATGCTATTTAGCACCTGCTGAGCTTTTTCAACAGAATGGGCAAGATAAAACTCTTGCCAGTGTGGAGAGTGAGCTAGATCATGCAAATATCCTTCAATATTGATGGATATTGATGATATTTATTCTAGGATTACAAGTACCTTTGAGCCAAAGCTCTTTTACAAAGTTTCCATGTCGGAAATAACAAACAACAAGGAAGCAACAGTGAAATAACAGTAAACAATTCACGTACAACAAAGCTATTGAAAGGGGTCAATTATAGGAAGAGTAAGGTGTAGAGGAGGAGGAGAAGTGTAGATAGTTAACAGAGGCAGCTATAGTAAAATGGTGAACACAGCTAGGACGCATGTGCCCACAAGGAATGGGTAGGGTCAGGCACCCAGGGGTGGCAGAGAACAGGGATGAGAGGAGAGGGGGAGGAAGAAGATGCAGCCAGAGGCATTTGTCAAAAAATAAATGGGAAGGAGTGATAGAAGAGAAAAAGGGGCAGGGTGAGGGGGAAATAAGTGCTATAATGGGGCAAGGAGAGACTAATGAGGTGGTATAAAGACCTGAGGTTTGAAGTGTCACCTCAGGAGCTGGGGAAGGGGGACTGGGGGGGTCCGTGGTTAAGCAGTATATAAGTTAGGATTAAAGCTGTGTAGGTCATCAGCTAGGAGAGGCAGTCACAGGAGTTAGATGCAATGAGATGGGCCCAGAGCCTGGTTTTGAAAGGACCTAGTGTTGAGGCAGAGGAGATGGTGTGGCTGAGACCATTCATCCATAGAGAAGCCCAATAGGTGAAGGAGTGTTGGCTCTGCATAGTTCGACAGCAAAGAACTTGTAGAATCTGGGTTGTCGAGCTCCTGGTGTTCTGTCAGTTGGTGTTTTGATGTAACAAGGCAGTAACACCAGGGGGTGTGAGGCCATGGTTGATTGTTCCCACCATAGCACATGTGAGATACTTTAAAAGGTTGGAGAGTTGGAGACATCCAGATTGTTCATAAAGGGCACAGGTGTGGGTGAGGCGGTGGGCACCAGTTATGAGTCAGCATGCTTTGTTAAGTGCAGCTGTTATATGTTGGAGTGCAGACATCATGGCAGAGCCATAGATGATGAGGCTGTAATCAATAATTGACACCGCAGAGCTCTGGATGGCAATCTTCAGGGCCTCAGGGGTGAGGTGCTACCAGTACTTGTAGAGTAATCCAAGGTGTGTGTTGGCAGCTTTAGCCATGCTGTCAATGTGAGCCATATAGGAGAGATTGGGGTCAAGCAGAATCCCTAGGTATTTGAGTGAGTAAACTTGTTCGAGGACGGTCCCCTGCTTGGTGGAGATAGCAAGGGGGTGTTGCTTGTAACAGTTATGTGAACTGCAGAATAGCAAGGACTTGGTTTTCTTGTGATTGAGGACTAGTTTGTGATTGGAGAACTATGTTTCAAAGGCACTGAATCTGAGTTGGAGGCTGTATTGTAGTGGTGAAAGGTCCTTGTGCGTAGAAAATACAACAGCATCATCCGCATACAGGATGATTTCTTCTGAGCAGGATTGTGGTAGGGAGTTTAAAAAGAGGCTGAAAAGGAGAGGGCCCAGTATGGATGCTTGAGGAACTCCGGAGCAGACAGGCAAGGTGTCTGAGATAGCACTGGCAATTTTTACTCTTTGAGATCAGTTGTCAAGGTAGCTTCTGAACCAGCGGGCTGAGTCCAGTGTGATGCCAGCAAGGAGAAGTTGATCATACAGCAGCTGATGATGGACCGTGTCAAATGCCTTCGATAGGTAGATGAAGACAGCTCCAGTAAGAAGACCTTTATCAAGGGAACTATGCACTGCACTGGTAAATTCAAGCAGGGTGGTGGTGGTACTATGGCCTTTTCTAAATCCCTGCTGTTGTGTGCATAGAATATTATATTTGTCCAAATAATCAGTGAGCTGGTCTGCAACAATACGCTCTAGGGCCTTGGATAGTGGTGGCAATATGGAGATCAGGTGGTAGTTAGAGAGGCAGGTCTTATCCCCACTTTTGTGGACCGGGGTCACAGTGGCAGTTTTCCATATTTCAGGGACTGTACTGGTGTGGAGAGAGAGGTTAAGAATTTTAGTAAGGGCAATGAGGACCTTGTCAAGTGTAAGTGATAGCAGCTTAAGGTCCAGGGTGTCATTGCTGATTCTGGAAGTGGAGATGGCTGAGGTGATGTGGTGGCAAGCTTCATTCTTCTTAATCTCCCTTAAGTAAAAATGAGGGTGGTTTGACAGAGTGCAGGGTGTGTTAAAGGGGGTGTGACTGACTGTGAAGAAATCAGGTGGTAGAACAGTATTGAAGTCAGTAAAAGCCATGTTAAAGGTATTTGCAATGACCATGGGATCCATGGGATCAAGGGTAGTGGACCCTTCAACAATTAACATGGCCGGAGGGGACTTTGATTGTTTCCCAGTAATGTCCTCAATATTGTCCCAGAAAGCACAACCATTTCCCCAGATGTTGGTGAGGATGTCCTTATAATATGAGCTTTTCATGAGATGAATGAATTTTGTGCAGACATTATGGGTATGTTTGTATTTTTGGATGTCAGATTGTTTGCCTGTGGCTTTAGCCACTGCCCAAAGGTGGTCCCTATATTTCAGCTGGGAAAGGAGCTCTGTAGTTATCTAAGGGTTACAGATGGCTTTTGTTTTCCATTTTTTTGAAGGAGCAAAGTGGTCACAGGCCTTATTAAAGGTGGTGATGAAGTAGCCGAGGGCTAGCTTAACATCCATTGCCTTGCAGATGGGCAGCCAGTCTTGCAAGGATAGGTACTGTTTGAGATGGTTAAGTTGACCATGGAGGATGACTCTGCTGGTAATGATTATAGGGGGTGGCTTTAGAAATTTATTAGACCATTGACATATAACTGGGGAGTGGTCACTGAGAAAGTCTAGGAGAATGGAGGTACGTGAGATCCTGGTAGGGTGATTGGTGAGAACCCAGTCCAGCAGGGTACTGGTGCCAGTTTTGTAATTTATCCAAGTTGGTGTGGTGACCAATTGTGAGAGGATGGCAGCTGTAAGGGCATCCTTATGAGTGTAGACATCAGATGCAAGCCAGTTTATATTGAAATCACCAAGCAGAATGTGTTCAGAGCCAGGAGGTTGGGAGCTGACAAAGTTAAGAACTTCTTTGATGCCAAGATCTTGATCTCGAGGTGGATTATATACAGAGACGATGGTGAGGGCTTTTTGATTGGGACCTAGAAGAATTTTAATGCGTAGAAGCTGGGCTGAGGAGGCAGGGACAGGGGTTGGAACAAGGTGCCCCAGGAGATTATCCTTAATGTGGATGGCACAGCCCCCTCCCCTTTTAGAGACATGGTCCAGTCTGAAAACATTGTAGCCCTATAAGGTAATTGCCAGATAAGGAACTTTTGGTGTCAGCCATGTTTCAACTACAGCAAGGATGTCAGGATTATGTTGGCTGATAAAGGCTTGGAGTGCATCAAGCTTTGGTAACAGGCTGCAGATGTTAATGGTTGCGATGGTGAGAGCCCAGCCTTTTTCAGAAGGCTTGAACAGCCTGGGCCAGGGTTCAGAAGGACATTGCCCAAGAACAGAAGAAAAAGTAGGAGAAGCTTTATTGAACAGAGGCACAGGTCCAGTAGTGATAATTTGTGCTTCCTTTAAGCAAGGGGTTCTCAAATAGTGAGGCCAGCCTCCTTGGGGAGACCCCAACCTGTTCCAGGGGAGGCTCAAGCAAGTCTGAAAAAGTACTGCATTTAAATTTTGAGTTTTAATATATTTTGTGTGAAGAGATGATGCAAACTGAAAGAGGATAATAGTAGGTAAATTTAATATATTTATTTACTAATAGGTGACAAGGGAAGGTGAATGAGCCAAAGCTCATTTCAGGTGTACCCACAGAAGGGTAGGGAGTGAACACATTTCAAATAGTAACTGCAAAACATTCAAGAAATGCACAATGAACATTAGTGCAAACAAATATGAACAGTAAACTAATAATGAGTGGTGGTAATTGATCAATTTGTAGACTGATGGCAGAATAGCCCAAATACAAGGGTTGAGCATAGAAGTGCTAAGAGTAATAGCAGGAAGGATCAGTGTAATCCCTGAGAAGTTGCTAAGAAGTAGAGAAGGATGGGGAGAGGCAAAGTATGTTGGAAGGTAATTTCATATAGAGAGGAAACAGAGAAAGTAGTCTGACCCATGAAGGTACTGCAGCAAGGGGTAACAATGGTTCAAGATTGAAAAAAACAGAGCAAGTAGGCTGGTGGGGGGTGATTGCAATAAGCTGAATGATAATATTTGTTTATTTTATTTATTTTTTATTCCGATAACACCTTTGAGCACAGGAGCCCTTTTTCAAAGGTTTCACATCAGTATAAGACAAAGAACTGAATGTGGGCCAAGTTCTCAAAGGGGTTTCAATTTATTCATAGTGTACTGCACAAAGTACAGTGTGCTATTTTTCTTTGGGGAGGCCCAAGATTATTTCAATTTTGGGGGGAGGCTCAAAATCTTTTGCATGGATTTGGTGAGGCTTACTGTGACAAAGTCTGAGAACTATTGCTTTAAGTGTATGGGCAGTAGGTAGAGTCCATATGACAGCCCCGATGATATGCAATGTGGTACAATAGGGATAGGCTGGCATTAAGACCAATCATAGTGGTGTTAAGAAGCAGCCAGATATTTCCAAGCAGAGGCCCATGGGGAGGACTGGTCGAGAAGTGGAGCATTTCTAAGGTGCTGCTGGTATTGATTAAGTAGATAATGAGTATGCTGTGGGGGTGGCAGGGGCCTGGGAGAGAAAACAAGGGAGGAAGGACAAGGAGGGAGAGAAGGGGAAGGAGCAGGTAGGGGAGGGAACTCATAGCTGGTGTAGGGCAAAAGAAAAGAAAAAAGAAACAGACAGGGAGTGGTAGTGAAAAGAGAGCTGAGAGTGAGCAGGAATAGCAAAGATGGGGTATGAGAGCAGCTGGGTAGAGGGAGCAGTGTAGGCTGGAGCTAGGTGGGACAGAAAGGAAGAGAAAAGGCAAGCAAGTGTTGTAGGCCAATAGGAGGGACCAGCGGGCAATCGAGGGTGGAGTGTGAGGAAAAGGGGCAGAGCTAGAGTGTATTTAACTAGGGTAGGAGGGGTTGGGGGAGGAAACTTCACAGGAATTCAATCAACTTTAAACAATAAAACATTTCCCCAAGACAAAATCCCCAAATTTCCAGATTAGAAGCAGTACAATATAAACATTTCCCCAAAACAGAATTTCCCAATTTGAATCAATACAGTAGGCTGAAATAATCCTGGGCAAAAATTTCAGCAACTAGGATTTAGTAGGGAGGCAGTACAAGGAAGTTATATAGCAAGTAAAGCAACTGTGACTTTAAGAGGGTAGACTTTTTAAAATGAAAGAACAAGATCCCTCTAATGGCAGATCTGTATAATCTGCTAATGGAAAACAGAAAACAGTCACTTTAAGTATAAGGCACAATTGTGGCATCAAGAAGAATTAGCCAGGGGGAAAAACCACTTGAGATGCAGCAACAGAGGGCAGTGTCCAATCAGGATGTGGCTGTGGAATGCGTCAAAAATTGAACCTGATGACTGAGCCCTGTGGTACCTTTGCAGGGTAGAGGAGCTCTCTTCCAGGTAGACCAGCTGAGCAGCGCAGGTGGAGGCTTAGTTAGAGCTGACCAACTGGGTAAGGCTTTGGGAGGCATCAGAGATAGTATTTGTGCTGGAGGCAGTACCCATGTTTGGGCCTGCAATGTTGAAAATCTGGACTGAAAAGATTACGAATTCGTGAATTTATGAGGTTGCTTGGAAATTGCATAATGCATGCCCATAACACAGTTATGTTATGGACTTTTGTCACCAAATTTTCAACATAGCCAGTTTAAGAACTCTGCTTATGAACAGTGTCACTGTGATTTTCTTAATCTGTCCCAAACATGGATTTTGCAAACCACTCCACCACTGTGTGCTACATGTGCAAAAGCACATTTCGAGTGAGATGTGAAAAATGACAGTTGTACTGTTCATAAGGAGGTGTGGTAAAATGACAATGCTGAAAATCTGGAGTGAAAATATTAAAAATGCTCTAATTTACGAGTGGCATAGGAACTGCGCAACGCACACTCATAAAACAGTCATTTTGGGGAATTTTTTCACCAAATTTTCAACATCGGGTTTTTGGGTGTAAACCATCATTTGACACACCTACTGAACCTATACTGTTCAATACAGTTTATAATAATCCCCCTATATCGAATAATCCAGTACCTGTTACAGTAGTGAATGTCCCAAATCCAGATTCAGTTATAAATCATCTTCAAAGAAATGTATTAGTTATGGGAGATTCAATGATAAAAAACTTAGACAGAGAAGTATGCAACCTAGATAAAGCCCATAGGACACTATTATCATATAGAGGGTCTAAAATAGCAGATTTAACATCTGTGACTAAAGCCAATATTAAGCACATGGGTAGTAATCCACTAGTACTAATCCATGTAGGAACCAATAACATGCTTATGAACCCTATTGATGAAATTAAACAAGACATGGTGGTACTCTCAAACAAACTGATCAACCTTGGATTTGAGACTTCTATCTCAGAGGTTTTACCCATACCTAGGGCCTCACCAGGAGTAAATTTAAAAATTAGAAGATTTAATGATTGGTTAAGAAAATGGACTATTGGGCAAGAAATCCAGTGTTTAACTCACTGGGAAGAATTTTTCCATCATGATGACCTTTATTGTCCGACGGTTTGCATCTAAATAGAAAAGGGAGCACACTCTTAGGCAATCATTTTACAAATTTCATTAATAATCATTTAAACTAATACGGGGGGAGGGAAATGGGCAAGTAATGACCAAAATAACTATCAGAATTCAAACTTACCAATAAATATATCCAAAAACATACATCCTATTATTACAGACACCACTGAAATAAATAATAATGAAATAAATATCTTACTTCTTAATGCCCACAGCCTTGTCAATAAAATGGATGAACTAAGATATATTATACAAAAAGAATCTGTTGCAATTTGTTGGGTTACTGAAACTTGGTTTCAGGAGGATAGCTGGGATACAGACATACCAGGATACAATAAAATCATAAAAAACAGAAGTGATAAGTTAGGTGGGGGGTTAGCAATCTATATATCCAAAGATTATACTTCATATCCTATTACCCCTAAATATATCCCAAATAATGATAACAAAATAATTTGGACAGAAATTAAGTTACCTACCATAACACTCAGTGTTGGCTTAGCATATAGAGCACCAAATCTTAATAAAGACAAGAATACTGATTTTCTACACTCAATAGAAAAAATTTATTCAAATAATAACTATATTCTTATGGGAGATTTCAACTTTCCCAAAATCAATAGGAAAACATCCCATTGCTTAGGGAAAATCGAAAGATAATTTTTGAAGATCACAGTAAACCAAAACTTGGAGCAAATTATTAAAACTGGAACTAGAAACAAAAATATTCTTGATATTATACTAACTAATATGGGTGAAAAAATTTCACAAGCAAATATACAGTACTAGTTCCTTTAGGAAATGATGATCACAACATGATCATACAGTATTTCAAATTCAAACTAAATCCAAAGTTACAAAAGGAAATACACTGGTGAGGGATTATGCCAAGGCAAATTATAATGCAATGATGAAGTATCTCAATTTGTGGGATTGGGAGACAGAACTTACTAACCTTAATGTTGAACAGGCCTGGTCACTTATTCTATTAAAAATGAACCATTGTCTTGATACATGGGCTCCAAAAAAGGAAAAATACACAAATGGATATAGAACTCCAATTTGGCGGAATAACAAAATAAGGAGACTAATAAATAAAAAACACAGAAATTATAGAAAATATAAAAAAATCCATCAGTAATCAACTGGAATACATATAAACGATTGTCTAGCAAAACATTATATTAAAAAAGCTAAAAATGAAATTGAAACTAGATTAGCTATTGATACGGTTGATAAAAAAAATCTTTAACTACATAGGTTCACTTAGAGATATTAAACCTACAATAGGACCAATCAAAACTAAATCTGGGGTAATCAGCAATGAGATTGAAATGGCCACTGAACTCAATAATTATTTTGTCACCATCTTTAGTCCAAAGGGAAAAATAATAGTATTGATGACAACATAGCTACATCTCAAAATTTAAAAATTAGTCATTTTTCTAAAGAAGTAACTATGAGAGTATTACAAAACTTAAAAACCAACTCTTCAGCAGGACCAGACGAAATACATCCTCAGTTTCTTAAAGAAATTGCTATTCAAATCTTGGGACCGATGACTAAATTATTTGATTTATCCCTGGAAAAAGGTGAGTGTATCATAGCAAGGAAAGATGTCCTAGTTACTTCTATATTTAAATCAGGAAGCAAGACAGACGTTACAAACTATAGACCAATAAGTCTAACCTCTGTAATAGGAAAAGCATTTAAAAGGCTTATTTTACAAAGAATAGAAGAACATATAAAGCTTAACAACCTTCAAGATATTACACAACATGGGTTCACTAGAGGCAGATCATGCTTAACAAATCATCTGCATTTTTTTGAAAACATTAGTTTATCCTTGGATGTTGGCCTACCTGTTGACATTGTCTTCTTAGATTTTGCTAAGGCATTCAACCGAGTTTCCATGTGATCTTATTAAAGCAAATGAAAAACCTTGTTTTTGCACATTATTTAACAAATTGGATAGAATCATAGCTAAATAAAGGTAGACAATGTACAATAATAAAGGGGTATTCATCATCATGGGCGGAGGTTACAAGTGGGGTCCCTCAGGGCTCAGTAATGAACTCTGTTTTGTTTAACATCCTGATTTCCTCAATGCAATCATCACATAACACCTGGATGACTAAGTTTGCTGATGACTGTAAGATTAGATGTGTAGTTAACTCCATTGAGGCAGCCACTAACTTCCAAAAAGAGAGAACCTCCTCGAAATTATGGGCTAAAAATAACAAAATTATGTTTAATATACAAAAATGCAAAGTGATGCATTTGGGTCATAACAATTTAAAATACAAATATACACTAAATCAAGTAATATTACAGGAGATCGATAATGAAACAGATCTAGGAGTAATAGTGGATAACAAAATTAATTTCGAAAATTATACATTAACAAAGGTGAAAAAAGCTCACCGTACCTTGGGATGTATATTTAAGCACATAAAGAGTAGACAACCTAAAGTTATAATGCCTCTATATACAAGCCTAGTTAGATTAAACTTTGACTACTGTTCTTCATTTTGTACTCCCTATACAATTAGAGATAAGAAGTTGGTTGAAGGAGTTCAAAGAAAAATGACCAAAAGAATTGTAGATATGTCGAATAAGACCTATGGGGAAAGACTATTGTAACTAGATTTACAGTCTATGAACTACCATCAACTTAGAGGAGATCTTTTCTTAACATATAAAGCTATTAAAGATCCTGTACTTTTTGAAACAATTGGTTTAGAAAAAATACAAATAATACTCAGACTAGATCTCATAACTTTAAATTAAGAGGGTGCCACTGTAAAACAAAAAAGAAAAGTCATTGGCACACACAACGCATAGTTAATAAATGGAATATGTTGCCAAGACCAATTATAGAAAGCAATAATATAGATACATTTAAATATCAGTTGGACCAACATATGGGTAATGCAAAATTTGAGTATGTATAAACATAATTCCACCTTCAAGTGGCAAGCTCATATAAAGGCAATACCTCCTGAGCTTATAACACACTGTGATACTATGATACCTCATGAACAGTGTCACTGTGAAATTCTTAATCTGTCCTAAACATTGATTTCACACACCGACCATGCCATTGTGTGCCACATGTGCAAAAACACATTTCAGGTGAGATGTGAAAAATGACAGTTGTACTGTTCATAAGAAGGTGTGGTAAAATGGCAATGTTGAAAATCTGGAGTGAAAATATTAAAAATGCTTGAAGTTAAGAGCGTGCATAGGAGCTGTGCAACGCATGCTCATAAAACAGTCATTTTTGGGAATTGTTTCACCAGATTTTCAACATAGGATTTTTGGGGGCCTACCATATGAACTGTGACACTGTCGTTTTGTTAATCAGTCCCGAAAGGTGGTTCCTCTCAGTGACCGTGAAATCACCTTTCAGACCGAATAACAAAATGACACTGACTGAGTTCATGAGGTGGTGTCCCAAGAACCCCATGTTGAAAATTTTATGAAAACATTCCCCAAAATGGCCGAGATATGCACCAAAGTTGAAAAAAAAACATTTATGCCATTATGCAGCTTACCGGCATTTCTTCAGTTCGCGATCAGCTTTGAAGAGTGCAGATGTGTTCCTGGTCCACCGAAGAGCATCATGTTGAGCTCCGGAGGTAAGTATGGGGTGAGGGGTGTGTGGGGAGGTGGGTGCGCAGTAGGTGGATCAGGGTTGGGGGGCACGAAAGACCACGAGGGCCAGTTTTCTGTTTTTACAGGTTTTACAAATAAATAGATGATGTGGGATGCTTTTTTGCACACTGGGGTGGGCTGCCAGCATGCCGGCACACCTGGGTGCTTCTTTTTTGGGGAGTGCTGTTGCTGATGGGGATTGGGCACCCAGTCGGCCATACACTGTGCTTGTGCTTTGAGGGGGACTGTGCATTAGCTCAGAGGGATTGGGCACCCCCTTGGCACACAACAAATGGGGGGGCATCAAGCTGACAGGGATTGGGCTACCCCATCGACAAACCAGGTAGGATGCATGATGACAGGGGGATCAGGCACCCCGGTTGTCTTTTTGTGTATTTATTGAAATGTTTCACCAGGAAGGCACACTGAACAGTGGGCGGTGGCTTTCTGTTGGCTTCCTGGGGACTGTGAGTGGCCGATGGAGAAGCTGTATGCCATAGGGACACTGCAATCAGCTGTTCTGGTAACATGTAATGCACCAAAACAGCTGATTGCGTGGTGATGTGGTCTGAATTTCCTGACGCATTTAGGCATTCTCCCTAACTGCTAAAAAGCAATGTGTTTCTTGCAAATGCATGCAAGCAACACGAAAATGAAAATCAAGTAAACAATGGTTAGCTAAAATATAAATATTAGAGTATTATTATATGAGGTCTGCCAAAGCACTGCAGCAGACATCCCCTTGTCTGTGTTTCCTCACTTGCAGTCTGGAGATAGGTAGGTAGGGCTCCACTCTCGGGTGTGGGGGCTTAGCCCTGGCACTACTCCTGTGGGAGGAACCACTAGGGATGCCCACAAAGCATGGGTCCCTGGAGGGGTCAGAGAGTGAGGAGTTAAAAAGAACTGAAGCCAGCAGCTCCCCCTCTATTTGGCTGCCCTCTTCAGATCATGAATCAGGATAGCTTTGCTTGCAGCTCCTATTTTCAGCACTCCTTAAGGAAGCATTTAGAATTTCATTTGTATGGATTTGACATGCTGCAAAATGAGCTTCCCTTTTTATGGCTACAGTGGGCAGAGACCTGCAGATGTTTTGCTATTGCAGTAGAAAAGGAGAGCACTCCTGATTCCTAATGGATTAGGTAAAATTGAAGGTTTTGTGTAATCACTCCTCTTTCATTCAGCTGAGAAGTGTTTCAAAGCACTATTTTGTGTGCTAAACATCAATCTGGGTAGAACAGTCTTTCAAGAAAGAGTCATAGCTCATTAACATATCAGTTCAGTCAGCCTTTCTCAGCTATAAAGGGAGCTAAGCAGGCAACCATGGGACTATAGCAGTGAGTAAGTCAAATGTCAGAGGGGATTGTTTATGTAGTAAATCAGCTGATGTTACAACTGTCCCTGAAGATAAGTTAAAGGACCCCTAAACACAGTTCATTTACGATACAGTTTTTTTTACAGTATAGGTTTGAAATGAACTGTTCATATGTACTTTTTCATCTTAAACCTTATGATGTTGTTGAAATTCTGTTGCTAAAATACTGAAAAAGGAGTTTGCTAGTCTGTGTTGGTTATGTGCCTTCTTCCTGAAAACCTAGATCAGCCCCACACCCACTGCATTCCAATGATGTCAGAATATCGAGACAGCCTTTCATTATGTCCATGCTGTGCCTACCTCTTTTACAGGGAGTGTGTTTTTGTTTTAACCTTTGGATTTCAATAATCTGTAATGTGTCTGTGCTGTCTATTCATCTTATTTGAGGTAGATGAATATAAAGATGTTGAGGACATACATTTGGACTTTGATATTGGTATTCAACCTTACCACTCTGAGCCCACAGTATCCAGTGTTAATCAGTGTGAGATGGCACAAGCTGCATCTGATTCTGACACAGAGATTGACAATTCTGATTCAGAAGACATGAATTGGAGACTTTCCTTGGATTGGTTAGTATGTTTAACTATTAATACCTAATCATTGCTTTATCTGTAATCTAGGGGTCATTGTCTGTTATATTTAGCAACACAAAGGTATTTCAGTCCTTCATATCATATGTGGTAGCCCCCCCCCATTATATTGTATAGCAACTCATTGTCCTATTCTGCATTGCAAATTGTATAACTATATTTTTTAATTTGCCTTTTTACTCATTAGTTCTGAACTATATTGTTTATTGCATATGTGTGTGTGTGTGTGTGGGTTGGGGGACAGCACTGAAGAGGTGCCCATATGCACCCATTGTTATCATAATTTGATGGTACTTCATATTAGTTTATTAGGGGTTGTGTTTGGATATGGTTTCATCTTGTATTGCAGTGCAAGTGTGTTTGTGCATTTTTTTTCTCATAGTGTATGTTACCTATTCTGATATGTGTGTGTGTGTGTGTGTGTGTGTGTGTGTGTGTGTGTGCATGTACTACAAGGGTGGCCCTGGCTGCCTGTTCCTGTACTGTCATCTGTATGACCGCATGTGGATGTTCATGGACAGGGGTCGAAACTAGCACCGGCCCCACTAGCCAAATGTTGTTAGATATAGTTTTGGGACAGATAAAAATCTTTTTTAAGTAGCCCTGAGCGCTTGTACTGGAAAAGCTAATTTTTCTATAAGTACATCAGCTTGATCAGTAGAAACGTCTGTGGCGCTAGCAGATTTTTGAAGTTAGTAACCTGCTAGCTAGTAGCTTCAAAACTTAATTTGACCCCTGGATGGATCAGCCTGAGATATTTTTTTCATTTTTTTATTCTATTTATTCTCACCTAGCTAGCAGGTCTCTGCCCCCTGGTCCACAGACACATTGACCCTCCCCCTGCCACTTGATGGTAGACAGCCGTAACCATTATGGTGTGCCCCCCTCTGGGGATCATGACAGGCTGTAGAGAGAGAGAGAGTATACATATGTATAAAGAGTACAATGTACTCCAAATCCCTGTCAGGCTGACTGGGCTATTCATTTCTGTGCCATCACCTTGGTAATCACATATGATGGTGTTGGAATCAGCATGACAAGTTGACATTTTATTGTTACCTGTTGCAGGCTGGGTGTGTGAGGTATGTACAATGATGTTGTATGGTTGTTGGTTTTTGTTCCCATTCATTTTTTTATTCTCCCTTACCAGATGGCCCCACATCTGCTGAATGCCACAGTCCTGGTGCCCTGACATGCAACGGCACCTACCTGCCAGCTAGTCTTTTCCAAGGTTCCCCACCACCATTGACATAGTCATGTTTCCCCAACCCCCATCGGGTATGATTAAACAGAAGCTTAAGAAATTAGGGTGAGACTGTACTAAAAAAGCAAAATTGTGAAAAAAGTAGTTTCATAAAGACATGAAACATGCATGTCACTTTTGTTGCTTTACATACTGTTATATATACTCTCTGTGATTGTTGGTTCATTTCTGTCTGTACTTTAACAGCATGTTAACTTCTTTTCCATTACCGGTATCTCTTTTTTGTTTATATTGGGGTTCCTGTAATCATTGTTCTATTATGGACACAGCACTAGAAAGTTTATGCTGCTGCGAGGTGAATGCTACTGTATATTGGCTGAATTTGATGAAGAGCAGTATTCCTGTATAACACAGATGAAGTGATTTTGAGGCAAATCCAATACATTTCTTTGCTTGGTTTTATGGGTTGTTTAAAGGGCACTTTCAGCAGTTCTACTGAACTTGTGGGACCAATGTGCCTGTAATAACACATATGGCAAAATAAACTATTCAAATATCCCAGTATGAATAACAGTAGGATTTGTTACCTAAATTTTAAAAATATATACTTTAGCTCAGACCAAGCACATTACCTTAGTGCTCGACCAGTCTTCCACCACTGGATGCCTCTTCTCAATGAGAAAACACATTGTGCGTGTGTGAATTTCCTGAACAAGTGTAAGTGATAGTTGGGGCTAACAGTACATGCTCTTCTGAGCATGGCGATCTTTGTAACAATAAAAAAGAGCATTGCAGATCTTACTTTTACTACTTTGAAAAACAAGACCATGATACCAAGCATGCGTGTGAAGTTGCCGTGGACATGACAAACATGCTCAGAATCACAGTCCTGTTTTTCAAAGTGGCAAAACTAAGACTTGTAATGCAGGCAAAGAAATACATTGGATTTGCAACTCTCTTCATTATTCTTACAAAGACCCCCATGCTCAAAAGAGCACGTACTTATAGCTCCAACTATCATTAACACTTGTTCAGCAAATTTGCACATACATAATGCGTGTTCATATTGAGAGGAGGCATCCTGTGGTGGAAGATCAGATGGCTAAGGTAATGTGCTTGGTATGAGCTAAAGTATATATTTTTAAAATTTAAGCAACAGAGCTTACTGTTACTCATACTGGGACACATGAATAGTTTATTTTGCTATATATGTTATTTCAGGCACACTGCTCACACAAGTTCAGTATAGCTGCTGAAAGCTGACAGTGTCCCCTTAATGTGTGCACTGTCAATGCACTGTATTGCTAAAAATTTCTAGAGATCTGCAAAATACAGTAAGCTGAAACTGAATAGTAGCTAGAAACAAACCATTAGGAAAGTTTTATTAATTAATTGCAGTGAGCAGCACACACATTAAGCAACTCATTGAAAAATGTTAAACCAGTGAGTTGGAGGGACTGTTTAATGTGACTTATACTGTATGTTATACCAGAATATATATGTATATATGTGTGTATGTATTAGTCAGTGTGTGTGTATCACAACAATTAGAAAGTGTAATTGGGTGGCTCAGTGGTTAGTGCAAAAATTGCTAATCTACACCCCCCACCCACAATCTAGATCAGTTTCAACCTTATGCATGTCATTTCTGATTTAAATGAGTTGTCTAGTGGCAAACCCCCACCCTCCAATGTCCCTCGGAGCCTGAAAAGAAGAAAATGGTCCGTCAATGTCTTTTTTCAATCTGTAAAAATGTGTGTAGACAGCACACTCCTATGTTACACTGGAATATATATGCATACATGCGTATATGTATTAGTCAGTGTGTGTGTGTGCATCACAACAATTAGAAAGTGCAGTTATGTGGCTCAGTGGTTAGTACAATAATTGCTAGTTAACACATTTCTCACTGTCCACAATACCATTATTTTGGAGTCGTATTGGTTCTTGCTAGAGTTTGGTTTGGTTATGCAAGGCCTTAGACCCAACTTGTGGCCAGGCTATGGTGGCTGAATGATTTGAAATAATTTAGGGAACAGCCTAAACAAAAGTTGGAGTTCTCTGTGTTCAGTCTTCAAGGGCTTGCTAGAGCTGGGGATGCCCTGGAATTCAATGTACTGAGCACAAACCTCCCTTTACCCCCCCATCGCAGTTACCTTAACGCCACCTTCCCATACAACCCCAAAGCCATTACCTGCAAGAACAGAGTTCCTGTGTCCTAGTTTGGAGCCTTAGACGTCACTGGATTTGGGATCCATGGAGCAGTGAGGATGCTGACAGGAAGATGAGCCCATTCAGGACTGAGCAGGCAGCCACCCAGCCATGGCATACTAGGCTGCATTGCCAGATGACACTCCCAGTATCCACAGGGTTGACTAGTAGTGATCAATGGGAATGCTGATGCAACTTGAGTCCCAGTGGTATTGAGTGGTAGGAGCCCATAACTGTCAAAGAGTTGGCACCCATCATGCCATGCCACATGGCACCCCCTCCTGCCAAGCAAGTGGCCTCTCCTTCTGAAGTATTACATCCTGGTGGGTCTATTATGGAGTTGAGATGTTGAACTTGCCTAGTTCACTTACCAGGCTGACTGTATTGGATCATGCTCATTTTCTTATTTCCCAGGAAAGCCCAGTGGCATGTCTGTTGCCCAGGGGTTTTCTGAGGCACTGAGCAGTTTCAAGGGAAAGAATCGGTTCCTTATGAATAGGGGGAAAGAACTTGCAAGACTATTAATGAGTGGGTCTTACTGACTAGTTGTATGTCTCTCTCACCCTTTATTCTCTACCCACCTACCCTGGTTCATAGCACCAGTTCACCGAGCCCCTTTTAGTTATTTTTGAAGCTGAGAGTATTAGCAACCAGAACACCTAGTACTCATGGAGGATGACACAGAGACCATACCACCGATCGAGTGGTGGATTGAGCAATCAGACAATGCACGCGTATCCAGTCAAGGAAACCATGGTTCAGGTCTGACTGAGGGAGCATATAGTGTGCACCTTGGGTAACCAAGGCTAACTGGGAATTGTATAGGGCCATCAGAGTTCAGGTTTTGGTTTTTCTTCCTTCCTCAGTTCATGTATGCTTGCTAGTGGTATAGCTGCCACAGCCACACAGGGCTACACCAAGGAAAGCTTGGGGCAGTTGAATCCTGTGGTTACCATACCTTGTGTGTAGACTGAATGTCATGGATAGATTGGTTCCTATATAGCTTGCTTTGGTGAGGCCATAACAGGTGCTCAGAGCTTTTGATAGTCTTACTCATTTTGACAGATTGGTATTCAATAGAGGGATGGCTTTTTCCCCTGTTGCATGAGTGGGCTTTCCCAGCTGGATGTTTTATGGAATTAATAGTACAATGTAGGTAACATGTTTTACATATTTTACAAAAGTAGGTATTTAAGGATGAGGACACTGAATGAGGTTTGAACAGTAGAAGGATGACTGGATGTTCATTTAGTGAAATTGTTTATAGTAAACACAATATTCAAGCATGGTTGCAGAAGTGCATAGGGGCGTAATCTACACACTGTTCACAGTGCAGCAGAGGTTAGAGGGTTCATTGCATGAGGCACAGTCTGCTGTGGGAGGATTAACTAGTGCAAAGCTCCACATAGAGGCAATTGCTGCAGCCACGTCTAACAAGACATTTGCTATAACAATTGCCTGGTTCGTAAAATTTTAATGGAGCAGGCACAGCTGTTTCTAGTTTTAAACAGTACATGAAACAGCAGCATTTTTCTTTTGACATGCTTTACAGAGAAGAGATTACAAACTTAGTTTTATAGTCTTTGCATCAATTCTCAAATCTTTCTCCACCCACTGAGGACACAGTTATGATGTAGATAGGTAGCTACAGTAAAAGAAGTATAGTACATAAGCTGTAATAGATATTTTGGGTAAAATAGATGCATGGCAATTAGACAGTTCTACTTCATTGTGCAGCACCTTACAAATAGGTGAATGGGTGGGGCATGCATCTGGCAGAACACTGGGACCCCTCCCCATGTATAATTAAAAACATTTTTTTAATTACTAGGTATGGAGGGAGCATTGGTGAAAAGCCTGGTAGTAGACCAAGGAGGGGCTGTGGACATGGCCTACCTAGACTTTAGCAAGGCATTTGACACAATCCCACACAAACGATTAACAATCAAGTTAACCAGTCTGGGAGTGGGTCCCAAGGTGGTAGCCAGGGTAAAACATTGGCTGGACAACAGGACACAGAAGGTAATTGTAAATAGAGTCCACTCTGAAGAAAGAGGGGTTACTAGTGGGGTACCACAGGGTTCAGTACTGGGTCCAGTCCTTTTTAATGTCTTTATAAGTGATATTGCAGAGGGACTGGAAGGAAAAGTATGCCTCTTTGCAGATGACTCAAAGATCTGCAACAGGACTGATACACAAGGAGGTATGGAAAGGATGAGAAGGGGCTTGGCAAGGTTGGAGGAATGGTCAGAAGTATGGCAGCTTGGATTCAATGCAAAGAAGTGCAAAATAATGCACCTGGGAAACAAAAACCCAGGGGAAGATTACACAAAGCAGGGGGAGGTAGTAACAACACTAAAAATGGAAAGGAACCTGGTGGTAATCCTATCAGATGACCTTAAGTTTAGCAAGCAATGTGAGAAGGCAGTAGGGAGGGCTGGGGGGATACTGGGATTTATAAGGAGAGGCATCACCAGCAGAAAACAGGAAGTTGTTATCTCTCTGTAGAGACAGTTGGTGAGACCCCATCTGGAGTACTGCATCCAGTTCTGGAGACCCCATCTTTGCAAGGACATAGACAGGATGGAGGCAGTCCAGAGGAGAACAACTAAAATAGTGCAGGGTCTGTAAGATAAGCCATACGAGGAAAGACTAATAGAGCTAAATATGTATACCCTTGAGGAAAGGAGGGAGAGGGGGGACATGATAGAAACATTTAAGTAGCTCAGTGGAGTCAACATAGTCCAAGAGGATAGCATCTTTCAGAAAAAGAGATGTGCAAGAACAAGGGGACACAATTTTAAGATAGAGGGGTGACGACTCAGGGGCAATGTGAGGAAGGATTTTTTCACAGAGAGGGTGGTAGATGCATACAACAGCCTTTCTAAGGAGGTTGCGGGGTCTAAAACTGTGGAAAAATTCAAAAATGCATGGGAGAGACATAAGGCAATTCTTGTGGGGGGTAGGAAGAAATAGGCTGTTGGTTAACTAGGACCTGCAGCTTATCTTGTTGGAAGGGAAATGGACAGACTAGGTGGACCAAGCGGTCCTTATTTGCCATCAAAGTCTATGTTTCTATGTTTCTATGTCAGTGGCAAGGCTCTCCCCTCCATGCCCAGGTTGCAAGAAAGTTAGATATTAACACATTTTTTCCTGTTTGGGAAAGTGGTTTTGTTGTTACAGCTCCAGGTCAATGCCCAGCAAGAGCAAGACCTCCTCTGTGAAGGCAGCAGTAACCACTGCTGTGGAGGCACAGCTGAGAGAGATGTATAAAAAGAAGAGAAGCAAATGGCTGGATGCCTGCCTAGAAGGGACCAGAGCTTCAAAAGGGATTTGACCAATAGTGACAGTGTCGGCAACCGCTCCGACACCCCCCACAGTGACACAGCTGACCCAACGCTGAGTACTCTGATGTACAGACAGGGCCACGACACCTGGCACTGCACATCCCAATGGAGAATACCATGACCTGCCATACAGCAATGCTGCACACCCCGAACACCCCTGAGACTAAACAGCCGACAGCGCCTCCCCCCCCACCAGCCACAGCGCAGTGTTGGCTATGGACAGTTCCTGAGTGGCATAGAAGGGCACAGCATGTGACTGCTCTGAGTGGCATGTCAGTAAGCACAGGCTGATCATAGCCCAGTCACAGACCCCACACCCTGTACCAGTCGTTGCTGTGGGGGATGTTGCTGTGGTCTGTCGGATGCTGTTGATGCAGACGAGCTGTTTGTGTCACCATGGGGGGAATCAGTTTGGGGGAGTCACTCTCACTACATGCTTCCTGCAAAAACAGCCAGTGAAGGAGTCAGCAGCATCTCCGGTGAAGCTAACTAGGAAACCCCAAGAAGGTAAGACTGAGATGGTGGTTCAGAGTTGTAAGAGTGGTAGTGGTCATTGAGCTACTCAGAGGGAATGTTTCAGAGTGGAGGAGGGAGTGTTTTGGTGTGGAAAGACATCTGTTGCTATGTGCTCCTGAGTCTGAGAAGAAGCCTCGGGAAGCAGGGTTACACTGGCTGTTTTAATTTTATAACAGGCATGATAACGCTGCCTAAGAGCATGTAACCTTTCCAGAACACCTTACTGCATCTTTGTCTTCCTGTTTTGTCTGTCCTCTTTTCTCTGTTTGCCCCCAGGATGAAAGCTATGGCTAGCAGTCTGAGCTGGAGCTGGGGGCTCATCAGAGAACCTGATCAGATGGTGCTGGAGGATAACAGAAGCTCTTTTTTGACAAAGCAAACAGAGAGCCTCTTTGAATTGATGAATTGACAGAGCAGCCTACTACAAAGGAGGTATTCCACCCACTCCCAATAGCCACATTATCTGCTGTTTTGCTGCTGTTTTGCTCTGGTAAACACAGTCTGTCCCTAAAAATGTAGAGTTTTATGCATTTATGTTATATGCTGCTTTGCTATTTTAAATATGCAGGACTGTGACTTTCTGAGCTAGAGGTTGATTTTTAAGTGCCCATGTATGTGGTTTGCAGTTTATAGTTTGTGAATTGCACTACTTTTTTAGCACCTGTATTTTTAAAGCTTGATTATATTTCTTTTATTTTTTTGTAAAATTTGAATTGACCCACAAAGTCATGTACCATGTGATCATTTTCTTTGAAGTGTGCATGCTCAGCATTGGTGTTCAGATCACGCTGGTTGCCATCGCTAAAGCATCGCATTGCTGTGCCACTGAGTCATGTCATTGAAACCGCAGCTCACCATTTTTGCTGTCTAGTGTTTGTACTGTTGAAGAACAGCTTGTGAGTAGTCTGTAGCAATTTGTACTACTCAGCCAGATGGGAGCTGCAAATAGCTTTTTGAAATTTTTGTTCATTCTGATTACGAGTGCCACTGTTCGTGTGGAGCTGACACCAGCCTTGTGCTATATACTGTACGTGTACTGTGGCTTATTTTCTTTGCAGCGAGTAAGTCTGACACTTTTTGAAGTTACTAATCTGTAATTTTTGCATTACATTACGTTGGCCTTTGTTCAGCATGGTTGGGCCTTGCCTGCCTTGTCTGCTTTGTCTGCCTTGTTGCAATTCTTTAAGAGTTTACTGTTTATTTTTTTAATTTTTTGGACATTAAAATTGATATTTAAGAAAGAGCTTTTGTTGATTTAGAAAACTTTGCAGTGGAATTGGGATAGTATTCTCCCTAAATCTTTATTTATTTTTTATTCATAGTGTTTTACACTGAGGGAAGAGTTTGGCCAAATATCGTGACAACTGACAGAGTCCAAAGTAACTTACGGCTGAGAATTCATCTGAAGACCTGAAAATCATCTGTTTTCTGGAACATTTTTTCTCTGAAGTGGTTTCCATCTGGCTCTGCTTTTAGCTGTTCTCAGTTTTGAAGGACTCTGGTAACATTCACATTTATTTCTCGGTACTGCAAGTGTTGACTTACAGAGACTCACTTGAACTTGATATACCATATCTTCAAGTGATTTATAAGTTCTAGTGCACTGAACATTTACTGCTGAGGAACCAAAGTCAGTGGCAGCCTAGTGAATCTATCAAGTGGCCTGGTTTCTTTTTTTTTATTTGGAACACTGACAAGAGTTGAACTGGACTTTCGAGCAGTCTTATTTATATAATACATAATTGGTGTATTATTCTGATAGTTTATTCTGGATGTTTGAGTTAAGCACCAATTAGAATTTTAACTGGCGTTAATTAGCATTAATCAGCAATAATCAGCACTTTATATTTATTAGTGTTAAGTTGTTTACAGCATACGCAGCACCTTATATTCACTATTGCTGGTTTATATAACATCCTTACATTATAGTTATATTTTGAAAGTTCAGAAATGGTTTGTACGAGAAGACAGAAACAGGAACTGGGTGGGGGTTTATTAAATTCTCCTTAAGTATCTTTCAGTACTACACTCTCACTAAAGAATTTAGAAACCTTGCAAAATGTTCAAATTCAACAGGTTGACAATAATCAAAATTTGTCAGACCATACTGCAGTAGGCTTGCATTCTGCACCCATTCTGCCTTATACAGGAAAGGGCAAGGTCAGGAATCCAACAAAAAATTGTAAGAAAAATGGCACTCAGGCTAAAATAAATAAAATTAAGTTTCAAGATAAAGCTATCAATAATAAAAATGCAGCAACACTTTTAAGTAAGGGCAAAATGGAGAGAAAAACTAATCAATCAAAAATAAAATATAATTTTAACCATTTCACAAATGCCCCTATCTCACAAACATCACAAAATGGCAAATCAGGTGAAACTCTAGATACCATTGGCCCTGTGACTATTTCAGTTAACACTGTTTTGAGTATACCACCTAAAAACAATATAACAACTGTGGAACAGGCTGCTGAAGCTGATCAGCAGCAAAAAAGGGAAACACATTTCTTCAAACAGAATGCTGATTTACAGCCAACAAATAAGCAGTCTAAGGATACGGAACTCAATCCTGATAAGCAAAGATCTGGACAAAACCCCAATTACAATTCAGGCATCAGGGAGCTGTAACTGTGATTACTGTTTACCCTCATGCTATGTATATTCTACTTGTTGTTCCTGAATGTGCCATGTATTCTAAATTGTCATGTGTTACTGTATTTTCCTTCCAACTAGATGTTTTGTATTCTGTTGTGGACACTATGTATCTGCTGTTTCTGATGTGTAGCCCTCCTGGGCCGTGCCTGCAAATAGGCAAAATATATTGTCTAGTGCACCTACCTGGTTAACAAAAACAAAATAAATAAAATATATGATACCTTCAACCATTCTTCTGATTCTTTAGAATTTTCTCAAGATTATTTCTACGAATCCAATCCAACATGATTTGAAGAATATAGCTAGTGAATTACAGGAGACTATGAATTGGCTCAAACAATTTACAACTCCAGGGAAGTCTAGCGCTGAAACATCTCCCAGGAATTACTTAAGTGAGTCTGTAGTGACATATCCTTTTGCATTAAGTGAAGATTTTAAAAAGTTTGTTTGCAATCCTTATACTCCACATTTGATGATCCTGGATCATATAGTTAACCTAAAATATGAGTTGGATACAATTAAAGAGAACATAGTAATTAATGGTTCCAGATTGTAAGCTGTTTTACAAAAATTAAACAGATTAACCCCCTCAGAGGGCTCTCCATAAATTATTTTGGAGAATTCCTGATCAAAGTGATCTGATTTTCTTGTTATAGATATTACTGATTCTCTTATCCCAAAGTTGATAGGAAAGGTCATAAAAGGAATACAAAGAAAAATAAGAATAAGAAAAGGAATTTAAAAGATAAAAAGGATACTTCTATTCAAATATTAAACAGTAGCTCAAATCATCCTGCTAAACCTCAGTCGGTGGCTTCAAAAAAGAATGCTGATAAGCATGCTAGGGCAAGGGTGAATTGTCCTGTCCAAAAATGTATTCCTACTGAGCAGGCTGAAGGTACCACAGATTTGTTTTGCAAATAGGAGCTCCACTCATTGAGAACATAGCAGCCCGACTGAACAGGTTTGAGTTTAACTTAAGCTAGTTCAGGAATGAATGAAACTCTTGGAGCAAGAAGACTGTGACCAATACATGCCTTGTAAATAGGGAAGAAAATCTCTGCCCCAATATCTCTTACAGTGTGCCATCTAATTCAGCTGAAAATACTGGCATGAAAACAACAGTTGATATTTCAGACTCTGCTATATTATGCTTATATGGTTTTTCTGTGGTTCATGATTGGTCTTTTTGCAAGATTAGAGATAAGATTGTGCACCTGTTCAGGGCAGCCACAGGGACTGATATTGTAAATACAGATGTGGTTCAAATCTGGAAGGATAAGGATGTTGATAGAATAGACTGTATGTTCATCTTCTGTGCTGCACCTCACATTGCCAATCAAATCTGGATTAACAGCAAGGGCCTGGAAAGATTTGGCTGTTCACTTGATTATATAAATAGAAGGTTTGTTAACAAACATAGTTCACCAGCTGAGAATGAGCCTTCTCAGCTGTGTATCTATGGTCTGAAAGTCTCACCTAGAGAGACTCTGGGAAAATTGAAAGCCACACTGATTAATCTTTTTACCTATGAGCTGAGGATTCCAGCTAGGGATTTTGACATTATGAAAATGTTTAGATGAAAAAATGATACAGACTCGGGAAGTGTAGATGTTTTAATCTGGAATCAGGAAGTGACAGAAAGTACACTGAGCAAGGCTACACTTTTGGACAAGGCTGGAGTCCACATAATAGATAGTTCTATCTTACAGTAAATAAGCCTGTCCCAAGGTCAGAAAGTAACAACACAGCACTCACAGATGATTGAGTTATAAAGACACTAGCCGTTTATGGCCTGTATAGAACTCAAAATGATAACAACTCCAAACTTAAGACTACAATCCTTGATCTTTTGGAACAGTTATTGAATATCTCTATTGAAAATTCAGATGCTGTATCTGTTTTGAGACAGGATCTATATCCTGGCTGCGATCGAGTCTCTATCTAGGTAGGTTTTCTGAGTTTACATAGTGAGAGTTTGGACAATGTAGCTTTATTGGATGCCATGGGGTTATACATAATTCCAGTTGATGAATCTTACCATCATAATGCTCCAACTTGTAGCACTCCTCGGAATACAGTCCCACAAACTGAGGTACGTCTCCAGGAAAGACATATTAGATTGACAGTATTTAATATTCCAATCTCAAACAAATATGATGCTTTAGTTACTCAAGAGGAGTGACTGAAGGTATTAGATATACTACACTCAGACTCTGATTACATGAAAATTGACCCTTGTCTCCTGGAATGTTTCAGGTTTAGTTATTAAATTTGTGGATAGGGAATGGACTGATTTAATTACTCACTTTAGTATGATAAGCCTACAAGAGACATGGCATAATCAAGACTCAGATATTTCACTGAATGGTTATGTATCCTTCCAGGTCCCAGGCACAAAAGCACTCAAAGAAAGGAGGCTGGCTGGTTGTCTGGTTACCTGGGTAAAGATTGAGAATGACACTCAAGCAGACCTGTCATTTAGCAGTAATAACATAATCATTCTCTTCCTGCAATCAAAAGGGAAGAAATTCTGTCTAGCTAACATATATATTCCTCTATTAAACTCTAAATTATGCTATCTGGGAACAGCTTGAAGGCTTTATACATAGAAGCTGGGTTGTTACTTCCTGTGAAGAAATCATACTATGTGGTGATTTCAATGCTAGAATTGGTATTGATCTGTATGGTGGATACGTAGACAAGGATTTTCACAACTAGTGCCATTCAGAGGCTTTCAAGTTTTCCAGACATTCAAAAGACACTAAAGTGAATACACTGGGGTATAAGCTAATAGAGATAGAAATATATAATCTGGCTCCTATTAATGACAGGCTACTGGGAGACCAGTTTGGAAGCTATACTCATTACTCTGTAAGAGGGCCATCCATATTAGATTACATATTCTGGAATGGAGACGTGACATTTTGGGAAAATATTTCAGTCCCTATGAAGGCCAAAAGTTACCACTTTCCCTTAGTACTGAAATCTATAGCTCTTGATAAGCAGACTGTGAATTTGCTTCTGCCCCCCACAATTAGAGATTATGAATAGGAATATCAGATGGCATGAGACAGCAGCTAGTTCAATTAGGTAACTGTTAAAAATTCTATCCCACTAGTTCTCAGTAACAATTCTGATTACCTTAGGATTCATCAAGGAGTTATATCCTGCCTTGAGGAAGTAAGATCTCTTTTGTTAACCAATAGTAATACCAATGATGTCACAAAAAGACACAATTTTACGTGGTTTGATGATGAGTGCCGTAGGGCAAAAAAGAATCTTAAACATGTAGTGAGGCTGGCCAATGCACAGAATTGTGGCGTCACTTACAAAGATTTAAATAAAGCCAGGGACGAGTACAAGTGGTTTCTTGTGAGTAAGCAGAAATAATAGCAACAGAAGCAAAGGAATCATATGTTAAGGATTATTATACAAGTTCAAGAAAATGTCCTGGTCTCTGATTGGTCAGTCTTGGGCTGGACCCATGATGTTATCCCAGTACAACATCACGGGTCTAGTCTCAGAGCACAACCTCACAGTATTGATTTGGATGATGAACTAGATGAGCTCTTTTTTTGCATCTCCTCTTAAGAAACAAAAATATTTTTCCACACTAAAAAACATTCTTTAAAATTATTTTTTTATTTTATATATAACAACGAGCCATTGTATAATAGCAATAATGCCCTCCAAGGTGTGTGTCGTTTGGGATAATGTCACACCTTAGTTGTTGGATGCACTTGGCCTGCGGCCTCATGCCCAACCACCTGAGGTGTGACGTTATCACAGCACAACGCGCACCCAGTCGGGCATTATTGCTTAATTAATAATCAGGATTCTCAGTCTTACTAGCTTCTTGTAGCAAAGGGCATGGACTACTTAAAATACGAAATTGATACATATATTTCTCTGAACTCTTGGACACTTTATTATTCTACCAAATATTTTGTTTGGATCAAAATGGTCCATGTGTCAGATTAGAATTTAATATGGCACAATTTACTCCATTTACATTTTCAGAAACTTATTTTACTATTGCTTCTCTAAAAACTACAAAGGCCCCTGGCCCTGACCTGATTCCCTCAGAGGTGTATTTAACCTCTCCCTTCTTATTGGCCGCCTTACTTAGAGTATATCTCAACCAGTGCTGTTATAGATTGAAGTTTCTGTCCTCCTGGAAAGGTGGTACAATAATCTCCATCCACAAAAAAGGGGATAAAACTGATCCAACCATGTATAGGCCCATTTCATTACTTGATAATATGGGAAAGATCTCTGCAAAATTAATTCTGGACAGACTCAGAGAACAACTGGCTCTGCTAGGTGACCTTTTAGAAGCTCAGATGGGATTTCAAGCAGGTTATTGTACCACGGACAACTGTTACATTATCAGGCACCTTTATGAAAAATATGTAGTTTTACACAAACAAAAAGCATACGCTGCTTTTATTGATTTCAGTACAGCGTTTGATAACATTTCCAGAAATATGCTGTGGAATATGATGAAGGAGAGGGGTTTTTCACATGAAATCAAAGCAATTATTAGGGAACTTTACACTAACACATGGGCTCAAGTAAAGCTAAGTATATCTGTCCAGCTTTCCTCAACATTTCCAATCAATATCCAAACTGATTTATGGATCAGTGTCCCACTTTTTCTGGGATTTTTATTTTTGGTTTTTGTTGTTTTATCTGAATGTTAGTATTACTCGGGAAAGCAGGCTGTTAGCAGTGACCTTGGTTGTGGGAGGCTCCCCCCTCTTGGTTTATGCCTGGGTGATCTTGGGTTGTGCAGCTTGGGACCGAGCAGGAGCTGCTCCCATTCTCTCCCTAAGGAGTTGGGGATCATTGGGGGGCTTCTAAGCTGCTCCGGAGTTGACCTGTAAGGCCGGCCTCGGGTTAACTGTAGCTGCGGGTCCTGTTAGCACAGCAGAGCCTGATTAGGCATTTGGGAGGTGTGTGGGGGGATCCCCGACTTCCTGTTGTTTGGCCTGTGGATATCTTGGGCCTTATTTGAGACTGCTTTCATCTATGGAGCTGCACCGTGTTTATGTATTGTTTGAGCTACTGTAATGCCATTTGACTTTTCACTGGATCCTGGCACCACCTGATAAAGGAAAGTGTGAGTGGTGAGAGGGCCTCATTACCCTTTTATCTCTGGATTCTGTGCAAGACTAACCATCATCGGCAGTGAGAGTGCCTTAAATTTCAAATGGATTACTTATATTTGTTTTTTCTCTGAGTGTTTTTCTCCTACTGGTAGTGAGAGGACCTTTAGAACAAAACTAGGTTTGAAGTGTTTTTTTCTTTTTCTCCTCAGTGCTGTGAGAGGGTCCTGGGAAGGGGAAGTTAATTAATGTTGCTTTGTTTAGTTGTTTACTGATTTTGCTATTTTGTTTTGAGTAAAGTGTAGTTGTGTGGGTTTTGTTTATTTTGGGGTAGTTTACGTATGAGGTAGTTAGGGTTTTACTGAAGTGTCTGGTATTTAGTTTGTTTTCTGCTTGTGATATGTGTTGGCAAGTCTCCTTGGTCATGCATTATTCGTCCTCCGATCTCCTTGCCCTCAGCCTTTTTCCCTCCTCTCTTCTCCCATTTTCCATCTACCAGAGCTGTCAGGTGCTTGGTATTGTACATAGGAGGGTTCGGGGTGAATTTGGTGAAGGCCGCAGACATTGTAGGGCAAATGAACTGACCTCTCATATAGGGCTTATTAGGTCCAGAAGATGCCCTGGGGCAAAATGGAGCCTGGAATGTGGAGTTCCATGTCTAGTCCCCATACCCAAGGGCATCACCTCTTTTGATGGGCAAGCAGTTGGGACAGCTCTGGAGCCCTGTCCAACTCGAGTGGTATTGTGCAGTGCCAGATCTTTTAAAAACAAGTCTGCTATTATTGCTGACTTTGTTGGAACAGCTGATCTGGCTTGCATCACCGAGACCTGGCTGGATCATAATGCTGGTCCCATTTTGGAGGCAGCAGTTCCAGCCTGGAACTCGATGATTCACCGCCTGAGATTGGATTGTGGTGTGGGGGGGAGTTGTGGTCGGTTTCAAGACTGGACTGGGGCTCATGAGTGTACCAGTTGAGGAAGCCAAATCTTTTGAGTGTACTGTAGTAGCCATGTGGGTTGCAGGATAGCCCTCGTCTACCGTCCACCAGGGGATGAGGGACGATTCCTGCAGGAAGTGGCAGACTTCATCGCCGATATGGCGTTGGAGTTGCCCAGATTGATGGTTCTGGGTGATTTCAATGCTCGGGTAGATGACAAATTCTCAGCTTTTGGTCAGCACTTCCTCCAGCTGATGATATCGCTGGGCTTCACACAAATTGTTTCTTCGGCTACTCATAATCATGGTCACTTCTTGGATTTGGTCTTTCTCCTGGGGATTGAGGCCTCTAATTTGGTAGTGGAACCAGTCAGTAGGTCTGATCATTGCACTGTGGACTTCAATTTTACTGCTCCCCTTCGTAGGTCTGCCCCTGTGGAGATGGTTCAATACCGTCCTTTGCGGGATGTGTGCCTGAAGACCTGATGGCTATATTGAACCTCTCAGAGTTTCCGGTTGCTAGCAATAGTCCACAGTCATTGGTTCTGGCTTATAATCAGGCCATTTTCTCGGCTCTCGACTTACTTGCTCCTGTCCATGTTCATTCCCTCTCTCTCTCTCCGCCCTTGGGCCCATTGGTTTGATGGGTTCTTGAGGGAGTTGCGACATGTGGGCCAATGGTTAGAGTGCTGCTAGTGGAAATCTGCCTTAGAAGTCAACCGCCTTAGTTTGGAGGGGTATTATCAGCTCTACCAATCAGAGATCTCTCATAAGAAGGCAGAATTCCTGTCCAGAGAGATCGCCGTTGCTCAGAATCAACCGGCTCAGCTTTTCAGAACTGTGGACAGACTGTGCAACCCAGCCTGTCTCCAGCTCTGTCGAGCCTTTTCACAAGAGAAGTGTGATGCGATTGCTCAATTCTTTGTGACTAAGGTGGCCGACATGAGATCAGAGATCTGACAGACACACTCTATGGGGGACGCTGTTGGTTGGTGCTCGGTCACGGTACCCTGGGCCTCCTGGAGTTCCTTTGACCAGCGGAAGTTCGAGGATGTTATGCGGATTGTCCAGGGGATATGCCTTACATGCTGTAGTTTAGATCTGGGCCAACCTCCCTGATTTTGGGTTGTGTTGAGATCATGGGCCCATTTCTGGCTCAAATAATCTGGTGCTCCTTAGAACTGGGTGAGTTTCCTAGATCCTTGAAGGAAGCGGTGGTAACTCCCCTTTAGAAGAAAGCTTCCTTAGACCCAGATGTTTTTGCCAACTACCGACCTATCTCTAACCTTCCCTTTATTGGGAAGGTTATTGAGAATGTAGTGGCAATCCAGCTGGAGGACCATTTGACCATCCATAATATCTACAAACCTCTCCAGTCTGGTTTTTGGAAGAGGCATAGTACCGAGACTGCTCTGGTTTGGGTGTTCAATGATCTTCTGATGGTGAGAGATGGGAGAAACCATTCTATCTTGGTTCTCTTTGATCTTTCTTCAGCTTTTGGCACTGTAGAGCATGGGGTTTTGCTCGAGTGCCTGAGGACCATCTGTGGACTGGCTGGTACAGTGCTCAGGTGGTTTACTTCCTTTTTTATCTGGAAGAACACAGGGAGTTGTGTTGGGGATTTTTTCCTCTGATCCTTTCTCCCTGCAGTGTGGGGTTCCCCAGGGCTCGACGCTCTCCCCCATGTTGTTTGCAGTGTATATGCTGCCCCTCGGAGACATTGTAAGAAGGTATGGGTTCAGATTTCACTGCTATGCTGATGAAACCCAGCTCTACCTGTCTTTTGCACCTGACCAGGATAGTGCTTTCTCGGTATTTAACAACTGCCTCGCTGAAATCCATGATTGGATGAATTCGAGCTGGTTAAAGTTGAACACTGGTAAAACCAAGGTTATGGTCATGGACCTGGGTCACAGGATAGAGAGGTTGAGGTCTGATCTGCCTTCTGGTTTATTCATGGGGAAAGATCAGCTCCTTACCTCTGAATGAGTGCGTAACCTGGGAATTGTACTTGACGATGGGCTGACCCTTCGTTATCAGGTGTCAGCAGTCATTAAGTCTGCATTTTTCCATCTTAGGAATATTGCCAGGGTGAAACATCTTGTTTCATCCTGCGATTTACCTGTGTTGGTCCTCGCCTTCGTGACCTCTCACTTTGACTGCTGCAATTCCCTTTACCTGGGGCTTCCTGGGGTTGATATCCGCTGCTTGCAGCTAGTGCAGAATGCTGCTGCTAGGTTGTTGATAGGGGTACCGAGAAGGATGCATATTACCACTGTCTTGCACGATCCGCACTGGCTGCCTATACAGTGGTGGGTCACCTTTAAAGTAGGTCTTTTGACCTTCAAAGCCCTGCACGGACGTGGCCCTGACTACTTGAAAGAGCTTCTGATTCCCTATATCCCTATATGACAGCTCCATTCGACTGACGAGGGGTTGCTGGAGGTTCCGAGGGTTATTTTAATATCATCTGGAGCTCAGGCTTTTATGTTTGCTGCCCCAACCCTCTGGAATTCTCTGCCTCACCAGCTTCGGGAATGCATGACTGTGGAGATCTTCAAGCACGAACTTAAGACCCATCTTTGGACTCAAGCTTTCATGACTTGAGAGTGCTGTTACTCTAATTTTAAATATGCTTTTGTTTTTATTGCTAATGTTTAAGATTGCTGTTATATTGATTTTATATATGGTTTTGTTCTATGCTCATTTTGTACAGTGCCTTGGTGCTTGAAAAGCACTTAATAAATAAGGTTTTATTATTATTATTATTATTATTATTAATATGGGTGTCAGGCAAGGTTGTGGTCTGCACTATTATTATTTTGCATTTATATTGACAAGCTCTTGAATGAACTGAAGTGTTCCCAGTCAGACTCTCCCAAAATTCTAGGTAAACATTGTGCTGTGTTGGCTTATGCTGACAATCTGGTGCTGTTGTCATTATCCTGGTCTGGGTTACAATTTAAGTTAAATATGTTAGATTGCTATGCCAAGAGATATAATTTAATGGTCAATGATCAAAAAAGCCAGGTTTTAACCTTTGGGTCAAATGCTGTAAGAAAGTCTTGGAAGATAAAGACTAACAAAATAAAATCAGTAAAACACTATACTTATCTTGGATTACTCTTAACTAATGATGGTAAATCATCTAAAGACACCAAATTGTTACTAACTAAGCTCAAACAGACAGCTGCATCTTTGAGCATTGTTAACAGAAAATATGGAGGAAACTCCATTAAACCTTTTTTGATAGCAGTCAGTGCAAAGTATAATGCCCAGGCCCTCTATAATGGGGAAATTTGGCAGTCTCGATCTATGGATAGGCTTGAAATTCCACTAAACAAGCTATTAAGATCTAGTCTGGGATTAAATAATTCTGTACCTGTCACATTAATATGAGTGGAGTTAGGTATTCCCTGTATTAGAGACTATTTTTCAGCTAGGAAGGTAAATTACTGGATCAAGGTTCTTCAGCACAAACAGACTGGATTCACTTGTCGATGTCTAATGCAGAAATATACTAGGCTCAGTCTGGGCCATCTAAAATCAGAATGGCTTGCTACAGTCTTTCAAGTACTTCATGAAACAGTATAGGATATTTAAAAAATTACAGTGATAAAAGTGTTACTATCAGTTTAAAATATCAAGACTTTGTCACTGAAAGAATGATAGAACATTCAAACTTAAAGACACAGGCCCAGATATTCAAAACTTTGCCCTGGGGCTAAATTAGCACTGCCCGGCAGGCAAACTTAGCCCGGAGCACAAAGCAAGCCATATTCAAAAGGAATAGCCCAGGGCAAAGAACTTCTGAATACAGCATGGGAATGAGGCCGGGTAAACTGGGCTGGGAGTGCAGGGCAAACTTAGCTCTGGAATAAGACAGCTCTGAATATGGCAACCAGGAAGTGCAAACCACAACAGCAACACAGTGCACAGAGATGTGAAGGTAGATAGAGGTGAACTATGTGGCCAATGTGTGTGCCAGCAAATGCGTGGGCCCAGTACAGCTGCAGGCAGCAGCGTATGTGAAAGTACAGTGTGCAAAACTGTAAAATATTCCCCGAACTGTTTGCACAGCGCTAACACATTTGTGCAGGTTTAGCGCAGGGCTAAACCATTAGCCCGGTGCAAACACGTTTGCCCGACGTTAAACTTTGCCATATTCAAAAGTGACATGCAAATGAGCCTACTTAGGTAGTCTCTGGGCAAACATCCAGATTAGCATCTCATTATGCCCTGATTTGCATGCATTTTGCACCGGGCTAACGGTTTCACCCTGCGCTAAACCTGTGCAAACGTGTTAGCACTGCGCAAACAGTTTGGGGAATATTATAGTTTTGAATACTGTACTTCCACATTCACTGCTGCCTGCAGCTGTACTGGGACAACACAGCATAGGCACAGATGGTGGTGGTTCTGCATGCAACTGTCACACTGTAGGTCATTCTACAGTGCACAGCAGACACTACAGTAGCAAGGGGGCCAGTAGTGTGTGGACATAGCAATGCCTATGGTGTGTAGGGCAGTGATGATGACTGCACTATACACAGTGAGACGCCCAACCTGCAGGTGCTTGCTGACAGTGGACATTACTGTTACGCTGTTGTGTGACCCACAGATCCTGCACCTCTGGCATGGGATGCTAACAGTGACATATTCATGTCCAGCTTTGTGTGCTGTGGCAGTTGTACAGCTGTGTGGTATGTGGCTGGGGGGGCATATATTATCAGAAAGGCACACTGGTGTTGGGGTATTCTCAATACTGGACCATGCGCACTGCATGATGTGTCCCAGCCTTGTGGCCACATCTGGTCTGTGGCACAGCCTGGTCACCTATACATTCTCCTCTCAACATCCTCCATGCCCACAGTGCTGCATTTGTGTGCTGGCATCTGTTGGTGTCCACAGAAGAGTGGTCTGCAGGTGTGTGCTGTATGGCCACACTGCCATGCTGTCCACTGGTGGCAGGGTCACCACTTACTGCCAGGCATGGCTGGGACTGGGGGTAGATGATGGCATCATTGTGATGCCATCAGTTAGCAGCATGTTTCCTCTATGTTTGGCTTTGTCTATGTGTCATATTTATTTGTTAGGGTTGTGCAAAGCCATGCCAAAGCCACGCAAACACCATGCAAAACCAAAGTGTCATGCAAAGCTGATTGCCAGGGTTAGGACAAGCTTTTCCTGGGTGGTAATGTGCACCGCACTAAGTGTCACGCTAAGTCATGCAAAACCACTTTGCATGGCGCTAGTCACTGAATATAGTATTGCCCCTGTATTCATGTCAGTTTGCCCCTTGCATGCATTATGATTTTACTTGACGCTAATGCAGTTTGCCCGCGCTATTTGGTCTTTTGAATATAGCAGATCCGCGCTAATCCCGCGCTAAACCTGCGCAAATGTTTTTGGCCCGGCGCAAAGTTTTGAATATCTGGCCCTTAGAGTATAATCAAGGACTGAAAATTTCACCTTGGACCAGGCTAAATGATAATACACATTTTTACAGGCATTACTTTGATTTATTAACTGATTATATTCAGAGAATCCGATACATTAAATACAACCTAGTTATTTCCTAGCAATATGCTTGATGCAATATATAGAAAAGACTTCTCTATTCAGGCCAGATTTTGCTCTGGTACCTCATCTTTCCCAGAAAACCTTAAGCATGTCGTGTTTGAATGCCCTTGGTATAAGATCCCTAGGGACAAATGGCTAACACCACTCTGTGACACCATCCAAACCACTGATCAAGATCTTCTCTTAAGGATATTTTTTACTACCAGTGATGAAATTATAATCGGTACAGAAGCTCATTATTTAGTATGTATTTCAAGAATTCATCACAGATATAAAGGTGCTAAATCTGCTGGAACAGAAATGTTAAAATGAAGAGTCCATAACGTGTTGTAAGGTGCTGTATGTGCAATTTATTGTTTTATTAATGAATCTAGAGCTTTGACTTACATGTGCAATAATTCAGCATTTATGTTTTTATTTTATTTTTTTATTTATTTAGTTTTGTTGACCAGGTAAGTGCACTAGACAAATCCTGCCTATTTTCAGGCATGACCGGGGATACAGATGAATGCCATTTATACATGTGAACTGGAGGCATCCTGCTACCATCATTGGTCGAGAGTGTTATACTTACTTATATTTACATATATGTAAGATGTGTCTTAAATGTAGTCACAAGGAGTAGTGATATAAGCATGCAAGAGCTGGCATTTTCACTATATGGCACCCATCTAGTAGTGTATCTACAAATATATGAAAAATTCCTTCCACAATAGAATTGCATATATTGAATGAGCATAGGTTAATGGCCTAATTTGAATGCATTAATTCTAGGCACTAGCCACTTTTGAAAATATATAGCCATTATATTTATACCATTGCACTGTAAATTATTAATTATGGCTATAATCCATTTGAATTATGTGGAATGTAAACTTACTGCTTCTAATTTTCATTGTGATGTATTGTTTGTCCATATTTATGTGTGTATATATTTTTTTAATACACTAGCACTTTAAGTAGTAGCTTTTTAAGTAGGTGTGGATATGGTGAAGTACATCCTCCCGAGGATGCACGTGATGTGCAAAACCAGTAGAGGTGTCCTCGGTTTGTAGGGCAGCTGCTGCTGCGTATGGAGCACAATTCGAAATAAAGAAGACATTTTTTCATGGTACTCTGTGGTGCTTGATTTTAGACTTTTCATTCTAACACCCTGTAGCATAATTATGATGTGTACCTGAATATAATCCTACTTAAATATTTAAGCACAACCCAACCCCCTCACTCTTTTACACAGCCTCCTCCCCACAAAAAAACACCATCCTCCAACCCCACCAAAAACACACACAAAATTACTCCTCCACATACACCTAAACTCCCCCCCATACAGTACACACTCACCCAGATAGCCCAATCTCCCCCCCCCCCACACACATATATATTATTCTTGGAACATGGAGGTTTCAGCTGGGTAATGTGAAAAAAAGGAGTTAGGCAAACCTGAACACATAGAAAATCCCATCAAGTGTCTGCCTTTTCTTCCTCCTCCAATTCCAGACGGGGTGAGTCTTCCATCCATCGGGCAGCAGGTGTGTGCCACTGGGCCCATTTCAGAGTGTCATTAGGATCCATAAACAGAAACATCCGGCCCTGATGGATGATCCTTAACCTGGCAGGAAACACTATGCCATGGGCAATGTCCACTTCTCTCAAGATTGCCTAACTCCATCAAACCTCTTCATCCGCTGGCTTGTGGCATAGCTGAGACCTGGGAATATTCGAACTTGCTGCCATCATATAATAAGGTATGTTTCTGTCTTGCCAACACTAAGATGAAGTCCCTGGTTCCTACTCCATCAAGGACCACCATGATCACTTTGGAAGCCTCAAGGTTGTTTTGCCCGCCCCTTAAGGCCACTCTGTACACCATCTGAAAAATAATATTACGGTCCTGCAGGGGTTGCCCAATCTGATGCTCCAGCCATTCTTTTAATAAAAAGTGGCAGATGGCCTCCTTTGCTTCTTTCTGGCATTCACATGATCTGCAATTTCACCAAATGTGCCTGGTTCTCCAGAGTCTCAAGTCAGGATCACAAGTGATTATTTTCTTTCAATAAGTTGTTTGTGGCTCCCATGGCAGCCACCGCTTCTTTCTTAGTCTCTGTGGAAACTAGTTGCAAAAGAAACATATCCATCTCTAAATTAGTAACTCTGTTAATCAGGCTGTCATATTTTTCAGACAGGCTGATTACTGAGGATTTAAGTCTGTTATGCGTGAGGCCAATACTTTGTAGTGTTTTGACACCTGATTCCTCAGTTGGCAACTCTGTGCGGCCCTGTGTAGACCTTGTGGCTGGCAGACAGGGCGTATTTTTGGTTTTCACTCCATCCTGCTGTGTCTTATCCATTTTTGGGTTCCCCATTTTGGTGCTCCAGACATTCCGACAGCTGCTGAGTGCATTACTTCTATATCAAATCTCCAGGAAATAACGTTAAAATAAACAAGTTTCTAAATACGATGTAGAACTTTAGTTCTAGCTGCTATCTTGTTCAGGCTCAACAGTGCCCCTCAGTGATGACTCATAACTTTGCTGTTTTTCTGTTTTTTTCCATAAAACTTTCAGCATGGCTTTTTTGGAACTGTACCTCATGAACAATGCAAGTACAATTTTTAAAATCCTGCCCAAAAGTTGATTTTTCGCCACTGAAATCACGCTTCAGCCAGGATTTCAAAAATGTTACCTAGTGAGTTCATGAGGTGGGCTCATCAGAAGGTTGTATTGAACATTTGATGTACAATTATGGTAAAATGTCCAAGTTAAGAGTGAACATTGATTTCAACATTCACTCAACTTCAATAATATTTTACATTTTGTCTCCAAACTTTCAATGTAGCCACTTTTTCACACCACCTCATAAATGTGAGAGGTGTAATTTTTCAGGTCATGGCTGAAATGTGTTTTTGCATTTCTTGTGCAAAATGACATTTTGGTCAGTATTCTATAAATGCCACATGCCATGTTTATAAGGGGGGGGGGCCATAAAACAACTACCTTGAAAATTTGGGTAACATTTTTTAAGTAATACTTATTAGTAAACATTGTGTGCAGTGCCAGCCTTTATTCTGACAGGTAGTGCTTTGTGATAATGTACCAGTGAGCTGAGAGCGGGGTGAGCTCAGCAAGCCAGTGGGGTGGGCTGAGGCTAGGGGGATGTTGCTGTCATGTGACACCATCCCCTAGCTTGGGAAGGAAAGGGAAGGGAAGGTGCATCTTATACTCTTCGCTCACTAGAGGGGTTTTCCCCCAACCGTGTCAAAGCTGCTTTACATCTCCTTACTCTCTACTACTTCTGGACACTCTTTCTTTACTGCTCAGCTACTATGGGTACCTACACTCCATTACTAAGTCTGCTCTCCTTCACCCTCTTGGTACAGACCTCACACCGACTGGAGCACCTTTCCTCCACACTAGACACCTCATCCACAGACTACCCCACCGTGACCCAGCCCTCCCCCACCCTCGACACAATCAGTGACCCCAACCCCTACCATGCCAACACCCCACTCCTCTGCTCCTCCAAGGCCCAACCTGGGCCAAGCTTTCCCTGCCATTCCCACTCTTCGTGACTTTATCTCTCCCATGCACCCTGATTGGAAAGTCGGGTGTCGACCCAAGGGTCTCCATCGCCACTGGGCACTAACCAGAATAATTACACTGCTATTATTATTATCTGGTAAAGTACACCCAAACCCAGGACCTATGGCTTCCAGCCCTTCTAAACCCTGTACTGCAACTGGCCTCTGCTTTGCATCCTTAAACATTTGCAGTCTCCTAAAGAAATCTGCTGCCCTCCAGTGCTGGATCATTCAACATCAACCTGACATAATTGCACTGGTAGAGACACAGCTCTCCAAATCCACCCCTGACACTGCTATCACCCTCCCTGGATATACCATTTACAGGGAAGACCGAGTAGGCAAAAGCGGTGGTGGTACTCACTACTCATGTGGGACTCTCTGATAGGTCAGGCACTCCCAGCTCCTAAACTTGATTATGAAGCCCAAGCCCTCACCATAAAAATCACACCTGACCCTGCCCGAGGCCCTGTCTTCCTCACGGTCTCCTATGTACCCCCGAGGAATCAAAACCAGGAGGTCCAATCCCTCATTAACTACCTCACATCTCTCCCTCTCAAAGTGGAGCAAGTCATCCTAGGTGATCTTAATCTTAACTGGCTTGCCTCCACTGCCTCCCATATAAGGGACTCCTTTGCTGCCCTGGATATGTCCCAGTTAGTCACCCAGCCCACCAGATTCAACCACTCTACTGGCACCAGCACTTTCCTACAGTAGATGTTGTTATATCTAACCGCCCCTACAAAATCCGGGTTGTCACTGTCCTCCCCGACTCTCTTAGCGATCACTCCCCAGTCCTCTGTCTCTGGTCATCCTCCACTCTGAAGTCAGTGTCCCAGGCCACTCCACACTGCTGTTTATGCCCCAGCAGCCTTAGAAAATTAAAACAGTACCTAACCCAGCTAGACTTGTCCCCCATCCACCGCACCCTTGACATTGACTCAGCTCTTGACTACTTCACAAATGCCTTCTGTAAGACTTGTGACCTTTTAGCCCCCCTCACCAGGATCCACTCCAAAAAATGCAGTGCCCCATGGATCACCCCACCCCTCCTCCAAAGATCCAAAAACAGAGATAATCTCTGGCATATTGCTGTAAAATCTGGAAAGGCATCTGATAGACAGGCCTACAAAGCAGAACGCAATAAGTGCACCTGGGCCATTAGGCAGGCCAAGGCAGAGCACTACCAGATCACACTCACTTCGACTTGGGGTTCAGCCCGGACCTTCTGGGATAATATGAAAGAGCTAAATGGGAAGTCCTGCCCCCCCCCCAGCATCTCAGCTCTCCATTAATGGCACCCCCAACCACAGATCCACTTCTTATAGTCGACTGCCTTAACACTGCCTTCTCTGACCTAAGCTCGGTCCTCCTCACCAGCTTCTTTGACCCAATCCCCACCTCTCTCCCTCCGGTCCTGCATTACCCACCATTCTACCTGTGCATCCTATTCCCCCAAGAAGCCAGGCCACATCTGCTAAAAGCCTTAGGCAGCAATAACCCCAGCAGTGACCCCCTCGACTCCAGGATCCTCTGTATGGTCTTGGACGAAGTCCTAGTTCCCCTGACTGACCTTCTAAACCGGTCTCTACGCCTGAGTCAGTTCCCAAGTGCTTGGAAAACTGCTGAAATCACACTCATACATAAGAGTGGGGACCGGTCCACCCCCAACAATTACCGGCCCATCTCCATCCTCCCCCCACTCTCTAAAGCCCTTGAAAAGGTGGTGTTGATCAAGCTCTCTGAATACCTAACCAAGTATGACATTATGTGTCCAGAGCAGCACAGTTTCCACCCAGGACACAGTACAACCATGGCTCTCCTGGAATTCTCCCAACACTTGCATGCAGCTCTTGACTCTGGCAGCCTTGCAGGAGTAGTGTTCATTGAGCTCTCCAAGACCTTTGAGACTATCTGTCATCCCCTTCTACTCAACTCTCTCCACCAACTTGGCTTCTCTGGCAGTTCCATTTTCTGGTTCTCTAGCTACCTCTTCGTTAGATCCCAGCATGTCAAGATCAGCGACTCCCTCTCCAGCATTCTTCCTGTTCACTCCAGGGTCCCTCAGGGCTCAATCTTGGGTCCAATACTTTTTAGTCTCTACCTCAACACCTTCCCCAGCTCATGTACTGGTAAAATGCTCCTCTACACCAATGATGCAGTCCTCATTGTCTTACATCCCAATCCCACCTTCCTCCAATTATCCCTCCAGCAAGCATACAACCAAGCTGAAAGGTGGTTCAGCGACCACAGACTGATCATTAACCTAAAGAAAACCAAATCATGCTCTTCTTCCACCACCAAAATAAAGATAAAAATACCCCCCTCTCGATTATCCCCAGCACTCTGCACCAGCTAGAACAAGTGACCACATCCAAGTACTTAGGCATCATGATCGATACTGCCTTCTCCTTCCACACCGACATTAATGCCCTGTCAGTCACCATTAACCCTCGGATTGGCCTGCTATACTGGCAGAGGGACTGCCTGCCTCAGGTTGCCTTCAGGCTGGCCATCACCTCCTCTGTCTTGTCCTTCATGGACTATGGCTTGCCCATCTACACCGCAGCTGACAACACTGCCCTCTCCAAAATCCAACTCTCCATCAGTAAGGCCTGTAGGCTCCTGACCGGTGTCCCCAGCTGAACTCACACCTGCCTTCTCTATACTACCACCAATCTGCTCAACTTTGAGGAGTGACTGCTGTACCAGACCTGCCTTCTCACTAAGAAATCACTGCTAGGACTCACCCCTCTGGGGGAGTCCACCTCCCTACAGCAGTCATCATCATCTGTCACCACCCATAGCTCTGTTAAGGCCACTTTCAAGGTGCCCAGAACCAAGACCTTTCTTGCCCAGAGATCATTCCTCTACTGAGCCCCCACCTGGTTCAACTCCCTCCATAGCTGCATCTCCAACTTGCCAAAAACTGGCTCCTTCAAAACAGCCCTTCAAACTATATCTTTAATACCCACTGTTGAAGGTGCAACTAACCCCTATTGTAACCTGTGGTACCCACCCGCCTTGCCCCCCTGGCTTGACAATATCTACTGGACAGCCTCTCCCACCCCCATACCTACACCTTCCCTACTAGGTCCAATAAGGGATGTAACCTGCTGTCTTCTCTGAGGACCTACTATATCCAAGAGTGTAACTCACAATTTTGTAACATTATGTAACCTAGGTAACATACAAACTACTACATTATGTAACCTAAGTGTATCTATGTTAAATGTTCATTTTATTGCACCTGGAATGTTATCCTCTGTTTTAATCTGCACTGTAATAACTGTCTTGATGTCTGCCCCCCCCCCATGATGAGGTGCCTTTGTAAATGAGTCTCTGTTTCAAAGATTGCAAACCCGATTTGTAATTAATAAATAAATGAATAAATGGTTGGCTGCACAGGTCGAAGCACTATATAGCAAAGAGAACCATTCTCTTGGGATAGAGTCCTGCACCTCTGCATGCTTGCATGGCAAAGAGCCCTGCACTTTGGTTAAAATATGGAGTCTTTCCCTGTGTGTGCAGCTACTCAGAAGTGCAGAACCCAGAGGGCCTTGTATTTCCACAGTCCAACAGACAGCCCCATGAATTCTTGACATCAATTGCTGTGAGGAAGTGCAGGGCCCACAGGGGGACAGAGTATCCCCTTGGCACAAGGCCCAGAAGGCACTGCAAATTTGCATCTGTTCATGCAGGTCCCATTGAGACATGTGTGACTTTGGATATGATTCCACTATCTCAAAGAGAAAGGAAATTCTTCACAAAAAACACAGCATGAATGGAAATGTGGTGTTAGGTATTCCATCCCTAACTCCCTACTCCCACCCACCAAGAAGGAAAAGTTACTGGGGCTCCAGGGTTTTGGTGAATCAGTGGTAGGTTCTTCCTTGGGGCTGTCAGCCCTAATGTTTCAGCCTTTCCCAGTCCATAGTCTCCTATCATAAGCACAAGGTACTGCCTCATAGTGTTGCACTCTTTAAAGATAGAGAAGTATGTCTTGCCACATGTTGCCAACATAATCTGTTGTGGCATTTTTTATGCAGGGCCCTACGTGAGGAAAACACATCACATCTGATTTTGTTTTCTTAGAGGAGGGAATGAGCAGTATGTTTGACAACCCTAAGAAAGACCCCACCACTGATTTGCCAGCTCTCCAGAGACCAAAAGCCCTAATGTTGTTTTTTCTTTTCCTGCTGGGGGGGCGGGGTTTGGGTTGAAACTCTAATGCCACATTTCATTACATTTTTAGCATTAAGTTGAACACTAACTGGTGCATTAACACAGCTTTTTTTTTTGCAAAGAATATTATATATACACAGACACACACACACATACACACACACTTCCATATTGCAAAAATGCATACATTAGGCTTATAAAGCCACAAAAAAGGAAATGTGGTATAAAGTTATTTTTTTAACCCTGAAGACCATTCCCTCCAACAGTCCTTACACATGTGGTCAAATGCAAAGCTACAGATCCAGAAGGATGCCAGACAAGTCTATGGCTTCCAGTAGGTCCCATAGGATCAGTATTTAGTTTCTTTATGTACAGTAGGGGCCTGTGGGTGCTGTGCAAAACACATCTCTCATAATTTCCTTTGAGCAAGGCGCCATGGGCCCTAGCAAAGCATGCCATCTGTCATAAATTTCTTTGTGAAGGGCCCTATGATCAGTTCCCAAAGCAGGATATGATTCATACATTTATTTACACAGTGCCTCAGATGTGTAGCTTAAACAATAGACTCATGCAGCATGGTCCTGTACTTTGGTCATGAGAGTTATGGCTGGGGCAGGAGGCATGATTGTTAGATTACAAAAAAACAAAACAAAAGCCCCATTTCCATCCTTTTGCTGACTTGCATCCTTAATGCATTTATTAACAAAGGTTTTGCTATTAAGTTTCTTACTTTTTGAAAGAGTAATAACTTGCTTTATAAATGGAAAGAAAAAATTGAGAAATATAATTAATTGAGAACTGTAACATGACTATGCATTACATCTCTATAAATGCACAGTCAGGTGCTCAATCATATTTTCCTTCCCCCACAAACTACTTAGAGCCATTTTATAAATGTACTAAGCTCATCCAGGGTGTGTATATGATTTTAATGCACTTCACATGAGTGTAAGGGCACTCTGCCTTTGGCCTCTTGCCTTACTACCCCCTGGGATATACATTGAAATCCTATAATGCACACCCTATTGCGGTTTATTACATACTTAAATAAGGCCCTTCAAGTCATGAAAAAACCTGGAGTTGAATTGTAACTTGCTTTGTAGGTGGCCTTTCAGACCCTGCATGGAGCAGGAGGTAAGTGCTTCACACCGAGCCCTTTGGGCCCTATACAAAGCAAGACATGATACATAAATCTTTTTCTATTTTGTGTATCACTTCAATTGTAGTACAAAATACACACATTTTTTCAGTCATGTTCATGACTGCTTTTCTTCTTTCATGGCTTTAAACATGTTGTTAGTAAAGGACTAATTTTTTGTGCCATCATTTCTTACTATTTCCAAAGAAACTTACAAACTTTGTCTTTTTTTATTGTTGTGTCTTAACAATCCCACACACTATCTGCACTAAGTTACTGTCCATCTCTACAGTGTTTTAAACATAGAAACATAGAATTTGATGGCAGATAAGGACCGCTTGGCCCACCCAGTCTGCCCATTTCCCTACCTACTGGATAAGCTGCAGATCCTAGTTAACCATCAGCTTACTTCTTCCTACCCCAACCCCCTAGAATGGCCTTATGACTGTCCCATGCATGCTTGAATTCCACCACTGCTTTTGACTCCACAACCTCCTCCGGGAGGCCATTCCATGCATCCACAACCCTCTCTGTGAAAAAATACTTCCTTAAATTACCTCTGAGCCACCCCCCCTCCATCTTCAAATTGTGCCCTCTTGTTCTTAAACACCTCTTTTTTTGAAAGATGCTACTCTCTTGGACTTTGTTGATTCCCTTGAGGTACTTGAACGTTTCTATCATGTCCCCCCTCTCCCTCCTTTCCTTGAGGCTATGCATATTAAGCTCCTTTCGTCTCTCTTCATATGTCTTCTAGTGCAGACCCTGCACCATTTTAGTTGCCCTCCTCTGGACAGTTTCCATCCTGTCTATGTCTTTGCGGAGATTGGGTCTCCAGAACTGCACACAGTACTCCAGATGGGGTCTCACCAGCTGTCTGTACAGAGGGATAATAACTTCCTGTTTTCTACTGGTGATGCCTCTCCCTATGCATCCCAGTATCCCCAGCCCTCCTTGCTGCCCTCTCCATTGCTTGCCCACCTTTAGGTCATCTGATATGACTACCCCCAGGTCCCTTTCCATTTTTGTTGTTGTTAGTATCTCACCCCCCATTGTGTACTCTTCCCCTGGGTTTTTGTTTCCCAGGTGCTTTACCTTGCACTTCTTAGCATTGACTCTAGGCTGCCATACATTTCACCATTCCTCTAACCTTGCCAAGTCCCTTCTCATCCTTTCCACCCCACCCGGTACATCAACTCTGTTGCAGATCTTTGTGTCATCTGCAAAGAGACATACTTTTCCTTCCAGTCCCTCTGCAATGTCGCTTATAAAGACATTGAAGAGGACCGTCTAATACTGAACCCCGCGTGCCCACTAGTAACCCTACTTTCTTCTGAGTGGACTCCATTTACTATTACTCTCTGTGTCCTATTCTCCAACTAATTCTTTACCCAGGCTGTCATCTTGGGACCCACTCCCAGGCTGGCTAACTTGTATATTAATCTTTTGTGTGGACTGTGTCAAATGCCTTGCTAAAGTCTAGGTAGGCCATGTCCACAGCCCCTGCCTGATCTACTACTTTGGTCACCCAGTCAAAGAAATCTATCAGATTCGTCTGGCATGACCTTCCCGCTGTGAATCCATGCTGCCTAGGGTCCTGTGCCCCTCTGGCCTCTAGATACTCGACAATTCTTTCCTTCAGAAGTGAGTGATTGAGTAGCCAATAGTGAGCGAAAGCAGTCATGATTTGTTTTCTTATTAAAATACAAAATGCAAATTTTATTTTTTTTTGGGGGGAGTTAAGTCAGCTCAGATGTTTCATTGTACTATTTCTGACAAACTATACAACTTTCAACCTTTACAGTTAAATGTTTTCTGTAGTTTTAGCTATTAAAGTTGTTATTTGTGTCCAGGCTTAACTAAGAAAAAAATCAGGGGCTACATATTCAAAGCTGTCTGGATGTGTGACACAAATGGATGCACTGCACAAAAAAATAGGACGGCCAGATCTGACGGGATATTCAAACAGAATGCACAGTTTGGAGGCAGTATAGCACAGTGGTTTAAGGCTCTGAGCTGCAAATCTGGTGACATCCAGCAGACCAGACCTGGGTTTGAATCCCACAGCTTCCAGTTGCATACTGTGTGACCCTGAGCAAGTTACTTAACTTCCCTGTGCTCCCAGGTTGCGCCTGTAAAAAAGCTTTCAGCTTAGTGTGTCTCACCTGGTTAAATTACTAAAAACAAACAAAACAAACAATTGGAACAGAGCACTCATTCTGTTGAATATTGGACCCTGGGTGTATGGCACATAGTGGGCAGCTGCCATGTTTGGCGCAGCACATCCTGTGTTCAGGGCTGAAGACCTTTAATGGGGGAATGTGTGGCACATATCTGGATGAGCTGTTTCCCCCGAGTATGATATTGATATAAAATATGCTAATGAGCTCATTGGGCATACATGGCACAAAGGGACCTCCTATATGCCCATTATGGGCTCATTAGCATGGCTGTGCCTAACAGAATGCACCAGGCCAGTCCCCTCCCAGCCCCAATCCCCATTATAAAAAAGAAATGTAGCTCCCTCCCCATATTTTCCAAAGTGCAGTGTCCACCCTCCCCATCTGCTATCCCCTTTATTATAAAAAAAGTATCCCCGTCCCATCATTTCCATAGTGCAGTGTCCCCCCTCCCAACCCTGATCCCCAACATAATACAATAATGTTGCCCTGTCCCTGTCTTTTCCATGGTGTAGTGTCCCCCACCTAGCATCGAACCCCAGATTATGAAATATGTCCCCCCATTGACCCTGGTGGTGTAGTGGAGCCCCCCCCACCCTGGTCCAATCTCCTAATGAATAGTAGCCAATATCACTGGTATCCCCAGTGGACAAGCACTCCCCCAACCCTGGTAGGACATGGCCCACCACCTTGCTCCCCCAACCAACCAGAGTTGGTGACAGGCTCAGCCCTCCCCACACCTCTGTGGCTAGCTGCTGACTGAACAGTTAATGAGCCTGTGCATTACATTGTATAAGTCCATTGACCTTTGTGTATGTACTATGTGCTGTACAGGCTCATTGACTGTTCAGTGACTGGCTGGCCATGGTGATGTGTGGAGGGCTGTGCCAATCGACAGCTATGGTTGAGTGGGAGGAGCAGGGTGGTGGGCCATGTCCTACCAGGATGGGGTTGTGGGTGGCCGCTTAACCACTGGGGATACTGGGGATATCAGTTACTATTCATTTGGAGATTGGGTCTGGGTGGGGGGCTCCACTACACCACCAGGGTCAATGGGGCAATATTTCATTTCTGGGGTTTGGGGCTGGGGAGGGGGGCACTATACTATGGAAAAGATGGGGACAGGGCTACATTATTTTATTATGACAGGGATCTGGACTGGGAGGGAGAACATTACACTATGGAAAAGATGGTGATTGGGCTACATTATTTTATTATGATCGGGATCGGAGCTAGGAGGGGGACACTGCACTGTGGAACTGATGGGGATGGGGCTACTTTTTTATAATAACAGGGATCAGGGATGGGGAGGGGGACACTAAATTATGGTATATAGTAGACTGGACAGTTTTGTTTTCATACGGTGGGAATCAGGACTTAGAGAGTGGTCCATTACACTATGGAAAATAGGGGAATGGACCATTGCATTTTCATACAGCTGTGATCGAGGCTGGGAGCGGGGATCATGTGACCTGCCCTAGACTTTGTGTGATGCACTACCCTGCCTAACACAAAGTTAGGACAGGGTTTGAATTCCTAACTTTGTGCTGGTGCATCCAGCTGTGTCTTCTCAAGGGGAATTTTGAATATTGCGATGAGGGGGATATGCATGAGGGACCCCTTATTTGCATGTCTGCATCACAATATTCTGCACTGCATCACAGTGCAGCACAGTTGGGTTTGCTTGGCACATCGGCGGCTTCTGAATATTGCCACATCCCCGATGGTCATCACAAGTCCAGAGATACTTGCACACATCTAGGGATGCACCGTGCATCTTCTTTGAATATGTGGGCCCAGATTTTTTTCAGCAATTTTTTGTGTAATCTTGTCAACTTTATAACTTTCAGAGAAAAGTAGAAGTCCTCAAAGATGCACATCTGATCAATCTCTAAGGAATTTGTAGGTTTCATCATTTAACTCTGCCTTTTTTCATCAGCTGTGAAAAAATAAAATGGCTGAATTTGAAGATGTTTATATAATCAAAAAAAGAATACGTTGGGAAAAGTTTGACTGATGTTCACAAATCTTGCTGAAAGAACTGGCCCCTAAGGCTGAGATGGTGCACTCCCAATTTTACAATCTTAGAGGCTAAGACCATCAAGATGGAGGATATCAAGACACCATTTTTGAAATAGACACTAACTCAGTTCTAACATGCAGGTGGATAGATAGATAGATAGATAGATAGATAGATAGATAGATAGATAGATAGATAGAGAGACAGACAGAGACAGGCTGTTTGTGTGTGTGTATGTGTGTGTGTGTGTGTGTTTAAATGCTAGTCAAATAACAGACTTAGTGTAGAAGTATAGAGCTGTCTGTTACAAAGATAAATTATGCATATGATTTTGTTCTTTTGTAGCCCTAAGTGGCTAGTGCAGTATCTAAGCAACAACAAATTTGATTATTGCTAGAGAGATAACATAGACATAATGAGCTGGGAAGGGCAATACAAATATATGTTTCTTTAATCATTTTTTTTTTAACGTGAGTGTTTTTTTAATTAGAATATTAATCTACCAAGAGAAGAAACATATCTTTAAATAGAATATAAGTATCAGGGAAACTCAGTATGGATAATCTTCTGCTTACAATATTTAATCCTTGTGATTATTGATGTCTCAAAGTTACATAGATACGTAGATACATAGACAGTGTCGGCAGATAAGGGCCTATGGCCCACCTAGTCTGCCCATTTGAGCTTGTAAGTTCAGTTTGTTTTCCTAGAAGTCTATTTCCCCTTACCCCTGACCTCTAGAATTCCTTTATGTCTATCCCATGCATTCTTAAATCCCATGATTGTTTCAGCTCCCACCACTTCCTCTGGCAGGGTGTTCCACTTGTCCACCACCCGTTCTGTGAAGAAATTCTTTCTCATGTTTCCTCTGAATCGTCCTCCCTCAACTTCATCCCATGCCCTCTAGTCCTGAAACATCTTTTTCACTTAAAATAGTGTTTTCCTGCACCCTGTTCCTCCCTGTAAGATACTTGTATGTCTCTATCATATCCCTCTCTCCCTCCTCTCCTCCAGGGAGTACATGTTCAGTTCCTTCAACCTGTCTTCATAGGACTTGTGATGCAACCCATGCACAATCTTTGTTGCCCTCCTCTGAACCTTCTCTACCCTGTCTATGTCCTTACGTAGGTATGGTCTCCAGAACTGGTACACTGTACTCCAGGTGGGGCCTCACTAGTGTCTTGTATAGCGGAATTATGACCTCCCTTTTCCTGCTGGTGATGCCCCTGCCTATACATCCCAGCATCCTATTTGCTTTACCTGATGCCTTGTCACACTGTTTCCCTACCTTGAGGTCATCAGAGATGACAATCCCAAGATCCCTTTCCTGCTTGGTGCATGCTATATCCTCACCCCCCAACTGATATATTGTGCCAGGGTTTTTGTGCCCCATATGCATTATCTTGCACTTCTTTGCATTGAATTTCAACTGCCAAACCCTTGACCATTCTTCAAGTTTCTGCAGGTCCTTCTCATTCTGTCTACACCCTCTGGTGTGTCTACTCTGTTACAGAGCTTTGTGTCATCAGCAAACAGTGAAATTCTGCCTTCTAGATCCTGTGCAATGTCACTGATGAAGATGTTGAATAGGACCGGTCCCAGCACTGATCCCTGTGGTACCCCACTGGTCACTCTTCCCTCTGTGGAGTGACAGCCATTTACCACCACCCTCTGTGTCCTGCCACCCAGCCAGTTACCTACCCACCACACTACTGTCCTGCCCACACCCATATTCCCCAGTTTGTGTAATAGTCTTCTATGTGGCACAGTGTCAAAGGCCTTGCTGAAGTCCAGATAGGCCATGTCCGCTGCCCTCCGATCCACCTCCTAGTCACCCAGTCAAAAAATTCAATGAGGTTGGTCTGACATGACCTCCCCCTGGTGAAACCATGCTGCCTTGGGTCCTGTAGTCCATTGACAACCAGGTGTTCCACCAATCTCTCCTTCAGTAGTGCTTCCATGATCTTTCCCACTACCGAGGTGAGGCTGACTGGTCTGTAGTTCTTTTATCTCTGCTGTTGATATTTAAACAGAGCACTGTTTAAAAAAAGACTATGCATTTATGATTAGAGGAGCAAAAAAAAAACTTGGGAAACACATAGGACTGTGGCAAAAATAATAGTAAGAAATGCTTTAGATAGGTAACAGAAAAAACACAGAAATATTTTAGTCCACTTAGGAGTTAAAATAAAAGAGATAATACTATTAAGAATATACAACTAGGAGAATATTTAATGGCTTTTTGTTGTATCATTACAATATTAAGCTATGGACTAATTAATGATGTAACTAAGTATCCTAAACAATGGGACCAATATTTACTGTATGTTATATAACATTCATTGCAGTATAAAGGGAAGACAAATGACTAGCAGTGTGCAGAATTTTCAAATTCTGGCAGAACAGAATGGCAGTGCTGGAGGCCTTTAGCCAATTTAAATAGGATACTAGTTACTCATGGCTCAAAATAAATGTGAATTCACTTTACACCAGTATTCAACAGCATTTGGGGTTGAGTGCTGTAAAGTCATTTTATTGACAAGATGGATACTGCTAATGTCCTTAACTTAGATTTTGTATTCATTGCCATTGAAATGATTCTAAACATGAATTATTTTACTTTTGACAAACAGTGTTACTTGGATATATGTGGTACAGTTATGGAGTCATTAATGGCACCTTCTTCCACTAAACTTTTTATGGGTTGGTGGGAGGATGCATCCATCTATGACCCCATCTCCAATCCATTGTGTTGCCACAGTGTTCATTGGGGACGATACATTGATGACATTATTACTATATGGTGGCCACAGAACAAAATGCCAATTTCATTGCCCATATCAATGACAATGACTGGAATTTACACTTTATTCATACATGGCAACCCCCAGTAACCCAATTTTTAGATCTTACTTTTTGAAGTATATCAGAAAAATGTGTATAAACTGAAAAATGTGGAAAGTGAGCCTCTGGTAATACCTTACTGTGAGCAGAGAATTTCCACCTCAGACAATTAATCAGGGGCATCCCTTATGGGCAGTTTCTGTGCATCTGCAGAAACTGCTCAGATGACCATACATACCAGAAACACATAAGTAACTTAAAGAGACATTTTTTGGAGCAGAGATATGACAGTGAAGTATTTGACCAGGCACAAGTTAAGGCAGGAGGTAGGAATAGGGAGGACCTCCTTGTACCTAAGTCAAAAACCCCACACGAACAAACCCAAATTAACTTGCTACTTGATTTCACTGCAGTGCTCCATCTATTGCTGATATTGTAAAAACAAAGCAGCAACAAAAAACAATCAAACAGACAAAAAAAAACACATTGGGGTGTCCTCTCCATGGATCAAGATCAGAAGGTTTCTGTGGGCATGTGTCCATGGATTGTATATAGGAAAATCCCTAGCCTTAGGGATAGTTTAGTGAGAAGCCACTTTTGAGACAGGAATCTCTTACACACCCATCCTCCACCTGATTTTGCTGCCCCACCCTGCTGGGTTGCACTGTTGTGGAACATGTACTGCTTGTTCCTTTGCCTAATAAGGACACAGTTTTGTCAGTCCTTCTAATGTTTCTGCCTACAAGATAAGACACCTTATCACTTGTCATTCGGAATATCTATGCTCTATGGTGTCACTGTCCTACTTTGTACATAGGCAGAATCTTTAGGCCTATAAAAACAGGATACTGAAACATGATAGTTCTATTACCAGTGAAAAGAGTGACACACCTGAGAGACTTCAAGAAGACACAAGGACATTGCACTTCATAGGCATAGACCATATCCCCTTTAAACAAAGATGCAGTGGCATGCTAAATAATTTACTTATAAAAGAGAGCTGGCTCATTTACAACTGGGGAGTCTTTGATGGGACCCAAAAATGCTTGGGACATTTATCACCTTCTGAAATAATGTCTTCTGTTTTGCCTGACTGCTATTTGCTTATCTTTTTGCTATGCTATTGTGATCAATGTTTTTGATTTATGCCTTTAAACTCTTGTTTTTGTCTCCCTCTCCTACATATAGGTATGAAGCAGCCTACCAATAGGGAAGACTTTAAGACTTTGGGCAGGATTCACAAACCACCCAGAACCTAAGTCCCACTCCACAACTGCCTTTGCGGACTGTAATTGTCTGCTGCTGCAGAGGTAGCAATTCACAGTCATAGCAGTTGTGGAGGGTGTTACGGCTGCTCCTAACAGCCATAGCCCATTCCAGCAGCTGCGACCATCTCCCTGGTGATACCACCCACAAGCAGCCATAGATCATGGAGCCAGTCATAATCTGGCTCCACCTTTGTGAATACCTGCCGCTGCGGGTAAACTGCGGATCTACAAGTCACAACCGACTTGCGCTGAGGTTTACCCGCAGTTGCAGGTTTTCGTTGAGTTTCATGAATCCTGCCCGTCATCTTTTGCAACTTATGACAATTAATTCAGCATTATTATTTTACTTGAACATTACTTGCAACTTAATTGTTCTTGCTAAATTTGAATGTTATGTCTCAGTATTGCTCAGTCAGCTCTCTTGTTGCATTTAATTTTTATTTCTGTTTTTCACTACAGTTTTTTTATATTTCACTGAGGGGCATTTGCTTCATATTCTTGTTCAACTTGTATCACTATTGAATTTAACTGTAACCTGGTAATCTGGTCTACAGTTGACCTGCCATTATCAGACAGTGACCATAATGCAATCATACTAGAGGTTAGTATAAAAATAAATAATGTAAAGGGAAGAGTGAATAGAAAGTGCTATAATAAAGCTGATTTTGTGCAAATGAGAAATTATTTAAATGGATGGAGATAGGAAGAAGAAGAATTAAAAGAGCTAGGAATGAAGGAAATATGGAGAAAAATTAAAACATGTTTAGATTATTGTGTTAGAGAATGGGTACCAGAATTACCAAAATATAATATAAAAGATAGAGTTCCAGTATGGTGGGAGAAGAAAATTAAAACAGTAATAAGGAAAAATAAGAAATTATATAATGAGCACAAACAAAATCCCACAACTCATAGTTGGACAAATTACAAAAAATAGCTAATAAAACCAAATATATAATTAGAGTATCAAAAGCTAAGGCAGAAAATAAAACGGCTGTTTCAGTAAAGGATAACAAAAAGAGCTTTTTTAACTATGTAGGGTCCATGATGGATAACCAAAAGAATAAAGGTCCCTTGGTAGTTAATGGTAAAATAACTAGAAATGAACAAGACATAATGAATGAGTTGAATAATTATTTTCTAACAACTTTTCAACCAAAAGAAATAATTAAAGATAGTGAGTTAGTTGAGAACAGGTTGCCAAAAGATACATATATAATATTCACTAACAGGATATCTTGGAGAAGTTAAAGAAAATAAAACCTTATAAATCTATGGGACCAGATGGAGTGAGTCCAAGACTATTGAAGGAATTGGCAGAAAAATTATGTGGGCCAATTACAAAATTATTTAATGCATCAATCAGAGAAGGTAAAGTTCTTGATGAATGGAAGGAAGCCAATGTGACACTGATATATAAGAAGGAAGATAAGAAACAAATCAGCAACTATAGACCTATAAGTCTGACTTTGGTCTTGGGGAAAACTATGGAGGGACTAATACATGATCTAATCATAGATCATGTAAAAATGAAAGGACTGTTAGACATAACACAGCAAGGATTTGTGAGAGGAAGATCATGTCTTACAAATCAGTTGTGTTTTTTTGAATCAGTCAGTGCTGCACGTGGCCAAGGCCTACCAGTGGATATTATATTTTTAGACTATACAAAGGCATTTGACTCTGTCTCTTATAGGGTCATAGTGGAGCAGTTAAATAATATACATTTACATCATAGTATAGTGAGTTGGGTAAGTAGTTGGCTGCTGAATAGATGACAGAGAGTTGGGATGAGAGATTACTGCTCTGAGTGGGGAAATGTTATGGGTGGGGTCCCATAGGGATTGGTGTTGGGGCCAACTTTGTTTAATATACTTATTGCAAATATGCAAACTTCTGAGAGAGCTTGGATAGGAAAATATGCTGATGGTAGTAAAATTGGGGCAGTGATAAATAACAGGGCTGCTGCCTAAAGGTTACAAGGGGAACTGACAAATATAGAGAACTGGTCTATACAAAACAAATTGGCCTTTAATGTGGAGAAGTGTAAGGTAATGCATTTGGGACATCAAAACCAAATGTTTACATATAAGTTGGGGAGGAAGTGTATTGCAGCTGACAGACAGTGAGAGGGACTTGGGAGTGATGATCACAAACACACTTAATTTTGATGTACATGCTAGGGTGATTGGTAAAAAATGTAATAGACTCATGGCATGTATATTTAAATGTATAAAAAGTAGAAATGAGGCAGTTATACTTCCACTTTATTCATCACTGGTGACGACACAGCTGGAGTATTGCTTCCCATTTTGTGCCCCACAAAGTAAGAGCGGGGTACAATTAATGGAGAAAGAACAGAGAAAGGTAACAAAGAGAATTACAAATATGAAAAACAAGAATTATGATGAGAGATTAGGGCAGTTGAACTTGTATTCTTTACAATATAGAAGGTTACGAGGAGACTTGTGTTTGGTGTATAGTTCAACAAAAAATGAAGAACTGTTTGAAACCATTGCCTTAACTAAACACATCAACACTAAGAATACAAGATCACACTCATTAACATTAGCAAGGGATATTAATAAAACTAATAAGAGACAGAGGTGGTTTAGTAAGAGGGTTATTACTAGTTGGAATGCCTTACCTGAGAAAGTAGTTAAAAGTAGATTATACAATGGCAAGAAAAAATCCTGGACTCTGATTGGTCAGTCTTGGGCTGGACCCATGATGTTATCCCAGTACAACATCATGGGTCTAGTCTCAGCCTCACTGTGAACCTGGAGATGATTGTTTGCTTGATTTGTTTCTGCTTGATTGTTTCATCTTCTCTTAAAAACCAAAAATATTTTTCCACACAAAAACATCTTTAAAATTATTTTTTTATTCTGTATAACAGTGAGCCATTGTATAATAGCAATAATGCCCTCCAGGGTGTGTGTTGTTTGGGATAACGTCATGCCTCAGTCGTTGGACACACTCAGCCTGCAGCCTCGTGCCCAACCACCTGAGGCGTGGTGTTATCCCAGCATGACACACGCCCTGTCAGGCATTATTGCTTAAACAATGAACATGTTTAAGACATCGTTAGATAGGCACATGGGTATTAAAAAGTATCAGGTGATCCAGTGATAAGTGGTGGGCCATATGTGGGTTTTTGCCTCCTGTGCCGTATAAATCAATGAATCTATGAATACTCACAGGCTGCCTTTAAAATTGCATTGTTTAATGAGTGACAACTTGGTGCAGCCCAACCCCTGAGGAATAACGACATGGTTCTAACCACTGGGCTAGTTGTTGCCATGGGTTTGTCTGACAGTTCCTAATAAAGCACTGCTCTGTTAAATATATCAGAATACAGCACAGTTTTTATGGCACAGTTTGTTGTTTTCCCTTGCTGCTCAAAATGGGGGTTCTTCAGTTCCCTGGATAGAGTTGTTACCTCATTTTCTCTACATTGATCTCTGCTTTGGCATTCTGTTGGCCTTGCTGGACATTTTTAAAGATGAGTCTATAATAACCCCCAAGTCCCTCTCCTGATCTGCCACATCCAGTACTGTACTATTTAATTTGTAAGCCTTGTATCAATTTTGGGAATATAGTTCCATGACTGTGCCATTCACTTTCCCACTCAAAACTGCATATCTCTCTGACCAATAGTTCAGTTTATATTCAATATGTTCTATTGTAATTTCTCACATTTCTCCCCACTTTTGAACACACTTGCTATCTGTGTATGATCTGCAAATGTAACTGTATATTCTGCCCATTAGCCTCCAATTCTAAATCATTAAAGAACAAGCTTCTGAACTGACCCCTAAGAAATCCCACTAGTTTGACTCATTTCTCCACAACACCACTCTCTATCTCTGTTTATTCACTGACTGTGTATGTTTGCAGGTTTTGACCAGAAAAGACACAATGAACTTCAAAAACCTGTTTCCAGGTGTGCCCTGTGAGTGGGATAAATTAACTGGTTTTATTGACAGGTGCAATGTTGGCCATAACACTGTGGAAACTCATTTACTCTTCCTGAGAGAGTGCTTCCTGTTTCAAACTCTGATGTGATGTGTTTGATGAAGGGTCCTGGGGAATCATTAAGGTACTGCCTGAAATACATACAACAATCTTGGCAATACATTCATTTTAACCAACTGTACTCATCCTAATAATGATAATGGAAGATTCTCCCATTTTTGTAAATCCCTCTGCACTTCCACTATTAATGGATGTAAGTTTACATCAATCAGTTTATTCCATCTATTTGTAATCTGTATACCCAAATATGTTAAACTATTTTTTAATTGTCGTAGGGAAATGTGTAATATTAATATTTCTTTTATCTTAAATCAACACTAAAATTATACAAGAAGTTGAAGAAGTTTATTATTTGGATATATTTTTCAATAAAAGACAAGCATGGAAAAGTCATATTAAAAAGGTAAAAGACACTGTGATAAAAACAATGTTAGCGATAAACTGCTTTGCACACACTTATTCTAAACATTTTTGTACAGTGCAGAAAAAGAGCTATGAAGCTAAGGTTGCCACCCAAGTACTGTATGGTACTGAAATATGGGGTACTGGCAGTAACTTCAGGTGTTTAGAGATATTGCAAAATTACTATTTAAAAAAGCTCTTGGAAGCCCCAAGATCCACCCTCAATGCAGCCAGAAGAGTGGAAATAGGTAATGTATCTATGTATACAAGAGTAATGAAAAGGATAGTACATTTCTGGATAAAAATTATTTCTTCTCCACCAGACAGTTTACCAGTAAATTGCTAGTTAGAGGCAAAGTTCTTGAAAAAAGAACAAACATCGTTCAGTAGTCTAAAGAAGATATTAAATAAGATGGGCTGGAAAATAATTGTCTTTGAATTCAAGGGAGACTATAAAGTATTCAGAAACAAAGCTGTGCAAAGAATAGTTGATATAGCAATTCAGAAGGATGTGGCTGCAATTTATGATTCATGGGATCTCAATATTTAAAAAACCCACAAAGAAAGGTTTTGCTACTGAGAAATACCTGATATTCTGTAAAAGTGCAATACCTAGAAAAGCAAGATGTAGACTAAGATTCAAAAATTCAGATAACTTGTAATATTAATATTTCTTTTATCTGGATAGACAAATAATGCTTCTAATTTATCCCAGTTAATGGAATAGCCAGAATATTTACCATAATCATTAATAATTTGCATTATAATTTTTAATTCCTGTTTGGGGTTAAGATAAAGCAAAATATTGTGTATAAAGTTTTAAGAAACTCTAATCTGAATATTGAAACCCTGCCATGTATTTATGTACGCTTATGGCATAAACCAAAGGTTCTATTGCTGGAGTAAATAAAAGTGAGGACAAAGGGCACCCTTACCGTGTGCCCTGAAACAGAGGAAATGCAGAGAAAGTCATTTAATCCAACCCATATATCTAGGGCCTATTCCTGCTTTATTAAGAACATCAAAATGGTAGCACCACTCTACCATATCAAAGGTTTTTTCTGCATCCAGGGCTGCCACCACAGTATTGGGATCCTTAACATTATACATTACATTCTTTGCATTTCAAATATTATTATGACCCCTTCTCCCTTTAATTAAGACAGTCTGATCATTCTTGATCAGTTCAGGAAGTATTACTTCAAGTCTTGCTGCTAAAATGTTTGCATAGATCTAATAGTCCGTGTTCAAGAGTGAGATCGAGCGATGACTTGCACAATGTTCTGTCTTTACCTTTCTTAGGAATAACTATAATTAAGGCTTCATCAAATGAAGGAGGGAGTCTATTCTGAAAACCATTATAACATTTTGTTAATCTAGGACTAATACCCTTAATAAAGGTCTCATAAAAATCTGTCCCTATACTGTCTAATCCTGGTGCTTTTCCAGGTTTTAAATCAGTCAGTGGCTCAGTAGGTAGCACACTCACCGCTAAAGCTGGGAGATCAGAGGGCTGTGGGTTCAGTTCCCACATCTGGCACTTGGGTTAATATTCCAGTACTGACACTGTAGTGCAGCATGAGAGGGGTGCTGCACTTCTGAGGTGCCATCTTTCAGATGAGGCGTTAAACCGAGGTCCCATCTGCCTGGATTGCTGGTAGTTCAGGTGGATGTTAAAGATCCCATGGCACTTATCGAAAAGAGTAGGGGAATTTTTTATTGAAAAAAGCATAACATCAGGTACAGGAAATATATGAAACAAAATAATAAACAACAGAAAAGCATATACATAAGCATTCTAAGATTGTGTACATCCCAGTGATACAGGTGAGAGAAAAAAAAAACAATCATCAATATAACCAAAATCTATTTCCTATAATTAAGTCAGAAAGGTAATACAAGCCCAACAGGATGCAAATTGCATAGGCGAGAGATGCTTATATTCCAATTCTTGTATGTTCAAAACTGCGGATTCAATACATTGTATAATAGCTAGTGGACATGTTGGTACCTGTTGTAGAACATATTTACATCTAGATTGCCACATATAATATTTGCATGCAGCAAACAACACTCTCAAGGTGCTAGGGTGGAATTCATTCCAAAAACCAGAAAAAACACCTAAGACAAGGACTGAATATGTTATCCTACTCAGAAATGGCCATTTCCACTTGTTTGCTAGGGTCTTCCAAAACAAGAAAGCATCTGTGCAGGGAAAGAAAAAATGTTCCATAGTTTCTTCAATGTTAATACAAAGTGGTTTAGGACAATACCTATCCTGCGCCGATTTATGCTTTAAGTTACCATGAACTTGCAGCTTACCATGACAGCATAGCCTGGAAATATCCCACATATGTGCTGGGATCCTTTTGTCTCTGAGAATATCTAGTGCAAACGTCAGGTGGGATGGAGAGCATAGTGGAAGCTGTAATATTGGCTTATCAATGTTTAGGAAACTAATGTACAACTGTTTCCTAGTTAGGCCTAATATAGATGATTTACTAATCTTCCAAGACCGAAGGGTACGGAAACCATCACTAACATAAGACGGTACATTAGGTATGTGGGAAGCTATGGGTGGGAGGTCAATCCAAGCCAACATTAGAGAATTCACAGCTTTAGCCACCCATGAATCACAAACAGTTACCAAATATCTATGACTTTGAAAAATGTGATATAGAAAAAAGGAAAGAAAAAAGGACAGAGGGTTTATCATTCCTAAACCCCCCTGATTCGGGGGTAAATACGTAATATGTCTTTTAACAGGGTTTAGGCGACTGCCCCATAACATTTGAAAAAAAAAAGGCTAAATAATCTCATTTCTGGGTGTTTGGGCAGACCATATATGTGACTCAGAAATAAAAATATTGGGGATAAAACATTTTTTATCACCATAACCCATTTTTTTACTCAGTCTCCATGTCTTCCAGAGACATACTTTATTGTCACCTAGTGCCATGCGTTTCTCCCAGTTATAGCTAGCATCATCAGGTGTATTAAACCATATTCCCAGGATCTTCTGGGGGGTGGTACAAACCCTGATACCATGTACTACTGTAGAATCAGTAGTAATATGATGTAATGGGATACATGCACTTTTCTCGAGATTTATCTTATCCCCAGACAATAATGTAAAAGATTGGAAAGTTTGAACAGCTTTAGCACCGGAAAAATGATTTAGACAAAATAAGACCACATCATCTGCATAAGCAGAGATTTTAACAGGTAATAAACTGGGGTGAGGTGTGATGCCCACAATATCTGAGTCCCACTGTATCTGCCTAATTATGGGATCTAGAGCAAAAACATATAATAACAGGCTAAAAGGGCAACCCTGATGAAGCCCTGCCCTTTGTAATAGAGTCATGCCCTGAAATCCATTGATCATAGGAAAAAAATAGGCCAAGGAGAGCATGTGAGAAACCCAAGATATAAACCTTTCAGGAATACCATATAGTGTCAATACTTGTAATAAGAAGTCATGATGTACAGAATCAAATGCTTTCGATTGATCCAGGACAAAGAGAAAACCAGATAACTTATCGTTCTTTTTTGCTTCAAAAATTTCACATAATAGAAAAAGATTCGTATGAATGGATCTACCAGGTATGGCACAGGATTGAGCCGTATCTATCAAATCCGGGGCAACTACTCTTAAACGAGAACAAAGAATCTTAGAAAAAATCTTAAAATCCGTATTTAAGAGATGTAGTGGCCTCCAATTAGTAAGAGAGACTATATCCCCTTTTTTATATAAAAATTTTAAGATGGATAGGCCAAAACCAGATGTATTTTCTGCATTATCTGGGACATAATTAAAGACCTGAGTCAAAATTTCCAACAAATTAACTTGGAATGTTTTATAAAATTCATGTGTTAAACCGTCCGGCCCTGGGGAAACCTTCAACTGTAAATGGGAAATAGCACTGGCAACTTCCTCCTGAGAAATCCTTCTGATTAGGTCAGGAATTAAATGAGCATTAAGTTGAGGGACTGGGGCCGACAGACGGTGGGATATATCCTGATGGGAGCTAGGAACATTACAGAAATACGCCCGTAAATAATCAGATGAGACTGATAACATATCAGGGATAGAGGTCATTACTGTACCTTGAGCATCCTTTAAACCATGCATAACAGTAGAATGAAGTCTATCTTTAAAGGCATAGAAAGGATCAGCAAACGGGGAAATAGAAGTGCCTGTTTGCATGATGTAATCTAGTGTTCGTGCACTATTGTATTGATGAGAGAACATGCAGGCCTTAACTCTGGATATCTGTGATGAATAATCAACAGAGGATGTAGTTTGAAGAGACATCAATTTATATAACTGGTTACGATAAGTTAAATATGTAAGATAATCATCCCTGACATTCTTTTTCCCTAAAGCCTGAAAAAAAGTGCTCAGATCTGTCTTCGTGCTTTCCACCATTCCCACATAGAATCATAACAACAAATAACCAAAATTCATGCTTGAAAGAGAGTATGTATGTGAACCTGAACAGAAATCGGGGAAAATAAAGAATTATTTAGTTTCCACTGGGAGTGATATGATATAGACACAATAGGGGAACCAATGAAAAAATGACCTATAATTAGACAATGATCTGAAATCTCATTAGGAAGTACCGAAACATGGTGTGGGGTACAGTGGCGAGAAATAAAAAAATAATCTATTCTGGTGTGATATATTGATCTATGATAAGTGTATCCTTCATCGGAATGGAGAGAACGGTATGCATCTATCAAACCTGCATCTTTCACCAACGTAGATAAAGCTAAGGAGTCACAATATACTTTTTTCCCTGATTTTACCCTGCCTACCGTGTCAATAGAACAGTTAAAATCTCCCCCCCACAAGATGTGTTTACACGTACATAAAAACGGTTTGATTAAATCCAACAATGCAATACGGGCTGCTTTGGCTTGTGGACCATAAACAACTATTACCCAAAAAGATAATGTATTTTTTGTGAAATCAACAACAAGCGCTCTACCTGGGTGTATATCAATAATGCTGGTGATGGAAAACTGGGTCGAAAAAAATAGAACAGCTACACCATCCGCTGCATCATCCCCAAATGTCCAAAAAGAGGGGCCTTTATACCATCCCCGTTTCAATTGTTGTAAGTCATGTAAAGTAGAGATACGAGTTTCTTGCAATAATAAAATATCTAACTGGAGGGAGTTAGCATAAAGAAAAAAACCCATTCTCTTTTTGTATCCCTTTAGGCTACAGACATTTAGAGAGGCTATACGGATATCCATCAGTATATATGCTGGAGTCAGCCACTCCCATCAGTCACAGCCATGTTTTTCTGTTTCTTGCTACCCTTTTTCGTTTTTGTCAGTTTTTTCCTGGCAACATCAGGAGGTTTATTTGCAGGGGTATCCATATCAGATGGTATAGCAGATATATCAGTATCTCCATCTGATTCCTCTCTGTCCCCTTTCAAACAGTCAAATGCGTTGGGTAGGGGAACATCAGGAAGTTTAAGAGATTTCCGAGCAGTGGCCCTAGTAACCCATCTGCTTGCCTGAAATCCCTCTTTATCAAGAATGGTAGTGGAGGAAGTCAGGGGAAGCACAGTCTCGGGAGGGGTGGTCAATGGAGGCTTTCATTTGGGAAACCTGATCCAGCAGTTGTGAAGAAACTTGCAGCACTAAGGGCGTGGGAGGAACAGGAATTGCTAAATCTGGGGGGGTATGGAAGGGTCAGAAGCTGTGTTCAGGGAAGTAGATTGCTCTTGTGCTTTAGCCTGGGCTTTCTGAACTAAGGCTTCAGAATTCCAACCCTCAGATCGATTTTTACTAGCCCATGGACATTGATGATATGCATGCCCTGTTTCATTACGTAAATTGCATCAAAACACATTCCTGCAAGAAATGCTTGGGTGTCCATATCCCCCACAAAGACTACACTTCAGCAGGTCACAAGTACTACTCAAATGTGTAGTAGCACCACACTTATAACAGGCCCTAGGCTGGCCTCCGTAAAAACAAACCCCCCTGTCTTTACCTAAAAAGAAACTAATTGGCAGGTGTACAACTTCTGAATTTACTTGAAATAGTTTTACCCTAAACCTCCAGCCACCAGTCCATAAACCATCATCGTCCAGGATAGCTTCAGGAGGAGAAAGGACATTACAGTGATTCTGCAACCAATGATAAATATCACTAATACTAACTCCTTCATTCCTAAACATGATTGTAACAGTATGTATCGTGGGTTTAGTCAGAGGTAAAGCAGAAAAAGGGGTCCAAATGGAATTATTTTTCTGGGAGGTATATAAATGCCAGAAGCGGTCTAAACCTGCAGAGGTTTTAAAACTGATATTGAAAGTCTCTTCCCCAGAGAAATGTATCAAGGCATATATGTCTGAGGCTTGAAAGTGCATCATGCCTTTAAGAAGGGTGCGAGCTACATAATATCTATCAGGAAACTCCGACAGTCCACCTCTATAGTGGAGGCGGACTGCATTTCTACGGGGGGCTTGTTCTAGTTTATTTTTAAATAGGTCAGAGAGAATGGGTGTCCGACCAGAAACTTGTTTCGTGGGGCCTTTGTCTGAGTTAGGGACCAATGTTTTAGATGTGCCTAGCACCGGGTCCTTTAAGGAGGGAATGGGGTCATGCTGTGAGTCCAGAATGCTAAGAGAGGGGGAAATAGTGGGTCCCTGAGATAAAAAAACATCAGTGGAAGGAAGAATATGGGGGGAGCTTCAGGGGATACATTCAATGAAATAAGAGGTGCCTCACCAATATCTGTACTCTCCCGGGGTACATGTACAAGAACCTGGTCCTTAGCATCCATAATCTCCCCCCAAGATTGTACAGATTCACCTGAGTTAGTAGTCATTACATCATTGTCCATATTTGCAACATTATCAATAGTTGGTACCTCGTTGGAGCTCATGAATGTAGCAGGCCTGGCGGGGGAGTATAAAACTCCATGTTTAGCTGCGTCCCATGTAGGAACAGGAATCCATGTCCTTGCATTAATGGAGTCCAACCTGCCTTGGATAAGGCAGCCGTTGTAGTCAGAGTCGTCTAAAACGTCTTTTGCTTAGGCAGTCCAACAAGAGAACAAAGCAGGTCTGTAGTGGTGGGGTCCGTGGAGGAGGCAGCCGCATGGGGTCCCGGTTCTGGGCACCCTGAAGAAGTAAAAGGATCTATGTTTAATGGGGAAACTCGCTCAGCATGCGAAACCCCAGTCGCAATGTCTTTCTGAGGGCAAGATCCGGAAGGCACTGGGGGAAGCAGTGGCGTTGCACACTCTGTGCCCAAAGAACTCCGTTCCGCCAGAAACACTGGTGTTGTGAGCACGGCGTCCCGTTGGTCCTCTAGACATTGCAAAGGTCCAGGAGTGGATTCCGAAAGTTCCTGCAAGGTCGGTAACGATAGCTGTTTCTCGATTACAAAATTCTGCATTCAAAACTTTAACCTGTGTCACATTGTCGTCGGTTATCATTGGTGGAAAAGTCATGAGGAGGTCTGCACTGCAGTCAGTTCTGGTCCTTACTGAATCCTCCATCATGGCGTCAAAGGAAACCCCTCCCTACAGAGTAGGGGAATTTCCCTGGTATCCTGGCCAAATTTCCCGCATTCACTGAAGAATACCACCAACAGCTTAATCTGGTTCAAGGTCAGTTGGCATTCATCTGTATCCCCCCTCCCCCGGGTCATGCCTGAAAATAGGCAGGATTTGTCTAGTGCACTTACCCGGTCAACAAAAACTAAATAAAATAATAAAAATATATATTGACCAAGCTATTGTTTTGTTCCTCCTTAATTTGTGAAATATTAAGAAAAAATATTAACTTCATCTTACTTATTCTGTGAGTCATATGAATGTCTATAATACTGTACAAATTCTGAGTTTATACCTTGCTCCATGTTAGTAATGGGATTGTGTGTTCTTACTTCTAAGATGTTTCTCTCAATCTTTTCCTTCTGGGTCATATAAGCTAGTAATTTTCCACCTCTGTCTACACTTGCATACCTTTTGGCTCTAGAAAATAAAATTAATCTTTCCATTTTTTCATTATATATTTGATTATAGTCATATTTAAGTTTTTCTAACCTTTTTAGATGTGCAGTATATTAGTGTTAGATTGTGAATGTAATTTCTGAGCTTCAGATATTTCCTTTTCCAACTGTTCCAATCTTAATTTTTGTTGTTTTTATTTTCTTTTAGCTGCATATAAAATACAAATTGTCCTTAAAAAAGCTTTATATGCATCCCATATGATTTCAGCTGGAACCTCAGAGGAGTCATTATTAGCATAGTAATTCTGAATGTCTTCTTTTATTTTATTTATAAATACCTCCTCTTTTAATAACATTGGATCTAGTCTGCTAAGATTAGTATTGGTGGTGTTCCTGGATGTAAGCTCAATGCAGAGCGGTGCATGGTCTGAAATATGAATTGGTTTATATTCTACTTCGATAATATCCCTAAGTAACTGTTGTGACCCTACAAACATATCAATTCTAGAATATGTCTTAAACCTGGAAGAGTAATATGAATATTTTCTACTATTAGGATACAAACTTCTCCATAAGTCAAAGATACAGTAGGTGTTACATCCTGTTCTGCAAAGTTTTGATGTCGTACTATTATATTCCCCTTTTCTAGCAGTAGTATCTATTTGCTGATGAAGAATCAAGTTAAAGCCACCCCCTATCAAATATGGTTGGGGCTATTCTGTTAGTTTTGTAAAAAGTTCTCCCAGGGTGGTTCTAACTTTATTGTTTGGTAAATATAATGATGCTAAAGACAAGTAATTACTTTGATTTTTATTTTAACTATTAGACATCTTACTTCATCATCAATAATTTGGCTTTCTATATTCATATTTAATCCCTTCTTGAACAGGATGGCAGTCCCTCTTAATTTAACTATAAATACGGAGTGTATAAAATGCCCGCCACACATCTTGTTCACTCTAACTACTTTATTCTCTATTATAAATGCATCTCTTGGAGACAGTATCAAAATGATTCTTTTTTATATATGTAAATATGTCTTTCCTTTTTGTCAGATTTCTAAAACCTTTAATGTTCCAGGGCAGAATCTTTAATCGATCCAACATTGCTTTAAGCAATTTTTTACCCTCAAACTGGTTGTGGTGCAGTTTAGCTACATGAAGAAGTGAAAACATAATAGAACTACATAAGCTTACCTTGTTTTCAATTTTCCTTTTACATACATTTTTTACACATTGTATATTTAATGTTACACTTACTTTGCTCGATAACTGGTCAGTACCCCCCTCACCCCCAAAATACTAAAAGAAAAAATGTTAACCATATTAGAACTATCCCCCTCATTCATGTTTGAATGCTTCATTGATGAGCAGTACCAACTAGTATCTCTCTTCAATACCCCAAATACTACTTACTTAACAAGAATAAGCCCCATCATAACAGTATGGATGGGTTGTCAGCCCCTCCCCCAAAAAGAACCTTTACGCCTGTACATTCATTGTGTAATATTCGAGCCCAATTAAAGAACTTCTGTTTTCATAGACAAAAAAATGTCTTTAATTATGTAACTTTCTGTTTCAAATCTTTTGGGGGTTCTTTCCCCTTTTTCTTGTCCTGTAGAAATGTCTTGACTATTTAGTCCCTCTACAATCCCCTATTGTTCCACATCTTGTTGAGGAACTACAGTCCCTTTTAACCCCAATGTGGCATTTGATGTTGACTCTGATTTGTCCTTGTTTGTATACATATTTTGTGACTCCTGTTTGTCAAGGTTCGTTGCTTTGTCTTCAGTAGAATTTTTAGGGAAATGTTCTTGTAAATGCATTTTAACTGTTATTCCTAGCATCTCTTTGGAGAAGGCTTCTGCTGCTTGAACAGTCTTAAAGTTATTAATGTTTCCTTGAAATAAGATCCTCAATCTATTTGGGTATGAGTGCTGAAATCTTATATGTCTTCCCCATAAGGCCTCTTTAAGCGGGTTGAATAACTTTCTCTTTTTTTATAGCTCAAGGCTAGAATCGTGGAATATCATAAGTTGTTTTCTGTCTATTATTTTACCCTTTTTTGTGCATAAGATATTACTTTTTCTTTATCTTGGTATTTTAAAAAATGTGCTAGGATTACTCTAGGAAATCTTTGTACTGAATTTATATTAGGTCTATAACCAAGAGATCGATGGATTCTGTCTAGTTCAATTCTGTAACCCACCTAAAGTTCATGTTTGAGAGCCTCATTTCACCAATATTCTAAAGTTTTGTGAATATTCTGGCCTTCCCATCCTTCTGGAACATTCAAATTTAGATTATTATGTCTTGAGTGCCAATCCAAATTGTCAATTTTCTGCTTGATTTCCTTAAGTTCTTTTGTATATTCCAATATTTTAGGTTCAAATTGTGGTAAAAATCTTCCACATCTGATATTCTGTTTTCTAATTCCAAGATGTTACTATTTATTTCTTTAATTTCATCTTTTACTTCTCCTATTTCACCTCTTATTTTGTCCATTTTTAAGTGTATTCCTGCAAAGCCTTGGTATATTTCATTTAGTAATTGCTTATAATTATTGATTTGGACTATCTTGCTTTAAATTACTCAAATCTTTATCTTGCATATCCATAGTGTGTGGTTTTGTTTTGCATTTATCTTTTGGTATTACTCCATTGTGATTTCTATGGACACATGTAAATTCAATATCAACAGGTACTTGAAAAGGATTGGAAATAATTTACTTTTGTGTAGAGGAAATGCAAATGTTTTTTGCATTGGTTAGATTTGAAACCTTGCCTTCATTTGAAGTGCTTGAAGAGTTTATGTTTCCATTCCCTGAATTCAAAACCATCTGCTTCTGCTGAATACTAATATTTTGAATTTCCTCTTCAGTTGTTTCATCTTCATCTACTAAATTCCATTTTTAGCCCATGTTTCCATGGGTTTTCCATCCTTTGTCTGAGCAGTAGACTTTCTTAATGTATTTCTTTTAGCTTTGGTTTTAGTATTCTCTGGTTCAATATAAAATTAACTTTTGTTTTTCTCAGCAAGTTTCCTGAAGAAATCCTTCAAATCGGTGATATTTTTTTTTACTTATTCTGACCCCCCCCCATTTATTGTAGGGGTACTCCTGTGTTGTTTCAGTTGGCACTTGCTATTGCAGTCTCCTAATGTACTGACTTACAGAGCTGCGTTATTCAGAGTTCTTAATAATGTCACTTCCTGTTGATTTTTATTTTGCCCCTACCCCCCATTTATGAGGAGGTAATTTTCAGTAAGCATATTGCTCACACAGTCCCCAAAAGTACTGTCTTAGAGAGCTGTTTTATTTAAAAGTGTAGTAAGTAAATCACTTCCTGTGGAAAAGACTTGTAGTCCCATTAAGGTACAAGGTCTCATAGTCTCCGTAATAATAGTTTATAGGGAAGTCTTTTCATTTTCTTTCTTTAAAAAAGATATTCATTTCCAGTAGGGCCTTTATAAAGACTTCTACTCCCCCTTCTGTGGGGGCATGGGGTAATAATGTCGCAAGACATTATGCCACTTGACAAAATTGCACTGCCAATACAGTGCAATTTATGCCATGAGGCATGTCTTTTTCCTGTGGGGGGATCCATCCCCCACACCCCCTGTTGCAGGGGGCTGGTCCCCTGGACCCCCACCACCAAAGATTCTCAACTCCGGGGGGTCCAACTTAGGAAGCACACAAGTCCAAAACAAATAAAATGTTCCTGGGACCGAGAATCAAAACCAGTCCCAGATGCAGCGCCATTGTTCCTACTGTTGTGGCTCAGTCCTGTGAGCCACAGCAGCTGCTCGTCAGAACCTGCTCCCAGCAGAGGTTTTATCCTATGCCTGGGAAACCACTACTGGTGCAATACTGCATATAGCAGTATACGCGGTATTGCACCAGTAGTGGTAGCATACTGTGCTGTACCGGGTTAGCCATATTGTCGTACGCTATTAAATGTGTGACCTTATAACCCGGTACATTCTAAGCAGAGGTTGTTTTATGATCGTATTTCTTTTTTGCTTTCTTTCTAATATTCTTAGGTTCAATATCAGGGTTACTTTTATTTTTCTCTGTGAATTTCCTGAAAAAGAAAAAGAAAAAAAACTTCAAGTTGTTTCAGTTAGCACTTGCTCATGCAGTACCCTAATGCATCAACTTACAGAGCTGTTTTAGTCAAAGTTCTGAAGGATAACCTTTCATGTTTATTTTTAATTCCCCCCCATTTATGGGGAGGTGATTTTGAGTTAGCACCGTGCTCATGCGGTCCCCAAAAGTACCATCTTACAGAGCTGTTTTAATTAAAGTCTATTGGAAAAAATTTGTACCCCCATTCAGGTACCATATCTCACAATCTCCTTTTTGCAATAATTTAGAAGGCAACCATTTCTCTTTCTTTCCACCATTAGAAAAAAAGAGACTCTTATTTCTAGCAAGCGATTTGTCAAGTTTTCTGCCACCCCCCCCTTTTATGGGGAGGTTATTTTATACTCTTAATAAATGCACTCCTCTATTGAGACATCTTCCAGGGCTTGATTTTATAATGCTTACTTCTTTTATATTTACTTTTATCTTCTCCTTTATTTTAACTATGTGACTCTTCCATGGGACAGAACGAGACTACCAAAAGAGCACTCGAGCTGTAAAAGTAAAAATGCTGTTCCTCTTTTATCACAGGATCCTGTGTACACAAATCCACTTTTTCTTTTAAGCATCATTCATTTTATGTTCTTTAAACAATCCATGCCTAGTCACATATTTCAACTTTTACTGCCTCTGCTCCATCAAGACGCTATCTTTCACATATTGCAGCCACAGGCCCAGTCTGAGCTATGAAGAAGAACTACTAATTGTTTCACATTAAATTCAGGTTTACCTAGTTTCTCTTGATATGCTTTACTTTGGCAAAAATAATCCAGTAGGTAACAGAGTAGCTAAGTGTACTTCAAGCTCTTAGCAGCAAGATATAAACATTAAATGATAAGTTAGAGTTTCTCTGACCTTTAATCTGGAAATCCTTTGAAGTTCTGCCCAGTGCCATAGGGTGAAATCAATCTCTTGTTATTTTGATGAAAAATAGCTTCTGTAATAGATCTGCCTGCCGTTAGGATGTTCTGGCAGCTTTCAGGCAGCTCACTTTGTTTCCTCCTTCCTCGTTGTTTGGCTTCAATTCTTTTATTTGGGCTTTTCTGCTGAATCAGTACCCATGGATGCTGTATAGTCGAACACGCTGTGGCTTCAGAATGGCTCACTGCTCAGATATATAACTAGGCTGGTTGAAAGTTTTACTGAGCTTCATGCTCTGTACATTTCTAACTCAGTTGCATAATGTCTCTCTTAGGCTTTTGTTAAATGTAAGAGTGGAGCAACAGTATTTCTTTACAAACCAGGGGAGGTTTGGTTCTACCCTCTGCACTGTGCTCTGCTCATTTCTCACTGGCAGTCGCCATCTTGCTCCACCCCTTCCCTTCCTGATGCCTTGTAGGTATTACCTGTACTATATTTTGTACTTGTAAACATATGCAGCCTACCTTCCAAACACGCTGACCTTGAAACCTGGATAACCCTCTATAAGCCTCATCTCTTGGATCTCACTGAGATGTGGCTTAAACCACACATCCCTGATGACCCTTACCAACTACCAGGCTGTTCCCTATAATGCTGTGATCTCCCTGGGAGAAAGAAGGATGGTGGTGTTGCTCTTTATATCAGAGAACCCCTAGCAGCCACCCTTATTCTCTCATCTGACCCTATCTCCCCAGTGAGTGGTTCATCTCTGAGTTAACCCTGGACTCCTCCAAAGAAAATGTATCTCAGCTGTCGCTATAACCCCACAAACAGGGGCACACCTGGTCTAGAAGATCATCTAACTGGGCTAGGTAATCTTCATCCCCTGAGGAATACCATTATCCTGGGCAATTTTAACCTTAATTGGTTAAGCCTCCATGAACTTGAATATGTCAACCATCTCAAACTTCATAGCCTGATGAAAGATATCACTATCCCCACCAGGCAGAACACCCATACACTAAATTACTCACTCCTGGATTGGGTAGCCACAAATAGGGAGGGCAAAGTTCTGCAGGCGGGGACCTTGTCTGATTTCATCAGCTACCACTCCCCTACTTATATTCTCTGGTAGAACAAAACTAAGTGCCCCTTAAGTACCTGTCCTTCCACAATTTCAACCACCCTGATTCCATTACCCTACAACATGAAGTTAATGCAGTAAACTGGACTGCCTTTACACCCGAAGGACATCTTAGTGGTAGTGCACTTCTTCACTGAAACCCTCCTTAGTATTGAAGATAAACATTTGTCGATTACTACTAGAAGGGTGCATCGTGGCTGCAGAAGATGGATCACTAAGGAGCTCTTGGTCCTTGTGAAAGAAAACAATTCAGTATGGACTGCCTACAAATGGTCACCCACTCCTGACATCTGACATAATTTTAGGAGATTGCATAAGAAGTGCAAGCAGTCTGCTAGGGCTCAAAAACATGATTTCTATCAGACTTCACACTGAAACCTTGCCAACCCTTGGCAATTCTGGAACTCCCTTAGCTCCCTTCTTATGCCTCATTCCCATAGGCCTATATTCCACTTAAACTCCCTCACTGGCCCACTGACTGATCCAATGGAGTTTGCACAAGTGTTTAAAGTAAAATTCACTGATCTCGCTGCCAACTCTGTAAACTCCCCTCTCAGCAACCCCCACTCCTGGAGAGGGAGCTAGTGATCCACCCTTTCCATTCCCTCCTCTGTCATCTCCCCACCCTGCCTTTCTACTTTAGGGCAATCACAAAAAGGCTTACCACCAAACTCCTTAAGAGCTTCCCGTCCTGTGGTAGCCCTTGCTCCAATGGCTTGTACCCCTTCCTGCTCAAGCTCACAGCCCCTGCGATCTCCCAACCTCTGACTTTCATTTTTAACCTCGCTTTGGCCTCAGCTATCATGCCTTCCCCCTAGATGATTGCTAAAGTCTTCCCTATTTTTAAAGCAGGGGATCCCCTGTCCTCTCTCCTCTGACAATTACTGACCGATCTCCACTTTCCCCCACCTTAGCAAACTTCTAGAAAAGGTTGTCTACTGTCAACTCTCTGACTACAATGACAAGTATAACCTTTTATGTAATCAGCAAAATGGGTTCGGAAAGAACCACAGCACCACTTTTGCCCTTGTCCTCTTTAATGATCATGTCCTTAGGAACATGGATCAGGGTAAAGCCACTGAAGTGGTGTTTCTGGATTTGACAAAGGCTTTTAACATGATCAGCCACCTCCTACTCCTTACTAAGCTCTTCCACCTCAGCTGCTCCCTCGAGACTTGGCAATGGTTCCTGAGTTACCTGACTGGTCACTCCCCATCAGTGACTGTAGGTACCACCACCTCCCTGAACTGCCCACCACTACAGGGGTTCAGTATCCAGTGATAATAGAGACTGCAAATGAGCGACTTTCAAATAAGCAACCCATTTGCAGCACTGCACATATCAGCTACCCCGTAAGGGTAGCAATGGAATGGGACAGTGAGGGTGGCTAGCTTTGGTGGAGCAGGCATTGGGTTTGGGGCTGGGGCCCAGGAACATTTTTTATTTGGTGGCCGTAATTTTTTTTTTTTGTGGGACTGTCTCTCCCTCCCCAACATGCACCCCCCCTCATGTTAGTAATGTAAATATAGGGTGATGTGGGTGGCGAAGCCCCCCATGAGGGGGTGTGTCCCCTGCATAAATGTATTTTAAGTTGCCAGATGTGGTGTCACCCACTACTGTACATAGCGGTTTGCTTTTCAGCTATGTACAGTTGCTATAATGGAGATCGCTATTTTGCAATCGCCATTATGACATGGATCCCAGGTGTCCACCAGGGCTCCATCTTGTGACTCTTACTATTCTCCCTGTTAATTAACTCCCTGTCTGCCAACAGCCTTAACTGCCCTGCCCTACTGTACACAGACAACTTAGTCCTCTACCACAGTGACAAATCCATCTAGAACTTATCCTCTGTCCTTACCACAAATTATAGCCATGCCCACAATTGATTCTTTTCAAGTATGCTCCTGGTTAATGAGAAGAAAACCAAGGCTATGCTCCTTGGATCCAAGCCCTACCTGGCTAATGCCACTAAATCTAACTCCTTCCTCCTGGTGTTCTCCCATCTGGACCTCCCCTGCAGTTAGTCTCTGAGTTCAAATATCTGGGTGTAACTCTAGACCAGTTCCTTTCCTTTACTGTGCACATAAACACTGTCTTACGCAGAATCAACCAAAAACTCAGTGCCACTTATTGCTTAATAAATGATCTTACCCCCACTGCCCAACTAGCCATTGCCCCTGGGAACCTGCTCCCCATCCTTGACTATTGCTGTCCAGTTTACTCCTCCTCTCTGTCCTCTACTGTTTGCCACAGACTCAACTCAGTTTATAATAGCGTTTGCCACTTTAGGCTAATGGCTCCCTTCTCCACCCACCATTGTGACTTACATCAGTCTCTTGGTTGGCCCTCACTCAAGCCTCACTTTGACTATGCACTTGGTAGTATCATTAATAGCACAAGACGTGGGGGTATTGAGTCCCCGTATGCTTCCCTCCTCAAGGCACATACTGTCCTCAGCTGTCTGCGTGATATATCGATCCCCCGCTGGAGATCCCCAGAGTCTACACTGTAATGGTGAGTAAAGCTCTGTCGGTAGCCTCGCCTTCTCTATGGAACAGCTTCCCAGCAGCTATTCACACAGTTGTGTCACACCACTCCTTCAAATCCCGACTCATATCCTGGCTACTCCTGGAATCCACCTGCTCCTGCTCTCTGGTTTAAACGCTTCCCCTCTGGGGTGTAAGTACTTATACCCCCTTTCCCCTCACCCCTGCCCCTCTTTTAATCATTCCCCATCACCTTTACATGCTATCTCTCTCTACATTCTCTATCCCCATCCCAACCCCTACTAGCTACCTTGTTTTCTACTGTGTCTTCACCTCCTCCTTACCATAGATTGTTTCCCAATTTATCCAACCCTTTTACTCCTGCTCTTCTTTCCTTCCTCCTTACCCTAGTACATAGTAACCATGGTGTGTACCTCCATGTCACCATTGCTACTTAGTTTCTCTGCTCTTCTCCATCTCCTCCTTAGCACCCTTGATGTGTGCCTTTATTTATCACCACCAGCATCTAACATCCCTGCTATCTCCCTATTTATCTTCACCTAGGTATTGTTGCTTGTTGAACTGTTTATCCTAATAGGTTACTGTGGTGCAGTCTGTTTACCCTGTTTCAGTTTATTATTACTGATTGTAACTGATTTTTTTCCACCACTCTGTGTCAATCTATTGTTGTACAGCTGGTAATCTGCTTTTATAGGGCTTGCAACTTTACATTGTTCAGTTACTTCTCTGTACCATTGCTTATTATGCTCTGTATGTTACTGTTGGGACTTGTGTCTGTACAGCTTGTAATTTGCTACTCTTATTAGATTGTAAATTATTGTAACTGTTTGATTCTGTGCCACTGTTTGTGGCCCAGGTCATGCCTGAAAAAGGTCCTTGGATAAGCACACTTACCCAGTAAACAAAGACTAATAAATAAATATTTATCCTTGGGCCATGTTTATGGCCTGGGTCATGCCAGAAAATTGTCCACTGGATCCTACCTGGTTAACAAATACATACATGCATCTATACATAAATAAATAAATAAATATTTTATGTTTACCTTGTATTCTGTATCATTGCTTCCTGATTTATTTATGCTACCTTACCCAGGACCTCCTTGTAAATGAGCTTGCTCAATGGAGCCTTTTACTGGTAAAACTGTATAAAAATAATAAATAAAAATATTCAGGAATAAAAAATATTTATTTATACAGCCCTAATAATTGAATCCTTATATATAGGAAGTATGTCACTAATTTGTATTTTAAAAATATTTGTTTACTATTTTAGTCATTGGTAACTGAGTAAGGCCCACTAAGCACAAGTGCCTGTTTTCAGGGGTGACTTGGGAGTACTGGATGGTTAAGTAATTTATTCAGAGTCACACAGTATGCAAGTGGAGATTGTAAGAATCAAACCCAGGTCTGGTCTTGGTGGATGTAACAAGCTCGTTCACAGCTTGTTACTCTAACCTCTAGGCTATACTGCCAGCCCATAACCTATATTCTTGTGTGTCATATGAAAACCAATTATTTTCCAACAAAGCATGTTGACAAAGATCTGGTGATATGGTCACAGGTCCTGACCCATGTGGTCATGGTGGAATTTTTACAAGCCTTGGAAGTGTAGCCTGGGGGTTAGAGGAATGAGGTGTGACTGAGCTTGATACATCCAGCAAACAAGACCTGAGTTTGATTCTCATAACCTCCACTTGCATACTGTGTGACTCTAAGCAAGTCACTTAACTACCCAGTGCTCCCAGGTTGCCCCTGAAAAGAGGCACTTGTGTCTAGTGGGCCTTACCCAGTTACCAAGACTAAAATAAAAAAAAAGTGTTGGAAGGCTTTCTGACTATTGTATGCATATGAAATATTTTTTTTATTAACAAAAATAAAGTTATACACCCTGCAAGCCTTTTTTTTATTTAAAGCAGATAGTAACTCTTTGGCGTCCTGCTGTTTCAAAGTAATGAATTTAATGAAACAGGAAAAGAAAGCATAACTTGTGTGACCTGGTTTTCGAAGACAAATACCATTTTACTAAAACAGCTCATCCTAAAGTAGGTTTATATGACCCCTAGTACTAATGTCTTTTTTTTAAAGCATTGCCCGGAGCATCCTCAAAGTAAGTAGTTTATCACTGTATGGTAATTTTATTCTGCCTTACACTGGTAGCATTTACATAACATCATTAAGCATTACATGGCCATTTACTTTAGCATGCAAATTATTGCTGGTAGAAAATTATGAAGCTGAAATGGTTGCTGACTAGTAGATTTTATGATAATCTTTGTGGATTATAAAGTTAATAAAATCATAGCACAGTGTGAGTCCTAAATATCAAAATGTGCATACTAATAAATATATGTACTAAATTTAAAGACCTTCCAATGCCTCAGTGAAAAAAACTAGAAAATTATAATAACTAACATACGTTAAGGATATATCTCAAAAATTTCTGAATTAGCAATCCCTTATTTATTACTAAGGCAATATATTCAGAAACATGGGGCCATATTCTTTGTCACAGATGCTGGCAGCACAAATCTGAAAAACCGGAGGTATGGCCAGACCACTGGTCAAGATGGACATGTGATTTCACTCTCTTTGACCACTCACTGTTTTTTTCATATGTGACATCTGACAGTTAACCACTTCCTGTATGGGCTAATTTCATGACCCCCAGTTTGATATCTTTTAGAAAAGGCAGTTACCTCAGGGCACCAGAAGATTCCTATATATAATCCGGCTGCTCATCAGAAGACAAACCTCACTGTCATCCTCACATGGGCAGAGCCAGACTCACAAGAAGAACCACCAGCTCTCTTTGGCTCAGCCAGTGTCCCATGGTTATCAGCCCTTAATAGCCAAAGGAGGCACAAAAACAAATGGCAAACAAAAGGGCTTCCATCTTCACAGTGGAGATCCCAAAGCAGGAGCATCCCCTCGCAGGATTCTTCTGACAACACAGCAAAGAAATTTCCTCAACATCAATTGCTTTGTCCTGCTGAGTTCTCCATCTCAGTCCAGCTCTTACCTAGGGCCAGTAGAACAACCACCAGCTATATCACTTCCAGCTCATGGGCAATAGTGTCTCCACTAATCTTTCAGCAGGAGGCTCAACCAGACTGGAGGAGCTGACCCACCAGCAGTCCATTACATCCTCTCTTGCTGTTGCTATCATCTGAAGGGTTAAGGTACATCACTAAGTACTGTTTCCATTTTCTCTTGCTCAGAACTACCAGAAATCTACTAGGCTTGTTATTTGGCTAGGACCTTGCAGCACTTGATACACTGGACTCTCTAAACTTGAGATTGCCAATAACCTGTTGTCAGGATACCATGTTTGCTGCTTATATCTAGGACTCTGTTTCAAATGTTTTATGGCCTTTCTGTGTTAAAGTCTGTTCAAAGAAGTAACTGTTTTTTTTTATGTCTTCAGCGGGTAGGTACATGGTTGATGGATGTAACAATGGTGGCATGTAATAGGGGACATGTCTGCCTGGTGCAAATTGATAAGGGCGGTGGGTCTTCAGATTCCCTCAGCTGATTTTCATTTGCAGTCATTTCTCAACATTCTCCCCTCATTTCATCATCAATGATAGACTTCCACAGCAGCACATATGCCACTAATACCTTACTGTTCATGCCAATCTGAAGCTTACTGGACCCCTGGGGCTTCCCACTGAAATGGCAGGGTAAATCCTGCCTGCTCAGAGTTGCAAGGTGATAAATTCTCCTTGCTGCTCCCTTTAAGACACTATATGTGTATTTAGAAATATCACCCAAACCTGCTTGTAGAGGTTGTGGCAGGGTCCTCCTCTTAGTCTAGATTTTAAGGATATCTGGAAAGTTATGCTATCTAGGTGGCTATGTGAAACTTTTGACCTACAACAGCCAACATTTCCAGCAAACTGTGTTCATCAGTGCAGGGTCATGTTCCTGACTCTTGTTCAGAGGTTTAATTCCATTTTTGTTATGGAAAGTCCGTGTTATAATCAAGATCAGGTACAGACAGGGAGGTGGATTTCATTGTTTAGGTCTGCAAAGTGGGTCATTTGCCTCAGTACTTTTTCATAGCGAATCAGAAGGGCTCTGTCCCTTTTGTGGATTTGGTAGAAAGCACTAATGCAAGGGGGTTTGCCTTTCTTCTCTGGTCAAAACCATACTTTTCTGAACTGGAAGCAACCCAGGGTTTTACCGTGTTATTGTATATAGTTTAGATGGCTCAGTGATTCTTCCTACTATCATTACACTTAACAATGGTGAACCTTTGGGTCCTACCTGCACTAGTGCTGCAGCTTCCCCCGTTAGTAGACCACAAGCCCATATGTGCCACTACAGGGTTTTTTCCCAAAGCTTTTGGGAAGAAGCCTAGCTGCAGTGGTGGCACTGCCATGCTCTCAGGAGATAGCAGGCTTATTTCTCACATTCTCCCCCTGGTAAGAGCATCAGTAGGGTGCACCACACCAGGAGAACTGGATAGGCTTCATCATTACAGCGGGGCTGATGATTAGTGTATCTTTTATTTTTTTTTTAATTTCATGTATTTATAATGTACTACTCAGGTATAAAATTATATAATGTACATACAGGTACAATACCCTTAAAGGGGTCCCTCTAAGTTTCATGGTCTATGGATGCTGTTACGTGTATTACCAGATAACTTATGGATGGTGGGAACTCATCACCACACTCATCTCCGTTTACAGCTCCCTGCAACCCTTCTGGTTGGTATCTCTCCTTCTTATAACAGCAATATAGTATTGCCCTGTTTCCCCCAATTCTTTCCCATGGCTAGCACCGACAACAATTTTATCTCATGAAAGATAAAGGGAATACAAATCCTAACAAGTGCAAGGTATTAACACATTTGAATAAATGGTGGGCAGACATGGTAATGCTGCAGGAGCGCCATCTCACCAATGCTAAAGCAGCGAACCGAACAGTCTCTCAGTGGGGCAGGAGTTCCATAGCTCTCACCTTCAAATACGGTGTGGGCTGTTTATACTTTTCAGCAAGAACTTCCCATGGCAAATTTTATTGTTCCCAGTAGACCACTAGGGGTGCTGTGTCTTCACGTCCATGAAGGCTCCTGAGCAATAATTTGTGCTGGGCATTGCGTATGACCCCAATTCCTCTGACTCATCTCTTTTCACACCTCTGGCTCATATTGTAGAAGATTCCAAGCTGAGTAATATAATATGTTAGAGGTGCTTTTAATGTGACCTTGGACCACACTCTTAATCATAGCAAAGGTTCCTACACCTTCCTGTCTGCTGTCCTCACAGAATTGCAACTCTTTCAAACTGAACATTCTTTGATAGGTGTATGGTGACTCCCCCACCATACAGGCAGAAATTACCCGTTCTTATTCCTCATGCAACACCTATATGGCAGGATAAATTATTGACTATTATCTCCTTCCCTTTTGCAGACCCTGGACAAGGATGACAAGGAAGCACAATTATGTCTGATCACACTCCTAGCTAACTCCTCTCAGAAATTGACCCCCTTGCTCTTAAAGTCCTCCACTTTGAGGCTGGACCTTTTATGGACTCCAAGCTCATTAAGTTGGTTACAGTTGATGCTAAACTTATTTTCAGCTAAATGCTAATGGGAGGTCTCCCCAGCCATGGTATAGGTGACTTTCAAGGCTGTACTCCATGGCAAGATTATTAGATTTGCCTCCTTTAACATAAAGAAAAAAATAATGAGAGAAAGCAGAACTCATGGTATGACTCTGGGAGTGTTAAACAAAATTAAAGAAAGAACAGACAGGTCCAGTGAGGCATTATCCATCATTATGGGGCTGAGCATCTCAGCTGAACACTTTGCTCTCACACAAAGTGGAGCTCATGTTAAACACTGGTATTGACAGAGTGCAAAAAAACAAAACAAAAAGCAAACCACTGAGCATATTAGCAGACGTTGATCTTCCATGGGCTCCTTTCTTCATTGTGGCAAGGTTTTTAATACTAGAATGCATGAATTCTATCAGCATCTGTATGACACTCCTTCTCATATGGATAGGGGGCAAATTGATGCATTTTCAGCATGCCCTTCTCTGTCAATCCTGCCTCCAGATCAAAAGGAGGCCTTGGATGCACACCTATCCTGCAGAGATATTGAGACAGCTATTGGAGTGGTAATGCCCACTAAGGCCCCAGGTGATGATGGATTATCAAGTCTTTCATCAGCTACTGCCGAACTTGGTGGTGCCCCAACATCAGGCTTTGTTTACACAGTACCATGGGGAGGGGATGTTACCATGATCACTTAATGAGGCTGTCATCACTGCTCTTCCAAAGAAGAGAAAGGATGGGACCCAGTGTCCCAGTGATTCCCATGTCACTTTTCACTACTGACTGTAATGTAGTAGTGAAAGCAATGATGTTGAGATTTAAAAAGGTGCAACCTGCCCTTTGTGTGTCCCTCCAAGACATGTTTTATTTATTAATGGTATGCTAGAGTAGAACCATTTACTTTTCTTATTTAACATTATAAAAACACTGCTAGCAACCTCCCCACTCCATCCATGTATGTAATTATAGATTTCAAAAGAAGCTTTTGTAATGTTGGAGTGGAGGTATCTCCTGCAAACCTTCTTCTCCTTTTGGTAGGCACATCCTTTACCAAGAGAGTGGCAATGTTTTTCCACAGTCCTGCAGCACGTATTACCACTAATGGCCTCCTCTGTTCCCTTCCGTATTCCACAAAGGAAGCAGCAAGGATGCCTCCTTTCCCCATGTTATTTGTTTTAGCAATGAAGCCACTAGCCATATTATTAATTAGGATGCCATATATTGTTGGAATACAAGTAGGTTCTGCCCCGTGCACTACCATAATGTGCACAGATGACCTTTTGGACATCTTCTTGGAGCTGAGCATTTAGTGGTAGCAATCGTCTTTCTTTTTGCTCATTTTTCCTGTTTCAGACATCAGGGTAAAGCTGAGAGAAAATCAGACCTGTCCCCTTAACTAGCATTGCAAAACATTGGATTTTACATAGACTTGACTTGCATGGATGTTCCTAGGCATCGTATACCTTGGGATCCACATCGTGGCTGACCTAAAGACAATCCCATCCATCAGTCTGGTCCCACCCTTGCAGGAGGTGCAATGAGAATGCAGCTGGTGTCCCTGTCTAAAATTCTCATTGGTGGGGAAGGTAGAGGCTATCAAATGTTGACAGAAGTCATAGTCCTATTCTGTCTCAAATCCCTTTCCATAGCTATACTCAACAGCTGGGCTTAAAAAAAATCAACAAACTCCCATTCCATAAGTAAATAAGCTGAGATGTGTGCAGTATATGAGCACAGGGTGAGCATTAAGGGGCTCAGACTTTAAAATGGATTTCTTTAATATCCGACTTATCTCCTGAGTGGCTTCACGTGGAGATGAGTGTGGTGGAGGGTTACCCTCCAAGTACAGTCCTACTTAACCTGCTTATGAGGTGGAGTAAATATCATCATAAAATATCAATTGCTAGTGTACACTAAAGAAACTTTGATGAATGCACAGGAAAGGAGCAATGCCCAATCTAACTGGGGAGGGTTACACTAAAAGCTAGTTGATTGGTCCCTCTGGAAACACAGAGGAATTTATAGGATTCAGGATGTGCTCTTTCCTGGCACTCTCATTATGTAATAATTGTAAGAAACCCCAAAGGAATAAATCTCCCCATCTAAGATTTCAGATTTCAGCAGGTTTGTAGATCCCTATCCAAACTGATGAAACCCAACAAGGTGCACTTTTCATCCCCTGACCATGATACAGTATTCATATGGCTTAATGCATGATGAAGACCAGCAGTTCTGATATACCAAAACATCTGAGACTCACTCTAGTAGCTCACTGACAAAGTGAAGGAGGTAGGGTTGTAGGACTTAGTTACCCCTGTTTCATCAACAGCATGGGACTATTGCTGCCTTTTGACAAACAACAGAAGGCTCGCTGAGAATACAAAAGGCATCTAATGCAAAATAAAGTGCTATATTGTTTGTAGTGGTCTTCTAGGTTACTTCACTCCTTAGCTCTTTTTGGGCTCAGGTGCCTTCTAGAGATGTGTCAGTTCTGGGGACAGAGCATATCATATGGTCTTGCCCTTCCATCACGCAATGCTGCAATGAAATACATACAGCCTGTCAGAAGATCTTGCGTATTACTGCACCACACTACTGCACCTCATGGGAAATGCCTCTTAGTTACTGCAGGAGATCAGGCACTAGAGGTATGGATAGTGGTGAATAACTGTGAGAGTGAAGTGCTTTTTAGTAATGTCATAGAGAAGCCCTGCTGTACTATTTCTAGCACAGTGGAAACAAGCAGTGGGCTCTCTAGCTGTCCATGAATGTCTCAGCTACAATGCATACAGTCACATGGCTGCCTTCAATAATGTATAGGAGTTGTCACCACGACTCTTCACTGTATTCCCCTGCATGCCAGGCCTCTTTACCTTGATCCTCATAATTGTTCACATGCTTATGGCTTGCTAGCTCTTGGTCTCCAGAGCTTCATGGATGGCATGGAGTTAATTCTCTTAATAAAGTATTTGTGTTTCACTGTTTTTTACATTATCTAGCAACTGCAGACTCCTGCAGGTGAGGCCTTTTTGCACAAAAGTGTATCTGATAAGATCGAACATATGTGTTCCTAGTCTTGCACCAGTGCATTCTCTGCATATACTAACCATATGCATTTGTTTTAGTAATGAACTCATTATTCGTCTGCTTTGTATGAGTTGCTATTTGTTGTTTCTATCTGCATTTGTTGATCTATGCATTTTTTTCTCCTTCTCTTAGGGGATCCTTGCACCTTGAATGGGTCAGCTCCTCCACATCCCTCCGGGCATCAGCTGCCTGCCTGCTCCCCACTGCCTAAGGGAATCCTTGCACCCTGAATGGGTCAGCTCCTCCTTGCACCCTGAATGGGTCAGCTCCTCCACATCCCTTCAGGCATCAGCCGCCTGATCACTCCCCACTGCCTAAGGGAATCCTTGCACCCTGACTGGGTCAGCTCCTCCACATCCCTCCGGGCATCAGCTGCCTGCCTGCTCCCCACTGCCTAAGGGCAGTCTTGCACCTTGAATGGGTCAGCTCCTCCACATCCCTCCGGGCATCAGCTGCCTGCCTGCTCCCCACTGCCTAAGGGGATCCTTGCACCCTGAATGGTTCAGCTCCTCCTTGCACCCTGAATGGGTCAGCTCCTCCACATCCCTCCATACATCAGCTGCCTGCCTGCTCCCCACTGCCTAAGGGGATCCTTGCACACTGATTGGGTCAGCTCCTCCACATCCCTCCATACATCAGCTACCTGCCTGCTCCCCACTGCCTAAGGTATAGTGTAGTTTGAAGCTGAAGTTGCTTTACTGGACCTGGAGGCAGCTTAACAGACTACCTCTCCAACTTAACAGTGCCCTCGGACTGTCCCTATTATTGTTTCATTATCTTGGGTAAAGCTCTTAAGCAGGGTGAATAGCTGGGATCACTGCAGTTCTTTCTCTGTGCAGTACTTTCTCTGGGAGATTTTGATTTTTAGAGTGTTCACTGTTTACTTCAACTGCAGCTTAGATTGTAATTTGAATTGTAACTGCAACTTAGAGTATATTTCAACTGTAATCCTGTGTTATTTCTGATCTGTTTGCCCCTGCTGAACTGGGGTCTGACTCCCCCCTCCCATAGTAGTTACCTGCTACAAGCCCACAATCCCCATATGTTTGTTCTTTTTTAATTTTTTTTCTTTCTTTCCTGGGGCCCCTCCCCGGCTTTCCTTTCCCTCCTGGCTAATCCTCTGATTCTCCTCCCGTCTCCTTGCTCGAACTACAACCACCTCTATCCTTTTGTTGTGGCTGTTAATCCTCTAAGTTCTGTGCCCCTCTGCCCACTACTAATTCCCCTGTTTTTCTCTTCTTCTTAGGGGATCCTTGCACCCTGAACGGGTCAGCTCCTCCACATCCGTCAAGGCATCAACCGCCTGCCTGCTCCCCACTGCCTAAAGTACGGTGCAATTTGAAATTGAAATTGCTTTACTGGACCTGGAGGCAGCTTAACAGACTACCTCTTCAACTGAGCAGTGCCCTCAGACTGTCCCTGTTGCTATTTCATTATCTTGGGTAAAGTCCTTAAGCAGAGTGAAGAGCTGGGATCACAACAGCTCTTCCTCTGGGTGATTTTTGGCCCATCCTTCCCCCACCTCCTTCCTTTATTAAATACACTTTCACCCTCCCAGTGACCCTCCCTACTTCTCTCAGGTTTCACTCTCTCTCTCTCTCTCTCTTAAATGGGTAGTACCTCATTCCTAAGGCATTTCCTTTTTTACTTTGAGATCATTGCCTGTGGAACCTTCAAGTGCTGTCTATCCCATCTGCTGATCTACCAGTTTAATAGGCCCCAATATGGTCTTGAACCCTGTACCTTGTACACCATAGTTGGTACCTATTCCACTATGCTAACCGGGTGCCCTACCTTGACCCTGCCTATTTCTGTCCTTGCCCTGCTCTGTTAGTACCCCACCAAAACCACACCCTTCCACACCCACTACCCCCCAGTCAGATTTCATAAAATGTTTCTACCCTGGATTTAAAAACAGTGTCAGTGGCTCAGCAGGTAGCACACTCACCTCTGAGGCAGGGAGATCAGAGGGCTGTGGGTTCAGTTCCCACATCTGGCACTTGGGTTAATATCCCAGTACTGACACTGTAGTGCAGCATGAGAGGGGTGCTGCACTTCTGAGGTGCCGTCTTTCAGATGAGAAGTTAAACCGAGGTCCCATCTGCTTGGATTGGTGGTAGTTCAGGTGGATGTTAATGATTCCATGGCACTTATAGAAAAGAGTAGGGGAATTTCCCCTGGTGTCCTGACCAAATTTCCCTCTTTCACTAAAAATACCACCAACAGTTTCATCTGGTTCAAGGTCAGTTGGTATTCATCTGTATCCCCTTCCCCTGGGTAGTGCCTGAAAATAGGCATGATTTGTCTAGTGCACTTACCCAGTCAACAAAAATTAAATAAATAAATAAAAATCTTTCGGATAATCACCTGCCTGCTACTCCTACTAGCTCCTGCACCTCACTTCAATCCTCCCCCATAAGACCCATGATCCACTTATTCAAATTAGCCCATTATAGTGAAACTAGTTATGCACCCCCCCACCCACCAATTGCTTCCCAGCCTCTCTGGCCTAACAGTAACCCCCACCACATCATCCTACACTTACCTGCCCTACTAACTCACCACATCAGGTCTATCCCTACCCCAGTAATGGGAATCAAATCCCAACCCTGACCCCACTACCCCTCTATTAAACTCAGACTGCTTAAAATTGCAATTCTTCAGCACACACTCCTTCTCTTACTTCTATCAGGAAATATTAACCCAAACCCCGGTCCTCCCCCTTCCACCTCCATCTCTAAGGACAGGATGGACGGTCTCCAAATTTCTTTCATAAATATATGCAGCCTCCTAAAAAAGCATGACATTATACAAGGCTAGATGGTCCAGCACCAACCCAATATCCTGGCTGTGACCAAAACTTGGCTCACCCTTAAGACACAAGACTCCACTGTGGTCATTGTGGGCTACTCCCTATTCAGAATTGACAAACTTGGGAAAAGGGGAGGTGGCTGTGCTGTTTTTATAAGGAAGATGTTACAAGCCATTCTTGTCCCATCCGCTCCACTCCCCCATGGTGCTCAGGTGCTCACAATTAAATTGTTAGTGGGCAACTCTGATAAGTCACTTCATATCATGGTGGTTTACATTCTGCCCAGAAACCGAATACTGGCCTTCAGTGCTGTAACCAATTACATAGCTCAGTTACTCCCTAAATGCGAACTCATTGCCATAGGTGACTTCAATACCAACTGGCTGTTGCCCACAGCAGCCCACTTTAAGGACAATATAGCAGCCCTGGACCTCACTCAGGTCATCCCACCCCCTACGAGACTTAATCATAAAACTGACTCGTCTACCCTTTTGGACCTAATCCCAACCAACCACCACCAATGGACTTCGAAGATTACTGTCCTTCCAGATGCCCTAAGTGACCATCCTCCTGTGCTCTGCTAGTGGTCTGCAAAGGCACTAAAACCACCCCAAACTAATCTATCTCCAACATCTGGAAAAAGGTTCCCTTAGCTTATTTAGGGACCACCTCTTGAATTGTGATTGGTCCTCTATTGACACTGCACAGCACACTGACAGTGGCTTAGCTTACCTTATCTCCACTTTCAACACAACATGTGACCTCTTCACCCCCTGTCACAGGACAAACCATTAAAGGCCACATTACACCCTGGATCACCCAAGCCCTTCTGGATCTCATGTGACACAAGGATAACCTCTGGTGCAAAGCCCATGAATCAGGCCTCCTCCTTGACAGACAATGTTACAGGGAAGCTAGAAATAAATGTACTTGGGAACCTCGTAAAGCCAAGGCAGCCCACTATCAAGAGGCGCTCACATTCTCCTGGGGCTCAGGGCATAAATTCTGGAATAACATCAAGGTGCTCAGTGGTAAATCATCCCCACCTTCTCAGCTTGTCATCAATGGTGTCCTCTTGCAGGACCACAAGATTATAGCTAATGTCTTTAACTCCACCTTTTCGGATCTTATTTGCATGCTTCCCTCCAACTTCTTTGACCCCCTGGTTGCGTGCACACTCCCCTCTCCCCCCAAAACACCATCCTTCCAATTCAGGGTCATCTCCACCTGCAAGGCCCGATCCTACCTAACTAGAGTGCTAGGCAAATCCTGGCATAGTGGTGACACCCTGGAACATAAGCTCCTTCGCTTCACCCTTGATGCTCTCCTTGCCCACCTCACCAAAACCCTCAACCTTTCCCTCTGTCTAGGCCAGTTTCCAACACTCTGGAAGCAGGATGTGATTACACTATTCATAAAGGTGGTGACCGCACCTCCCCTGGCAATTACAGCCCAATCTCCATCCTTCCCCACTTATCTAAGGCCCTTGATAAAATAGCTGCTGAACAGCTAACTGATTACCGGTCAAAATATAACCAACTTTCCCACGAACAGCATAGTTTTAGAAAAGGCCACAGCACCACCACTGCCCTGCTGGAATATACTTCCCCATGTGTCAGTGAGTGCAGTCTTGTAGTATTCAGATTTCTGTTGGCGTATAGATTTGGTGCAATCATTTCTTGCTTTTTTGTAGTTTTGGATGTCTGCCTGGTTTCCTGTTTCTCTGGCTAGTTCCCAGAGGTGGTCCCTGTGTTTCAGCTTCTTTAAGAGGGAATCCGTGAGCCAGGGATTGCAGAGGGGTTTAATTTTTTGCTTTTTTGGCAGGGCAAAGGTATTACAAGCTTCATTGAAAATATGTATGAATTGGTCAAGGGCTGTGTTCGTGTCAGTGGCCAGGACGATGGGGAACCAGTCTTGATTTAGTAGGTGTGATTTTAGGTGGGTTAGCTTCCAACGGGGTAGGACTCTGCTGAGGATGACCTTAGGAGGAGATTTACAGAATTTATTTGACCAGGTGCAGCTGACAGGGGAATGGTCACTGAGAGAGTCAGGCAGTACATCGTAGCTAGTGATCCGGGAGGGGTGACTAGTCAGGATCCAGTCCAGCAGAGTGCTGGTGCCAGTTTTGTAGTTCATTCTAGTTGTGGAGTCCAATATCTGTGTGAGGTTTGCCGATGTGACCATGTCCCTGGCATTGCCAGCCTCAGGTCCCAACCAGTTAGTGTTGAAATCACCAAGTGTGATGACTTCGGAGTCGGGTGGGAGTGATTTGATGTACTCCAGTACTGCATGGAGGCCTGGTCCCTGTTCTTTCGGAGGGATATAAATGGTGATGACTGAGAGGGCTTTGTGCTGAGATCCAAGCAGGATTTTGATATGCAGTAGCTGGACATTAGGTGTTGGTAGGTTAGTGTGGGCAGTGTGCCCCATCAGGTTGTCCTTTAGGTAAAGGGCACAGCCCCCTCCTCTTTTTGATTTTTGGTCAAGCCTAAAGATTGTGTAGCCAGGGATGGAGATTGTTTGATCAGGAACAGAGGGGGTGAGCCAGGTTTCTACTACTGCCAGAATATCGGGCTGGTGAGCATTTGCGAAGGTTTGTAGTTGATCCAATTTAGATAGTAATCTGCAGATGTTCAGGCAGATAATGGAGAGGGAGCCAATGTGCTTGGTTTGGGTGGAGTTCATAGGGCCTGGGTTGGGGTGAATGTTTCCAGATAATAGCAGGAGTAGGAGAAGGAGTTTTAGGGTGGCCAGGTGCAGTTCCCTGCGGGAGAACTTGCGGTACTTGATTGAGGAGGAGTTGTTTACGGTAGTTTTGTTCATATATAGAAGGCGCATAGTGAGCTGAGGTGATAGCGGGGCACACTGCACCTTAGTATGAAGGTGTGGGTACAATGTGGTGGGGTAAGCCCTAGGGGCGAGAATGTTGTCATGTTGAGTGTTGCCAGTGTGGCTATAAAAGTGAATAAGCTTATAGCTATGTGGAGGGGATGGAAAGCAGGATGCAGGGAGCTTGAGCAATGGGGTGAGGGCAAGTAGGAGGAGAGGAAGGCAGGGGATAGTAGGGAAGGCATAGTTTGTGGAAGGGAAAAAAGGAGCTGTGAGGAAGGCTGTGGAAGCTGTAGTAAAAATATGAGCAGAGGAAACAAAAAAGAAAAAGGGGGGGCGTGGCAGGAGAGAGGAGGAGAGAGGCAGGGTCCAATGGGTGTTATAAAGGGGGAGTAGCCTGTACCAGGGGCATGGCAAGAGGGCTATTTAATAAACGGAGGAGGAGGGGTAGGGGGCGGACGAAAAACTACTGCAGAGCTCCATGCAAGTCAATGGGCACAGCAGCCCTGAGTTCAGTCTCAGAGTCAGCAGGCGCTGCATCCAATCAGGGCCAAGCAGAGAGGGCAAGGACCAATCAGGGTAGAGTCCTGAGCATGCTGGACCAATGGTGGCACACACAGCTTTCCCAGTCAGAGGAGGGCTTCCTTACCCGTCACCATGGATCCAGGAGGCAGCCAGAGGATGCGAGTACAGGGCGGCAGGTTCCGGGAGCCGCGCCCGTGCCAACGGGGCTGGTGTAGCCCGATACAGGGGCTCAGGAGCCATCACCATGGATCCAGGAGGCGGCCAGAGGATGCGAGTACAGGGCGGCAGGTCATCACTTTGTGGGAACAAAGAAAGTACAGTTTGTACATAGCCGTGTAGTAATACAGATCATCAGAAAATGGCAATGCCGACTCATATATCATAACACTACAAGGACGCAAGTGTCCTAACATCTTATAAGCAAGAAATACATGTGTATATTAGAAAGTAAAGTATATAGCAATCATGTGCATACATATCTCGACATCTACTCTTGTACGGTAGATGTTCTTAGCCCGATATGTTAGAATAACATATACATAAATGCTAGCTGTACCTCTGGGGTATCAATTAGGGTGCAGGATCTTGTGTACCATTCTCATGCATTCTTGAATTCCCCTACTGTTTTTGACCCACAACCTCCTCAGGAAGGCCATTCCATGCATTCACTACCACCTCAGTGAAAAAATACTTCCTCACATTGCCCTTAAGCTGCTCTCCATCTTCAAACTGTGCCCCCTTGTTCTTGCACATCTCTTTTTTTTCAGTCCTTAGGTACCACACCATCCTCCCATAATTTGTTAAAAAAGGTAGTCAGTGGTGTCACTAGTTCTCCACTTAGTTCTTTAAGAATTCTGGGGTGAATCCCATCAGGGCTTATTGCTTTGTCTATCTTCAGTTTTAGGAGTTCTTTCAAAGCCCTTTCTTCTGTGAATGGACTGGCACTGACCCCCTATCCAGAGTGCTTCCATTGATTGGATTAGGTACCTCCCCCCTCTTCTTTTGTGAATACTGAGCAGATTCATTATCCTTACTTTTTCACTGTCACCCTTTGCCCACACACCCTCCCTCCCCTTTATTAAGCCTCACTATCCCTCCCATGATCTTTGTTTGCTCTCTAATGTACCTATAAAAGGTTTCATCACCCTTCTTAACTGGGTTGACTGTCTTTTCCTTGGCTTTGGCCTTTGCTATTCTGACTGCTTTCCCCACTTCCTTATACTTTAACTGATACAGTTCTCTGTCCTGCACCTCCTGTGTTTCCTTATACTTCCTGAATGCTATCTTTTTCTTCCTAACATTCCCCACCACCTCTTTTGAGAATCTTAGTGTTTTTTTCTTTTGTTTTGATTTATTTGCTTCACACAAAGGTTTGTTGCCTCTGTGATGGCAATTTTGATGTTTCCCCATTGTTCCTCCACCCCTCCTTGCTCATCTGCTAGTGCTTTTCTGAGCTAAGACACTCTCCCATTTTGACAAAATCAGCCCTCCTAAAGTCCAGTACCCTCACTTTTGTATGGCTTGACTCTACGGCTGTGTTTATCGTGAACCACACTATTTGGTGGTTACTTGTTCCCAGATGACTACCCACTTCTTAATTTGAGATCCTCTCTCCGTCCCTGTTTGAGAGTACCAGGTCTAAGATTGCTCCCTCCTGAGTGGGTACCAACACTACCTGACTGAGGCATGCCCCTGTAGGGCATCGAGAATGACCCTGCTCTTGGATGTGGCTGCAGTAAAGGTGCTTCAGTCAACATCTGGCATATTCAGATCTCCCATAAGCAATATCTTCCCTTTTTCTGCCATCCTAAGGATGCCTTCTATCATTTTCTTGTCCATTTCCTCCTCTGTGACAAGGGTTTGTATACATTGCCCCCCACATTGCAGCTGTCGACACAAGCTACTTGCAGCCTTCATGTTTATTCTCTTTTTTTTTTAAACTTGTGCATTAAATTCATCAACATGCAGGAGTACCCCTTTATACTGCATATCACTGACCTGAGTTATGTCAACCAGGGGCATTCTTATATGCCAATTGTATCTAATGGATATCAGGCCTTTTAAATTATCACTCAGTACACAACTTTTCCTCTTCCTCTCTAAGGCCCAGCTAATGTGGCCTGCTCCATTCTCAAAACTGACTGCACCCTTGCAATAGTGGATAGCCATGTGGTCCCCCACACTAAAAATGGTGGACCACCACGTGCACAAAATGGCGGATTGCCACATGCTCAGCCACATTCAGAATGGTGACTGCCATGCGGTTGATTGCGGCCTTCATTGTCCCCCACTAGTTCGGCCCAGACTCCTTCCAAACCACATGCCAACTTAAAAACCTGACCCACAACTGCAAATGCCTCTCGCCGTTTACCTCTTTCTGCTCCTAATAGCAGCAATTGACCAACTTGTGGATGCAGCCCCAATCAATCACTACAATGCAGGTGCTTCCCCAGACCAATCACTTGCTCCACAGAAAACATGGCCCAACAACCACCCAAGCTGAAGCTAACACCCTTTCACCCTTCCCCCAGCACTCGTGGTCTCCTCCTCTGCATCACCCAGTTCACTTCTCTTTTTCTGCTTACACTTTGTGGTCCACCTTGTGCTTTATTTCCATGCCATGATTACTAGCAGGAGCTGGCTCTGTACTCCCATGCCTCTGTGCAAACTCTTCCATCTCTATCAGCTACAGCATTACTGCCTGAATCACTGACTATCATGAGGGAAAACCTATTGCTGTTCATACAATTTAAAGCTGCACCACCTTTTTCACCAACAAGTTGTTTCTATATAACTGGCCTATCTTCAAAATGACAAGAAACCACATTGCAACTCTGGTTCTTTCTACCTGCTCCAAATCCAATTTTTGCCATAGAAGTAAGGCAGAATGAACTACAGTATCTCGCTGATTATTAACATTTTGGAGCAGGCCTGATGCAGCTACAATTTAAAGCAATACTCTTCAACTGCCAGCCTATAGATGGATCCATATGAATGTTAGCAACATTAACCATGACCAAACCTAATAGGCCTGAACAGTACCTAAAACATCAACAATTCAGCCTGATAGACGCTCTAAACATTTTCTCTTAAGCTTATCCGATAAGATAAAATTTCTTCTTTTTTTAAACTTGCTTCACTCAAACAATGCTATGCAGGTATACATTTTAAAAAACAAACAACTGTGTTTTTACTTACCTCATAAAAATACTGAAAAAGCAAACTGCAATTCTCTGGAGCCACCCAAAACTGACAAATGTGCTGACCAGTATAGAAAAACAACTGGTAGCAAGAGAAAAGAAATGGCTTCCTGCTCTTGTACAGGCTCTTTTATATCCCCCTTTTCCTCTCTCTCTCTCTCTCTCTCTCTTCTCCAGCCAATCTCCTGCCAGTGTTCCCTTTACCAAAACCCTGCCTCCTATCTGACATCATGACCCTCCCCCTGCCACCTCCCCTTCTCCCTACCCTCCCTCTTACAGCCTAACTGAGCTCTCTTTCATTAGACAGGGACCCAGGACAAAGGGGTCTGGCTTTTACTCAGGCAACCCTTCTTTAGTGTCCCCTAACTACACTGTAGTAACAGTGTAGTTACACTTTAACTGCACTGCAATTACAATGACGTTGCATGCAACAAACAGAATATTTTCTGTTTCTATGTTTTTGCATTGCTAACGTACATGAACATACATACATATTAAGTGATACAAACACGTTTCATGATACAAACACAGCAAAAGACATTTAATCAAAAATTCAGCTATCTTTAGAATTCCTATTTTTACACTACACATGTTCAAAAAGGAACGGTTTTTCTTAAGTATTTTAAAAACTACTAAAATTTGGGAGATAAAAACCACAAAAGCACACACCTTGGGCAAAACTCTATCATACCTGCAAGTTTCAGGTTTCAAATCCTACTCATTGTTTTCTTAATTATCATGGAGAAACAAAAAGCCTTAATTTTGTTGATTTTTTTAGTTTTGGCCCCTCAGTAACTTTGTGCCCTGTTAGCAAATTGCCACAAAACATTCAGGATCCAGAGATACTTGACCATCTTTGTGCAGTCAAAACTTGAAGTAAATTGGTTGAATGGGGGAAGTTATAAAGGTGCAAAAATTGGGATTTAACATTAAAGTTCTTAGTCAACCCTAATACACACACACACACATACACACACAGAGGTACCAGCTCAGTGTCTCATTTGGATAATGTAGCAGTCAAAACCATGCAAAACAGAAAGAGCACTGAGGTAAAGAGCTGCAGAGCACAAAATACCACAAGGACAAAATGGTGAAAGTGCAGTTTTGTACCCTGTAGATAATAGCTGGAAGGCAGTGGTGCATGGGATAAGACCTCTGTTGGGTGGTGTTCCATCGAGCAGCTGCTGTGGATAAGAGGGCTGAGCCACCAGCAGTGGAGAGGTAGAGCATCTGTGAACTGAGATTTGAATCCTGGTCCCATACCACTTGTGTGTATTTTTAATTTAACCTAAGTGTTGTGCTTTTTATGATATTCCCCCCACAAGAGTTTCTCCCCTCCTGGAGTTGCCCCCCAGGAGGTGATTATTTAAATGTGAGGATTGGGGGCACAACGCCAGATAACGGAGGATAGGGAGGCAGAGCCCCTGGCAAAAAGCAATACTTTATGTTGATTTTTTTCACTGATGTTCCTTTTTGCTGTGATTACTGGGCGCTGGCAATGTACCAGCTGTATTGACAGCATGGTTTATTGCTGTGATGTTTCATACACAAACACACACACACACACACACACACACACACACACACACACACATGATAAAAAAATGGGAATGGGTCAACCCACTCTTTCTTTCAGCTGGGCATGTGTGATGAACGGGGTGCAGACCTGCTTGCTTTGGCTGTCTTCCTCTTTCGTCATCGTACCAGTGTATACCCGGGTGCTACATTTTGTTGGTTGTTTTTCAAATACAAACATACATGTTTATTTCTGTCATCCATAGCTGACTGCAGATGAGACACCCTTTGAACTGTAGAGAATATAATGAGTGAATTATTACTCTTTCTTTTGTGTGTAAGTCTTCATGAACTCTCAGGCCCAACATGTTCTGGGAAAAAAAACAGGCTGTATTACTGTGAGCCCAGCACCTGGCCCCAGAGCAATGAGAGGGGTAAACATTCACCACCCCCAGTAGACTTCTCCTAAAGTGCATTGCAGTGTGTGTGAGTCGGTAGGGGAAGTTAGCCAGGACAGTGAATGTCCAGCAAGAAATACAGTATGTTCTTTCTTTGCAGTGAATTCCCAACTCCATGGGCACAGATGGCTATGGACTACAGCAGTCCATAGAGAGGATATCTGTATTACCTTATAAAGAAGACAGTTATTAAAAACAATTTCAAAAGATGAGCTGGACCTGGGTACCCAGTCCTCCATAGAAAAAAATCTCAGAAGATAAGATGGACCTGACACCCAGCCCTCCATGGAAAGCTGTGGAACTGGGCATTGGATATCTTCAGCAGTATGGGGTATTTTGCTACTCAGGTGATATCACACCAAGGGATTTATAGCCTTTAAAGATGCTGTTCCATACTGTATGAGGGTGCAGCAGTGCAGTACATGGCTTAAACCTGTTGTAGTGGGCTTTATGCACCTCACCCCTAACAGCTGTGCAGGTATGCACAATGCAGTCCAGTCAGGAACTATTGGGGTACAGTGTCTTCAGACACCAGTTTAAGAATTCACTGGGGTTCATAGGACACCCAATAAGTGTGTAATTTAGTTCTCTGCACAGTGAGCTATGCTTCGTTAGTCCATATGACTCATGGTTTAATATTTGGTTTAATATTTGTCATGTAGTTGAAAGGTAAATTATAACAATCATACTTTCTCAGACTTGGAGAGCACTTGAAAATCACATACTATACGGTATACAGGAAGGCATAGTATAATTACTGTATAAAGAAATTAGTGCAATTGAATGCAGTAAAACCATATTTGATTAAAGTTAGCTATTTTAGTAAGTACATATGAGTAAATTAAACTGGCAAACATGGTAACTGCATAAAGTAAAACAGTTAGAAGCAAAGTGAATCATTTTAATGTGTATCATGTTGGTTCTTTTTGATTGAATGAAGTACATCCATTCTACAGCCTAAAATTATTATTTTGCTTTGTTTTATGCTCTTTCATTAATGTTTCTATCATCCCCTTAATGTTATGTATTATTTCCAATTCTTCTTTCATGTTTGCTGTAAATAAATTTGATTCAAATACGGTTTCTTACATTTTCTATTCTGGAACAAATGAATAATTTGGACTGAAATACAGAAAACCAAGGTTTTCATTCAGCTGCCATATTATCTAACATGAGCTGAATTAGTTCCAAATATTTGTGCTGCAAGCAGTGTATAATTCTATTTATAAATTGCTTTTTTGGAAAGCAGCTAAAAATTCTTATTCAAATGTAGCTTTTATTCTTCAGAAATGTGTTTGTCATCTATGGAAGTGATTTCTCTAGAGCTTCCTCTGCTGGGCAGATACTTTGCTACACTGCCTTCCTCTATCCATCATGCAGAAGCAAAACCTGAAAAGAAAATTGCTTGCTGTTGTACTGATTTTCAGTTGACAAAGTACCACATGAATTAATCTAGAATTATTGTATCAAGGCTATCATTTATTACCCTGTATAACAGTATTTGGGATTTATGTTTCTCTTGTGATTTAAAAATGTTTAACATGTTTTTTTAAATCAGTGAACATTTGATGAATACAATAAACATGATTCCACTAATAATTGTAAATAAACATAGTCCATTCTAACATGCATTTGTTTGAACTAATAACTTTGAATGTACAATGTTTAATAATTTCATCTATAGCAATATAGCTCAAATAAACATAATTAAATTGTCCATAATGGCTTTTGTGGGTATGACTAACTTCTAGGAGTAATGTCTATTGCAAACGATGTCTATTTATTTATTTCTTGAGTTAGCTTTTTTTTTTAACCAGCTAGTTGCATTAGGCAGACAATGCCTATTTTCAGGCATGACCTGGGTGAATTACTCAACAGGTTCAATACAAGGTGAATTACAGACATTCGAAAACCATTTGTCATGTATTTACCAAATAATGTTTTTATTTAATATGCCATGTGCATTGAATTATATTGTCATTTCTGTTATCATATAATGATTTACAAGATAATAGCTATTTGTTTTAGTCACTATCAGAAAAAAATAATTTTTAAATGTATTTTATAAATATAATTGATACAGCAGAAGCAATAACCAGGCATATAAAACAATCAGTAAACTTTATTTGGGATTAATTGGTTGCATGCTGCTTTACTGAGTCAAAAAATATAATTTGACATATAGTAGTTCTGAAGTTAAACTTCATTAAATAGACAATGATATTTTTTCAAAGATGGTTTTCAGCCTTTTTTAAATCTTAGTGCACATAAACTGCAGTCATAACTTATATGATTATGGTTGCTGAATATAGTAGTATATACTTTTGGATTTGACATACAAATCATAAAAGGAGAATAGTATATTAACAGTTTGCTGTTGGATAAGAATCCTATTGTTAGTGTGTTCTGGTCTTATTTATTTATTTGTTTTAGTGTACAACCACACTTTGTATCTGTATACTGTTTGCACTTTATTTGACACCTTTAAATAGTAGGTTTAAATATACACTAATATTTCCTACACACATTTGAGTCCACATCTTTTATAATGATACAGATTATCTCCATTCCATTCCACATGTATGCATGTTTTTCTATAAACAATAAGTGTGACATTTGTAACATAAGCACATTTTTTATTTACTGTAATGTAAATTGAGAGTCTGGAGGCACTGTATTCTTTTCCTAGAAATTGTGAAATACATAATAATAAAGTAGTTAATATTTGTAAATAGAGAATCTGTAGGTACCTGTATTCTCTTCCTAGAAACTGTGAAATACATAACAATAAAGTACATTATTTTTTTACTTACGTAGCATTGCATGCTGAATGTTACATCTTTTTCCTTAGAGAAATTTTATTTAGTTACAACTCTCATTTAATTAAACACAGACTAAAGGTTTCTAGTACTGCTTGCCAGTTATAGCCTTTGGAGAATGCTGAATACCTGAAGGGAAGCTCCTACTGGGAGTAATTCAGTCCAGACATTTCCAAATGTGTTCATTAGGCCCTGATTTGGTTTCACACAGGTGGAGAAGGTTAGAAGGCATAGATAGAGAATGGCACTGATTGTGTTCAGTATAAAACACCATCTGTTTTACAAGCAATAAGGGAATGAAATCTGTACTTCAACAGCTATATCAACCTCCTGAAAATCAGCTTTCATTGTAAAAGTCTAACTGTACTCCAAAAGAGAAGGAACAGACTGCACCAAGGACCATACATCTGGAGGGATAAAAGTATTGATTTTTTATAATATCTAATGATATAACATTGGTGTTTGGTTGTATGCATGATAATAACTTCCTGTTTTCTGTAGTGACTAAAGGGTGTAATATTCTGAAATATTTATAGTACAAATTCTAAAGATACCATAAGTTAATTTCTTTATATTGCCAACTTCTTCTTGAAAATGTCTTATTTGAAATAGTGCCTCAAATGTATACCATCTAAAAAAGCAAGGCCTTTGTAGCATTTGACAATGCCATAGGATTCATTTTTACTGGTTGCATAGAGCTTCAGGTTTTATCAGTCTCTGGTATTCAGATTTTCAACAAGAGTTGAATTCTTGGCATCATTTAAAACATTATTTGAATGTATAAGCTTGTGCAACTTGTTACATCATCTTTATCAAAAGTCATCGAGTACTTGTTTGTTTCTGAGACTATGGTTTTATTTTAATTCTATTTTTATCAGCAGCAGTATTTTCTTACATCTGTAACTTTTATCAACATGGCCCTCAAAAAGAAAAGACTGGGATTATCAGAAATATGGGGCATGTAATATTTCTAAAAGTAAAGATAATTTGCACTTTCTCTTCATCAGTCAACATTAACTTCTCCATATCTATTAAAAGAATAATACATGGTGTTATCACCTTTCAGCAGTGGAAATATATAAGTCCTTATAACTTTCTTTGCAAATGTTGAACTTGACCATTTGTATTTATCCAGAAATCTTTATTTTGTGGGCCACAGAACTTCCTAATAAATGTAAAACAGGTGCAGAAAATAATTTAAAGTTATAAAGCATTTATTCATTTGTGACAATTTGTATCATATCCATTAACTGAGGTTTTTATAATTGTATGAAATACAGTTCTTCATATTTAACAAAAATGTTTCACCTAGGCTTTTGAACAATAACACAGTATTGGATGTTCTGGTATAAAAGGAGAGTGAAAAAAAAAAAAAGAAGCAGACAGAGTACAATGATTATTACAGACCTGTGAGATCCCATTTATGTTGCTAGATTACTTTAATGCCTGGCATGGGACATTGTAATAAGCTCCTAAATAGTGATGTGTTGTGTTGTAATATTTACAGATCGTTGACCATGTGTAACTGGTCTTGATTTAACATTAGACTTTTTTTTCATTTAGTGCTACATGTCTTATAGTTATATGTGTTTTAATTCTACATTAAACTGCAACAGAAGTAAAATTGTATACATCAGATGTTTTTGCAGTTATGAGTTAAGTAAATACCATATAGATGTTTAGAAGAAAGTAATATTGTCCTGGGATTTCTATTTCCATATTGGCTAATATTTCTGTATTTCCATTATTTATGCCTTCTAGTTTTAAACCTTTGGAAAAGAACTGCTGCTTGTGTTAATTAATCCCAAATGAAATCTCAAAACTGGAAGCAGATTTAGCTTAATAAAACACAAAAGTCAGTGGTAATTATTTAAGCAGCATTTTGAAATTAACATCAAAATAAAATTTACTGATTACTGAGGTTCCAGATTTTAAAATATTATGTGTAAATATGCCAGCAATATGCTTATGTATTTTGTTTTACTTTTTTTGTAGTCTTTTGTATGAGCTATAAAAGTAATGCCAAGGGAGACCAGATCTTAATCTTATACATGTGGAACAAAAGCTTACATTTTTAAGATGAACTTGTCAAATATGATTTCTAGGATTGCAGATGTTTGTTTGTTTAGATTTGTTTGTTTAGATTTTGTAAGCCTACTGTGCCTAGACGTCCCTTTTTCAGGAGTAAACGGGGGATACAGATGGTAAACAACTGAGATTGAACCAGATTAAGCAGTTGATGGTATTTTTTGTGAATGAGGGAAATTTAGCCAGGATACCACAGAAATTTCCCCACTCTTTTGGTGGAGGGGGGATTCATAGTATTAGGCATTTTGTTTGACAGTACTGTATGTTGAACTGTCTCATTCTGTTTTTTGTGTTTTATTATAATGTTGTATGCTGTAATACTTTTCTGCAGTTTTTGTTTTAAATAAAAAATTCTCCTACTCTTTTTCAATAAGTGCCATGGGATCTTTAACATCCACCTGAACTACCACCAATCCAGGCAGATGGACCTCAGTTTAACATCTCATCTGAAAGATGGCACCTCAGAAGTGCAGCACCCCCCTCATGCTACACTACAGTGTCAGTATTGAGATATTAATCTAAGTGTCAGATGTGGGAACTGAACCCACAGCCCTCTGATCTGCCAACCTAAGAGGTGAGGGTGCTACCTACTGAGCTACTGACACTGCCTGTGAATGTCTGTCTATAAAAAAAAGTATGTGAGTGAAAGCTCAGGCAACATACAGTAATTGCCTTTCTCTATGCATACTCAACTAGCATATAACATTTTAGGATGATGTAATGTCTAGGATATAAATTTACTAATGATACTATCATTAATGTAAAAGTTAGAAATGTTTTCATATTACATAGGTGAAATAAATATGTTTCAAATATATATCTGAAGATAAAAAAAAAGTTAGTTCTTTTGACCACTGCAAAAACTTACTGTGCCATATATCAATATAAACTTCCAAAATAGTTATGAGTATTTTCTATGACTTAAGTCTATTTTAATTAGAATTATTTTCTCAAAGAGAGATTTACTTATAATTCATTTTGAATATACTTTGATAGTTACAGGTTCCTAAGCATATAGATAGAATGAAGCAATCATTACTTATTGTGTGAATGCTGTATTTTGAAAAGTACCCTGCAATTACTATCACAATCTTTTCTTTTTACTAATTGCATATACAATCAATTGTACTTACCGTGACTGCAAAACAATCATGCATAATAACCCTTTTTAAAAACTATTTTGCAAATGTAAACCTGAATTGCATTTACAATAAAAAGTACACATTAGTTCCATGTTGTACTGCTAATGTACTTATGAATAAAGAAAGAAATAATGCTAATCCCAAAGAATAGGTTTGTTAAGGACAATCATGCTGCAATCCATCAATTTATTGAAGATTAAGGAATGTCACTAAATGAAAAAGATCCATTCATGAATTTATGAGCAAGAATTATATAGTAAATGTAACACTGAGCCATGAAACAGAAGATCAAAGGTTTGAATCCCACCACTGACTCCCTCTCATTGCTTCATTCCTCATGGACGTAAATTTGGTTAGACATCATACCTTTCAAATAATAAGGCATATGTTAGTCAGGCTATCTTAGGTTGCTGAAAATATGAAATATGTTAAAATATTAAAAACTGGTACAATATTTGCAAAACAAACCGAATATAAGATAACTGTTGTTATTGAAAATGTGATTTTTAAATGGCCAGACATTTGAACTTCATGCTTTTAAATTAAGTTACAATGCAGTTCTCAATAATATGCTACTACTGTTAACATAATTAATGGTTAGATATGTAACACACTAAGAAATATGGTTTTGCATATGTATAACGTTCAACTGTAAAATTTTTACATTTCTGAAAGATATTTAGTTAACTATACTGAACCAGCTGACAGATTATTTATTTATTTAGCTTTTGTTGACCGGGTAAGTGCACTAGACAAATCCTGCCTATTTTCAGGCACGACCCGGAGGAGGGGGATACAGATGAATTCCAACTGATCTTGAACCAGACTAAGCAGTTGATTTCATGTTTCATTATGTTGGCACCTACTTCAGTAAATCAGGATGGTTACCACATATTTCAGGTATTTTCTGCTTCACAAGATTTGCACCAGCCTACAGAGATGTGGATCCAGAATGAACTATTTTTTTAAATCAGAAAACTATTACAATCTTCCGTGAAGGCCATATCTGAACCTCTAGAGAGCTATACAGCAATGGCCTCTTTCATGATTTATGATGCATAGAACACATCTCTACTATACTATAACCAGAACATCTGGAGACACTCAATCTTTAATTGCCATAATAGCTGTTTAAGACTAAGAGGTGCATATCAAAACTTGCTGATTTCAGGCCTTTGTCCTGTCCTTATTCTGGATTGGCAGCTCTGTCTGGGGATCGCAATCAGGCCCACCCTCATCTGGAACAGAAACATATTACTAATACTGTAGGTATGCTTCTATAGCCTTTATGCCAAGGATCATACATCTCCTGAATTACTAGTATACTTACTGAACTACATTCAAAAGCAGAAAAGATGTATAGTGGACTCCCTGTGGTAATGAGTTACAAGTTATTGATGACTTATTTACCCAGGATAGCCCAACTGAGATGCAACATCTCATATTTAGTATGGTCCTACTGCTACCATTTCTCTACATCTAGGTGAACTGGAGCACAGGGAAGTTAAGTAACTTGCTCCAGTTCACACAGTATCTGGCTGGAATAGGGTTTGAGCAAGCACACTCCTGTTTTCCTAGCTAGTGCTCTAACCTCTAGACCACATTACAGCTACGATACTACTAACTCCACCTAATACTAGGGAGGTTCATTCAGCAGTATAGGAAGAGCCAGGTGGAGGGGTAATGGGCATAAGATAAATATTTTAAGTCTGTCAGCCTTGATATATAAATGTTTATGGCCATATGTGACCCATGTATAAACAGATAAGCAAAGTATGTAATATGATACATATTGGACTAAATATGTTATTACAAAAAAAAAAAATCGGTGCATTTATTTTGTATTACCTTGATTTTGCAGAAAATAGCTTTTCTACTTGAATGCTGATGAACAGGCTTTTGGAACAAGCCTGAGTCATCAGAGGGCCATTGGGAAGGGAGGATTCAGTATCCCATAGAACACTCTGTTCCCTTGGGGAGGGAGCTTTGAAGCTTCCAGTATAACACTGCCACCTGCAGGACCACAGTACATATTGTGGCAGGCAGATCATGAGTAAAAGGGATGAAAACATTGATAGAGTGGCATGCAGTGGCCTGCAACTACATGTATGCTCCTTGCATACTGGCATCTGTGTAGGGATGCAGGCGGAACAAATGAAAATTCCCAGAACATGCAAAATGATGTGCACACACTTGGACAATGGTGCCAGTTTCTAGCCTGTCCTCAAGCTTGGGGACTCCTAAACAGAAAAGCCATTAACTCTCCTGACTGCGGCATTGCCAAATGAGGTGGGGCCTACCCCCAGTAGTTAAGCTGAGAAGGTTCATTGAGGAGATAAGCACTATGGATTCTGGACATAGAGGGCTGGGTAGATTTCAAAAGCATGTAGCAGTGCTGTTGTGGAAGCATAAACAAAGACATAAAAAGTAATATCTCTATCTGTGTATCTATCTATCTATCTATCTATCTATCTATCTATCTATCTATCTACAGCATCTATCTATCTAGCGATCTTTACTATATATGTTTATTTCAGATGGATACTCTGTTACATTAATTGGATGTTTCCTGGCTATTTGTCCATATTTTCAAAAGTGTGATGTTCTTATACAGCAGAACTCAATATACAGAATACATCAGGCAGCAGTTTTAAAACACACGTGCACCAAGGCCTACTTATTATGTAACCGTTTAATTTCACAATGTGTTAAATAATACAGATCTTGATATTATTGACTCAGAGGTAATTCGTGTTTCTTTATTAATTTCCATAGAGTTCACAAATTTAATGTACATTACACTACGCAAGATAAAAACACAAATTATATTACTTATCTGATTGCTAATGCAGTACGCTTGTCTTACCCTTCTATTTTAAAATAGTCGTCTCTTTATTTTGTTTGATGGCCCTGCCCTTGAACAAACCAGATAGAAGGTAAACTGAGGGAATCAGGAAGATTAGTAGTTATATACCTTAGCACCTAATTTATATACCAAAGGCAAGACTAAATGGGTTACAATAGGTGTGTCTGTGGACTTGATGATATGTATACATGAACACCAGTTTCTGGGTTAAACAGGCAAATTACAATAAATTAATTCCGTTTAGCCTGTTATACAGTCCTTACCACTAAATGGATATCTGTATTAATCAGGTACAGAGTTAAGAGGCCTAGCTATATTCTAAATACCTTTGTTTGGGTATTTGAAACACTTATAAATATTCATGGCAAGAATCTCCGTAATTTTTGCAATGCCACAGAAGCACACTGATGACATCAAACTCTGATAATAATATGGGGCAGAGCCAAGCCAGGCAACAGTATAAAAAGGGTTCAAGGACTCAGTGCACAAAGAAAATCAACGATATGAACCATAGTTTCACAGCTTACTAATTTCTACAGATAACCTTTTAAAAGACTTAGATGGAAACAAAAGCATACATAAGCAAAGTAAGCCTGAATTAAAATTCTTTTCTGCCCATAGGATAAGTAAAAACGTATTTTGAATAGTGAGAACACAAAGGGGGATTACGATACAAAACAGTTTAATTCCTGGTAAGAAATTACCACATTATGTTATTATATTGAATAAACAGATACCCACAATGTTATAAATTTCTCGTCAGTTCTAGCTCTAAATAGAAAAAGTAAGGCAATAATAAACGTGCATGCTGTTTAGTTTGCTTACGTCAACAGAGCTTGGTATATAAAAAAATGCAAGGGTTGATAAAAGTAAACAAAGAATGATTGCAGGTAACGTGATTATGAATAGGATTTTCTTAAAAAGTGAATAGATCCCAATTTGAAGATATTCAAAATGTTTCTTTTAGGCTTTGGACTAACGCACATATTTCTTTCTGTTGTATAGGTAATATGCATTCTTGAAAAGGTGTTCAAACAAACACAACATTTTGAGTTGATATAATATGGTGTCCAACTGACATAAAATAAAAAAAAAACTTATTAAAAACAACCAACTGGAGTGAAAGTGCTGCCTTTCTTCTTCACATACTGTACATGTCACTTTGCATCAGCAGACACCCAACCACAGTCTTTGTATTTATTTTTTTCCTTATGGGGATGTGGTCTAGTGTGACACTCTCTGCCTTTAATATGATCAAAACAAAGTTTCATGTCACAAGCTTTCAGGCTTATGCTTGACCTTCTTCAGGTGATGGTAGGTTGTACAAGAAGAATATCATTTAACTTGAGCTACATTTTGAAAGCAATTAACATAGTCTCAAAGGAAGGGAAATGTACAATTTTATAGCAGGATGAGTATTAGCAGGTGTGAGAAGCTTCTACTATTGCAGTGCAATTGAGCCCTGGACAGGATGAAGTCAGGTTGAAAAAAAGAAACTGTATGTGGGTATGTGCTGTAAAGCCAGCACCAAACGAGAATACAGCTGAGTGACAAAGTGTTGTTTAAAACAAAATGCACATGCTACACAGACATGCTACATAATGTTACAAGAGGTCCCTGCACCCTAATTGATACCCCAGAGGTACACTGCAGACAGCTAGCATTTATGTATATGTTATACTAACATGTAGGACTAAGGACATCTACCGTACAAGAGTAGATGTCAGGATATGTATGCACATGCTTGCTATATGCTTTACTTTCTAATATACACATGTATTTCTTGCTTATAAGATGTTAGGACACTTGTGGCCTTGTAATGTTATGATATATAAGTCAGCATTGCCATCTTCTGATGATTTGTATTACTACACGGCTATGTACTGTACAAACTGTACTTTCTTTGTTTCCACAAAGTGATGACTATAATAAAATTGTTTAATGTTATCTAGAACTGTGGAGCCACCTCTAATTTAGCCAATAGGGCCCATCTCTGTAACTATGTTTCTATCTTACAGTAACTATGGTAATTATCTTAGGTGTATATAATGTGAGACATTACATCTTTTGCCTTGGAGACCTGGAGATGCGAAGATTCCTTGAGGTATAGGAAACGCATAGCATTGGCTTCCAGTTCCTAATGTTAAGAACTGCTTAGGGCAACTGTGATTTTCCTTTTGTTAGTAATAAACAAGATGTATTACTCTTATGCAATGTGTTTGTGATTCCTTGCATTCCCATTATTGCCAAGAACCTGAGAGTGAGGGTTTAGACCTCCTGACAATTGATGACTGTGTGAAAGCAATATTTGGTGTTTGCAAAGTTTGCACTTGTTGCTATGACTTTTCCTTCTTAACGGGGACAGAAAGTGTGCACACCCACATCACCGCTCCCATTTTTCACCCACTTTGTTACTACTTACAAAGTCTGGCTGCTTACTGGGTGTGGTCGATGCTGACTCACCTCACCCCATGGCAGTTTTGAATTGCAAGCTTACAAGTGCACAGTAGCCCACCTGTGAATTAGAGCACCTGTTGTGGATCGATACACAGCACGGTGCCTTTTCACAGTATGATTTTGCATTCTCTCCCACTAAATGGTCACTGTATCAAATATCTGAGCAAACTTGAGACTTGATGTCTCAAACTTCCTTGCCTCCCATGGAGGATGGGCTGACTTTGCACTGTATGCAAATCAATCCGACAACCCTGTTCTGGGATTTCAATCCAGTAATCAGAGATGAGACAGACAGTCAGAAAATGTGAAGCTAAAGGGCTGTTGGTCGCAGCTCTCTACGCTGCTCTAGAAGCCTCTGCAGTGAGGTTTTGAACCCTTGATCTCCAAGTCTCATCTCTGAAGCAGGAGATGGGACTGTGGGAAACTGAATGTTTGAAAAGAGAGCAGGATTTGGAGTATGAGCTCCAAACTCTGCAGAATGAAAAGGATTCACTTTTGCATCATTCTGCTCAGGAAAATGAGCAGGAACCTTGTATGTTGAAGTAGGAATGTGAATGTTTGAGAGAGGATAAGAGGCAGGCATAGCAAATGAATGATATATTAAGTAGAACTAATGCCCAGATTCCTGATGAGTTGGGAGAGCTCCAGGATGAAATAAATCAGGTACGTAATGATTTAAGTGTACCTAATAGGGACAATTGTGAATTGAGCACTGTGTATAGAGTGTTACAGAAGCAGTTACAGGATAATGTGGATCAGAATGTTGCAAAAGTTAGTCATGATGAATGCAAATGTAAAATGGTGAAACTGCGCCATCAGCGAGAGGTGCTGACTGGTCATGTCAAGGCAATGGGGGGGGTGTAGCCCCTGTCCTGACAATGTCATCTGAAGAGGAGGAGTCAGATGATGACATTTCTTAGTACAATGCCCAGTCACACCACTACTATGGCTCAGCAACCCCACCCTGCCATCCACAACATGTAGGACCCCGCCACGCCCCTACATCATCAACGGAATGATGACCGTCATGGGTGATGCCAACATGATGACCCTCATGATGGGGGGAGCAGGCCCAGGCCTAGTCCCAACAACACAACTGATTGCCATTATTTCTGTGGATGATAGGGAAGAGATAGAAAATATAATTGATGATGACTTAGGCAATGTGACCCTTCCTGAGAGAAGCAAATGGACTTTCTGAACACAGATTAAGCAGCTGCTACAGGAGACTTCTACTTAGGAAGGAATGTTCTGGACTGTGGCTGAAGCTCCAACTCAGGCAGCCCTGCAGGGTGCCCAAGACAATCTACCGCCAAATGATCATTCCAGCAATCCCCTACAAATAGCCCACTCTTTGCAGCAGATAGCTGACAGCATTGGTTGGATGAGCCTGTCCGACAACCTCAGTTGCGACTTGGAAAAGGTGCGTTCTAAATGCGAAATGCTTAGTCTCGCTGCAGATTACCAAGTCCGGATCCTACACCAGACCATTGATCCTGGCCTATAGGTGAAACTCCCCGATGCTATCCAACAGGATAGACACGCCACCTTTGACAAAGTTGCAGCTGAACTCATTACTGCACATAACCCAGGTGTGGTAGGAGTGATGCTCGCATACCCTGTGAAACAGAATTCGAAGGAAAGTCCAGCGACCTTCCACCAGAGGCTCTGGATGGCATACCAAGCAGGAAAGAATCTTGCAGGAGAGGCCATGGATGCAGACCTTATTGAGTACAAGACCTTGTTCCTTCGGAACACGATCCCTGCAGTGCAAGAGAAGGTAGAGCCAACCACTTACCTCACCATGGAAAGTTTGCTGATATTCTCCAGAAAATGGAGAGAGTTTATCAACTCTACATCTGCAATTCAAGCTCTGGCTCCAAGAAGGTAGCGGTGGTGGAACCCATCCAAGAGGCTGCAATGCACTACACAGTGGAGGGGCAGGCCCAAGAGAAACAGCCCATCCTCACAGATAACCAACAATCCCAGCAGGCCCAACAACAATCCTGGGATGGGAACTGGAACTACCACAAAAACAAGAAACACCAGAAAAATAATAAGGGTAAGCAACAGAGACTAGACCTTTCGTATAGGGAAATAGCCGATGAGAACCAAAGCCTCCTAGACCTTCTCAGGCAAGTACGCTCTGTAGCAGACGCTGTTCCAGTTCGGGCCCTTGCTGCAATACAACTGGGAGGGCAGGCCTCAAGAGGCCATGGGGATACCAGAAATCCAGGCTCTCAGGCCCCTACAGGCCTGAAGCCGGAAGTGGCTCCCTATATAGCATCAGTACAGCATGGTGAAATGGTTCACAAGAACCAGGCCCAAACACTCTTTCAAGAGCTTCCCCATCCCTCCACTGGAATGGATTGACAATTACAGGCCCCAGTCCATATTGTAAATAAGCTAGTCTTGGATACAAATGGAAAGCCCTGCACAGAAGCCAAGGTTGAGGGCCGTCTACTTACAGTATTGCTGGATACAGGTGCGGCAGTGTCTGTATTACATGATGACAGCCCAGCCACATCACCTTGGTCCACCAGATGGAAAACCAATATGTCTGGTGTAGACAGAACTAGGCTACCTGTGTACCGCTCCCTGCTACTACCTGTAACACTGGGACACCTGAAGGTGTATTATACCTTTCAGCTGATGGTACTGCATGACCACCCTAGTATTATCAGCATTGACTTCTTGGCACCACATGGCTGTGTGGTAGACCTAGCCAACATGCTATTGATATAGATTCAGGGACAGTACCACACTGTCATGATTCCTGACACACATGTGGTTGCAGCAATAGTCGCAAATGATAAAGAGTATGATGTCATAGATTTGTTTAAGAACCACAAGCTTTTCCCAAAGCTCCTTCCATCCTACAAAGGCATCTGGAGGCATTTGCCACCAACAAGCATGATTGTGGCAAGATGCATACTGTCATCGAGGTGACAGGCCCAGCCCACGAGAGGCAAAGGCAGTAACCCCTTTCCATCTGAGGCCTTGCCTTCTCTTAGGAAAACAATTAAGTCACTTCTCAAGCAAGGTGTAATCAGGATATGTGTTTCCACTGCAAATTCCCCAGTGTGGTGTCTGAAAAAACCCACAGGCACTTGGAGACTTACAATTGACTACAGGAGACTAAACCAGGTCACCCCTACTTGTGCCCCAATGGTGGCATCAGCACCAGATGTGCTATGACTACCGACCCCTGAACAACAATGGTTTAGTGCCCTGGATGTTTCCAATGGTTTCTGGTCACTGCCATTGGCTCCCAAAAGTCAATATAAGTTTGCCTTCACATTTGAATATAGGCAGTACAAGTGGATCTGATTACCACAGGGGTTCCATAACAGCCCCTTCCTATTCCATCTGCACAAGATGGATGCTCTTAAGGGTTTCTCTACATCCCAGTGCCTCTTGCAGTATGTGGACCACCTGTTGTTGACAACAGCCACACAAGAGCAACATCTGGATCTCTTGGACGAATTACTGACCCTCATTCAGAGGGCAGGCCTCAAATGAAAGCCAGCAAAAGCACTACTGTGCCAGAAAGAGGTATTCTTTCTTGGTCTGAGGATAACAGACAAAGACAGAAGCCCTACCTGGGAGAAGATACAGGGATTACAGGACTTGCCACTTCCCACCAGTGTGGCCACTCTTAGAAGATTTCAAAGTATGGTAAATTATTCCAGAGATTTTATTTGTGATTTTGTTCAGAAAGCTGCCCCTCTGTATGAACTACTGAAAATGGATGTTCCCTGAACTTGGGGCCCAATATATACCCAAGCTGTGATGTCACTGAAGCAGGCCCTGGCCTCATCTCCAGCTTTGGTCAACCCCAATCCAGCCTTGCCATTCCATCTGGAATCTGCCACCTTTGACATTGCAACGTCTGCAGTGTTGGCCCAGAAGGTCCATGGCAGCCTATGATCCATTACATATGCATCACAGCTCTTGACCCCAGTGGAACAGAAGTAAAGCCTTTGTGAAAGGAACCTTCTGGCTATCTACTGGGCTGTCAAGCTTTTTTTGTATATCATTGGGTATTCCCCTCTGATCATCAGTACAAACCACATCCCTACAACCTTCCTACTCTCAGACAGATTAAAAGATGGATCAGTCTTTAATACCAGACTGATGCACTGGTCCTTGCTTCTCCAGGATAAGGGCATCAAGCTTCACCCAACCAAAATGCCATCCAAGGACAGCCACATGACTGTACACTGCAGCCACCTGATCTACCAGATCTACCAGATACAGGCCCTTTCCTTCCTGCTACACCACAATTACTTGAGAACACCTCATTGTGTAGTGTTTTTACAGATGGATCAAGCCTCTTACTGTCAGGGAGAACAGATAGCTGGAATGGGTATATTCATGATTTACCCCTTTGGGAACACTGTTAAAATTTCCAAACATTGCAGTTTAGCATCATCATAGTATGCAGAAATAGCAGCGGTGGCCTGTACCCACGGGTTCATCCAGCATGGAACCAGGGACATCATCATTTTTACAGACTCTAACTGGGTTAGTTGTTTTCTTACAGAATTTCTCCCTTTCTGGCAGAACTCCTCTACCTCTTCTGACGACACCCCAGTGCAACACAAGGAACTGGTAATATACATTAATTCACTGGCACATAAATTTGCACACAAATTCTATATACACAAGGTTAAGGCCCACTCCATACATGACCCCTATCATGTCCTCAATGACACAGCTGCCACCCTTGTTAAGGAAGGGGCCCAGTGGGAACATCTGGATGATGGATTATCCAGAGGCCAGAGCAGCCTCCCTCTTGGATTGTTAGATGCCCAGCATGCTGACTCTGAACTCAAGGATGTGTTCAGATTTCTGGACAAAGGCACCAAGAAGACTCTACCTGCACATAACCCATACCAAAGGCATGAAGGTAAGTTTCACTTGTCCCTTAGATGGCAAGCTCATTTGGTATCAATCAGATGACACCACCACAAAATTGTGGGTGGTTCCCCATCATCTCAAGTCTGAATTTCTGCACCAGATGAATGACACCCCAACTGGTGGACACCAGGGAGTGGAAAACACACTCCAGAGGCTCAAGACCATCGCTTGGTGGCCTGGTGTCACCAAGGATGTCAAACAGTACATAGATAACTGTCTTGTTTGTGCACAAAACAGCCTCATCCCTACCAAAAGAAATGCCATGTTACTACCACAAAGGCATTCTGGCCCTTGGCATGCTTTACAGATTGAGTTCATTGGTCACCTCACCAATGCCAGTAGAAATAAAAATACACCCTTGTAGTAACTGATCTCTTCTCCAACTGGGTTGAGGCTTTCTCCATCAAGACATGTACTGCAAAAGCCACTGCCAAAATCCAAGTGGAACAAATTTTATCCAGGTGGGGTCTACCTCTTAAGGTAGACTCTGACAAAGGAACCAGTTTTACAAGTGAGTTGATGAAAGAATCCCTTGAACTCCTTGGAGTTCACCAAAAGTTCCACATACCGTGCCACCCACAATCAGGTCAAGTAAAGAGGGCCAACAGATGGATTAAGCAAATGCTTTCCAAATTTATTGAGGACAATCCCAAGGATTGGGATTCCCTACTGCCATTACTCCTTATGGCAACTAGGGGCACACCCTCAGCCACCACTCAGTTGACACCTTTTGAGGTGATGACTGGCAGAAGTATGAGATTACCTGAACACCTGTTGTTTGACCTGCACACTCACACTGCAGATCATGTCTCTGTGGATCAATATGTGGAAAAGTTGAGAAAAGACCTAATATACACTCATTTGTAAGCTGCAAACTGCATGGGCAAGGCCCAGCAACAATCCAAAATTCAGTTTGACAAACATGCACAAGAAGTGGATTGGCATGTTGGAGATCAGATAATGGTTCTCAGATTTGTGCATCCAACACACTCCTTCTCCAACAAGTGGGAAGGACCCTATCCAATTGTCAACAAGCTCAGTCCAGCAGTCTATCAAATTAGACTCATGCAAAACAACAAATTAACTGACAAATGTTTACATGCACACCAGTTGAAACTGTATAAAGGAGTATAATTGCTTTTCCTCACCTCATTGGGCGGAATAGTATTAACCTTGCTAATGTCTGATTTTCCTTTTCAGATACACTGACAAGATGGCTATCTTGTTCCATTTTCTCCTCATCTCAGGAGTAATCCCCTGCATCCAAGGCACGGTAAAGCACACCCTTCCTCATTTTGATCTGCCTACAACTACCCCACAGGAAGTCTCCATTAATATTCCCGACAATTTGGTTACACTACAGGAAGATTCAGATGCCAACCTCACTGCCTTGGTTGTAGCTCCTGATAAATCTACCCTACAAATTGAGTGGCAAACTAAGTCTCAAGGACAAATACTCCCCATAGACAAACTCTCCAAGGAAACTTTCCATGGATGGCCTAATGCAAAATTATCCTCAAATGGTACCTTGTCCTTGCACCAAACCTCTTTTAGACATTCAGGTTTATATATTATGGCCTTAATTGACCCTTCATATTGCAGTACACTTTCTAAGGATTCTGCCAGGAAATTTTGTGCCATACACAACATGACTTCAGCTGCCATGTATTTATCCGTGTTACCCCCCACTGAGAAACAACTTTTGCAATGTCCAAAACAAAACCCTGATCCTCGTAGTGGTCTTACAGCTACTGCTTTACCTGGCACACTTAATAATTTACAATATATGCATATACCTGTTTTGTTTAATTTGACTTACTGGAATATGATGGAATTTGGTATGTGTCATACTACTAACACATCATGATATTATAGTACTTTGTTACTTGATAGTTCAGCAGCTTTTCAAATTTGTAACCAAGACCCTATTGCCAGGGTACATACCACCGAGCATAGAGGCAATTTAAGGAGAAAACCTAGTTCTCAGAATCCTGATATGCAAAGTCATAAACGAAACACATGTGACACATCAGATGTCACTGGTGCCACAGGCACCCTTACTGATCTCTTTGGTACTACAATGTCTATCTGGAATAAAGCAGACATTGCTTCTGTCAAAGCACATTCACAAAAGTTTGAAGCTGGTATTTTAAATATCATGTCCCCATTATTGCATGGTGTGGATGGCCTTAGTCAGGAAGAAAGATACACTGTACATAATATGCATGACATTGCTAAGGCATTTATAGATTCTGAAGAAAAGATTAACACCCTTATTGCACAGAACAATAAGGAGGCAGATAAGCAATACATTGCCCATGAAATATTATGCTCTGCATATGGGTCATACATTATTACCACCATCGACAATCTCTTCCGTGATCTGGAATCTGAAAGAATCCCTAACATCATATATGATAGAAGTATCTCTAAATGGTACTGCCCTCACTGCAAATCCCCTGTGTTGCCATGTGTATGTTACAGTCTGTTTCTATTCCTATTTCTACTGCTAGGAATTTGGGATTTGTGACCAGGCATCCTAATACTGTTCCTTGCTTCATTCTAAGAAATGTTCCATTAAGGATACTATGTTCGTGTCTTTTACTGTTTCTTTACCGCATTTTGATCCCAATGCAGCTATATTTGATAAACTACTGTTGCATCTGTACAATCCATTGGGCACCTTGATGAAGACATCTACAGAGAATGCCTCGACTTGCCACCTCTTCTGGTTTTTCATCCTCTTCTGGATGCATGGGTCTCACTGCACACAGACTGTTGTGCTAAGAAAGGGTATATTCATTTGTGTTGATGTGACCTATTTGATGTTATTAAACCTGTATGTGAATATTCTCCAGACAGTATCGATTGGTCTTTCACCATGGACAATGACATCACCACCAATGGCACAGAATACCAGGACTCAACATCTGCTCCAGATGCTTCTCGATTGTACCAGTCTTACCGGAAGGAGGTTCATTGCCTGTCAACACGGATTTTCAACCAGACTTACACTTGCCCAGTGCAACTACAAAAATGGAGACTACCTACTGTGAAAATGCAACATAATGTAGATGGTGAATTTTGTGTGGTAACTAATTTTAAGCAATCTACTTATGGAACTCAGTTATGTGTTATTACTCAACCCAATTTCTGTTTCATACCTCACCAGACAACTATTATTGGGCACACAGTTATCACCCCATTCCCCTTGTGGAACCAGATATCATTGATGGTGACCTTGAATATCTACTCACTCTTTCAGAGTATTTACCTTACTTTAATGTACACATTGATCCTCTGACTTTAACACTGAAGTCACTTTTAGACAGCAAAGATACACACCTCATCCACATCAGTAATAATATGACCAAAGCAAATGAAGCAATAAATGATCTTATTAATGATGATGATTTTAATAGTGCACTTACTAATACTTGGTTAGAAATTACTTTTAAAGGTTTTGTCATTATACAAGCATTTTTGATATTTTTTTCTTATCATTATGCTTTGCTGCCCCCGGTGCACCCTCTGCCTACACAGTGAGCAGCTTGAATTCCTTTACAAGGCTCATGCATCTGGTCTGTAAATGTCACCTGCTCTCTTTCTCTTCACTTCCCTACTTTTGTTTGTATTGCCCCTTTTGAGGCAACAAGGGGGAAATATTACATGAGGTCCCTGCACCCTAATTGATACCCCAGAGGTACACCACAGACAGCTAGTGTCACAAACCCACTCAGCAGGTCAGCCTTCTGCTCTAAAAGTGCCATCCTCTGAGTGCAGTCTTGTGAGCAGTTAACAGAAACAGGATAGCCTTCCTGTCTGTTTTGTGGGTTTGAATCAACCTTTGGTCTCAGTTCTGGAGGGATTCAAACTGTTAACCTCTTGCTAGCCTACCCAATGCACAGGCTCAGATAATTCTGTCTTCGGAGGCCAGATATCTTTGCCTATGAGCACCTAACCAGGTGTAGAAAATGAACCCTTAAAAACTCTAATGAAGACCTCAGATTATTCTTACCTTTTTTTTTATTAATTTTTATTTAGTTGTTTAACCAGGAGTAGCACACCAAGCTGAAAGCTTTTTTACAGGTGCGACTTGGGAGCACAGGGAAGTTAAGTGACTTGCTCAGGGTCACACAGTATGCAAGTGGAAGCAGTGGGATTCAAACCCAGGTCTGGTCTGCTGGATGTCACCAGATTTGCAGCTCAAAGCCTTAAACCACTGCATTATACTGTTTCCAGTTACAGTTTGGTATCACCATTCAAGCTTATGCACAGTGTCTGCTTTAACCATACATACTTCACTTGTTAAAGAAAAAAGAGATTCAAAGACAGACCAAGTAGGCTCTAAAAATAGAGTTTTACTAAAATAGATAAAAGTATGTAAAACATAAAATACAGAACCATTGTATCACAAGAACCATACAATCTTTTAAAAGAACAAGGTTTTAACAGTACAATTCCTACTACAGTACTTAGATTTTGTCTTTCTCTACCTTAAAGTGCTTAAAGATGTTTATTTGACAGAGTGTAGATAAAAAGTGTCTCTGAAGGAAATAGAATCTGCTTAAAAAACTGTCTTTGCCAACCCTTTTGTGTGAGGTCACCTAGCTCCTCCTCTGTTTATGAAATATCATACACCCAGGATATTTTATCATATTAGAAGGTACGATAATTTAAGATTACATCAGCAGAAACTCCTTTCCCCATGTGACTTCCCCAATCAAGTCTGTAAATTTCCTTTCATCTATGAGCAGTATCCCCTCTCACACAGACATCAAAGCATTTATGATTTAGCACCAGTGTGCCAAACCTGGTTTCCTCCTTGAAACATCATAAAATTTATACTGATTTCCCTCTTAGCAGTTAAAGCAGTTAGCAGTTAAAGCTATATTTAACTTAAACAAACAGGAGATTCTTGATTAAGGTCTATTCTAGTCTGTAATTAGCCTCTGGCCTTTGAGGTACTGCCTTGTATCTAAAACCTGTGTGTGTGTGTGTGTGTGTGTGGTCTCACATGCTGTCTCAGCATCTCTCATGAGAGACAGTCCATAACACATTTTTATGTTACAAAAAATCATAGTGTACTCAGAACTGGCTGTCCACGTGTCACAATCCTCCCCACCTAGACTGAATTTTGGGGGGTCTATCCCCGGCATGGGATGAGCTTCCCAAATCAGTTCACTCCTCATACACGTGAGACAGACCATCTGAGTTCTGGTTCCTGGCTCCAGCTCTGTGTACGATTGTCACATCATATCCTTGCAAAGCAAGACTCAATCTTAGCAATCTACCATTGTTCTTTCCCATCTGCGTCAGCCAAACCAGGGGGCTGTGGTCAGTCTGTACCACAAAACTGCCCATATAAGTATGGCTCTAATTTCTTTAGGGCCCACACTATGGCAAGACACTCTTTTTCACAGTGGAGTATGCCTGCTCCCTGGGAATTAACTTTTTACTGAGGTACACTACTGGGCGACCTGTCCCTTGGCTGGATGTCTGACTTAGTACTGCCCCAATACCCACATCTGAGGTGCCAGTCTGAACTATAAAGGGTTTGCTATAGCCAGGACTTGGCAAAACAGGAGCACTGTATACTGCCTCCTTTAGTTTGGAAAGGGCTTCCTCACAGGCTGGGCCACAGGTCATTTTCGTGGGCATCCTTTTCTTTGTCAGGTCAGGTAGGGGAGCAGCCAGGGCACTGTAATTGGGTACAAATTTCCTGCAGTACCCTGCTGTCCCTGGAAAACACCTGACCTGCTTCTGTGTATCTGGTCTGGGCCATGTCTGGATTACCTATATCTTTATTTGGTAATGATGTAGCTGTTCTTGGCCTACCACATGCCTGAGGTATGCCACTTCTCCCATGGCCACCTGGCACTTCTTAGCTTTGACAGTGAACCCGGCCCTCTGTATCCTGTCCAGCTCTTCCCTAAGGTGGGATAGGTGTTTTTCCCAGCTGGCACTAAAGATGGCAATGTCATCCACGTATGCCACGGCGTAGTCCTCAGCACCATTTAATACCTGGTTCACCAACCTTTGGAAAGTGGCCGGGGTGTTCTTCATTCCAAAAGGGATTACTTTAAATTCAAATAAGCCTATTGGAGTGATGAAGGCCAACCTCTCCCTAGCTCTGTCCGTCAACTCTACTTGCCAATACCCCTTGTTCAGGTTGATAGCCGTAAGGTAGGTCACCCCTCCCAACTTGTCCAGGAGTTTGTCCGTCCGGGGCATCGGGTGGGTGTCTGACTTCGTGACTGCATTCAGTCCATGATAGTCCATGCAGAAATGAGTAGAGCCATCTGGCTTGGGCACAAGGACTATGGGTGAGGCCCAGGGGCTGTGGGAGTTATGGATTACCCCAAAATCCAGCATCTCCTTCACTTCCCTCCTAATGTCCTTTTGGACAGCCTCTGTCACCCGATATGCTGTCCAGCATATGGGCGTCTGTGTCGCTATCTCCACATCGTGTGTCACTAAGGGGGTTAGTCCAGGCTTGGTGCTAACCAATGTGGCAAAGTCTGCTAAAACCTACCTTACTTTCTGGATCTGGTCCGGGGCCAGCTAGAGAGACAATTTTACTGCCTCCACAGAGGACTCTCACTTACTTTCTTCCAGCAAATCCAGAAGGGGTCTTCTTCGCCCATCCCTTCCCCAGGACTACAAACTGCAAACACCATGTCAGCCCTATTTGCATGTGGCTTCATCATGTTGACATGGTACATCCTTTCTATCTGTCTTCAGTCAGGTAACTCCACAATATAGTTTATGTCATGTAACTTCCTAACCACTTTGTACGGTCCTGCCCACTCAGCCTGCAGCTTGTCTTTCCAGACCGGAATAAGGACCATGACTTCCTGACCCACCATGTATGAGCAAGCTTTGGCTCTGCCATTGTACCACATTTTTTGTTTCTTTTGGGCAGCTGACAGGTTGCTCTGGGCTGTCCCAATAAGCTCCTTCAGCCTTTCCCTAAACTTAAGGATGTAATCCACAATGGGAGTACTCTGGGTGGTGTGCTTGCCTTCCCAGTCCTCCCGGATCAAGTCTAGGGGCCCACGTACCCAGCGTCCATATAAGAGTTCGAAGGGGGAAAATTCTGTTGACTCTTGGGGCACCTCCCTTTATGAAAACAATAGGTGGGGAAGGTATTTCTCCCACTCCCTCCCATGCTGTTCAGCAAATGCCTGGAGCATTGACTTCAGGGTAGCAATGAATCTTTCCACAAGCCCATAGGCTTGTAGGTGATACGGTGTCGTGCATCTCTACACCTCCCCACACTTCTCCTATAAACATTTCATCAGGTCTGACATGAAGGAACCCCCTCGATCGGTCATAACCTCCTGTGGAAACCCAACATGGGACAAAATCCCAAGTAAGTCATCTGCCACTTTGTCTGTCTTCAGTGAGGATAGGATGACTGCCTCTGGGTACCGAGTGGCATAATCCACCACAGTCAGGATGAATCTCTTCCCTGAGGAGCTGGTGGTATTTAGAGGCCCCACAATATCCATTCCCACCCACTGGAATGGCTCCTGTAATATGGGCAATGGAATCAGGGCGGCTTAGGTTTTCTTGCCCTCCTTACCTATTTCTTGGCACCAGTGACAAGACCTGCAATACTCCTTCACCTGCTGGGTGAAGTTAGGCCAATTGAAATTCTGGGCCAACCGCTGCATAGTGCACGTGATTCCCAGATGACCAGAAAAGGGAATATCATTTGTAATCTTGAGCAACTGCTCATGATACCCTTGGGGAATGACAAACTGCCTGCCTAGCACCCCTCCCTCTGTCTGTACTGCATGAGTATACATAAGTCCATTTTCCCAATAAACCTTATGTCTGCCGTCACCTCCCTGTGCACCGTCTGAGTCTGTCCAAGCCCTCAGCTTATCTAAACTAGGGTCACTTCTCTGAGCAGCTGTGAACCCCTCACACATTACCAAGACATGGGACAGGTCCCCTTCAGTTGCTAAACAAGGGTCCCTAGTACTAGTATCAAGGCACTCTGGAGCACTGTCAATCCCAACCCTCTGACAATGGGTCACCCCTCCCTCTTCAGAGTAACCCTCTGTAGCTGTGTGGTTACTTGCTACTGGGGAAATTTCTACCCCCTTTTCATTAGTCCACTCATCTGGAGACACAGGCTGGGGAACCAGCCTCTCAGTGGTTTCCACAATGGTTTCTGTGGGGTTCAGGGAACTACAAGTTTCCCTTGCTGCTTGGCTATGGGTAACTGCACACACCATCCCCTGTTTTAGATTGTTGCCCAGGATCACATCCACTGCTAAAGTTTTGGTTACAGCCACCTGTTGCACAGTTCCCCCTGTTTCACCCCAGTCCAGGAGAACACTAGCGAGGGGCAATGTTTTCGCCTCACCAGTAAAGTCCTGTACAGTGATGTATTTATTGGGTATAAGCTGACCAGGCTCTACCAGATCCCCTTTTACCAAGGTCAAGGATGCCCCTGCATCCCTTAACCTTTGCATCTGTACAGAGTTCACCAAGACTGGGTGCATGTGTACCCTCATGTTCACTGGTATGCTCCTAGGGACACACAAACAACCCACTTCTTTTCTAGTTCCATTTTGCGTATTATTGCTCATTCTTTTGAAACATAGAAACATAGAATTTGACGGCAGATAAGGACCGCTTGGCCCACCCAGTCTGCCCATTTCCCTACCTGATGGATAAGCTGCAGGTCCTAGTTAACCAGCAGTCTACTTCTTCCTATCCCCCCCCAGAATTGCCTTATGACTGTCCCATGCATGCTTGAATTCCACCACTGTTTTTGACTCCACAACCTCCTCTGGAAGGACGTTCCATACATCCACAACCCTCTCTGTGAAAAATACTTCCTCAAATTACCTCTGAGCTGCCCCTTCTATCTTCAAATTGTGCCCCTTGTTCTTGCACACTTTTTTTGAAAGATGCTACCCTCTTGGACTTTGTTGATTCCTTGAGGTACTTGAAAGTTTCTATCATGTCTCCCTCTCCTCCTTTCCTCGAGGCTATACATATTAAGCTCCTTAAGTCTCTCTTCATATGTCTTCCGGTGCAGACCCTGCACCATTTTAGTTGCCCTCCTCTGGACAGCTTCCATGCTATGTCTTTGCGGAGATTGGGTCTCCAGAACTGCATGCAGTACTCCAGATGGGGTCTCACTAGCTGTCTGTACAGAGGAATAATAACTTCCTGTTTTCTACTGGTGATGCCTCTTCCTATGCATCCCAGTATCCCCCCAGCCCTCCTTGCTGCCCTCTCACATTGCTTGCCCACCTTTAGGTCATCTGATATGACTACCCCCAGGTCCCTTTCCATTTTGTTGTTGTTAGTAGCTCACCCCATTGTGTACTCTTCCCTGGGTTTTGTTTCCCAGGTGCATTACATGCACTTCTTAGCATTGAATCTAAGCTGCCATACATTTGACCATTCCTCTAACCTTGCCAGTCCTTCTCATCCTTTCCACTCCACCTTGTGCATCAACTCTGTTGCAGATCTTTGTGTCATCTGCAAAGAGACATACTTTTCCTTCCAGTCCCTCTGCAATGTCGCTTATAAAGACATTGAAGAGGACAGTCTAATACTGAACCCTGCGGTACCCACTACTAACCCCTTTTTCAGAGTGGACTCCATTTACTATTACTCTCTGTGTCCTGTTCTCCAGCCATTCTTTACCCAGGCTGTCATCTTGGGACCCACTCCCAGGCTGGCTAACTTGTATATTAATCTTTTGTGTGGGACTGTGTCAAATGCCTTGCAAAGTCTAGGTAGGCCATGTCACAGCCCCTCCCTGATCAACTACTTTGGTCACCCAGTCAAAGAAATCTATCAGATTTGTCTGGCATGACCTTCCCACTGTGAATCCATGCTGCCTTGGGTCCTGTGCCCCTCTGGCCTCTAGATACTCAACAATTCTTTCCTTCAGAGTGATTCCATCATTTCCCTACCACTGAGGTTAAACTAACAGGTCTGTAGTTTCCTGCTTCTGCCTTGCCCCACTTTTGTGAAGGGAAATCACATCTGCCCTCCTCCAGTTCTCAGGTACCACCCCATCCTCACATGATTTGTTAAAGAGGGTAGTCATGGTGTCACTAGTTCTACCTTAGTTCTTTTAGAATTGGGATGAATCCCATCAGGTCCCATTGCTTTGTCCACCTTCAGTTTCGAGTTCTTTCAGAACCCTTTCTTTGTAAATGGGCTGGTATCAACTTCTGTATCCAGAGTGTTTACTGTTTGTTTTAGTACCTCCCTCTTCCTTTGTAAATACTGAGCAAAATATTTGTTTAGTATCTCTGCCTTTTCACAGTCACCTCTGCCCACCCTCCTCCCCTTTATTAAGCCTCACTATCCTCCTCATGATCTTTCTTCGCCCCTGATGTACCTATAAAGGTTTTATCCCCTTCTTAACTGAGTTGGCTATCTTTTCCTCGGTTTGGGCCTTTGCTTGTTCTGACTGCCTTCCCAGCTTCCTTTTGCTTTAACTGATACAGTTCTCTGTCCTGTTCCTTCTGTGATTCCTTGTACTTCCTGAATGCTTTCTTTTCTCTTGAACCTTCACTGCCACTTCCTTTGAGAACCATAGTGGTTTCTTACCTCATTTCATTTGTTTATTTGCTTTACAAGGTTACTTGTTACCTCTGTGATGGCAGTTTTATTATTCCCCATTGTTCTTCCACCCCTCCTTCCTGCCCATTTGCTAGTGCATTCCTTAGGCACTCAACCATTTTGACAAAGTCAGCCTCCTAAAATCCAGTACCTTTGTCTTTGTATGGCTTGACTCTATTGCTGTGTTTATTGTGAACCATACTGTTCGATGGTCGCTAGTTCCCAGATGGCTACCCACTTCTACATCTGTGATCCTCTCTTCATCTCCATTTGAGAGAACCAGGTCTAAGATTGTTCCCTCTTGAGTGGGCTCCAATACTAGTTGTCTAAGGCATCCCCTGTAGGGCATCTAGAATAACCCCACTCTTAGAAGTGGCTGCTGCAACTGCACTCCAGTTAACATCTGGCATATTCAGATCACCCATCAGCAATATCTCCCTTTTTCTGCCATACTAAGTATACTTTCTATCATTTCCTTGTCCATTTCCTCCCCTGAGAAAGGTCTGTCTAACCCTGTGCAGATTGTGGTGCCATTTCCGGTCTCAAATTTACCCACAGTGCTTCTTCTCCTCCCTGTTTACCCTTTTGTTCTGTTATTGATTCCTTCCCTTATGTAAAGAGCTACTCCTCCTCCTCCTCTTTTACCCTCCTGTCCCTCCTGTAGATAGTGTATCCTGGTATGTTTACATCCCAGTCATGGTTTTATTGTACCATGTTTCTGTGACTGCCATGATATCCAGATGTTCCTCCTCCATCAAGGCCACTAATTCAGGAAGCTTGTTACTCAGACTACGGCATTGGTACTCATTGCTCTCCATTTTTGATGGCTTTACTTTCTGTTGCAGCATCCCCACTGACCTTTCTACCTCAGTCTTTTCCCATTTAGTACCCTGTTTTGTAGGGAGGCTGGGATTTTTTCTGCTGTATCAGTGCCTCCCCTTGACTAGTTTAAAAGCTTGCCAATGAAGCATTTAAACCAATTACTCAAAGACTTGTTCCTTCCTGGACAGATGCAGACCATCCTGCCAGTATAGGCTGGTGTCCCTCCAGGTGGAACCCCAGTCCCAATGAAGCCAAACCCTGTGCTCCACCATTTTTCAACCACTCATTAAACTGCATGGTGTAAAGTACCCTTGTCTCACTCATGCCATTTACAGGCAACACCTCTGAGAAGAATACTGTGTGTGCTACTTGTCTTAGGCCTCTCCCCAGTTCTACAAAGTCCTTCTGCACTGCTCTAAGCTCATGTTGAGCCAAGTCATTTGTCCCTAGGTGGACAATGACATCCAGCTCAGACTCCTGTGCAGGTGTTCTCGTGATCCTGAGGATGCACTTCCTGTCCCTACAAGCCATGGGATATTGTCTGGCAATATGCCCAGTTTCTTTACATAACCAACGTTCACTTCTCTTTTCAGACAAATCTTTTCTCTGAAACCTGGGGCTAACTGGTTTTGGTGGAGGCAGTGAGGGTTTTAGCTGTCCTGAAGGGGTGCTTTTCCCTTTCTGTGCTGCCACACCTGCCCCATTCACTCTCAGAGCAGGTCTGCTCTTGGCATAGCGGTTCGAGAGTTCAGCAGCCTCTTGCACTGTTTTGGGATCTCAGACCTCCAGCCAGGTTTTTAGCTCTGCTGGGCATGCCCAATAAAACTGTTCTAACAAAATCACATTTTCAATTTTATCAACAGAGTTTGCCTCAATTCCTTCCCACCAATGTTATAAAAACTGACATTGTTTCATGGCTAGCTCCTTGTAGCTCATGTCAGGGCTTCTCCTGAGCTAACAGAATTTAGCTCTGTATGATTCAGCAGTTAATTCAAATTTTTTTAACAGTGCAGCTTTAAGTTTGCTGTAATCATCACTGTCCTCATTGTCCATTTGACCCAATGCATCCTGAGCTTTCCCGGTAAGTAGCGGGGATAGCTGGAAGCTCCAGGACTCTCTAGGAATTTTAGCCTGAATACAAACTTTTTCAAAAGAATTTAAAAAGGCATCCATTTCCTTCCCCCTCTTTAAATTCGGCTATCAATTTGGAGTTAAATTTGTAGCCCAGTCCTGCAGCCCCAATTAAACCCAAGCCACTTACCTGCTCTGGTGCCACTGGTTAGAGCCGTAGCTTCTCCACTTCATGTTGCCTCTGGCGCTCCTGCTCCTCATGGTCAATGTCTCTCTGTTCTCGCTCTGCCTCTCAGCATTCTCACTCTGCCTCACAGTGTTCTCACTCTTTCTTTTCCTCTGCAGCTCACTGGTGCTCACGCTCCTCACAGTCTGCCTCCTGCTGTTCCTGCTCTGCCTCTCATCTCTCCCATTCTCTTTTCTCCTGGAACTCAAGTTCCATTCTGCGCAACTCAATTTGCTGCTTGAGTACTTCTGGATCCAGGATACTGGTGACCTTCCCCTGCTGCTGTGGCCCTTCACTGACAGTGGCCCTGTTGCCCTCCTCATCAGATCTGGACACTGCACTGGCCACTAGCCCTGCCACACTCAAGGTTTGGTCCTTTTCAGTCATGGTCTGTGACTCAGTGCTCTGGGTATCTGCTACCATCAGGGCATCCACTAAGTTCTGTTTACTGGCTTTTGCCTTGAACGGGACTCCTCTGTCCCTGCTCAACTGCTTTAAGTACTCTGACTTGCACGTTAGAAAAAAAATAAAATGGGTAGGAACTTGACTGTATGCCAAGTGATATAGTTCTGTCTCCTTTTTTAAAAAAAAATCACTGCCTTTTCTTTCTTTGCAAGTGAGCTGATGGTCTCAAACTGACACACTGAACAAAAAATGCTTGTAATACCAACATTTTTAGCACCGCTGCCAACCAATCTGTCACAAACCCACTCCACAGGTCAGGCCTCTGCTCCCAAAATGCCAACCTCTGAGCACAGTCTTGTGAATGGTTAACAGAAACAGGGTAACCCTCCTGTCTGTTTTGCGGGTTTGAATCAACCTTTGGTCTCAGTTCTGGAGGGATTCAAACTGTGAATCTCTTGCTAGCATACCCAATGCACAGGCTCAGATAATTCTGCCTTTGAGGGGCCAGATATCTTTGCCTATGGGCACCTATCCAGGTGTACAAAATGAACCCTTAAAAACTCTAATAAAGACCTTAGAATGCTCTCACCTTTTTCCAGTTTGGTATCACCATTCAAGCTTATGCACAGTGTTTGCTTTAACCATATATACTTCATTTGTTAAAGAAAAGAAATTCAAAGACAGACCAAGTAGGCTCTAAAAATAGAGTTTTACTAAAATAGATAAAAGTATGTCAAACATAAAATACAGAACCATTATATCACAAGAACCATACCATCTTTTAAAAGAACAAGGTTTTAACAGTGCAATTTCTACTACAATACTTAGATTTTGTCTTTCTCTACCTGTATACTTGCTTAAAGTGCTCAAAGATGTTTCTTTGTCAGAGTGTAAATAAAAAGTGTCTCTAAAGGAAAACAGAATCTGTTTAAAAGACTGTCTTTGCCAAACCCTTTGTGTGAGGTCACCTAGCTCCTCCTCTGTTTATGAAAAATCATACACCCAGGATATTTTATCATATTAGAAGGTAAGATAATGTAAGGTTACATCAGCAGAAACTCCTTTCCCCATGTGTCTTCCCCAATCAAGTCTGTAAATTTCCTTTCATCTATGAGCAGTATCCCTTCTCACACAGACATCAAAGCATTTATGATTTCCCACAAGTGTGCCAAACCTGGTTTCCTCCTCAAAACATCATAAAATGGATGCTGATTTCCCTCTTAGCAGTTAAAGCTATATTTAACTTAAACAAACAGGAGATTCTTGATTAAGGCCTGTTCTAGTCTATAATTAGCTTCTGGTCTTCCAGGCAACACCTTGTATCTAAAACCAGTATGTGTGTGTGTGTGTGTGTGTGTGTGTGTGTGTGTGTGTGTGTGTCATCTCATATGCTGTCTCAGCATCTCTCATGAGAGACAGTCCATAACACATTTTTATATTACAAAAAATCATAGTGTACTCAGAACAGGCTGTCCACATGTCACAGCTAGCATTTATGTATATGTTGTACTAACAAATAGGGCTAAGGACATCTACCCTACAAGAGTAGATGTCAGGATAGGTATGCACATGATTGCTATATGCTGTACTTTCTAATATACACATGTATTTCTTGCTTACAAGATGTTAGAACACTTGTGTCCTTGTAGTGTTATGATATATGAGCCAGCATTGCCATCTTCTGATGATTTGTATTACTACACGGCTATGTACAAACTGTACTTTCTTTGTTTCCACAAAGTGATGACTATAGCAACATTGTATAATGTTATCTAGGACTGTGGAGCCACTTCTAATTTAGCCAATAGGGCTCATCTCTGTAACTAGAAATGTTTCCATCTTACAGCAACTATTGTACGTATCTTAGGTATATAATGTAAGACCTGATTACCTGAAAGAGCTTCTGGTGCCTTACCTACCAATGCGACCACTCCGCTAGGCCAACGAGGGGTTGCTAGAGGTCCCAAGGGTAATTTTAAAATCTTCCGGCACCCGAGCTTTTATGTTCGTGGCGCCGACCCTCTGGAATTCTCTACCACATTGGATTAGAGAGTGCATGACGGTGGAGGGTTTTAAAAGGGGCTTAAAGTCTTTTGTATGGAGCAAGGCATTTGCAGATAACTTGGATGCCGATTAATTGTTTGTAGTCAACTGAGTTTTTAAATATGTTTTAATATGTTTTTATTGTATTTTATTGTAATGCACCTTGGTTTTGAGAAAGGCGCATATAAATAAAGTTTATTATTATTATTATTACGTCTTTTACCTCGGAGACCTGGAGATGTGAAGATTCCTCGAGGTATAGGGAATGTATAGCATTGGCTCCCAGTTTCTAATGGGAAGAACTGCTTAGGGAAACTGTGATTTTGCTTTTGGTAGTAAGAAACAAGATTTATTACTCATGTGCAATGTGTTTGTGATTCCTTGCATTCCCATTATTTCCATGAATCTGATAGTGAGGGTTTAGACCTCCTGACAATACTCTTTGCAAAAAACTATGTTAATGCTGTATTTAGGGTTTTGTATAATTTAGTATCCTCATTTGTATGTGAAGTCCAGGGTCCTCTGGGCCCTGCAATTGTATTTCTATTGAAACAGAAATTAACTTTTCAGCACAGCCTTCATATTACCCACCTCAAGAACCTGGTAATGAAAATTTTGAAATCCCCGCCAAAACATGATTCTGCACCACCACAATTCCATTGCGCGCCACAAGTGTGAAAACACGGTTTGGACAGTGTTTCATAAATGACAGCTATCACGTTAATGAGGTGGTGTAAAGAGATGGTTTATTTTGGAATTTTGGGTTAAAACATTTAAAATTGTCGTTGTGAGTGAGCATAGCAAAATTTCAAGGTACGTGCATCACACTGCCATTTTTATGTATTTTTCCCCAAATATTCCACCTAGCCAATTTTGACCCCACCTCATGAACAAGGTTGGTAAAAATTTTCAAATCCCAGTCAAAAGGTAATTTTGCCAAGTGACTGTGAAATCCCCTTTTGGGCAAGATTTGCATAATTCCACCAACATTGTTTATGAGTTGGGGTCTCAAAAAGGCCATGTTAAAGATTTGATGCAACAATACACAAAAATTGCAAAGTTATTGACCAAAGTTGAAAACCACATTTTAATACATTGAAATGTAGTTACCTTAGTTTCTCAGTTACACAGAAAAATAGAAACTGATGGCAGATAAGGGCCACATGACCCGCTTAGTCTGCCCATTTTCCCTACCTACTGCAATTCTACAGATCCCACTTGATCTCCAGCCTTTACCCTCTCTTTCCTATTGCTATGGTTCCCTCATGCCTATCCCATGCATTCTTGAATTCCTTACCTTTTTCCCTCATCACCTCCATTGTGAGGCTGTTCCATGCATCCACCACCATTTCTGTGAAAAAATACTTCCTCAGATTACCCCTGAGTCTACCCCTCCAGTCTCTTGTTCTTGAACATCTTTTTTTCTGAAAGATGTTACCCTTTTGTATCATATTTATGCCCTTGAGATATTTGAAGGTCTCTATCAAATCCTCCCATCTCTCTCCTCTCTTCCAGGGTATACTTATTGAGATCCTCTAGTCTGTCCTTATATGACTTTTGGTGCAGACCCAGCACCATTTTTGATGACATTCTGGACCAGACTACTCCAGATGATGTCTCATCAATGATTTGTACCGTGGTATCACCACCTCCTTTTTTCTGCTGGTGATACCTCTCCCTATGCACCCCAACATCCCACTGACTCTCCCTACAGCCTTTTCACCATGCTTGGTCACCTTTAGTTCATCAGATATAATTACCCCAGGTCCATTTCCTGTTTGGTGGTCGTCAGTACCTCCCCTCTCATCATGCCTGAGGAAGTTGTCATTAGTAGTTCTAAACATATGTTTAAAAATTGTCTGGATAAATACATACTATCTGGTAATATAATTGATTATTATTAGTATCTCTAGAGCATTAAGTAGTAAGCTGTTGGTTAATTAGGATCTGTAGCTTATCTGTTAGGTAGGAAAATGGGCAGACTAGGTGGGCCAAGTGGTCCTTATCTGCCATCAAATTCTATGTTTCTATTAAGGGTATAAAAGCCCCCTAGCTCTTACAAAACCTTAGTATGAACCTTAGTATGTACTCCTCTCTTGGGTTTCTGTACCCAAATGCTTTATTTTACACTTCTTTGCATTGAATGTTAACTGTCACACTTTTAGGGTTACCACCTTTTAAGAAGCTAAAAGTGGGACATTTCTTACCGAAACATGATTTTTCGCAGGACAGTACGTAACCTTGACCAGCACAACAGACTTGTTTTCTCTATATAATCAGAATTGTCCAAATATTGTAGTTTCTTGGTTGCTTCTATGGTTTCATATCATTTTAATGTATTTTAATTAAGATACTACAGTTTTCTACAAGATTTAGTAGAAAGTTAGAAAATATTTTTTTCTAATAAAAAGTCAGGACATGTAGTATTTTTAATGTTTTTTTGCAGGACACAGCTGCCCAAATCAGGACTGTCCTGTGAAACTCAGGACAGGTAGTAACTCTACACACTCTTGGCCACCCCTCAAGCCTGCCTTGGTCCCTCCTAATTTTTTCCACCCCCTGTAGTGTCAACCCTATTGCAGATTTAGGCATCATCTGCAAAGAGGCATACCTTCCCTTCCAGTCACTCTGCAATGTCGCTTATGAAGACATTAAAGAGGACTTGCCCCAGAACTGATCCTTGCAGCTCCCCACTGGTCACCCACCTCTCCTTGGAATGAACTCGGTTTACCACCATGCTCTGTGTTCTATCCCCTTACCCAGTTTCTGACCCAGCTTACCATCTTGGGATCCAACTCAAGGCTGCCCAGCTTGTTTACAAGTTTTCTATTTGGAACAGTGTTGAAGGCCTTGCTGAAATCCAGGTAGGCCACATCCACCTTCCCTTCCTGATCTAATTCCCTGGTCATCCAGTCACATAGATCAGTCAGATGTGTTTGATATGGCCTTCCCACTGTAAATCCATGCTGCCTAGGATCCTGTGATCTGCTGGATTCAAGATATACCACAATATTTTCCTTTAACAATAATTTCATTAATCCTTTCCATCAGTAGTGATTCCATTCATTTAAACCACAGAATAATATTCCGCAATTCATGTAAACCATGGAATAATAGTCCACAGTTCCTGTAAATTGCAGAATAATATTCTACAGTTCATGTAAACAAAGGAATAATAGTTTGCAATTCATATGAAAAATCTCACAAAAAAGGATTCCCAATATGAATTATGTATAGCAGCATCAGAGGTTAGAGGACAGGGAAGGATTTATCTTGTCAGTGACTGTGGAGGTCCTCCCCCTGCAACAGAGTGGAGACCTGCAGTGAACAATTTACGATACTGCTTTGCAGCATCAGGGGTAAAAGGGAAGGAATAGGAACAGTACTTTTCAAGTTATAACCCTGCAGTGGAGTGGAGAAGTCATCTCCATACACAGTTCTGGACTTAAAATACATTATGGATTATGAAACTGAAACTTACAACAACAAGTAATCATTACTGTTTGTGTGGGGCACTAAGGAGCTACACTGGGCTCTCGAGTTGTTTTTTGGCCCACCCTGCCACCCCTCTCCACCTCACATATTAAATGCTCAGCTAAAAGGGTTGGAACAATTAATTACCACCTATAGGTGATCCTTATAAATTCCAAAAATGATTTAAAGTTATAAGGGACTATTTGTTTAGTGATCTAAATTATATTCTGTAAACATTACATTGCATAACTGTTTTTGGCTGGGCATACATTTTTGTGAGAAAAAGAAAAGGACAGAGAGATAAGAAAAGTGCATGATAATCATGGATTTAATAAAATATTAGTAGCTTTTTAATTACAGTATAGCTTAAACAGATATATAGTATATACATCATTTTAGCTACAATATTCATTGTGCTGGTGGAACATGAACAAAACTAGAAATGGATGAAGTGAGGATGCATGTGGGTATGTTGGGCTTCCTTCTGGGAGTGTGGGGGGATGCTGGTGGGTGAAAAGAGAGATGGGTAGGGTGGTAGGCTGTAACAACTGCAGAGTGCCAATCTTTCTTAAAAATTCATGGAGAGTGGGGGATTGTTTGGTGTACAGCAAATAATGCATCTTAAAAATGTGATCAGAGGGCTACAGGAGGAGCAAAGGAGGGAACAGTGGTCTGCAGTAGCTAACAACCCAACAGATGGAGTAAGTAGATGGGGAACTGAGTAGGAAGGACAAATAGAACCAATAGGGGGAAAGAGCAGGAAAAGGGTGACGGATAGGGAACTGAGACAGGGGGACACAGGCCAAGGGTCAAAAGAGAGCAGAAATGGGGAAGAATGGAAGATGGGGGAGGGGAGATAACAGATACAGAAGCAGTAGTAAGGGGGAGCTGGTAATAGGAAGGAGGAAGTATGTGGTGGTGAGGGGGCATCGAAAAATCGATTCTCAGTACTGGCAGGATTGGGTGATGTGATAGAAGGAGCAATCAGAGGAGGAACTAAAAATAGTCCAGAGAAACACGGAACAGGCAGGAGAACAACTGGAGATGATTCAACAGGGGCAGAAGATGGAACAACTGTGCTGGAAGATGAGGGGAAGTCCAGAGGAAGGGGTCGGGATGAAGAGAGACCAGGGAACATGGCTCATGGAAAAGAGGAGAGAATACTAGTGCTGGGAGACTCAATACTAAGAGGAGTCATATGGGGAAGCAAGGGGGAGAGAGGCATAGTCACATATAGGTGGAGGCCATGTCAGGTATGACAGTGGAAAGGGTGGATCAGTCTGTTCTAAAGTTTGTTAGCAGGGGTAGGGTGAAACCACATATAGTTCTGCATGTGGGAACAAATGACTTAGTGAGAGAGATGACATAGGTGGTTCAGAGGAGGTTTGAGGAGACAGGACTAATATGTGAGGAGGCAGGAAGATCAGTAGCTTTCTTGAAAGTACTTGCAGTGCCCAGGATGGGCACTGCAAGGAAACTGAGGATAGAGGAATTTAACAAATGGCTAAGAACCTGGTGTCAATCCAAAGGTTATGGGCTGGTGGGTGATTGGGGAGGGACCTGGGAGGATAGGGATCTCTACAGTAAGGATAGACTTCACCCAAGTGAGTAGGGCAAAAAGGTATTGAAGCAGAGGATGAGGAATTACATAGTAAAAGAGAGGCATTCAAACTAGGAGCAGGGGGTGGCAAGTGGGCAAGAGGCAGGCAGAATCCACAGGAAGGGAAGCTGAATGAGCTTACCCCCCATGCTGGAAGCAATGGGGAAAAAGGAAGTAGAGAGGATGCTAGAAAAGGAGAGCAGGATGGGGAAGGGGGAAGGAAAAAGGGTGGAGGGTGGTCATCTTGAACGCTAGAAGCCTAGGGAACAAAACAGCAGAGCTACAGGCTCTCATGGCAGAAAGGGAGGTGGACATGGCAGCCATCACCAAAACATGGGCCACCCATTACCAGGACTGGGACCTGGCAGGACCAGGGTATAAGATATTGTGCAGAGATAGGGTAAATGGATAGGTTGGGGGGGTGGCACTGTATGTGAGAGAAGGACTGAAATGTGTTCATGAGGAGGGAGTTGGAGGAGGGTAGTACAGAGTCATTATGGATGCAAATCCAGGATTCCAAGAATATGGCTCTCAGGACGGGAGTAGTGTACAGGACACGTGCCAGACAGAGGAGTTAGACAGGGAACTAGTGGGACAGATCAGAAGGGCCTGTGGAAAGAGTAGCACAGTGATTGTGGGGGACTTCAACCTGTTGGGAGTGGACTGGAGTACCCCAACCACCACGAACAGAAGGGAGCAGATACTTCTGGATGCATTCCAGGATAGCTTCCTAATGCAAATGGTCAGCGAGCCAACCAGGTTAGGGAACACCCTAGACCTCATGTTGGCAAATGGGGAGTTTGTGAGGGAGCTGAGAGTGGAAGAACCGCTGGCAGGAAGCGACCACCACTCAGTGTGGTTCACGTTGATAATGGATAAGGAGGGAGTAGAAACAGGTACAGGGGGTTGGACTTCAAGAAGGCCAGCTTCGGGAGGATGGGAAGGTAGTTAAAGGGTATCTAGCCAGAATTCAAACTAATATGAACGCTTAATAGAGGTGGGATGTCATAAAACTGGGGACTGAGGAGGCAACGAAAACCTGCATCAGGGTCCAGAGTAATAGAGCTAGGGCCAAGAAACCCAGCTGGTTGAGCAAGGGGGTCATGGAGAAAGAAAGAAATAAAAGAGCCGCCTTTAGGAGATTCAAAAAAAACAGGGAGAGGGGAGGACAGGGAGGATTACCTGAAGGAATTGAAGGAGGTGATGAAAGCAGTAATGGCAGCCAAGGTGTCTAAGGAGCTCAGGCTGGCTCAAGGCATCAAAAAGGGAGAGAAGGAATTCTTCAGGTACATCAGGAAGAAAAGGAGTTGTAGGGACAAAATAGTAAGGATTAAGAGGGATGGGGGTGGGTGGAAACAGGAGCAGAGCAGGCAGAAGTGCCTAAGGAATACTTCTGCTCTGTGATTACTAAGGAGAAAGGAGGAGCGCTACCAAGAGGGGGTGGGAGGTCAGGCTCAGGGGGGAAGGAGGTGACAGATGGGGGAATCACAGAGGGTAGAGTACTGGAGGGCCTGAGGGTACTGAGGGTGTACAAGACACCAGGGCCAGATGGCATTTACCCTAGGGTACTGAGAGAGCTGGCAGAAATCCTGTGAGGGCCCTTGAGAGACCTGTTCAATGCCTCCCTGGTCTCAGGAAGTGTACCTCAGGACTGGAGGATGGCTCACATGGTACCCCTACATAAGAGCGGTCCCAAAGATGAACCAGGAAACTACAGGCTGGTAAGCCTCACATCCATCATGGGAAAACTGATGGAGACAATCCTGAAGGAGAGGCTGGTGTCCCTTCTGGGGACCAATGGGCTGCAGGACGTTAGGCAGCATGGGTTTGTCATGGGTAAATCCTGTTAGACCAACCTGGTGGATTACTATGACTGGGTAACTAGAGAGTTGGACAAGGGCCATGTAGTGGATGTCCTGTTTCTGGACTTCAGTAAGGCATTAAACTCAGTGCCACATGGGAGGCTGGGTAGTAAGGTACAGGTGCAGGAGCGAAAATGGTGGGATGGGTAGTAAAGTGGCTACAGGGAAGGCAGCGGAGGGTGGTGGTGGGAGGGGAGCTCTCATCTCCGAGGGCAGTGATAAGCAGAGTACCGCAATGCTCAATGCTGGGACCAGTGTTGTTTGGGTTGTTCATATCAGACATCTCAATGGGCATCAAGAGCAAGATCAGTTTGTTTGGAGATACACCACGATGGGAGCAGTAGTGGATGACCCAGGAGGGTGGAATGGGTTTCAGAATGATCTTTCAAAATTGGAGACCAGGTCAGACACCTGGCAGTTGGGGTTCAATGCCAAAAAGTGCAAGGTGCTACCTTTCAGGGCAAAAAAAAACAAGAAGGAGCTATCTGCTGGGGGGTGGGGGTTCAGCTAGGCATGACAGAGAAGGATCTGGGGGTGATTATAATGGGCTCAAAGAACAACTCATCACAATGCAGGAAGGCAGCTGCAAAGGCCAACAAAATGCTGGGATGGATTGCCTGGGGTATATCTTCAAGGAGAGGGGAAGTGATCCTGCCATTGTATAGGTCACTGGTTAGGCCACACCTGGAGTACTGCGTGAAGTACTGGTGCCCATATCTGAAGAGGAACATTAAGTTACTGGAGGGGGTGCAGTGCAGGGCAACAAAGATGATCCATGGACTAGGGGACATACCCTATGTGAGCAGGCTGAGGGAGTAGAACATGTGCTCACTGGAGGAGAGAAGAGACGGGGGATATGATTGAAACCTTCAAGTACATGAAGGGAATAAACAAGACAGGCACAGAGGGACTATTCAAGTTAAAGGGGGGGTAGGGGCACTCAAGGTCCCAATCTCAGATTGGAGAGGGGAAGGTTCAGAAGGAAAATGAGAAGACACTTTTTTATGGAGAGAGTGGTGTCTGGGTGGAACGCGTTGACTGCGTCATTGGTATCCAGTAGAACAATGGACTGCTTCTAAAGGGGATGGAATAGGATACAAGGGAGGGTCAGGGGAGGGGAGGGAGGGGCAGCTGCAGTATAAGGGTTGCTAGCTGCACACTCGAGCAGACTCAATAGACCATAAGGCCTTTATCTGCTGGCAAATTCATATGTTCGTATGAAAACTTCATATAGCTATTTTAAAGTGCTTACTGAGCATGTTCGGAACCTGATTTTTAAAATGCAATAACTTTGGAATGGATTGATATTTTTCACCACACCAGTGAAAGGCACTTCTGTGGGCCAAGCCCTTTGTACCCTGAAAATTTCAGACACAAATTCCAAACTGTCTGGGGGCTACGCAATGACAAATAAACATAAAAAAAGTGATTTCCTGCATTATTTTGCTATCCACATCTTGGAATCTACAAATCCAACCAGAATGAAACTTGGAAGGTCAAGAGATCTTCCCCCACAAAACTGTGCATGTAAACTTTTGTGCAAATCTGTTGAATGGTTTCAAAGATATTAAAGTTCAAAATGTGACCTTTAACATCAGTGTGCCTACTCAATCCTAAATAAACCCATGTGATAATTCTTTTTATCTTAGCAACTATATGTGTAATTGTAAAATCTTACATTTATACAGTGCATATAGTTACTACATCATGGTCTATTTATACACCTAGTTGCTCTGTCATCACTACTGCATGTCTACATCTTACATTTATACAGTACAAATTGTTACTACATAATGGCTTATTTAGGCATGGAAATAAACCCATGTGATAATTATTTTTATCAGAGCAACTGTATGTGTAAACGTAAAATCTTATATTGATACGGTACATATAGTTATAACATCATGGGCTATTTATACACCTAGTTGCTCTGTCATCACTACTGCATGCCTACAGTTGCATATCAGCTCCCATGCAAAAAGCCAGCATCATTCTTAATACAAACCCATACTTTCTGTGGTGCTTCACAACCATGGTACACACATTTTACTTTTTTTTTTTTAAAAACAAACTCCATCCTGAACTGCTCTCAACTCCAAATCAACAGAAGCTAGAAAGAAAAAGATAACCACCCCAGTAGCAGATAGTGCGTATGGGTCAAAAGCAGCCAAATCAATAAAGAAAATGGCTCTGCACCTATCTAGAATCCCCAGAAAGGATCTGAGCCTTACTCCAAAATGTCAGAGTTAAAAGCATTTGTTTTTATTCAGTAGAAATATCTTAAAAAACAAGTACATGGCAAAAATATATATGGGGCAATTCTCAAAGGCATGGCGACTTGTGCTAAATGCCGATGCACCTGGGACCCTGTGCCCGATTCTGTATTGGGCAGGGTCCTGACGGCTAAGTCCCACAGTTTGCACCAACACCAGACATGTACCAAAAGAGAGGGCACACCTGAATAGATTCCCACAAGCCTGCGGTATTGCCCAGTACAATTGCACGAGCAGCCCCCAAGCTCCAATATTATTAATAATTCAGCCTGTGTGGGCTATTGCCCCCCCACACACACACACACAAGCCATAATCCCCAATAGTATTAATATATATGCCCTTGTGGGCTAACAGACCCCCGCCAGTCTCAATCCCCAATATTCCTAACAATGAAGCTCTTGTGGGCTAGGGGACCCCCCACCAGCTCCGATCCCCAATCCCCAAACCTCAAAATATTGTAATGCAGTTTTTAAAATACAAAAAATTTCACATGCCCTGAAGTCCTGGTGGTCCAGTGGCCACCCATCCCCCACATGGCAGTGCCAGACCACCCCGCTCTACCCGACCCATACCCAGTGGGTGACTGGAACACCCCACCTCTCACCACCATGGCCAGCTGCTGACTGAGCTCTACATGAGAGCGTACTGTAAATAGTATGTGTTCAGTGAATGACAGCTGCTGTCATTCACTGAGCACATACTATTTACAGTATGTGCTCATGCGGAGCTCAGTTAGTGGCTGGCCATGGTGGTGAGAGGTGGGCTGTGCCAGTTGCCGGATGAGTACTGGCCAGGGGGAGCAGGGTGTCCTGACACTGCTGAGTGGGGGGCCACTAGGCCACCAGGGCTACAGGGCATGCAAAATTTTTTGTTTTGTAAAAACTGCATTACAGTATTTTGTGGTTCTGGAATCAGGGATCAGGGCTGGGGGGTCTGCTAGCCCACAAGGGCTTCATTGGTAGGCATATTGGGGGTCAGATCAGGGGGCAGTAGCCCACAAGGGCATATTCATTAATACTATCGTGGATCGGGGCTAGTGCATGGGGTGAGGGTGATAGCTCACACAGACTTAATTATTAATACTATTGGGGATAGCCAGCCCAGTGGCACTGAGGGTTAAGGCGCTGGACGCCACACCTCGCACCACGCCAGCGACCCAGGTTCAATGTGGATTTGGGTCATCTGGGGTCAGCCGGTGGGGGGGAGGAGGATCGAGTGACCCTAGGATTGCTCTCCTCCTCCAGGGAGGATAGGGAGGGACTCCTGTGAAGGTGCTGGCTCCTGGCAGTGGCTAGGAGGCAGTGCTGCTCATGGACCAGTGGAAGGGATGGTGTGGGTGGACATCAGACATGCAGCACACAGGAGCGCATGCTGCAGTGTCCTTGGCATCCTTGCATGCCTGTACTGTGTGTGGGGGGGGGTAACTAAGGGGAAAGAATCATGCTGAATCCTCCAGCGCTCATGAGGGTCTGCTGCAGTGCTGCACTGGACACTCTAGGAGCTCTCTCTGGCCCTGACCCCTTGGTCTTCCATGACATGATGTGACCTTAGAGAGGGAGATGGAAGGAGGTTGAACGCTCAGGCATGGCTTCTGATGCAGGAGTCACCAGTAGACCGGATTGGGGCACCAAATGGACCACCCCAGCTGAGGAGGTAGTCGAAATAAATAAAGAAACTAAAAAAAATACTATTGGGGATCAGAAAGGGGGGGGCTTATGTGTCATCATGGTGGGGGGGCTGTAGGGTTCACTTGTGGCACATTGATGCAACCCCAGGTGAATGGCAAAAGTACATTTACACCAGCTCATAGCTGTAGTAAATGTACTTTGATGGATGTCCTCCAGGGGTTGTTTGAGAATCCCAAATTAGTGGATGTGGCAGCCTTCCTTTGTGAATAGGGCACAGCAGCTGCCGTCAACCCCCTTGCACCATGTCACAGCCAAGTTTGTGGTGCAATGATGGCATAAGTCCACTGTGGTGCAAGCAGTTTATGTGCTGTCACAGGTTGCTTTTGTGAATCCCGAATGGTGCAATTACAGTATTGACGCAAAGTGCTACTTGCATCATTCATGTTGGATGCAAGTCACTTTGTGCCATGTGTATCCTTTTGAGAATGGGGCCCATAGTATTACTCCACAGTACAAAAAACTATCCCAACAGCATTTCGAACCACTGCGGGGGCTTTTTCAAGGGTTAGTGTAAATTCTGCTCCCTACTGATATATATACTAGCAGAAATTACTGATAATTAATTCTTAATTGTCAGTGTTTGCTGCTAGTATATATATATATACCAGTAGGGGGCAGAATTTACATTAACCCTTGAAAAAGCACCCACAGATGTGTGAAATGCCATTGGGATCATTTTTTGCACTGTGGGGTAATACTATGTATATTTTTTCCATGTACTTGGTTTTTAAAATATTTCTACTGAATAAAAAACAAATGTTTTTAACTCTGATATTTTGGAGTAAGGCTTGAATCCATTCTGTGGATTCTAGATAGGTGCAGGGTCTTTTTTCTTTATTAATTCAGCAGAAGGCAATGCAGTTATACTGCAAAATAATGCAAAATGCAGCTGTATGCTGTGCAAAACAATGTAATTCAATGGCTATATAGCCCTATTGTCATGCAATATTTCATGAAATATCATTTACTGCAAGTTAATGTGTTGCATCATGGCTAGCTCTGCTGTATATATATATATACTTATAAATAGGTGTGGACAAAAAAAACATGATAGTTCTTTTTATTAGAGCAACAATATGTGTAAATGTAAAATCTTACATTTATACAGTACATATAGTTACTACATCATGGCCTGTTTATACACCTAGTTGCTCTGCCATCGCTACTGCATGTCTACAGCTGCCAGTCAGCTCCCATACAAACAGCCAACATCATTCTTAAAACAAATCCATACTTTCTGTGGTGCTTCACAACCATGGCACACACACTTTACTGCTTTTGTTTGTAAACAAACTCTGTCCTGAACTGCTCTCAACTCCAATTCATTGCAACAAAAGGCTCTCCTTTCTAGGACCCCTGCCACCGCCAGCCAGCACTCCATCAATGGTCTTTTCAGTACAAAGTGTACTGCTTCCTCCATGCCTGCCTGCCAGCTGTAAAAAAAGTACCTCCACATTTTAAACCATAGTGCTACAATAATTCTAGTGACCTCTACTAAGCACTCTATCTCTCTATCTCTCTCTCTTTATCCAGTGGTTCCATGATAATGTAAGCCAGTGTCTCCAAGGCATCCATGAACTTCACAAACTCCTCACAAACTCCTGCAAACAACTCAGACCACATAAAAAAAGGGATCCAAGTGCTGTTTGATCTTATATGCCATGAGTGAAGTGTCCGATGTTAAACAACATGATCACCACACTCACCAATCTGTAGTATGAAGGCGTTATTGAATAAATAGTATAAAAGTGTCGACAAAGATCATGGCACCAACAGGCCGCTGCTAGTAAATCCTGACCGGTTTTGTGGTCTAGCATGTCATCAAGGGGAGGTACTACCTTACAGACTCGGGTATTTTAAATAGGAAAACCATCTCTTAGAGGTACAGTGCAGTGCATACATGTATTGAGTGTGGAAGTGCTTAATATTATAAAAAAAGGTTTTTTGCTCTCTCTTTTCTTTCCATCACACCCCATTATAAAGTGTCAAGTGCTGCATACATAATTGCACTCATTAAATCCTTAATACCACCCCAATTTAAAAATACCAAATTAACTGCAAATCCTATTATTCTATTGCTAAACTGGGAACATTAAATACTCATCACAGTTTCTTATGTAGTACTTCATGTCAAAGTATTCCAAAAGATTCCGAAGGTGAGGTAGCTATGGGCAATTCCTCCTACATCCTGGAAAAGGACACACATAAGGAAAAAGAGTGATTAGTAAAATTCTTGGCTAAGAAGGCACAACAACCACTAAACAGGCAATATTTAACACTACTGCATTGCAATAACTCCCATTTGTTTTACACATCTATTATTTTTCATGCTTTAGTTCCTTTTCATGCATGGAATAAGATCAATCCGATCATTATGACATGGAGGTTGTAAGGCTCCAAAGGTAAAAATCCAAAATGATTCTTTTTCTGTTAGCTTATCATCCAGATTACCTCTCCTCATCCCCAATCTCACCTTTTCTTTTTTTTTAAATCATTTAATATTTTTTGTCGCCCCTCCCCAGACAGCCCCCATCTGACCAACCCCCCCAAGCACCATCACCCGGAATTATCTGGGCTTACCTTATGCCCAGCCCAGAAGCAGAGCCTGTGGGGAGTCAGTCACCATCCTGCCACTGGCTTTTTCCTCTGTTTTTACCCCAGGGGTCCCAGGAGTGGGTACGCATGCATGTGGAGGTATGCATTAGTCCCACGGCCCCAATAATGACCCCTTCCCTCCCATCCCAGGCCTAGCACCTGGTTCCTCCTGGCCTGTGCTGCCCCCAGCCTCTACCAGGTGGCAGCCATCAGCTGGAGAAAGCCCCTTGCACCTCCCCAGAGAGGAGAGCTTTCATGTCGGCAGCTCCATCCACCTCGGTCCCCCCACCATCGACATCCAATGGCCCAGGCTCATTCCCGAGCCCGGGTTGCCGGCGTTCCATGAGGTAAGGCATCCAGTGCCTCAGCCCTCAATGGCACCGGGCTGAATCTCACCTTTTCTATGTCACAAAATTTGAAACTATTTTGGGCACTTCTATTGCTAGTGTTCCTACAATGGTTGGACAGAGCACTTCTCACATCATTGCTCTGTATTGATCCAATCTGCTCCCCCACCCGCATTTTCAATAGTCTTGTTGTTTTGCCCACATAGAAAGCTCCACATTGGCATGTGGCCAGATATACTGTACAACATTGTCCATAGAACAATTAATGAAGTCCCTAATAGCAAAGCTTTTAGTGCTATTACAAGTGGAAAAAGTCTTACATTTAATCATAAAACTGCAAAAACTTACAATTACCACACTGAAAAAGAACAAGTTGGTAGGGCTGACCTTTGATCGGATAGTCCCCCTTCCAACCCAATTTCTGATAAGTAACAATGCATCAACTTGTCTCTTAGGTTGGTCCCCCCTTTTGTAAACCATTCTGGGTTTCAGTCTGGTCACTTCTGCTAAATTGGGGTTTGCTTCAAGGATATTCCAATTGCTCTATAAGATATCCTGTATTGCTTTTGTGTGCCTGGAGTAAGAATGAACAAAATTCATACGCTTGGTATCACCCTTCTTGACCCGGGGCTCCCTGACTATCAAAAGGCTCGATCTTTCTGTTTGAGCTAGTAAGCCATGAATTAGGTGTTCAAGGTCAAACACGAGCATAGATAAATCATTTATCTCACTTCTCCCCATTGCATATTTTATTTTTGCAGTAGGGATGAGTTAGGGTTGTGGCAGTAGAGTCACTTTTAATTGGTATTTATTTGAAAAAAACAAACAAAAATGCAGCAGACACTTTGGTTCTGTGGTTGTGTGTTACTGTGCTGGACAGACTGGTTGCTTTGGTTTGATAAGGAAGCTACAACAGGCTGACACCACTGACACCCCTAATGCTCCTAATGTGACATTTTATTGCTGGATTCAGTAGAGTTTCAGAATTTCACTGAAAAAATGGTGACTGAGCATAGCAAGTGGGGAGAGAAGTTGATCAATTAATGAAGAGCATGAGCTCTTATTGTGGCTGCTATGTGCAAGGAACATGTGTCAGGGAGGACTACTGCAGCTGCTGAAATATGAAGTTTTGTTTATTTCATGTCAAAGTGAGTGCTACACTGGCATTGTTTGTAGTTACATTGTATTGAAAGTGCTTGTTTTAACATTTTAAACATGTTTTGATATATACATCTTTATTCTTTGTTTTTAGCAGTTGATGTAACTAAAAAAATTAACATGTGAATCTTTGATTTTGTTTTTCATGGTTGGCTTTATTGAGGGGAATAGCAGAAGGTTTGTTTTCAAGTTTTTAGGAGCTGGTGTATTGATATAATCTGTTTACGTTGCTGCTACATGGATTGATATTTTTTTGTGGATTGTTGTAGTAATTACTCATGCTCAAAAGTGCCAGTTAATCAATAAGAACCACATATGATTGGATCCCATTGTAGAATTTCTAGTTTATAACCCAAGGCCTTCTGCTTTTGGTATGGTTTCACTGTCCATGTGGGCATTAAGTTACTATATACATTTCTTAAAATGTATGGAAATTTATGGCAAACAAACTATGCTTTTGCTTATTGGGGTTGGCACCGTTCAAAACTCAAATTACATAGAGGTTGGAAACAAACTATTAGGGTTGCAAACATAATGTCCACAAAATTTTCAAGTTCAAGTGCTTTATTGTGCAACATTTTTTGTGTCTTTACAGGCACAGTAGTCCTTTGTCAAATATAACATTTCATACAAAGAATATAAAATAGTATCATAAAAGCATTTCTTATCTCTCCGAAGTGCAGATAATAATACATTTATTAAAGAATTAGGTTAAATTTATTCATGTTGATTTTATTGTAAAACTAAGTTAGTTTCTTCATATGAATTCCAGTGAGTGAGACTTTAGCAAATGCTCAACTGATAAAATACAAAGAGCATATAAACAAGACGTGCACTACCCACATATAGCTAATGCATATTATAGCTTGTAGTCTCCCAAGACACTGCTAATACTGAGAGTCTAAAGTGAATACCTATATGGAACCTGAAAAAGTTGTCACTCACTGGAAGACATATTTATGTATACAAGTTCTTCATTAGTGAGTGGAATAAATTATTTTCAAATAGATCCTTAACAGAAAAGCTAGCAAATCTTCAGCAATGAAATCTGTAGAAGGGTTTATTAGGATTCTCAGAGTATTTTCTTTAGATTTACTAGAATTAATACAAAATTGGTTTATCAGATTTTGACATAGATATTCATATTTTGAGCAGTGCAATGTAATATGAACTAGAGATTCAAAAGCACCCATACCACAATCACAGTAGTGATCTGAGTTTAATAGTTTCTTTTAGGAGTAAATATAATTAAGTACAGAAGGGATATAATTCTAACCTGAACTTAATAAATATTCGTCTGTCTTTCTTATCCCTTAAGAAAGAAAGGTAAGGTTCAAGTAAATGATTTATTTTGTTTTGGGAATGTCACTTATATAATTTTAAAGACCTTATTTTGTGTATGTCTTCATTAAATGACAATGACTTTTGTTTATTTTTTATTTCTTTTATATAGTCCTGAGAAACTGTGATATTTCTAAGAGAATCCTCCCATAGGTGTTCCATGTTGAAGTCCAGAAAGTTTAGAAAACTGCAATTCAGGTTCTTGTGTCTTAACTTCCACCCACCATACTGCGTCCCCACCTTCATGACCCAAGGAAAGTCTACAGTTATAAGTCCTTAGCTAAATGGTATTGTACCTTATACAGGGTCAACATATTGAAATTGATACATAGCAACCCTAATCCCCATTGTCCCTCTTAGTCATAAGAACCATAATAAGACATTTCCAAATGTTATCGCCATTGTGTTCGTATTCCTAATAGTTTATTTCCACCCTTTGTGTGGTTTGCATTTTATGCAACAATAATCCTAATAAGCATTAACACAGTTCTTTGCTATTATTTGCACAGTTTGAGATATGTTTGGGAGCAATCCTAATGAGTATTATCATTGTTCTTTGCTATGTGTGTGTGTATATATATATATATATATATATATATATATATAGTGAAGCCAGTCATGATACAACACATTAACTTACAGTAAAATACATGTCACAAAGTACTGCAGTTGAAAAAGAGCTTAATTGCTATTGAAGTACACTGTTCCCAGCAGCATACTGCAGCATTTTGTGATATACTGTACTGCAGCATTACTGTGTTGCACCCTCTCTGGTACTGCTGTATAGATATAGATATGTATAGTATATATATTTATACAACACTTGTGATAATATTTAGCAACATTTATCATTGATATTTTTGATTCCTTCAGACTGAGAGTGAAAATACTGCAATATTCTCACTCTAGGTCCGCATCGGCAAAAATATCATCACTGCAGCTCCTCCTTGTTTGGAGCCAGCAGCACAAGCAGCACAATTAGAACTCACCTGCTCAGCTGCACACCGGCTCCCATTCCCTAGTTTCATAATCTCATTGCATCACTCAAAGCACTTTGACCCTGACTTCTCTGCTCGCCAATCATGACTTGTAAATAAAAAATAAATATTAAATAGCCAAACATTTCTCACTCTTTCCTGATTTCACCTGCCTGTCAAAAGGATGCTATATTTTAAGCATTATACTGTCCATCGTTTTCACACTGTGTCTGATCAACGCTCTCACTTCCACCTGACCAGCACCGTCACATCACTCCCAGTGACAACAGTTCTTTTCCCCGAACAGTGCAGAAACCCCCCCCCACACCCCAGCAACCTGCATCTTTCAGATAGCCACCACAGACGTGGTACCTGAACATGCACTGATACAATGATGCATGACACAAATGTATCATCAGCATCAGAAAAAAAGAACAACGTTTGCTCATCCTGACCTCGGGACCACTCGGTCATCCAAAATACTAATTAAATAACAAAACTGGCTAATATAACAGACTTCAGCTAATGAAAATCACAAGTGTAGCATATAAGAAATATGCTATGCCTGACAATAGAAATAGCTGTAACATTTCTTACTCGTGCAGTTTAACCTTTGACATCTCTCATGGCTCTGCCATGAGTTATGTCATAGGTCAAACTACAGTACACTGGGGAGAAATGCATTTATTTAACATTTTTGTAACCATGAAAGGCACATTGAGCAGAGGCTTATTTCCATGTGTGACCCGGGGAGTGGGGGAACAGAACACAACAGTGGGTAAATGCAAAGCATTAGAAAACATTAGGGTATCTACAAAATACAAATTAAACAATACAGCACTACAAATAATACAGGGTATTTAATACAACTGTGCAGTAAATAACATCAATAAACTGTACAGTGGTACAAAAATACAAGGTAACAATACAACTGTGCAGTAAAATAAAACAATATGGCTAAGCTGTTACATTAGTTGGCAGTGGGAAAGAGAGTGAAGGCAGGCAGGCAAAAATGAGAGGGGAGATAAATGCATTAGATCAGGAGGAGATGGGGTAATAGGAGGGGGATACAGCTGAGGAGGAGGAGCAAGAGCAGGAAGAGGTAGGACGAAGTTGATGGAGCCGCTTGAGGGCCAAGAAAGAGAGAGAGAGAGGTGTGAAGGTAGGGGTAGAGCTGGTTCCAGAGGAAGGGGAGCTGGTAGGAGAAGGTGGACTGGCCAGCAGAAGAGTGAGGATGGGGAAAAAAGAAGAAATGGAGGATTCTAGAATGCAAAGGGTAGGAAGAAGGAATAGCAGGGCATAGGTCAGAAGAGAGATATGGGGGAAGAGTCCCAAATCAGTATTTAGTAATGAACGACTAAGAGTGGATTAACTTCTTGTGGGAAAAGGGAGTGAAGGAAAGAGACAATAAAGAGGACAGTGGTGAGTGCATGGAAAGGAATTTGTGGTGAAGCAGCAAAAGGAGTTGAAAAAGGTGTCAAGTCTGGAGAGGTATACAGCAGGGGTAGTACTATAAACTATATCTGCATAGTCCAAGATGGGGCGTATCATTTTGGAGACAAGCACACTACATCTAGGAAGAAAGAGACTGTCCTTATTGCAGTATAGAAAGCCAAGTTTAGGGTGGAGCTTTGAGCATATGGCATCAATATGGGTGGAAAAGTCAAGGCTGCTGTCAAGCCAGACACCAAGGTATTATAAAGCTGGAACTACCTCAAGGGGAATCCATCTGGGGTGAGAAACGCTAGGGGGACCTGGAGTCTGACTAACTTCTGCTTGCAGCCAAAAGTCATTGTTACAGTTTTTTTAGTGTTTACTCTTAACTGGTTAGCACAGAACCAGTTTAGTACTCTGTAAAAATCATGTTGGAGCAGGTCTTGTACTTCTGCGGGGAAGGGCCAAATGTATAGAGTACAGTATTATCCACATACATACTGTATGATATTGGAGCAAAAATAGGAGATGCCATTGATGAAGACTGAGAAGAGAATAGGGCCAAGGATTGACTCTTAAGGAACTCCAGCTAAGATAGGAAGAGGTGAAGATACGGAATTGCCCACCAGGACAGACTATCACAGATGTTTCTGCTAGTGGAATGGCATATCCCATATCAATCAATTAATCAATCAATCTGCCTGTCTGTCTGTCTGTTTGTCTTTCTGTCTGTCTGTCTGTCTGTCTATCTATCTATCTATCTATCTATCTATCTATCTATCTATCTATCTATCTATCTATCTCTATCTATCCTATACTGGCACAGTAGTGCCTGTATAGTTAGGGTTGCCTGGTCACTTCTATGTTAAACCCCAAATTTTGCACTTTAATAACTTTGCAACTGTATGACATATGTGCCCAAAATATTTAACGCACTGTCTGGTACCATAGATCTCTGGATCTGGAAAGTTTTGTTCCAGCTGGATGTGCAGTTGCAGAGCTGCAGAGTGCCAAAAATGTGTAATTTACCATTTAGGTGCAAATTATTTGCTCATCTGCATCTCCAAAAGGGCTTGGGGTCTGGTATGTTAAGAGTATATGGGGTCTGGGCTTCAGATATGCCATTTGAAGGTTTGGCAAAAAACATTAATCCCTTCAAAAGTTATTAAAGTTTTAAGTTTCCTATTATAGCCTATGGGAAAAATTAGATGTCTGGTTCAAAAGCGCTTTTTGCTTTTGCAAAAGCACTTTTTACTGCTGCAAATTGGTTCAGTAGTGTCATACTGCCGGCCTATTGTTTTCAGTTAGTGACAGGTAAAAAAATGCTGTAATTCAAAAAATACATACATACATACATACATACACACATAGTTGCCAGCAGATTAGGCCTACCGGTTTATCTTGTCTGCCTGACGCAACTCACTGGTAGTGCACCTCAGCTGATCTACCACCTACTATTTCATCCCCCCTTCCCCCCTCATCTCCTCCCTGTACTACTCCGGTGATCTCCTTGCCCTCCCTCCACACCATGCCCCTGTGCTGCAGTACTGCTACTTTGTAAATACCAACAGTTGTGTTTTCCTAATAGGGGCATGAGGAACATGATCCTGGAGTTAGATTTTAAAAATACTGCTTGGAAATATGTTTTTTTGCATCGGCCATTGATAGTGTCACAAATATATGGCACTATTTTTGCAAAATAACCACAAATTGCTTTTGTTTTCATGCAACTAAAGGCACTGATGTGTGAAAACTGCTGCAAATTGCAGCACTGTTTCTTGAAAACTGCCACAATTTGCAGCACTACTTTACTGGAAAAAAACATTGGCCCCTGTTAAAAAACAAAAACCTGTTCTGGCCACTTTTTGGGCCAAATAACTATAGAATCATGTTCCTCAGCCCTCGATTAGGTAAACACCTGTTGGTGTTTATTTAATAAAAGGAGGTTTTCTCCTTTTACTGCCTCCAAGGGGGCAGAGGAATGTTTTAATAATAAAAAATGTTTTTGCCAACATCGCGGTACCCAATCCCTGTGTAGGCATGTAGCCCCCCCAGTAGTGTGGGACACTGGGGAGCCCACCCCCAGTGTCCCAAAATATTTAATTGCTAATTACAACACCAGGATGCCCACTCCTAGTATTGGATGCCCCCTGAAAAAAAAGGTCATTGTTTAAAATATGCTTCTGGCATTAGGGTGCCTGATCCCCATGTCAGCATTTTGACTCCGTGTCACTAACTTAATTGCTGTGTATTCTGACAATGGAATTCTCACCCACAGTATCTGATGCCCCCCCCCAAGCCCATTGTTATCCTAGTTTGCTGACTTCGGGGTGCCCAATCCCCATATCAGCATTTGAAGTACACCCCAACAGCACTGTGGAACAATGGGGAGCCCACTCCCAATGTCCCAAAATGATGCTTTTTTTAAACCTGTTAAAAAAGAAAACTGTCCCCTGACATTTTTTAGTCCTGTAAAATATAAAAGAGTCCCTTGTCATCTCCCCATCCTCCTCCCCATCCCAACCCTTCCACTGAGCAACCCACCACCTCACTCCCCCTTGCCATTTACTTACCACCAGAGACTGTTGGCTACCATCTTCTGTGGACCGGGACACATCTGCACTCTTCAAAGCCAAACCGCAAACTGAAGAATCAAGGTAAGTGCCATATAATGGCTGTCAGAGGTGTTTTGAACTTATGATATCTCAGCCATTATTAGGTATTTTTGCACCAAATTTTCAACATGGGCTTTTAGGGACCCCACCTCATAACACTGCCACTGCCATTTCATTACTCAGACCCATAAGGTGATTTTACAGTTGGTGTGCGAGATCACCTTTTGGGACCATTTAGCAAAATGGCAGTGCAATGTTCATGAGGTAGGGTCCCAAAAAGTCCATGTTGAAAATTTGGTGCAAAAGTACCAAAAAACAACCGACTTCCACATGGTCATTGAAATTTTTCTACGCATGCTTGTAATTTTGGAAATGTTTTATAGTTTCACTCCAAATTCTCAGCATTGTTACTTTTTCACACCACCTCATGAACAGTACAGCTGTCATTTTTCACATCCTGCCCGAAACATGTTTTAGCACCTGTGGCACATAATGGCATGGTTGCTGCACAAAATCACTTTTCGGGATTGTGTAACAAAATGACAATGCCAGTGTTCATGAGGTGGGGTCCCAAAAAGCCCACATTGAAAATTTGTTAAAAAAAATCCTGAAAAATGACCAAGTTACATCTGTCTGTTAAATTTTCCCTATGCATGCATGTAACTTTGGTACTTTCCAATATTTTGTCACCAAATTTTCAACATAGCCATTTTTTCACATTACTCATGAAGAGTACAGCTGTCATTTTTTCATTTCCTGCCCGACATGTGTTTTTACACCTGTTGCACAGAATGGCATGTTCACTGCACAAAATCACCTTTTGGGACTGATTAACAAAATGACAGTGCCAGTGTTTATGAAGTGGGGCAGGTAGGTCTTCCAGTGACCATATGCACCATCTACTGCACCTACTTTTCTTTTCCAGTTGTTCAGATATCCCTGCTGTACTGATCTCACTCAACGCTGAAAAGGGGTTTGACCGAGTTTCCTGGGACTTTTTATTTGCCGTGCTGGGCAAGATGGGCTTCCCAGAAAATGTCATTAAGTGGACACAACTTGTTCACTGTTCACCTACTGCATGAGTATGGTGTAACGGTATGCTTTCTGATCCAATTACATTACAACGGGGTACCAGACAAGGTTGCCCATTATCCCCCCTCCATTTTAATTTATATCTGGAACCTTTTATCAGAAAATTGATAGTTTCAGCAAATGTTATGGGCATAAAAGCAGGAAATAGTAGGCACCTTGTATCTGCCTATGCAGATGACTTATTATTGCATCTGGAATCCCAATTTGTGGTGTGCCAGCCTTACTTAGGGAAATTGATCTCTTCTCCAAAGACTCCTACTATAAACTTTATCCAACTAAAACTAAAATTTTCCCATTGAATGGGAAAGCTTTACCGTCAGATGTTGAAGGATACAAACTAATATAGGAACTGAGATTTTTGACTTATTTAGGCATTAAAGTCTATAAAGAATTCCCCTCCATAAAGAGAGAAAATTTTACCATCTTGCTTAATACCCTTGAAACAGATTTAGCTAGATGGGGCAATCTACCAGTCTCTTTATGGGGATGACTAGCCACAATAAAAATGAATGTGTTACCCCGCATTCTTTACCCCATGGGAATGCTGGGCCTTTTTCCACCTAAAAAGTCATTTAAACAATTACAAACAATAATTAATAGTTACCTATGTAAAGGAAAGGGAGTACGGCAGCTTACTTTAAACTTACTGCCCCAAAATTGCAAGAAGGCCTTGCTCTACCCTCCTTTTTTATGTACTGTAGTGCAATTCATATTAGTAAACTGGTCCACTGGTCACTGACACCTGACCAAAGAAACCAGGCAATCCCTCAGCCTTTGTGGCTAGATATAGAAACAAATCTAGCAAGGCTATCTTCCTGTACATTACCTGCCTTACTCCATTCCTTACCTCAGTGTATACCCAGAGTATTAATAAATGCCCCCTTTGGATGATCTATCAGGGCTTTACATCAGCTACAAAAGGATTTAAATATTGACTGGCACAGATCCTTGGAACAACCATTGATAGGAAACCCACACTTTTATATTGGGAAACTCCCCATCCTACCCTCCTTTTGGACCCCCTTAACAAACATAAACTTCAGGATATCATTCACAAGAGTAAAATGCTCTCTTTCATAAAAAATGTGTCACTCTTTTAATAATCCAGATAAAAATACTTTTAAGTATTGGCAGTTAAAGCATGCTGTCACTTCATTCCTCTTTAGAACATCTCATATTGTGCCTGTGACCAAGGAAATGTTGCCCCTTCTAATGATAGCAAACCAACCACATACTATATCCAGAGTGTATAAGGAGCTGCAAACCTTAGACTATAATTTATCAAAAGGCATTTGTTATTATTGGGTTATTAAGCTCTCTCTACAAGATAATACCACCATATGGCACTCTATATGGTGCAATCAGTGTAGATACTGTATATTAAACAGGATAGGCTATATTATGCACAATCTGTATTTTACCCCGGAAAGACTTTTCAAAATTAGAAGGCTTTCATCCCCACAATGCCATCACTGTGCCGGTTCCCCTGGAGACCTTTATCACATGCTATGGTCTTGTCCTGAGGTGGTAAATTTTTGACTTAAAGTTAAAAAATCCTTGAATCCACTATTGAGATTAGACTCACAATTTACTTTAGAGATTTGCCTCCTTAACATGTTCCCATCAGGAACTATTAAATGCAGGAAATATTACATGGCTCTTATTTCTGTGGTAGTTAAACTTGTTATTAGGAGGCATTGGAAGAATGAAGTACCTCTATCTTTATTAGAATGGCACAATGAGGCTTTACTGGCCCTACAATTAGAAAAACACATTTCCATGATAGCTAATACGAATCAAATGCATCTTGATAAGTGGGTCCACTAGAAGCCCTTCTTATTGCTTGGAAACCATAACCAATCCTGTACTCGACTTAGATTATACTACTTGTATCTAAGTTTTAACCCCGTGATTTTGGCAAGGGAAGGGGGTGGGAATGCATCAAGGGATATTATAGATTGTACATTACCTATATTCAGAAGAAGGAGATCTTGTTTCATAGAATGTTGTACCTGTGTGGTGTCATCTCCTCAAGTGTAGTGGAATATTTGCACATGTAATGTACTAAAAATTTAATAAAGCATATTAAATAAAAAAAAACAAGTTTCCCACTATAGTCAATGGGAAAAGTTAATAAAAAGTTTGACAGTGTCGCAAATGCAATTTTTACTGTTACAAATGACCCCTGTAGTGTTATGAGTCAGACATTTTTTTTTCAGTTGGTGATCACAGAAATGCTTGCCATTTAAAATTGGGACCCTCTAGGGACAGAATTATTTTTATGTTTACTTAGTCGAGCCCTGAGGATGCTAGCCATGTCTTTTTTGGGGGGGTTAAACTCCCCAGAAATATATTTTTGAAATTTGTGGGAAAAGTAGTGTCGCAAAGTAGTGTCAAACTTGCAACACTTTCATAATTTATTTTGCGGAAGTGTTGTGTTTTGCGACACTACTTTGTGACACTATGGCCAAAATAACAGAAATTATTTGCCACCCTGCTGCAAAACACTGGTTTGATCTATTGGACTGAAATTTGGCAGGAGGAAAGCCAACATCCCACAGATGTGCCTTTTGGTGGTTTGGTGACAAAATATTGCAGGAATGCAAAGTTACAGTACTCTGAAGTTGACCCTTTTTCCCATAGACTAACATTGCGACGTCCGTAGCGCCTTTCGGGGCCTGTATCTCGGAAATGGTTCAAGATATGGACTTTTCATTGGAAAAATATTTGGCCCCCCCACTAGGGGCTAAGTGCAAAACTACCCAGGAAATTAATAAATAATATGACATTTAAATTTTTTTTCTACATTGTACGGTTCCTGTGATATAAGCAATTTAGTATTCCAAGTGCTCATTTTCTGCTCCAAGGCCCATTATTATGCATACATTCTTTGTACACACTGTGTTTCTCTGTGGAGCTGTTGGTGAAAACTAGGTTGTGCACTTCCGTTACTATTACAGTTAGTGTTTCCACTTGCATTTCCATACCCGTTTGCGTTAGCGTTCCGATGTACGCCACAGTGCGTTACCCTTTGTGTTTTCATTTGCTCTTGCATTTGCATTACTGTTACCATTTGCGTTTCCACTACTGTTTCTGTTTGCGTTTTGATTTGTGTCACCGTGTGCATTTCCATTTGCATTTGTGGCCGCCCTTCTGTTTGCATTTTCGTTTGTGTTTCTCTTTCATTTGGCTTCATCATTGCAGTTACCGTTACCATTTGCATTTCCAATTGTGCTACCATGACCGTACATGTTACAGTTTGCATTTCTGTTTCCTTTGGTGTTATTGTTGCTGTTACTGTTAGCATTTGCATTTCCAATTGAGGTACCATGACTGTGTGCATTACCATTTGCATTTCCATACATGCTTGTGTTTCCATTTCCATTTGTGTTACTGTTTGTCCTGGTGTCATTGTTGCTTTTACTGTAACTGTTTGCATTTCCAATTGCATTACCATTACCGTTCATGTCTTCGTCACTGTTTGCGTTTCTGTTGCCCTTAGTGTTTGCATTTTTGGTTGCATTTCCATTGTTGATTGCATTACTGTTTCCTTCTGCAGTGCCATTGCCTTAACTGTTTGCATTTCTGTTTGCCTTTCTGTTACTGTTTACATTTCTTTTACCGTTTGGTTTCCATTGGCATTACGGTTTACGTTACTGTTTTCGTTAACATCTGCATTTCTGTAGTCATTACCATTTGCGTTACCGTTTGTGTTACCATTTCTGTTTTCATTGATGTTTGCGCTTGCGTTTCTCTTACTGTTTGCATTACCATTTATGTTTGCGTCACCATGTACGTTACAGTTTGCGCTTGCGTTTCCATTACAGTTACCATTACTATGTGACAATAACTCATGTGGTGGGAGTGCAGGGCCCAAAGGGCCCATGCTTCCACCACCACATTCCATTCATTATTTATGGTCCTCATTCTCAAAAAGAAGGGAAATTCATGGCAAAAAAATCCATTTAATGCATCAATTAGGGTTGTTCCACAGTGACAAAAGTGAGGAAATTCAATGTTTGGGTTGCCACCCCCCTTGCACCCCACCCCCACCAACAGGCATTGGAGTGTGCATTGGGTCGTCTGTCCTAACTCTCACCCCATTCTCCTATACTACACCACCTCAGCTTATTGCACATGGGATGGGGTGAGAGTTAGGACCAACAACCCCAACGCACACCCTGATGCCTGTTGGTGGGGCTGGGGTGCAAGGGGGGTGGCAACCCTAACATCGAATTTCCTTGCTTTTGTCACTGTGGAACAACCCTAATTGATGCATTAAACTTCGCCATGAATATACATATATATATATATATATGTATGTATGTATCAACTTCCCACTCCAACAGGGATGAACTGTACTGACACAGCTTCTTACAGTATATAAAAGTTTACTTCACATTCTAGTGAAAATAGCTGCAAGTATTTATTTTCCTACCATTGCTGTGTGTGTGGTGGAGGAAGGGGGAGGGATCCTGTAGACCAATTAGAGAAGCTCGCACTTTAGCAGCTTTCTTAGCATAGTCCACGCCAGCACCCCTCACTGACAGTCCAGCTGCCTAGTGACTTCAGCTATCTTAACCTCCCAAAGTTCAACCCTGTGAACTTCAAAGTTCAAGCCAGGCAAAGTTAATCATGGTTTGAAAGCCTTTCAATTTGCATAAGAAAACAACATTTTTAAAAAGTAAAAAAATATTCTGAAATCCCAATCCATCAATTAACTACCCCCCACCATTGTAGCACCCATTCCACTCTCTTCGTCAGCATTCATAGAAATTTAAATAATCCCCTTTTCACCAACTATGTAACACGTCATCCCACCCCATCTCCCATTGTATGCACTGAAATTGAACTGTATAAGAAACAGTAGCAACTGGCACAGCTGCCATTATACTGTACTTAATTGGACACAATCAAAATTGCAATGACCCGATATTGATATACCCTGAAACAGTGAAACAAGAAATTATGGAAATTGTTTGCATAATTTTGTGTCCCCTAAATACCTCCCTGGTATACATAATAGGGCCTTTGCACATTAGACAGTGGCCTACTGAAGTGATATGAGGGGGTTTAAGAGCTGCCATCAGCTGTTGTGCTGTTACCTGTCAGTGCACCAAGTGAGTGAAGGAGAGGAGACTGGGATGGGGTGTAATGTAGGCTGGGGAAAGGGGGTTAGGTTGATATATATTTTGGCTGGGGGAGTGTTGGGAGGAGGTTGGGAGGGGATAAGTAGGTTGGGAAAGTGTGTTATTTTAATATCTCTCAGGGTGGGGAGGGAGGTAGACATGTGTGCTATTTGGTCTGGGGAAGGGGTGTTTTGATATCTATTGGTCTGGCAGTTCAAAGTCAGACATTTAGAGTGGTTCAACTGGATTGCATAAGTCTTACCACCAGAATCAAAAGTCAAGGTATGGCACTAATTGTTTAATAGAGTATGAGAAAATCACCCCCCCCCCGAAACTTTGAAGTGTTCAATGTCACAACTAAACTTGCTGCTGTAGTTTGAACAATAGTGTATTGTCTGGCAGGCCTTGATTCTCATTACCTTTAAATAAACACACTGATACAGATCTTGGAAGAAATGGCCATGTGTTTTTTGATGTTAGCACACACCTAAAAAGAAGTGTGCTCAGCTGGGAGGATAAGCCCCTTTTCAGGCCCCTTCACACACCAGCCCCCAATCCCAGGTCAGCCCAGGTATGTGTCTGATTGTCTGAAGCAGTATTTGGTGTGGTCATATGGCAAAGGCTTCTGTGGCCACCCATGTCCGACGCTGCTGTGCTTGCAGGATACTTGATGAAGGTGGACCGTGACCCCCCCATCCAGGTCCAGGTTTGCAGTCCCCCCACCTTCATGATGACCAGAGTGGGTGATGAGTCCTTCAGATGAATTAGACTTGTCCCCCCTCCTTCCTCTTGTTCCTTCAGTCTGCAATCCTCCCAAGCCACCGCATGTGGCTGCGACATTTGGTAAAAGCTTTCGGTTCCCTTATCAGCATTTGTTTGACATCTGGTCTGCTCTATTAGCTAGCCTAACCACCAGCACCAACTGCCTGTGTTTTATCATCCTTTGGAGGAGGCAAAACAACCCATAAAAACCCTTTTAGAGGGAAAACAGGAAAAGGCACTCCCTGACCCCTAGTGCAATCGCCCTTTCTGTGTCAAATGAGGACTCTAACTCCCTGGCCACCCTATCCTGCTTTTAGAAGGGTGGGCAAGTGGGGATCCAATGGACAGGAGAAGAAAGAGGGTGAATTGCTGGCCACCAGTTTTCTTTAACCTCTCTTTCTCCTCCCATCCCCAGATGCCACTGCCCTATGGATGGCCCTGGTGGTATCTGCTCTCTAGGTGTTGCCAAAGCCTTCCCCTACCCCAGAGGGAGGTACCCTACACTCGACTCCCCCAGTCCACGGAGAAGCACCCCCAGACAAACTGCTACCTGCTACAACACATTTGCAGCTTCTCTATTGTTTGGTAGCCCTCCATTCCTCTTACCCTGGAATAAACACACCAACACAGATCTTTGAAGAAATGGCTGCAGTCATGTGTTTATTGATATTAGCACATGTCTAAAGAGCAACGATGGTGCAACCAGAAGGATACACCCCCTTATCAGACCTCCTCACACACCATCCCTCAATCCCAGGACAGCCCAGGTGTGTGCCCAACTGCCTGAAGTAGTACTTGGGGTGGTCATATGGCCAAGGCTCCTGCAGCTGCCTCCTGTCTGGCTCCGCTGTCCTTGCAGGATAACTGATGAAGGTGGATTGTGACTTCCCCATCCAGGTCCAGGTCCACAGTCCCCCACCATCATGCCAATCAGGTTGGGAGATGAGCCCTTCAGCTGAATTCAACTCTTCTCCCCTCCTTTTCCTTGTTCCTTTGGTCTACGATCCTCCTGAGCCTCCACAGGATGGACTCCATCTGATGCTCCAAGGCAATCGCTCCATCTGTTCCTCCAAGATCTGCCCCATTGCCTCCAATACCATATCTAATCCTTTGTCCTGCAATTGCCCCTCCTCCACCACAATAATCTGGCAGGAGGCCTGAATTTTCTTATGCCTCACCATGGTCCTGCCTATCGACTCCATAAAGGCCCTTATCTCCCTATTAATAGGAATGCATGTCTAATTAATTGGCTCAACCCCGTCAGCATGTAGCCAGTGCTGCCCCTGTATCAGCTATGACCAGATGAGGACTGTATGGGGCCACCTTCATTGACAGCAGCAGGTCCACCACCTTTGGAGCTCCCAAGTCTTCACCACCAAGGTGTACCACCAACACATCCTGGCTTCATTGAGCACTCGCCTCCACCCTCAGCCTTGGAAGCAATCAGCTGTAGAGATTTTCATGCCCAGCTATCTCACTCAAGCTGTCTGGGGAGGTACACTAGGTTAATCCCCTTCCATCTTGGAGGTTGCTCTCACTGCTGCCCAGTAGATGAAGGAATGACCACATATCTAAATGGTCTTTGCACCATTCAGGGACTATGGAAAAGACAACACAAGGTTACTTCAAATGCGAGCAGATGTACAGCAACAATGCCTGGGACTTCCAATACCCCAATGCCTGGCTCTCCCTATCCACCCAACCCAGGTGCCTTGTATTCATTGCGGTGCCAATATGGAAAGAATGAGTGCCATACTCTCTAGCATCCAAACGTGTCTGATGAATGGCCTTATTCAAAATGTACCAGAACTGGGAAGCCATTATTGGCCAGCCATTCTCATATCAGAAGAATGCCTCCCCCATCCCTGGGCATGAGGCCATGTAGACCCAGACCCTTTCCATTACCTGCCACAAAGAACTTTGGTGGGGGGCTTTCATTAGGCACCAATGACCCTTCCCTTTTTGATCAGTTTTGCTCTTCCTTACACATACCCAGATCCCTTCTTCTGAGGCCACTACATACCCCTTTCGAAGGCCTGAACTCTCTGTACTCTGTCCCAGTTGGGTGAGTTCAGAGACCTGGAATGCCCCACAGAACACTACCAAGGACATAGTATCAACCAGCCTCATCTCATATGCTCTCCAACACATCTAATGCAATGCTGCATAAGTCCAGGCCAGGATTGCTGGAGTGACAGAACACTGAATATCTGGTTGGGAAGCCTGTGACTTCCCGAACCATTTCAGGATCTTCCTAACCCTGAAGCCCTCTTGGTGTCTGTGACTCCCAACACCCATGAAAACCTTGACAGACCAGTGAGATGGCTTGCCACCACCCCAGGCAACAGCCCCCTCTGCCTAGTCAGCATGATGTATCTGCACAGCTGGTCAAACAGAATCAGCCAGATCTCAGGCCACCCCCAGGTACTCCACTCCCCAGTGATATGCCTCCCAACTACTCAGTGCAATGGAATTACCTATGCATCTCCAAGTCGTGAGGTCACCACTCTCCACAAGAAGGGAGGAACCATCCATGGCTGCTGCTTGGCTGTGGGTGCCAACTCCCAGAATCTCTGCCACTGTGAATGAGATAAAGCTTCCACAGTTCCATTGTCAACACTGTGTATATGAAATGCCTTAAACTGAATATTCAACAGAAGACATTTTAGCACAAAAATGCACATAATGTCCCCCAAAGTACCTTTCAGACCTAGCTGGCCATTAATGGTGTGCACAGTGCAAATTTTATCAGACCAGAAGTAACCCTTCCTATCCTTCAGCCTTGGGCCACATAGGCACAATGCCACCACTATGGGAAAAAACTCCAACTATGTGATCTGTCTATGCAGACCAGCACTCTCCCACTCCAGCAACCATTGTGCCGCACACCACTCCTCCTGAAAGTAGGCCCTGAACCCGAGCCCACCTGCTGTGTCCATGTACAACTCCAGGGGCTGACCATACCTGTCTTCCTGCCACAGAGGTACTTATTGAAGTGACTTGCAAAGATCTGCCAGTCCTGCAAGCCCTTGCAGAATCCCTCCCTGACCCAAATCCTATGGTGCAGCTTTGTGTATTCCCTGCCCAACATCACCATACACCTCAATAAAAGTCCTTCCCATGAGGATAACATGGCAGGAAAAGTTGATATGCCCCACCAGCTGTTATAACTGCCACAGTTTCACCTTTTTGACCACTGACACAGTGTTCAGCATGGACCGCTAGGCCTCCAGATTGTCCTGAGGCAAGCAGCACTACAAATAGACCATGTCTATCTCAATGTCCAAGAAAACCATCACTGAACTGGAATACTCCACCTTCCCCAGTGCCAATGGCACCCCAAAGTCATAGCAGAGCCCAACAAATGCACTCAGCTTCTCCCCACAGCATGCTGAGCCCTCGGACCCCACAAACAAAAAGTCATCAAGGTAATGCATGGCAGCAGGGTTCCCCTGCTTCTGTGCCATGACCCAATGTAACAGATTCTAGTAAGAGCCGATATGGATGCAAAATAATAATAATGTGAGAGGCGAGAAATGTGTAAACTAGCCATTTTTGTACTACCCACTGAGCAACCCAACTGCACTTTCTAATGTTTGTGATACACATACCCTGAATAATACATACACACATATATACATATATACTCCAGTGTAACATAGCAGTGCGCTGTTTACCCACAGTTTTACAAATTGAAAAGAAAAGGTATTGAGGGACTGCTTTCTTCTTTTCAGGCTCCAAGGGACATTGGAGGTTGGGGGTTGCCACTAGACACCTCATTTAAATCAGCAATGACATGCATAAGGCTGAAGCTGATCTAGATAGAAGAGGAGTGTAGACAAGCAAGTTTTGCACTAACCACTGAGCCGCCTAACTGCACTTTCTAATTGTTGTGATGAACACTTTGAATAATACATATACACATATATGCATATATATTCAAATATAATATAGCAGTGCACTCTCTACACACAGTTTTACAGATTCAAAAAAGTCATCAAGGGGCCATTTTCTTCTTTTCAGGCTCCAAGTGACATTGGAAGGTGGGGGGGTAGCCACTAGACATCTCATTTAAATCATGACTTGCCTCCCATGTATCAGCACTACCACCAGGCCTCCACGTGGTGGCAGCCAAGAACCAGGAAGACCCACCACTCCCATCACAGAGAGGACAGCTGCCAGTTAGCTGCTTAATCTTCTATTGGCCCTCCCTCCCTCTCACTGATGCAAGCTCATTTCTGAGCTTGGGTCACTGGCATGGTGAGAGGTAAGGGGCTTACAGTGCCTCAACACTCTGTGCCTCTGGGTTGGCCCATGGGACCATTTTTTTTAATTTACAATTTTTGTGTGCTTTTTCCCATTTTCCCCATGGATCCTGGGACCTTGGCAGATATGCGCGTGCATGCATGTGGAGGCACACATGCATGCCAGGAACCAGCTCAGCCCATTCCACCCCACCCCTGGCAAGCACCTGCCACCCCCTCCACCTATGCTTCCCATCGGACCTCTGCCCGATGGGAGTGGAACTACAAAGGGGAGAGCAATCTCCCCAGGAGAGGAAAGCTGCCTCTCAGCTACTCGATTCTGCTCCCTCCCTCCCCCCATGCTGGCTTCCTGACAACCCAATGTTATTCCCAATCCTGGGTCATTGGTGTGACATGAGGTAAGGTATCCAGCACCTCAGCCCTCAATGTCACCAGGCCAGTGGGACCATTTTTTAATGGTTTGCAGTGCTATACACAATGACATACTGGCTCTCATAGGCCTGTACAAATATAGGTGTGCCTCACCTGAAAACAGGCGGTAACAGGGGTACAGCATTATGCTCAGGTGCAATTGGGACCTGATTTCTTGGAGGTCAGACCGTGCTTGAGGGAGCACCACATGATCACTAGGTGGGGGGGATGCTGAGGCCAGATAGAGGGATACTACTGGACTATCATAGCAGTTGTCACTGAAGGAATCATGTGGGAGGGGTCAACTCAACCATCTGGGTGACTGCCCAGGAGGAGAGAACTGGGCTACCAGGATCCAGTTCATAAAACTGGGAGTGGGTTGTGAAGTATGGACACTATATCTGATGGGGTGCCCATTTTCACCATGCCACCACTGTGGTGCAGCATTAAGCATGTCTGTATGCCATTCTCAGTTGAGGTCACATACCAGGGTGTTAATGTGTGCAAACCTTTGTCAGAGCAAATTTCAGTGGAGCACTGTAGCTAGTTAACTTTAGACAGAGAAATCATAAACTTAGGAATGCAACTCAATTTGCATATTTTTTTACACCATCTGTTTGAAATATTGCATTCCAAAACTAAAAAAAAGTTGCAAAAGAAGCCTGATGAGTTTGTGGAAGACCACAAAGTACTTCCCTTAGAAAAAAAAAAAAAGTGCAGTACTTATTGGAAAAAAAAGCTGCTTCTTCAAAGATGAATGTTCCAGACAATCTGGGAGCTGGGCTTCAATGTCAAAAAAATGCAAGGTCCTGCATCCGGGAAACAAAAACCCATGGGCATAATCTAGGGTGGGGGATGAGAGTTACTGTGTCTGTGACAAACGGAAAAGGATCTGGGGGTTGTGATTTCTAACAGTCTCAAATCATCAGCATAGCGTATAGCACAGATAATAGGAAAGGTGAACAGGATGCCAGATTTATTGGTAGGGGATTCAATATCAGAAAAAGGAGATCATATTGCTCCTGTATAGGACCCTGGTGCAACCACATTGGGAGTACTGTGTAACATTTTGGAACCCGTACCTATAAACAGACATTAACAAGTTTGAGACAGTGCACAGGCAAGGAACCAAAAGAATTCAGGGACAGCAGGGGAGGACACATGAACAAAGATTGAAGCGCTTTAACATGTACACACTGGAGGGCAGAAAGGAATGGGGGGACATAAATTAAACATTTAAATACATGCAGGGTATCATCCAAGTGGACTCCAGATGGCTGTTCATGACTGATGGCAATGTGAATACCAGAGGGAATAGTAATAAAGTGGTGGGGAGAGGGAGTTCAGATGGAAAATGAGGAAGGTCTACTTCACATAGAGGATGGTGGGGTCAAATAAGCTTCTTGAGGCACTGGTCTAAGAAAAATGGTGGAGAGCTTTACTACATGAGGGTGGGATAGCAGAAGGGGCTTGTCCAGGGATCAGAGAGGCAGAAGAGGGGTAGAGGTCAGTCATGATCTCCTGAGGGAGTCATGTACAACCTCACAGGACAGACTGGATAGACAGCAAAGCCTTCTTCTGTTGGCAGTTTTCTATATTTCTGTATTGTTCTAACACCTCGTTTGTGCCTGATAAAATATGGACCTGCAATCTTCATCACACTTTTGTCACAGAGGGGACTCTTCCCTCTGTGACAAGCACTTGGTTTTATGTATGATGCTTTTAATTGGCTTTACAATGGTACAGGCACAAAGCATATGTTTTGTGCTGTCTCCATTAGTGAGTAAGAATCAGGCTCCAGGTATTAACTTAAATGATATTATCTAAAAATCATGAAAACAGCATGATTCAGCTGGTGGCAACAAAGGGGTTGCATTGCAATACAATGCCGCTAGACCCCATTTGTTGAACTGTGGCTGAGTTTTATTTTACTTTCTATATTTCCTCTCCTTACCCAGTGGGTGAGGTTCTCTTTTGATCTGTCCAGAAGCCATGAATATCATGCTTAGAGGAGGACCTACTTTTGGTCAGTAGACACCCACAGCCAGTCCTCTCGTATAGTGTCTTGGACTTACCTCTCTTAATGGGAGACCTTTCTACCCACCTGCACTGGCACAGGACTAGACCTATGATGACATGACATGACATGACATGACAGTGTTGTACAGTAGGCCAGCAGCAGAATTTGACCCCAACTGGAATTGCATATTCTTGCTAGCACAGTTCCCTCCTCCCTGGGCCACCAGGGGGCAATCAGCAATTGGCAGGAGCCACCCCAAAGGAACTCTCCACATTGTCTCTGCTGATGAGCAAAAACCCAGGCACAGAACTGTAAGCGACGCAACATTGTGTACTGGTCTGCATCACTTACCATGAGTTCATCAGCTGGCTCAAAAGTAACTTTGTTATATTAGAGATCTGTGGGAGGCGATACAATATCAAAGGTATTGGTATCAAAGGATGGTTGGGTAAGATCCTTAATATTACTGTTAACCAATCAGAGAATTATGTGCAAATGTGACATTTTGCCCATGGAGCAATCAGTTGGTATATCATGTGTTGCCAAACGATTCATCTTCAGCCACGCAAAGACTTGCAATTTTAGAAAAACCTACATACGGTAAATAAAAAAAAAATCAAGATTGTCTAACAGGCACATCTGGATTTTATTTTTTTTTTATTCTGAAACATTGTGCATGTTTCAGTGCTCAAATAAAATGAATATCTACATAGCTCAGCATCTGTGGAAAACCCAGCACTTTGAAAAAAAAAACACAAGGATTAGACTGGGAGCCACCGTAAGTTAACACAGTAGTGGGATCGCTGAATTTATTGTGACATGTGTGTAGCTCATTGCATTATTTAAAAAAAAATTGCACCGGCGAGGAGCACCTCAAAAGAATCTCTCAAGCCCATGGCAAAAAGTACAAGCGGTGTCCACTTCTACTATCAAATCTCCCGCAGTAACTAGCTATTCAGTCATATGCATAAAAAAGAAAAGTGTGAATAACTCCCTCTATTAAACGCAATTAGGTTATAATTTAAATGTCGGTTACCAACCATTCTATTTTACTTTGAAAAACAAATGTGCAGGAGAAAGAAAATTGCCCTTTTATAGTCTTACAAGCTGATCATGCCCATCTTCCAATGTTTGACCCATAAAAGGAGTAAGAATTGAAATTTATTACCACCTGCTTTTGGCGTGGATTGCAGTTGCCTATACAGTACTTACTTTTTGATAAATTTCCAGAATTATCAGACTTCTTATAATAACTAGCCATTCAGCCATGTACTAGTTTTCAGCCTTAAAATATAAGAAAAAGAATTGCCTGATCTTTCCTCTAACACTGCAAGCATTTAAGCAGAGGGAAACACACTTGGAAAAATTGCAACCCCTGCAGGGCATGCATTCAATTAAAATGTGATTACTGCACCCACCCAGTAGTCATAGACTTGGAGGCAGCCATTTGAATGGTCTGTATACAAACTGGCCGAAATGAAGTAAGACCACAATTGGTTGAGAACTACTATGTGAGTTAAAAACTATGCGCAACAGTGGGAGTTATTCTCATTTTTTTAAGCAGACGGCTAAATGGCTTGATAGTTTCAGTAATTTATTAAAAACCAAATACAGGCATCCATAATCCATAGTGGCAGCATATGGGTAATAAACCTAATTTCAACTATTCCACTCACTACAGACTGAACATGTAAAAAAAGGCACGGGTTGCCTGAACTGTGGTAAACAAACCTACACTTTAGGCATTGTTAGCAGTTGAAATATTAGTTTGCAAGGTAACCTGTGAATGAAACCCACTTTATTTTAACTGTACTAATGAAAGCAGATTAACCTTAATGGCATATGGTTGTATTTTATTCAGTTTCATTGGTTTGTCCCTCATGAATGACATGCACTCAATCTGTTGTTCTGCAGCGCTGTCTGCTTGGACTGAACAAATTTCCAATTATGTAACCAGGAAAGACACACTAAGCTGAAAGCTTGTTTACAGGTGCAACCTGGGAGCACAGGGAAGTTAAGTGACTTGCTCAGGGTCACACAGTATGCAAGTGGGGGTTGTGGGATTCAAACCCAGGTCTCCAGATTTGCTGCTGAGAGCCTTAAACCACTGCACTATACTGCCTGACAGAATTTAGCTAGAGTGAGCAATAGGAATCTGTTTAAAGGTATTTGTACAGTCAAACCTGCTTAAACACATCGGTCCCATTCTTCTCACCATTGTACATTTAAGCAAGCTTTGTATCTAAGCAATCTTGTATATTTAAAGTGGTGGCTGCATAACTGAGAACACAGAGGTACTGTAACAGACTGCTTAAGTACCTATAACCAGGTTTTAGCTGAGTTTTGGTTTCAGCACCCATGCAGTTCGGTACAGTACATATGCACTTATTCGTTGTCTGCCTGTTGTTAAAAAAATACAGTATACTGTGTATATTGCTGTTCTGTGGTAGCCCTGTTATTGCTTGTGAGTTTGCTATCCTAAGCAGTATATTTATGCTCGGGCTGGTCCAAGTAGTGCGTCATAATGTCATACGCTTAATAGCGTATGGCATTATGTGTGAAATCTGGACCTGTGCGCTCTTCGAGTTGGACCCACCCAGAGTTAGAATCCTAAGTGGGGGGGATATGGGGGGCAAAGCCCCTCATAACGGGGGGTGTGGGGGCCCGAGCCCACCACAGAAATAAAAATATCATTAAATCACGCAACGCAATTATTTTGCACTGCATTCTACCATGCACGGTATTGGCCCTGTGCCTAGGTAGTGTACCACCCTCCTGTGCCTGTATTGGGCCCTGAATACCCATTGTACCTAGGTGATGAATGTTTCAAAAGTGGATCACACTGCTGAGCACCCCATGGGCATGGCCTTGTCAAAATACATTCCCCCTTGAAACTGAAAACTCAAAAGGTCCCAATCCTCGGGCCGAACTGGTAAAAGCCAAAATGCCACTTCTATATCCATCTTGACCAGCCATTCCCCCTCAGTCACCCTGATCAACCCTACTGCCTGATCCAGTGAGGCATAAGACACCACCCTAAGGTGTTTGGGTATGCCCTCATTTACCGACAAGCCCTCGGGGCAGGATAAATTATGTATCAAGTGGAATTCCCCTGCCGCTTTCTTGGGGACAATCCCCAGTGGGGACAGACGGAAATGCTCACAGGGTGGAGCACTCAGTGAGCCCTCCACTCTGCCTGCCCTTATTTCCTTCTCAATCTAGGCCCCCACTATTTCCTCCTTTCCTTTTACTGACCTAGATTTTTGGCCCACATCTGAGTTCTCCACCCTCTAAAACCCAATGGGAACCCCCCCCCATTGAAACCTGCCCAGAGCTGTTCTGCTGCCACCCTATTCGGGTAGTCTGTGGTCCACTTCTCCAGTACCACCAGGGAAATGGGAGTGTGCACCAGTGCAAAACCCCACTGCCCCTCCTTGTATCCCTTTCTAGTGCCATTCCCCCAGCCTCTGCCCTGCCCCCCATGCATCCCGAAAGGACTGATCATGGTATTGACCCCATGCTGTCCCCCCTCTGTCCGCCCCTTGCCAGCAGTTGGAGACAAGGTGCAGCCCCTACACTTGGTGCAGATGTGTCGAAACTTACAATTGCCCCATGTGCATGTGGCATTGTTGTAGCCACAACACGCCCTGACTGGTGCGGTGGCCGTGGCCTTCCTTACTTGCTCTCCAGTTCCGCTCCCTTCCCCAGATAGCATCCTTACCCATAATTCCGAGTGGGTACAGTCCCACCTCAAATCCCCTTGAGCCGTCATTCTCTTCCAGAATGCCTCATCGTATTTGAGCCACCCACACCTGACTTTTGCCTTGTACACATCCCTGATAATGCACATATATGTCAGCAGGGGAATAGTGAGCTCTGGCTGCTTCTCCAGCACCAGCGCGCTGTATATGATGAAACCCCACTGCCAGTTTTCGATGGTCTTCCCTTTGTATTTCACCTCCTCTGTCTTGTGGCCCACCACTTCCAGGGTCATCACCATTTCTGACTTCCCCACTGACTTCTTCTGTTCATACTTTGTGGCTGTGTCCTCATCCACCAGCCTGAAGATGTCCACGTATTCCCCCTTCCAGATCTTTTCTTTGATTGACACCAGGACACGGTCCCCAACTGAGCAGCCCGGGAGCCCATCATACAACTGTTTTGTTGCCCCCTTGGCCCCCCTCCCTTTTCTGCTCTCACCCCCTTTTCTTTTTAAGGCCTGCATGGCCCGTTCCATCTGTTCCATCCCTGCATCACCCATGTCCCCCAGCAGCCATTCCAAATACTCTTTTTGCCCATTTTCATCTGAGAGATCCCTGCCATTCTTACCACCATCCAGGCTCCCATCATCTGGTTCTGGTGCAGGCAGGGGTGCCGGGATCGGTGCAGGCTTTGGTGCCTCCCATCTGGGTCTCTTGGCCCCTGTTCCCCTGCCTGGGTGCTCCTCTCACTCCTTCCATTTTCTCAGGGCCTCTTCTTCCATCTCCCTTTGCTTTGCTGCTGCCACCAACTCCGACATCTGCCCCATCAGTTTAGATGCCTCTTGTATCAATTTTTTGCTGGACAGTTGGGCTCGCTTTGGTGCCATATTGCTTCCTATGTCACTGTGTGCAGGAGGGGAAAACACTTCTTCAGCTATGTATACTCACTTTTTGACAGATCCACCACTCCTTTTTTTTTTTGAGGTCCTGCTTCCTGTCCCCTGGGGACTGCACTGGTTGTCTGGTCCTGCCCACCAGCTCATTGTGCTCCATAGCCTCCTCTCCCCCGTGAAGCTGGCCCCGAGAGAAAAGAAAACTAGGAAAACCACCTGCTGGGCCATAACCATGGCTCCTGCCTGGTTGCATCCGAGTCCTTTGAGGCTCCCCGCCCCTGGAGGAATACACCCCCTCCTCTTGACCGCACTTCCAGCTCCCTTGGCTGTGGTACCATGCCACCCCATGCCTGACTGCCTGTGGCCCCAGCTAATTGTCCAGCCACTTTTGCAGCCGCAGCCCCTCTCTGCTCTGGGGCCTTCATCACACCCAAACACCTGGTCCTCTATGTCTGGGCCTGCCTGGATCTCTCAGCATGCAGTCCGCACTCCAATGCTCCTGGCCCCTGCCAAAAACGGAGCTCCCCCCAAAATCCTGCAGGTGGCTGGAGGCCCTTGAAACCCTTCCATCCTTATTTTACATTCCTACTCTGGGCCCCCCCACCTCCGGGTATGCTTATCCTTTTTTTTTCCATATTGCAATTGCCCCCAATCACCCCAAACACATGGGTGCTGTGCCCCCCGTGCCATTTGACCCAACGCTCACTCCGCTGCTCCCACAGAGCAGGCCCAAAGCCTCCATCCATTCGGTCAGCCTAGTGAAAGAAAAATAAACTTTTCCCCTCATTGCAAAGCCGGACCCACAGGACAAGCAAAAAACCCCGTCTCACTAGGCTGTACCAGGCCACGTGGCCTCCTGGCCTCCTCACTCCCCCTTGCACCAAGCCTGCTCCCTCCTGGCAGGAAATGCTCATTATCTTCCTGCCACCACGGATACCTTCCTTGGACTCCCACGTCACCAAACAACAACCGGCCTAAGTGCGAGGTGCACCTGCTTCCTTTCTACGCGGGCTCAGGCCTGACCAAAGCTGGGCCTCCTTGCCACCTACGTGTTGCCCATGCCGCCACCTGATCCTCACAAAGAAAAAAAAGACAAAGCACCACGCTTGTACCCAGAAAACTGGGGTGGGTTCCACAGCTCCCCTGTTCGCTGCACCCATTTTTAAATGTTTTGCTTTTTGCCCCCACCTCCTTACAAAGACGCCCAACACCAGGGCATTCGCCACCAGCCCCCCATGCTGTTCCATCATATGGCATTTGCCACCACTGAAGAAACCACCGACCTCCCATGTTCGCCCTCCCATCTGCTTGGGCAAACAGAAAACAGCAAACAAAATGAAAACGCCCTTTCCAAACATCAAGCAGGAGGTGTGCTTCACATTCTCATGATGCACCGTGCTGCACTGAAGTAAAACGCTGCCATCCAGTACTCAATCAAACTGCCATCCCTGTCCTGATCTCAGTGTTCTTAATGCCCTTCCAACAATGCTCTCAATGACTAACCCTTCAGCAGTTGAGCAAACCTGATTCTTGCTAGCTTCCCTTTCGTATTTTCTTTCTTTTTGCAACCTTCTCTCCTATCAAACGCCATGCAACGAGGATCCAGAAACAAACCTGCCCTGTGTTTTTTTTTGTAAACAAACCCATTTCGAGTCCTGCCTTCCTGGGGTAGAACCTACCCCTTGCTCCTGCTCTCCCTTCCTTTAACCCTTCTTTCGACACACCAAAACCAGCACAGCGGATGGCCCACCTGGCCTGCCGGGCCTAGTTCCGCTTGCTCCCATCTCTAGGAAAAGGCGAGTTAGTGCCACAAAAACAAGCTCCTATGCCACTCCATATACATTTGCAATTTTTTCATTGTGCCTCTAAAACAGTGAAAACACCTTCCTTTACTTCACTTTTATGTTGGTGCACTTGTGCAGCCAACATCTTGGGACAGTGCAGCTTTGGAGGCGCGGTCGCTGTGGGCGAATACAGGACACGCACCAGTAGGTGCGTCCCGCATTCCCCAATCAGCCTGCATGCTGGCGCCACACCAAGCATACATAATGTGGCGAGCACATCTAAGAAAAGGTCTGTTGCAATCTGAGCAAAGCTCGTTAGATGCAGTGGTCCTTTTCTTGCCTTGCTCGCTGCCATTATGTACATGGTGGCACACTGGCCACTGAACTGCAGACTTCGGGGGTGCCCAATCCCCCTGTCAGCTGCCCTTGTCCCTGTGAATGTGCTGATGGGAGAGCCCACTCCCCGTCGGCATAAAGCATCCACCCCCATTTGTGATATGCCGAGGGGTGCCCAATCCCTCGGCTCTTTCACCCCCATTTCCTTGTGTGCTGATGGAAGCCCACGCCCATTGGCAAAATACCCCCTGTGTTGTTTACTGATGAGGGTGCCCAATCCCCCTTTGGTTACAGATACCCCTCCCCAAACAGTTAGGTGTGCGCTGGGAGCCCACCCCAATGTGCCAAATCCTGCAAAAAAAAAAACAAACTGTTCCACAATGTTTTTTCTCTTTTGAACCTGCAAAGGAAAACAGTCCCTCGTAGTCTCATTGCCCCCTCCCCAGCCTGCACCACCACTGTGACCTTGCCTCCCACCCCCACCCCATATTTACCTCCGAGTCCAGCGAATGATTTTCGGTGGACCAGGAGCACGTCTGCACTCTTCAAAGCCAACCGCAAACTGAGGAAATGCTGATTAGCTGTATAATGGAATAAATAGGGTTTTTTCAACTTTGCTGCATATCTCAGGCATTTTGCGAATTTTGGCCCCGAATTGTCAACATGGGGTTTTTGGGACCCCTTCTCATGAATTCTTGCACTGTCATGGCATTATTCAGTCCCGAAAAGTGATTTTGCAGTCACTGCATGGAATCACCTTTCGGGACTGCGTAACAAAATGACAGTGTCACTGTTCATGAGGGGGGCTTTCAAAAACCCTATGTTATAAATTTGGTGGGAAAAAACAAAACATGACTGTTTTATGAGTGTGCATAGCAACTGCTCAATGCATGCTCATAAGTTAGCGAATTCACAATATTTTCACACCAGATTCTCAACATTGGCATTTTACCACACCTTCTTGTGAACCGTACAGCTGTCATTTTTCAAATCCAGGCTGAAATGTGTTGTCGCACTTCTGGCACAGAATAGCACAGTCATGGTGTGAAATCAGTGTTTGGGACACATTACAAAAATGACAGTGAATTGTTCATGAGCAGAAGTCCTAAAATGCCTGTGTTGAAAATTTGGTGACAATACTCCATAAAATGACTGTTTTACAAGTGTGCGTAGCAACTGAGCAATGCACCCTCATGAGTTAGCTCATTTGCAATATTTTCACACCAGATTCTCAACATTGGCATTTTACTACACCTTCTTGTGAACTGTATAGCTGTCATTTTTCACATCCTGGCCGAAATGTGTTTTCTCACTTCCAGTGCAGAATAGCCAGTTCGCTGTGCAAAATCAGTGTTCAGGACACATTATGAAAATGACAGTGACACTGTTCATGAGCAGAGGTCCTGAAATGCCTGTGTTGAAAATTTGGTGACAATACTTCATAAAATGACTGCAAGTATGAATGTAAGCGCTATGCAGTTTGCACGACGTCAGTATCGCTCACAAACTTCTAATATTTCACCCAGATTTCAACAGTGCCATTGTTCTGCACCTCCTAATGAACAGTACAGCTGTCATTTTTCACATCCTGACCAAAATCTGTTTTCGCAGTTCCGGCGCAGAATAGTGTGGTCGCTGTGGAAAGTCCATGTTCGAGACACATAATGAAAATGACAGTGACTCTGTTCATTAGCAGATGCCCTAAAATGCCTATGTTGAAAATTTGGGAACAAAAGTCAATAAAATTAGTGTTTTATGAGCATGCGTTGCACAGTTTGCATGCATCTCATGACTTTGTGAATTTGTAATAGTTTCACTCCAGCTGTTCATCATTGGCATTTTTCCATACCTCCTTATGAACACTACAGCTGCCTGAAATGTGTTTTCGCACGTCTGGCACAGAATTGCACGGTCGCTGTGTGAAATAAGTTTTCGGGACAGTTTGAGGAAATGACAGTGACACTATTCATGAGCAGAGGTCCTAAAATACGTATGTTGAAAATTTGGTGCCGAACCTCCATACAATGACTGTGTTGTAAGCGTGCATTGCGCAGTTTCCACACACCCTTGTAACTCCGTCAATCTGCAATATTTTCATGCCACGTTTTCACCATTGGCATTTGTGCACATCTCCTTATCAACAGTCCAGCTGCCATTTTTCACAGCCTGCCCAAAATGTGTTCCCACAGCAGTGGCACACAATGGCTGTGCAAAATCACCTTGTGAGACACATTCACAAAATCACAGCACTATGCGTCTCTAGCTCCACCACTCCCACTGCCAATGCCAGCGTGACAACATTCGGCATTGACAAATGCTTGTTATACCTACACATAATCTACACAATGAGATAAGCAAGCAAACTACAGTGCTAGCCATAAGTGCACCACATGGCCTACTAGGCCTAAAAGCCTCATGTGCCTTACCTGCTAACTTGCCAACGATGTGCTAAGTTCTCAGAAGACAGATTCCCAGCAAAAGAGGTCATCCTGCCTGAGACCTGGCCTAATATACCTGTAACAGGCCCCTGGTCAGGACCCCATTTGGGCTCTGCCCCCCAGCCAATCCCTAGGGCTCTGGCTTGCCTTGTCATCTTACCCTTTCCTGCCTGGTGATGTCACTTGGCCCCCCCTGATCCTCTCTCCTCCCTCCCCTGCTCCCCTCCCCTTCCATGCACATCTTCCTGGTGGGGATCACTGGACAACCTGGCTTGCCTTTTAGTGGCAATCCCCATTATGAAGGAGTTTTTACAGGTGGAGCTGAGCTGCTGAACAATTATTATACATTGTTAGCTTGTATGACAAGTTCTTGTAAACTTCTATACTACTTGTAAGTGGTTCTTTTGTTAATTTTGACTTGGTCCATACGGAGTTTGTTAAAACCTTGTCACTGATGTTAGGATAAAAAAAAAATGGGTGATTTCTTTTTGACATTTCTTTAGTGTCAATGTTTGACATTGTGTTAACCAAAAAATAAAAATAAAAAAAAGCAGATGCGTGCCAACACACACACAGTTGACATATTCAGATGTAATGTCAATATGCAATCTTTCATTCGGAGGATGGTACAGTAGACAAACTGATGACCAGCTGAGTTTATTGAGCTATGATTAGGTATCTCTTCATGTTGTTACAGACACATAATCATATAAAAATACACTAATACTGCACTCATTTTGTCTGATTCACCACCCTCTGGATAAACAGATTGCATACTGACATTATGCCTGAATGTGCCATATAAGCGCATGGTACCGTATGGATATATTTTCAACAAAGGCATTATGTCAAACATTGATATAAATAAATTGTTGAGAAGAACACACCCATCATACTAGAATTAATATCTCACACATAGGCTTCAGCACCCCTTCAACAGTGCATTCTGCAGTGAACGTTTTTTGAAAACTGCAGGGAAGGTTTTTTTTTACATTGAGATGAATAACATTTATAGTATACTTTACACTGCAATTGAACAACTCCTTGTCATCTCATCTTTCACAGGTTGGTCAATTACTTATTTCAGCTTGTGTCTGGGTGATTTCTTTTTTAGACTTCTTTAATATCAGCATTTGAAACTGTGTTTAAAAAAATGGATGCATGCCACCATGCACTCTGTTGACAGATTCAGAGGTAATGTCAGTATGCAATCTTTCATTCAGATTGTGGTAAGGAAATCAAACTGATGACCAGTTGAGTTTATTGACCTATGATTATTTATATTTTTGTATTGTTACAAACACATGATCATATAACAATAAACTAATACTACACTCACTTTGTCTGATTCACCACCCTCTGGATACCATATTGCATACTGACATTTACCCCTGAATGTGCCACATATGTGCAAGGTGCCTTATGGGTGCATTTTTCACAAAGACACTGTGTCAGACATTAAATAGTGACCCTAACACTCATTTACCATTGCCTTGATATTCTAGTATGGGCTCCCTTTGTGTCTTGGTCACTTGCGACTGCATGTAGTGACAGTCACGCTCGCTCACAATCAGAAGCACTTGTGTTGAGTTCCCCTCCACAGTACTATTAAACATCTAAGAAATAACTTCATAACAGAACTATCTTTTTTTTTTATTTTATTGCATGCACTACATTGCAGTTCAGTGGGTTTTAATGTCCTCAGGGTTTTGGAAAAAATGTAAACGGTACCCACACCCAAGTCCTGCTGAATGTTTTCTAGCGGGAATGATACTATGTGCAATGCCAAGTGGCTAGTGCCAAAAGTAATAGTCACACTTTGTAGTCTGTTTTAGGGCTGCATAGCTCATGGCTCTATCTTTTTGGTGCTGTGCTGCCATGGGACACTGAAGTCAGAGAGGTTTCATGAGTGGATTGTGTTTGCCACTTCTTACTTGCAGTCCTTTTGCCAGCCTTTATCTGGGCTTTTTTAGTCCATTTGGGGTATGGTCACACCTGCTGCTAGCACTTACCTTCTCTTTCAGTGTGCACAGTACATCTTCACTGAATCTACAATGTGGTTGCGTTTGGGGGGGGTTGGGAACCTGTGATACCTGCCTCACCATCACCTTGTTCCTTCACCAGCCAACAACACTCCTGTTCACCAACCATATATTGATTGGATGACATGTTCATAACATTTATGCAGCCAACCAATGCCCCTGCCCCACCCCATATACACACATAACTGCCACTGAGTTACCAGGCATGATCATGATCTAAGTGTAAGCCTCCGAACAGTTTTGCTTTGCTGATCATTGCAATGTAATGTACGCAGACACATCAGTTTGACTGGCTGGATAGAAAAATCGGTTCTTATTCGTGTGGATATGGCAATAATATTTGTCTCAATATTGACAATTTCAATTCTGATTCTGTCGGACCCCACTGTAAAATAGTTTACTGGCCATTCCATTCCCACACAGTGCAGTGTCATTTATGGCCAAACAATATGCCTATCTTTATATGCTGTTTTAATCACACACACACACACACACACAGACACACACACACACACACACACACAGTGTTGGGAGGTGGGTGGGTGATAATGAGGTGAGGAGGTGACTGAGTTACTCATGCAATATACTTAGACAAAGCACATAATCCTCTCTTTATCGTCAGTCCAGAAATGATAATGTACAGTGTGAAAAGCAGAGATGCAGCAAAATTAAATTTTGCTGGTGAAATTCCTGCAAAATCAGGAATTTTGCCCAGCTAAATACTTCACAAATTTCTTGCTTTTTGTGAAATATTTCATGGGTTGGAAATGTGGAATTTCACCCATGATTTGTGAAATTCCTCAATTTGCAGGTGAAATTCTTCATTTTGCATATAGAATTTCGCATTTCCCACCCACAAAATATTTCATGAAATGTGAACATTTTGTGAAATTTGCAGATTTTGCCCATCTCTAGTGGAAATGGAATGGTCTATATAAATATTACACCGGGGACCTACAGACTAGGACTCAGCAGCTGCAACATAGACATCCAATGCAATGCAGTATACACCGGAATAATAACTTGTTTTATTTTAGTGTGGTGCATTCACTGTTAGTGATGCAAAGCAGTGCAAGGTATCCTCAGTCCAAACAGAGAAGTGATATCAGAAAGTAGATTTAGTGCTTCATTCATGTCACATGTTGTGCAAGTCACTTTCTGCGTCCATTCACAGCAAGCGCCAGTGGTTGCCCTATGTATTTATGCACTGTATGATAAGTTAATTGATCAACATGAGGAGTCTGTGGCCAAGGTTAATGCCCGCTACAATGCCTGGCTATGTCCATTACTCCAGTAGTCTGAGCACATTATAAGAAAATCCATAGTGATATAATTGTCGGGCTGCATTTAATGAATAAAGTTGTCATACACCTGAGACTCGTAGATCAATACATCACTACTCACATGCATGTTCTGCTGAATAACCATGTGTGTTTGGGGTAAAAAGAGGCATGCTAGCATTTACCTGAATACATGTTGATGTGCCTGTCCACACATATGAACTATTGTCCATTTGCATAAATGCCAACATTTACAACAAAACAATGACCCCAAAAGTATCACACCATAGCCTCCATCTTCTACTATGGTCATCAATTTGGTCCCATTCACTTGTGAGTTGCGACTGCATGTAGTGACAGTCCAGCTTGATCACAATTAAATGTACTTTGTTTGAGTTACCATCCACAATACTACTGAATGTCCCAAAAGTAGCTGCAAAAGATTAATTTTATTTTTCCCTGACTACATTCTCAATCAGCCTGTTCTTTCTGTCCTTTGCAGATTGTGTACTTATGAGAATGCACCTAAAGTACCACTCCCACTTTGTGTTGTGTTTTAGAGCTACACAGCTCATGGCTCTCTTTTTCTCTCTTGTCCGACCTTTGTAAGACAACTCCATGCCTGCACTGTCCCAATATCATATGGCGTTGGTGTCATCCATCAGAGTTTGGGTGGTCCAGCAGTAAACTTGTGCCTTTTAAATGTCTCCATTGTGCTCAGCCACTTTTTCAGGGACCTTATTGGCTCATGGCTAGGGAGACTGTCGGAGGCTTGGAAACAGCAATGTACTGTTAGTGAGTCATATGACAGGGACGAAACAGTAATGTAAAAAAAAATTAGGTTGTTTCTCTGTGACAACCTCTGACCATCAAAGGGGAGTGTTTGATACTGTTGGAGCTTTCTGGCACCGGGTTAGACATGGAAATGTGCAAGGGGGGATGTGACTTACTAGACAGAGTCCATTTGCTGCACACATGCCTTGGCGGTGTCCATAGCTTATGACACCTTGTGCATGTTTTCATATGCAGCTGCCCAGAGTCATAATAACAACTGTGCTGCTCTATAAGGGATCCCACATACTGAATGCAATGTCGTTGCACATAATAGATTGCACTGTGTAACAGTAATAAGGCTGGCTGAGATTTATTAAACTACTTGCAAGGCACACAACCAACACATCTCACAACCAAGCATATTGTTGAGTGTATGTCTCAAGAGTTTGATGCACTGGCAATGAAAATCAATTGTTCCACTGTTTATAACAGTTTGATTATCAGCATTGTTTTGTGATGCCTTAAGTTCTCATCTCCCCTGCTTCCACACCACCTAGTTTAATGTGTTTTGTTCACATGACATGATTCTTTCAAACATAGAAATTGCATACATAATCCCCATGTGCACTGCCTTGACCATGAACGTACGATTTGGGTGCCAGATGCATAAAAATAGATGGCAATGCCACACTACCACAAAGGGCTGTGCAAAGATGGTAGGCTTTCTTGGAAGGTAGACATCAGCCACTGTACATTGGGCAACCAGGATTTGTTATACACTGGCACCTGTGGTGCTGGTTTGTTTTATTCAGCCGTGGACCGAAAGCACAGCACAGTGAGTGTAAAACACAAAGAGAAACATTAAACAAGCACAACTCATCAGACCTCACTTGTATAACTGATTTTCACTGTATCAGAAAAGTAAACAGCTAGTAATAATCCACCCATCTAGTGACTAAAAACAAAGCCGGCCAATGCATGGATTTCCAAAGTTTAAATACACTCTAAAACAATGCAGCCCGCGATGATGTCACTTCTGGTTCTGGGCTATCAATCGACAGCCAAAAGTGGAGGGTGGAAGTGAGGGGGTATAAATGTTATCTTTTTGGGTGACAGTAAGGTGTTCTATGGGTGGGCAGCCAGCTATGCAGGAATCTGTGGTGTGCTATGGGCAGGCAGCCAGCTATGCAAGGAATCCAATGTGTGCAAAAAATGTGTGGTGTGTGATGGAGAAGATTGACACAGTTGGGATACCATGGAGGGCTTTGGCTGGTGGAGGTATCATGCTTCAAGTTTACTACTGTTGTTCACTCAGTTCTGGATCCGGTTAGTGCTTTTCTTAAGCAAGACATCTGCAGGCTCTGCCCCTGCAGCCGTAAAAAGGTGCTGAACCTCTCAAAGAAGGCGCACACCACAGCACACCCCATCGGCATGCAGTTGTCAATATAATATTTCCCTGCAAACTTCATGCCCAGTAGCTCTCTGTCATCTGAATGCATGGGAAGCAGGCAAAATGCTGACTCAATGTCCACCTTTGCCATCAGGGCTCATCATGCCGTGCACACCACATGTATGGCTCAATCAGATGACTCATACTGCACCAATGAATACCATGGGTCAGTATGAATATGCACTGAGTAGAGATGCAGCAAATTTAAATTCCACCGGCAAAGGGCCAGTGAAGTGGCCAAATTCACCTGGCAGAGCAATTTGCAAAATTCTGCTGCCTAAGGCTGAATTTTACCTAGGCAAAATGTTGCCTTCCACCAGCGAAATTTCACCTTCCACAGTGAAATTCCACCTTCTGCAATGAAATTCCACCTACTTAGGGTGAAATTCCACCTCCTGTGGGTGAAATTTTGCCACTGAAGGCAGAATTTTGCCACGGAAGGTGAAATTTCACAGCAGAAGGTGAAATTTTGCCATTCTGGCGGATGTAATTTCATCACTCTGCCAGGTGAAATTCCACATTTCACTCCACGAAATGGGCATGATTTTGGGGATTACTCCACAGAGCGAATTTTTCTCACTTCACCCATCTCTATCACCAAGCCCCCTTCCGGTAGGAAAGGTGGTTGATCATCCTAAATTCCCCCTGTGTTTTCTTGGGTACTTACCTGATGGGTGACACCATCAGGTTAGGCAGGGGTGGGGTACCAAAAGGGCTAGCTGCCTCTCCTTCTCCAGCTTGTCCTGGACAACCTGTGGATGGTCCCATGATGACTTCAAGTTTTCTGCCTCAAATCTTCATCAACAGCCTGAGTACTGTAGCCTGAAGCCAACTGTGAACCCTTCTTCCAACAGGTTGGCAGTGTCTCTGTCCAGGTACTAGGCCAGCCAGAGTTTAATCCTGTCCACCCTTACCGGAATGGGCAGACTTACTCCCCAGAGGCTTACATGGCTTCCTCTGAAGCCCCTGAAAGCTCCCTCTCGAAGGACAGGTTGAGGTGCACTGCACGAAGGGGTGGTGCTGCTGCTTGCAGGCCATGCACATGTGCAGACACCTACAACTGGTTCTTGTGCAGTTCACCTGATTATAGGCATAGCATGCCTGAGAATGTGAACCTCCTGCCTCAGATTGCTGCAGGGCTGCCAGTCTCAATGCCAGCATGTTGTCAGTATGCAGCACTTCCCTGCAATGCATCATGTCTACCAACAGCATCATGTCCACTGTCCCCCACCCCAGTGTGCTGACCTCCTGCCTCTGCTGTCAGAACTCCTAGTTGTACTCCAGCCATGCAGTGACTCCCTTTCTGTGATACATCAAAGTGATCCTGTGCTGATATGTGAACAATCCCAGCCCCGATCCTTCTCCACCTGCAAGATAGTGCCAGCATAAATGGCAAATACCACTATCCAGTTTTTAAAAAGTGAGGCACTTTCACAGTTTTCTTCCCCAGCTCATCCAAATTCTCCATCTTCTTGTCCTCCTGCTCCACCTTCCAGTTCAACAGGAAGAGGATGTCCATGTACTCCCTATTCCTGATCTGCTGCCTGACCTTATCGGTCAGGTGCAGCCCCACTGACTTATCCCAGACAACATAGAAACTAGGAGGCGGTGTGATGACTGCTGGCTTTGCTGACGTGCTGGCATCGGCCATCGCTGTGGCCACCTGACCCACCCCCACTGACCCCTGGCTCCTGACTCCAGTGGCCAACCCAATAACCAAATCTATCAACCAGTCCAACTTGTCATCTGTAAAGGATCCCCTCTGACCCCCTGATTGCCATGCCATCACTGCGACCACCATTGCTGGTTGCCCCCCACCACGGCATGCTGACAAGCTCCACCTTCAGGACCTGTGGAATTCCCCACTTCTCTACCTCCACCTCATCTGCCAGCCTCCACCCAGGGCTTTGCTAAGTGTCTCCAATACCTGCCCATCAGTGACCTGCCTTACCACTGCTCTCTCCTTACTTGCTTGTGGTGTACAGTGGACCTTGGCTGGAGACACAGCCGGTCCCTTGGCTGGTATCATCTTTGAAGGCAGCCCCCCATCTGCTGCAGAAGTCAAGGGGCCTTATGCCCCCTCTAGGCATGCTTCCAACCAGGCTGCTCCCCTCCATTTATACCTTTTCTTGAGCTGTTCTTCCAGTGCCAAGGTGAGCTTCGCTGCTGACTTCCTCTGACGACTGGGCATGGTACACAAGAAATGACAACTATAAGCCCCCCCCACCACCACAAAGGCACATTAATGGTTATTACGGACTCACTATAAAGGGGGGATACTACATGCCCCCTTGTCTTGCCCCCCTTTCTCTAGTTCCCCTGGGATGTCTCCCCATTTGTATCCCCTGCCCTCCTGACCCCCAGCCCCCTTTCATGAGAAGGACCTGGCTAGAAGTGGGGGGGCTGCTGACCCAGTTCTTACTGGGTCCTTACCACTGAACCACCCTTAATCCATTTATATATTCTTCATTTTATTTAATTCTTTTTTTTTTGAGGCAGAGGGGGGCTCACCTCCCCCACTCAATGTACCCACTTACTGTCTACCAACAGACCACCCAGCTCCGTGCTCAATCTGGGAATGTTCCCTTGCTTCCCTGAAGTGTGTCTGCCATCACTCACTGCCCTAGCTATTTCTGTCTGGCCGCAGAATACAGAGCAGCCTGCCAAATTCGAACCCAGTACCTCACTTTTCTCACTCTGGAGTAGCAGCCCTCATTTTGCTACTGCCACTCACTTGATAGCTTTAATTTTTATTTATTTATTTTATTTATATATTCCTACATGCCCATAGTCATTACCAGGATAGCATGACAGAGGGAGAGAAAAGGGATTTGCTTGTAGCTCCCTGACCTCCCAGTGGTAGCGCCTCACCCACAATGACAGGTGACCACCACCGGCTACTATCTTAGTCTCCCATCAACTCAGGCACAGCCGCTGTACCCAATATGGCAGCAGAGATCTCATGAACCACGTGATTAACAGTCCCGTGACCTCCAAACAAAGGAGTATAGCCAAGATGCTGCGAGTCCTCTACCCCCCAACTCCCAGATCCCACAACCATCTCATTGTGTCACACCCTCTGGAGGCAGCCACCCAAAGGTAATCCTCCTCTACTCTTACTGGGGCTGGCAAACCACAGGCACCACTGGGATGAACCATGGACAGCTGCGGGAGACATGGTCCTCCACTCCTGTGATACCGGGGAAAATATTCTGCGTCCATAAGGCTAAAGTGTATTGCAGTAGCCCCCCTGGGCTGCCAGGCCACCTCTCTTCTCCTAATGACCCTATTGTCCCAATGCACCTTACCTGTCCCCTTTATTTATATATTTCTGTTTTTTTTGAAGGGGGGTTTGGCACTACTGTGACATACTCTGGTACTTGGCTGGTTATGTTGGGAAGAATTACAGAACCTCAGTAATCAGCCCACCCCTTTCTTCTCCCCCAGAACCTAGGTTTCAGGCAGCAATCTGGGCATCCAGCATTTTGTGGTGAGCCACTTTCACTTTCTTCTTTCTAGACCCGATGCTCATGATTGCTGACCTCACCAACTGAAAAAAGGAACAGGCCTTACCTGCTGGCAAACATGCATGGTCTAGCCAATCCTGACTATCCAATGGACAGGAGAAGAAAGAGGGAGAAATGCTGGCCACCAGTTCTATTTAGCTCCTCTTTCTCCTCCCATCCCCTAATCCCACTGTCTTATGGATGTCCCTGGTGGTACTTCCTCTCTCAGTGTCGCTAAAGCCATTCCCCACCCCAGATGGAGGTACCTTACACTCGACACCCCCAGATCCAGGAGGAGGATCCCCAGAAAAATTGCCAGCTGCTGCAACACATTTGCAGCTTCTCTATTTTTATAATTCAATTTAAACTTTTTGAATACAATTTTTCTCTTTACCTTTTTAAAATCTGCCCACAAAACTCATTTTAAAAGCACTACCAAATCTTGGTTAGTATAACGTTTTGATGCAAGTAGTGCATTAGCTCTAAAAATAATAATTTGAAAATCCATGCCATTATGTCTGATTGTCTTGTAAATGTATGAAATAACTTTAGATTATGTTGCTTGAACTGTAACTACACTAAGTACTGTATATTGCATATATACTACCTCTATGCTATGTAGCTATATTTGGCTGCCCCATGACATTCTTGAGGTGCAGTGTGGACTGGGGTATGGGGGTTCAGTTGATATCTTGTTTAAGCAAGCATAGGTTGTATGTACATTACTCCCTGAGGAAGCACTATCGGCTCAAAACCAGTTAGAGACTAGTGACAGTTGTCACACTGCTTCACCTGCACATAGCACAGCTCTGCATGAACTTACTATATGCAGCACGTTTTTTTCTATCTTAGTTACTTCTTTTTTATTGCCTAAATAAAGGATATTGGCATCTTATAGACTGGTGGTGCTGACTTTCCCTGTGTTGGTTTGTGTCTCTATTTTGGCTTGAGGATGGCTGAGGAGGAGGGTGGGAGGGACCTTGTCAGCATGACTCTGTTGGTAAGACATTTACCTCTTGGCCAGATGGTTATGGGTTCTAGTCTTTCACAAAGGTTGGGCTTGTATCATAAATGCTGGCACCTGAGTGCAGTAGTAGAGGGATGCTGTACTGTTGGCATGGTCTGTCCTTAATTCAAGGTCTATTCTGCCCATCTCTGGTGCTGTCCTGGTAGATATCCAGGTGGAATAAAAGTACCCAATGCACTTTTTACAAGAGTAGGGAATTTGCCTGGTGTTCTGGCCAGCATTCGCCTTCTCATAAAACTAGCTCATGCAATTGTCTAAGGCTGTGTGGGGATGTGTAAAATGGCTGTCAGTACATATTCACACTTACTTCACTACCAGTCTCTCATTAATTCTAAACAGGTTTAGGATACAGTGTATATGAACATGATATATTAATTCTAATTCTTCTTCTTCTTCTTCCTCCTATAAAACCTGTATTTCCTACAGTGAGATGTGTTCCCCTGATTAAAAAAAATAACAATTAATTGACTGAAAGAATGAAAGTATACATACATGGATAAAATCATATATATTTGCTGAAGAACTATTGACATTAAAAAAACAGATCAACTTTAAGGTATCAAATTGTGCTAGCTATTACAAAACCAAACTCCAATAAAGAACACAGCCACATTCAAAAATTTAAAACATTATCAGTTGTTGTGTATCCAGCAGCTGAGCACATGTGTATATAACAGTATCAGCACTGGATATCCCTGCTGTGAAAGGCATAGCAAAGCATTTTAGCTGGCATACTTCTGGGATCACTAATGATTAATTAGTGAGTATCATTATGTGAAGCAAATGTCACCCCAGCTACCTGGGGTTGCTGTCATTCTACAACAGCACTGTTCCCAGAGGAATGACTGTTTAGTTGTATGAAACTACAGTACAGTCTGCCATCTTGTGGAAACTGGTGGGATTAGGCTAAGACTAAAAAAGAGGTAGATAACCAAAGAGACACATAATCATATTGTCAGGTTGACTCATGGAAAACAGATTGCTTTCATTTATTTTATGGTAATGCAATTTGGTGATTCTGTTTACTGATATAACAAAATCTGTTACCTCATTAGTTGTGATTGGCACCTTAATGTTGGTCAAAATAAATCCATAAGACACTGGAATCTCTAGAACATCAGCATCACTTATGTACACATGCAAAATGTAACAATATACATCTGTTTGTGATTCTAGTTGTTGCAAGTACAAAATGACCCCTATATAACATAGAACAGAACATGGAAGGTTATTTTGATATCAGATGCTACTAAGAACTAATTATATTATAGAGGTAGCTGTAAAATTAGAAGGATCAAAGGCAAGGTTTTACACAACAGTATCCTTTGGCATATATTCTGTATGTTTCACACTTTGATTTTAAGCACCATGGCACTGCTTTAATGATAGATAACAATTTACTTTTAGTTAGAAAATCATGGCCTATTTATTATATATTGTTATATACATCAAATAAAATTCGAAATATTTTTTAAAATGTTTGACATGATGCAGGGTTCAAATAATTAAAAAAAATTACATGTATAAGTAAACATGTTTGCTGTTAGTTTTATTAGGAACTTCAGACATGACCATTAATGGATCACAGCATTTAAAACTTAAGTATAATAAAAATAAAAATAACATAATTGATTAGAGTGTACATTTTTGCCTTACAAAAGAGTGTTATATTCTCAGTAGGTGTTAAAAACGGAAAGCCAGGTGGGTATAATAATTACCCAAGAAAAAGAGATGAATAGAGGGAATAGCTGCAGCTACAGGGAATCCATTGAAGACTCAGATGCATGTGTGCTATTCTTACTTTATTAACAGTTCATAGAGTAGTGAAGCGTTTGGGTTAATTAACTATGAAATAGCTAACCTTTGGGAGAAAATTGCTCTTGTGCTTTAATTGCGCTTGTTCAGGGTAGCATGCAGCCACCTGGTTAATGGGTGACCTTACCTTTTTCATACCCGTCAAGCTCAAGTGCGTAGTCAATTGTAGGCCTAGTCCAATGCTGACACATTCATTCAAAGGGCATTCCTGTTTAAATGAAATTAGCTGATGAAAGAAATATAAGACCACATTTATTTTCTTCCACATTTCTTGTATGCTGATAGTCTGATTTGATAGAAAGAGCCCTTGTTACTGAATACTCAATTTCACTTCTTGAATAACAATGTTTATGTGTGTTTGCAACAAATACCATATGCACAGAAACTTCTACATTGCTTTCTGTTTTGAAAAACACCACAGTGGCTATACTGAAAGAAAATCAATACTAAACATGTTTATGAAACAATCACTTTTTTGTGGTTTTACCAAAATACAGCACATAAAACATAATAACATTTATTAAACCAGAAATTAACCATTTGATGGGAGAACATAAAGGTGCTATACTGCTTGACTTTTACTTTTTAGAACAAGGTCCCAAACTACAAAATAATTTATATGACTTCATTGTGTTTCCTTCTTTCTGCTGTCCTGAATTATACTGTAGACCACTAACATGCAGATGAATAAGTATATATTAATAATATTTGGCAATGATTAATACTAGTACAGTGAAGCAAACACCACTAAAAATCTTATATATTAAAAACAATACATACATTTTGCAAAGTAAAACTGATTTGAATTCTCTGCCATGTTTTTAAGCAATGGATATATGGGGTATTACCAAAAATATAAATTATCATTACATATTAATTATTTTTCTTCTTATTTTTGTTCAGTATCTTCTGGTTATAATAGAAGCAAAAATACGGTACATAACATACATAAAAATAATTTCTTTATCCTAAAATGGGGATTATTTTTACACTGCTTGTCCAGAATTCATTTGAATGAACCTGATTGCCAGAAAGGCAAAGTTTTCAATCACCCTTTCTCATATATGCTATGTTAATATAGCCCTTCAAATAAAAGAAGTATTACAAGTTCACTGAAATGTCATAATCATTTTTATATAACCTGAGCCTATTTTGTTTAGTGTGAAACTCAAATGTGGGTGGCAGTGATAATGGATAAACACTCTTCTTATTATACTGTTATAAGTACCTTTCATTGTTTACATTATTTTGCTTACAAAAATGGTCTATTGGATTCATAGGTTTAAATATACTTTGTATTAACTATAAAAATCAATGAAGGACAGAATGTTCCTCTGTACACATGGTAGCATATCCTGAAATTATATGCCATTATTTTTTAAACCAAATACCTGTGGAATTCTGTGTGGGCCTTCTGTGCCCACCCACTGGGCCAGTAAAAGCAGAGCAGAGACCTATTTATGCAGCTGCTGTGTCAATAAGAGCTGGGCAGTACTGCATTAGCCCACATGCTGAGCCAACAGGAGCTACAGTATATGATGCCTTGCTGTCCTGTATATTAGTTTAGCATGTAGTTGGTCTAAATACTTCTAATAAATTATAGTAACTGTAGAAAATACATATTGCAATCAGGATTCTAGATTTCTTTAAGCAGAGAGCCAATATGCATTGGTATAATACTATGTTTCTCTGTTCAAGCATCATATCCTGATATTTTAGAAAATGTTCAACGATATTACTTTAATCAGATCCTATGTTTCATAATGTGTTTTGTCATATTACTTTCTACTTCACAGAAGATACAGAAAAGTACTTACAGTAGCTGCAAATTCATAATTATTCAATGGGTTGGGAGAATACTGTGCATTGAATAGTCAACTGACATTTCATGCTATGGGGTAATTTCTTCTGCATAACTAATGCATAAAGTACCAGCCATTCCCACACAGAAAGTGCAGGTAAAAATAAAAATGACTATGCACACTGATCTTTTCTGTTAGTCTTCTTCCATTGCAACTAATGCCATACCTTTTGCCCAGCTGACATTCTGTCTCACCACTAATGCCCTATCCTCCCCAAACCTGTCCTCTCTCTCTCTTTCTTGAACTTCTAAAGTCCTGTTGTCTTTTACTATGCACTCTTAGTAAACACCACCATCAACTACAGAATCTGCTCACACTATGCTCTCAGTTACAGAACAACCAGCAGTTGTTCACAGCTTGCACCTTGCTGTCTCTGCTGCACTCAGCTATGGGAGCCCCTCATACCACTGTCACTATTTCTCTTTCTTTCTAATGGAAAAACAAAGAAAAAGTACATTAAAAAAGTGGCAGCAAGTGTACGGAGGGCAAGGATAGATTTTTATTTTTATTCTATCTAGCAATACAGGACTTAATTACTAGAGAGAGGGTATTAAACCAAAAATCTATTTTAATAAGTCTAAACTAAAATAAATAACATTTATAATAACTTTTTAAATTTCTTGTTTAGATTTGGTCACTTGGCCTGTGGTCTCATGACCAAACCACATCAGGCATGGGTAAACTTTGCATAACCCTCACCATGTCATAGATTATTCTTTAAGCATACACTCTAAAAACATTTGAAGTCTCACCATAGAATTGTTTGCTGTCCACTGCTTTCCAACTTAATAAGATACTACCATTTTCTTCTATCAAAGTTTGTTGTCATTTTTGTCAATTTTATGATTTAGTACTCTCATCCATGCAGCTGCAATTTAGTTAACAAATCAATGTGAGACTACAAAGAATAAAGCAAATGTGCAAATGTGCCCATGGTAGACAGTTCTTACTCAAAGATAATCACTTGAAAAAAGCCCTGTGCAAGCACTTTAAATCCTGTTGTTAAATGAATGTTATCATCAGTTGTGTTTCTTGTCTTTGTCCATGACAACTGCTTCTATGAATGCTGGCTATACAAAGTGACAAAAGATGTTACGTATAGCAGAAATAATCCTTCACATTTCAACTGGAAAAAATAAATTAGAAGCATTTACTTAAAGCTGTTTTGAATCTAATACAAATGGCGATGCAAGTCTACAGTATTGTTTAAGAAAACTAAAATAATAATTCAGAATAGTAACAATAGAAATATTAATACAGGTGCATGCTGAGTTGTAAATTTGAACTGAAGTTTATGTTCAATATTTTGTTTACTACACTGGTAAATTGATAGAACTTTAACTTATGTTTTACAACTAAACATAGATACATGCTCTAAGGGGACTCTGACCAACAAACATAGACATTTGCAAGGTAAATATTTTCTTATAATAATGGTGATGGCATACTCTAAAAGCTAAAGTCTACAAATGGCTTGCAAATTTCTTCAAACTGTAAAATCTGCAATTATTACATAGGTAATAAATATATAGCCTGAGTTTTATAAATACAAGCCACTGTATTTACTTATTTTGCTTAGAACTACAGCAGAATGAAATGTGTTCTTTTTGTCACACATACTTACCTGTTTCATGAAAACAGAATCCCTTTGAATTGTTTTCCCATCTGAAAATGTATATGTTTTAATTTGAGTAACATAAAAGCACAAATATTGTGCACTATGAGTGTTTTAGTAGATATTTTGTAGAACTGCACTTTTTAATAACATGGTAAGTAAAAATATGCACATTGGAACATGCAATAAAAGTGTAGATATTATACAACTGGCATTTTTGCATATATCTGGAAAACTGTGAATCTGAATGGGATGTTGACATATTGTACACATGTAGTACAGTGTGTGGCTCACCTAAGTACACATTGGATAAGTGCACATCCTGCTTAAGTGTGTCCATTTTTATATCTCTTTATTGCTATGCATTGTACAGTATGTTAAAACACCTGCTAAGTGCACAACATGTAAGTGCAGATCTTGGTTCAATGTATTTTTTACACATAAAGTCATTGTCTTTTTTACACTTAAGTGCACATTTTCCTCCTTTTCATATAATTCCACCTTTTTGCCTTTCCACCTTAAATTTTAATAAGCTTAATTGTGGTTAATTCTAACTAAAAATTAAAATGTTGTTAAGGTATTAGCCAGTGAAAAAACACACTGAAAAAGGAAGAACAAGAATAATATGCTCACTCTGAAGCAAAAAGGCACACTTGAACAAAAAGTTGCTACCATGATGATAATTCCTTTTATCTGGCCAAAGAGTTTGGAACAGATGTGTCTGCAGTGTCTTACATTTATTATCTGACTGAGAGGCTGGCATTCTGCAAGTCAAAAAGGTAGAAAAAAGTGACTCTGCAGAAACAGTACTCAAGAAAGGGGAGCCTGATACTTAATGAAATTTTGGCACAATTCTCATTAAATTATGTAAAGGCAAAATATGCAGTATTATGCAGTTTCGCTGGAAATAAACAAATGTTTTCTCATTTTGAATTATAACTGATCCTTAATACATGAAACCAGTTAATGAACGTGTCTAATTAGCATTTACAATGACCTCACTATGAAACATTTGTAGTAGCAATGTGAACAACACACAACAAACACACATAAAACAAAACAAAACCTAAAAAGAAAACAAGTCAGTAAAACTGACCTTCAGGTCCCTAATGCCATCACAGACTTCTTAAATTCTTTTCTAAATTTATTTTCTATTAAATCTCTCATAGTCAACTATTGTTACAGCAATATCCAACTTTTATTGTTTACTGTACATATTTTTATTCATGAAGCTCTATTTGATTGAAGTAATAATATGATATAACTTCACTGTCTTTGGAAATAATCTAGTTCTTGAATGAATAAAGTATGGTCCTTCTTCTTCATCCCCTCAGCAATCAATTTTTGTCAAGAATAAAGAATCCACTATCTTTGGCAATGTGCCTATTATTATAGTTTATTATGCTCCACATTATAAATATGAAAGAATATTGAAACATGAAATGTACTACCAGCTATTTGTGTTTTTTTTTGGTGAGGTTTCCAAAGCAAGAGATTGTGTCTTCGCTTTTTCTTTTTTTTTTCTGCAGTTGCTGTTTGGAATTTTGACCAACTGAATTGCAAGGTTAAGTGATAATACCATCATGGTTATTTTATTGCTGTGACAGGTTCAGGCCAGGGCCACATGGTGCACATGCACAGATAAAATTGTCTGTGCCCCAGCAGTGAAACAGAGCTCCCAACATAGCCATGATTTGAGTTTTGCCTAAGTGCACAGTCTCAAGGCCTTCTCAGACTACCATAACCTGTGCCCAGTTATCTTATTTATTTACTTTTTTCTGGGGCCACCAGTGTTTCACTGCCAATAAAACATCCGTGGTAATGTAATGCAACTCATTCTATTGAGAATACTGTGTACAAGGCAATTGCTAGTTTGTTTGGAACACAATGAATATTTCTTTTGATTATGACTAAAGGATATTAATACATGTGCGGTTGTAGCCTGTATATTAGGACTGAGTAAGCACTTAAATGTTAAATCTCAATATTTGCTCCTTAATTTCTCTGACACTGTTTACCTGGTTTACTAGAACTTTGCAGGCACTGAGTAGGTGCCTAGACCTCAGGGTTCTGAAAATTTTGTGACAATCAGTTCAGCATGGGAAAGTTATAGAGGTGCACAGAACATCAAAATGCACAAAATTAAGACATTTTGTTCACCAATAAATAAACACTTGTTTTATTTCAAACCTGAAACTTACAGTGTGGATAGTGTTTGGACCAAGGTGTGTGCTTTTATGCTTTCTATGTCCTGAATTAGCTCCATTTTTGATTAATTAACAATAAAAGCCTCTTGTTTCACATATACTCAGACTAAACAAACATTTGTCAATGCTGAATATTCTCCACTTGCATTGCTGTTGAACCATCTCTTGCTTGTTCACAATTTTACTATATATTTACCCAAGACAGACAGGAAGAGATGCAAAATCTAATTCTCTGTGGTGGCCTGCTTTTATACATTATATGTACTCAGGACAGGCCAGCTGAGAGACAATATTTCATTTTCAGTGGGCACTTGCATTTTGACCCCAAATTTCCAACAGTTTTTTTATGGCCTGACATTATAGACAGGACAGGTGGATTTTTTTAAAATCCCATCCAAAGGGTGATTTTGCAGTGTGATTGTAAAAACAAATTTCAGAGGGGATTTGAAAAATGACACCTGTCATGTTCAGTAGGTGGGGTAACACAAAGGATTTGTTGAACTTTAGAGGCCTAAATCTAAAAAAATGTAAGTTATGAGTAAATGTTGGAACAACTTAACAAGTATTCATAACTTTTTTTTTCACATTTTGACCACACATTTTTAACACTGTCTATTCATGACCACTTCTTCTCAGCATCATTGGTGGCTATTATAAAATAGTGTCCAAAACATAATTTCCTGCCACAAATGAGAAAACACATTTTGGCCAGGATTTGAAAAATGACAGATGTCATGTTCATGAGGTGATATGAGAAAACGGCTATGCTGGAAATTTGGGGTCAAAATATTAAAAATTACCAAAGTTGAGAGTGTGCATTAAAAAAAAGCTCAACTTACACTTATAACTTAGTTGTTTTTTTAAATATTTTTTCCCAAATTTTGAACATAGCTTTCTTATGACCCCAAATAGTCTTCTTATGAATCCACCTCATGAACAAAGGCAGAGAAAATTGTCTGATCCTGTACAAATGGTGATTTCACACCACAAGTGTGAAAACACACATTGTCCAGGATTTGAAAAATTACAGCTGTCATAATCCTGAGATAGAGTGAAAAAATGGCTATGTTTAAAATTTGGGTTCAAAATATTGAAATTTCGCAAAGTTACAAGTGCGCATTGAAAAATATCAACATACACTCGTAACGTTGTGTTTTAATATTTTTACTCCAAGTTTTCAACATAGCTTTATTATGACCCCACCTCATGAGCAAGGCTGAAAAAAAAGTGTCAGATCCTGCCAGAAAGGTGATTTTGCACAGTGACTGCAAAATCAGCTTTTGAGACAGATTTGCATAATTTCACTGTCATTGTTCATGAGGTGGAGTCCCAAAATGGCCATGCTTAAAACTGGTAAAAATAGTCAAAAATGACCAAATAATGAGGATGAGTTCAGAACCCTTTGAAATACATTGAACAACATATCTGATTTCCTTTGTTCCCAGTCCAGTGTTGAAGAGTGAAGATGTGTCATAGTATTCATAGTCGGGTTCAAGTTGTTGGGCATGGGCCCTTTAGTGACTTGCCTCTTATCAGTGGAAATATTACTTTGTCAATTCCAATATAGTTCTCTAGTTCTGTTTTAAATTCATTTATTGTATTACACGAAACTATGTTATCTGGAAGAGAATTCCAAATACCAACCACCCTTTGACTAAATCACTGTTGTCTCTTATTGATTTTACATATTTCCCCTTTGAGTTGCTTCTCATGTGATCTTGTTTCCTTATTACTATCCTTTTTATACAAACCGGATACTTCTCACTAGAGCTCATTGTTGAATGCCCTATGCACATAGCACAAATCACCCCTGAGTTTCCTGTATGTAACTGAATAAAGATCAAGTCTTTGTAGTCGCTCCTTATACTTTACATTCTCTAATCCATGTATTTATTTGGGTAGTCTCCTCTGGACTCCCTCCATCGCTTTTATACTACCAATGTTACATGCTGCAACAACAGGTGCACAGTACTCAAGGTGTGGTCTAATCAGTGCTGTGTAAAGAGGAATCAACATCTCCCTATTCCTACTTTTAACCTTTCTCAGAATACAGCCCAAGATTCTCTTTACCCTTTTCACCATCTCTCGCTAGTATGGTGATCAAATGTTAGGTTGCCAGCAAAGTAGATCCCTAAATCCTTATCTAATACTGTTGTAGTTAGTGTTCTATTATTCAAGGGATCCTGTGCTTTAATGTTATTGTGCCCCAGATGCATGACCTTGTATTTATCTAGATTGAATTCCAGGCCATGTTTATATACCAAAGCACCTAGTTGTACCAATACAGTTTGAAATTGAGCTGCTGCTTGTGGATTATTAATTATAGTTCCAGCCTTGCCATCATCTGTGCATATGCACAGCCATACATTATCTGAGGTCTGCATAGATGAAATCAGAATATTAAATAACACAGGTCCCAGTACAGACCCCTGTGGGACACCACTTGTCACACCTATCCAGTCAGTGTTGTAGTCCCTAGTCGATACCCTTTGGTACCTGTCGCTCAACCATGAGTGCACCCAGGATATGATACAAGGGTGAAATTCTAAATGTGTTATTTGTTCTATCAACTCACAATGGGGAACAGAGTCAAATGCTTTTGAATAGTTCAGAAAGACCACATCCACTGGTGGTCCCTTATGCAATGCACCACTTACTGTCTCAAAGAAATATAATATATTTGTCAGGCATGATCTGCCCTGACCAAAGCCATGTTGTGTTACATCCATTAGACCGTTATCAGTCATGTACTGCTGGATCATATCCCTTATGAATCCCTCCATCATTTTACCAGTGATCGATGTTTTGTGAATGGGTACCACATTAGCTCTTCTCCAGTCAGATATGGTTTTTCTCTCCTTCAGTGATCTATTCATGAGTAAGCAAATTGGACATACCAGTCCCTTTGCAAGTTCTCTAGGTAGCCTGGGATGTACACCATCCTGGCCCTCGGTTTTATTCACTTTCAGCTGTAACAGTTTTTGAAATACTTCTTCGATAGTGATAATTCTGATTTGTTCTCTTTTCACTATCCCCAGCCTAAAATTGCCCAACTGTTTAGGTTTGAAGTTACTTGCAAAGTATTAGTTAAAGGTATCAACCATACATTTTTCATTTGTTATTATGTAGTCATCCACCTTACTATGACCCACTGTGTTTTGAGCACCGTTTAAACTCCCACTATAACTAAAAAGGGATTTTTATTATCTGGGGTTTCTGTCACCACTCACCATCCTAATTTCGTTGTCTGCTTTGGCTTTCTTTATTTCTTTCCTGCAGCCACAGGTAAGTTTCTTACAATTATTCTAATTTTATTTTGTAGGATATTGTTTATATTTCCTAAATGCTTTCTTTTTATCTTTATATTGCTCTTGATTTTGTTAGTAAACCATTTGGGTATTATTTTGCATGAGCTATGTTTTTTAATTTCTGGCACGTATTCTCTAATGCAAAATTCAATATTGTTCTTTATTTTATTCTATGTCACATCAAGATTGTCTTCCATCAGATCTTGTTTGAATACTTCTGCTCAGCATTCACAAAAGAGGAGGAGGGGGAGGTACCTAATTCAATTAACAGAAGCACTCTGGATAGGGGGGTTGTCCTTTCACAGAAGAAAGGGTTCTGAAAGAACTCCTAAAACTGAAGGTGGACAAAGCAATGGGGCCTAACAGGATCCACCCCAGAATTCTAAAAGAATTAAGGGGAGAAGTAGTGACACCACTGACTACCCTTTTTAACAAATCATGGGAGGATGGTGTGGTACCTGAGGACTGAAGGAAGATGGATGTGATTCCCCTTTACAAAAGTGGGAGCAAGACAGAGGCAGGAAACTACAGACCTGTTAGTTTGACCTCTGTGGTAGGGAAAATGATGGACTCACTTCTGAAGGAAAGAACTGTTGAGTACCTAGAGGCCAGTGGGGCACAGGACCCAAGGCAGCATGAATTCACAGTGGGAAGGTCATGTCAGATGAATCTAATTGATTTCTTTGACTCGGTGACCAAAGTAGTAGACCAGGGAGGGGCTGTGGACATGGCCTACTTAGACTTTAGTAAGGCATTTGACACAGTTCCACACAAAAGATTAATAAACAAATTAGCCAGCCTGGGAGTGGGTCCCAGGGTGGTGGCCTGGGTAAAAAATTGACTGGACAACAGGACACAGAAAGTAATAGTAAACGGAGTCCACTCTGAAGAAAAGGGGGTTACTAGTGGGGTACAGCAGGGTTCAGTACTGGGTCCAGTCATTTTTAATGTCTTTATAAGTGACATTGCAGAGTGACTGGAAGGAAAAGTATGCCTCTTTGCAGATGACACAAAGATCTGCAACAGGACTGATACACAAGGGTGGGGGAGGAAAGGATGAGAAGGGACTTGGAAAGGTTGAAGGAATGTTCAGACGTATGGCAGCTTGGATTCAGTGCAAAGAAGTGCAAAATAATGCACCTTGGAAACAAAAACGCAGGGAAGAGTACACAATGTGGGGAGAGGTAGTAACAACAACAAAAATGGAAAGGGACCTGGGGGTAATGATATCAGATGACCATAAGGATAGCAAGAAATGTGAGAAGGCAGTAAGGAGTGCTGGGGGATACTGGGATGTATAGAGAGAGGTATCACCAGCAGAAAACAGGAAGTTGTTATCCCTCTGTACAGAGAGTTGGTGAGACCCCATCTGGAGCACTGTGTCCAGTTCTGAGGACCCCATCTCTGCAAGGACATAGACAGGATGGAGGCAGTCCAGAGGAGGGCAACTAAAATGGTGCAGGGTCTGCAAAAGAATCCATATGAGGAGAGACTAAAGGAGCTTAATATGTATACGCTTGAGGAAAGGAGGGAGAGGGGGTACATGATTTTAAATTTCAAGCACCTCAGTGGAATCAACAAAGTTCAAGAGAGTATCATCTTTCAGAAAAAGAGATGTGCAAGAACAAGGGGACACAAGTTGAAGACAGAGGGGGGGACGACTCAGGGGCAGTGTGAGGAAGTATTTTTTTCACAGAGAGGGTGGTGAACACATAGAACTTCCTTCCTGAGGAGGTTGTGGGGTCTAAAACTGTGGGAGAATTCATGAATGCATGGGACAGACATAAGGCAATTATTGTGGAAGGATAGGAAGAAATAGGCTGTTGGTTAACTAGGATCTGCAGCTTATCCAGTAGGTAGGCAAATGGGCAGACTAGGTGGGCCAAGTGATCCTTATCTGCTGTCAAAGTCTATGTTTCTATGTTTCTGTGTTCCCAGCCCAAGTTAGCTAGAAAATCTTTCATTTGTTTAAAGTTTACTTTGTTGTCGCATTTTATTTTTGTGGGCCCTCTGTATGTTTTATATTTCAGTTTTAAGGTAGCTTTGATCATATTATGATTATTATCTTCTAGAGGTTCAAGGACCTCAACATGTTGAACTAATTCTCTGATATTTGTTAGAACTAGATCAATATTTTTTTATTCCGTGTTGGATCCTTAACTATTTGCTCTAGGATTTTCTGCCATATAATTTCCAAGAATTTTCTTTCCTGAGCTTATGTTCCTGTCTGTGTATCCCATTCTATATTTGGATAGTTCAGATCACCAACTAAAATATAATTTCTGTCAACATCTTGTTTATCTAGTTGTTTCAGAAGTTATTGTGTTCCTCAACACTCTGATTAGGAGGTCTATAAACAACTCCAAAAGTCACTTTAAAATTAATAGTGCTGATTTCCACCCACAGATTTTCATTCTGTTCCGAGTACATAGGGTCAGTTGTTGCTCTAGCACAAATCCCTTGTAATATATATAGCACCACAACTCCACCGTGCCTGTTTTCCCTGTTCCTGTGAAACAACTGATACCCTTGTATGTCAGTCTCCCAGTCATCTTTGTTAAACCAGGTCTTTGTCTCAGCACATATAGATATCACTTCCTCACTGAGGATAATATATATTGTTGTGCAAGCTCCTACCATTCAACACCAGTGATTTTATTGAATGCACATTGTCCCTAGTCATGGTGTTATTGGTCTGAAATATGTGATTCATATGTAAATCTACCTTGTTAACTTTGTATCCCATCTCCCCCCATCAGCTAGTTTAAATGTCTGTTAATAATGCTATTTATTTATTTAGTTTTTGTTTACCGGGTAGGTGCACTAGCCATAGTCATGACTATTTTCAGGCACGACCAGGGAGGATACAAAACAACAAATACAGGGATGACATTCCACATACAAGTACAACAACAAAAACATTACACCAGTTTAAAAGTAAGTTGCAAGGAATTAGCTAAAAACGAGGTTATAGTAACAGTGCTGAAAAATATGGAGCAGTACAAAAACAAAATTCAACCACAGTTTGCTTAGAGAGAAACATGATATAAAAACATTTTAAGCCCTAATAAGGGATTGAAGAATTAACTTATGGGAGGAATATTAGTAGGTGATAGAAGTAAGTGATTCAGAAAGGGGAGGTAAAGGAGAAGTGCAAAGGGGAGGTAAAGGAGAAGTGCTTATGATTCCACTGCAATTCAGATGCAGTCCATCCTTACAAAACATTTTTTCTTGTTTCCTTCATACATTTCCCACATTTCAACTAGCATGATTTTACTGCGTGAGCACCAGTTTCTCAGCTCATTATTTATTCTTATGATTTTCCTATGAGCTGCATATCTAGCTCTAAGGACAGGGAGAATTTTGAAGAGTATCATATTGCAGTTTTTACCACTGAGATCATCATATATGCATTTGTATTTCTCTACTATTTCAAGTTCTGAATCCCTAGTCAAGTCATTAGTACCTGCATAAATCAGTACTAGTGGTTTTATGCCTATAGCTTTGATTATTTTAGGTAATGATTCATGTATATCCTTTAACCTGGCCCCTGGTAATGATACATTAGTAACCTGTTCTTTTCTGTTTAGTGTGGTTATTGTATTAGTGTATTTAATAATAGAATCCCCTATAACATAAATGTCTTGTAATGTCCTTTCCTCTTCCATATCCATGTCCTACTCATTTGATTAACAGTTTGCTTCATGCTGATCTTCCAACTGTTCCCTATCATTCACTATCTGCATAACTTCATTGTCCTCAGTCTCCACATTAATTAGTGATAACAAAGGGGCAAAACTATTATCAGTGGGTATGTTAAATGCCAGGTTTGCTTGTTCATCTACCCTGTTCTTTGTTACTAAATGCTAGGTATTGCCACACATATTATCAGTATCAACAGTATTTATATGCACTTCCAGATTTTCAACTACTACTTCTGAATTATGTACATCTGCATGAGTTCCATTACTTGTCCCATAGGTGGCATCTTGTGGTTGTAATTCTAGTCTCATTTCATTAAAGAAATCATTAGATACCTCCCCATTTATTTTGCCGTTAGTTGTTGTCTCCAGTCCAGAGAAGATTATGGCATTGGACCCCAGTAGGTAAATAAAGAGAGGGGGTGTAGGGTGGTGGGTGCTTAATGGGAGGGTAATGGCAGACATGGATTGTTTTCTTTTTACAGGGTTTATTAAAATAAAAAAAGGGATGGTTTTCTTTATTTCAGGTACCAATGCTGGAGATCAGGCGCCCCAGTGTCAGTGTTATGGTTGGCAGCACTGTGGTGTGCTCCTCAGTCAGGAAAGTAGCTAGGCCATAGCTTGAAGGCCTAGTCCTTCATGTAGATTCAAATGTTTTGACCAAGCAGGCCTTAACTCAGCTGGCCATGGATGCCACTGTGCCCTAGACAGCATGTTCCTATGATTAGGCCTTCAGTTTCTTTCGGAAATCCTGGTTACTCCCCTGCCAGTGCCAATGCCCCCAACATTTCAAAAGGAATTTTAACCCTTACATTTCTTTATATTTCCATATAGTACTGGAGTATGTTTGATAGAACTTGTCAACTCTGTTAGAGTTTTGAACAAGGCAAAGCATTTAGTTTTCGAGGTGCTTGTAGTAGTTCATAGCAGTTTGCAGTCACTTCTGGGTGTTTGAAACTTTGAGTTGAAGGTGCAAGTTAAAAGTTGCAGTATGGTTAAAACAAGACTCCAGAGAAGCAATCAGAATTGCTCTCCTCTCCTAAGTAAAACTCTATTGGAAAGCAAGGGGAAATTAAAACAGATTAATATCAAGAAATGTTTAAAACAAATACTGTTTTACAGAGTGATCAAACCTCTACCCTAATAGGCCAATAGATATATTTATTGAGCAGACCCCTAATATTTTGGGAACTGGGCCAATCGAATATGGGGAGATTTCGGACGGTCATCTGCAATCAGATATGTCAGCAGTGACTATGGTAGAAAACTCTCCTGTATTTAATGCTGATGACAATGTAAGCTTTTATACTTAGTGTGCTGAGTACTTAGAGCAGACTGTAAGTTCCCCTGATTTCTCCTTTAGTGAGAATGGAATAAAGCAGTATCTTCCAGAGAAGGTCTCAGACAGGCCCTCACACATATTGAACTCCCAAAATAGAGAACTCACGGTGGTCTGTGGAGAGCTACAGCAGACAATTAATGGGCTTAAATCCTTGGAGAAGAAAATTAGGGATAAAAATTATGAGCTGAATGTAACGGGGTTGCAGGGAAAGAACTTTGATCTCTCAATGCCCTTTATTCCCACCCACTTAAGTGAGGAGCTTATTACTGCTCTTCGAAACCCTAATAATGCTCCCTTATAATAATGGAACAATTGATTGTGAACAGAGACATCATGAAAAACATGAGAGCCCATACAGCTCTAAATGAGGTTAAACTAAATCAGATCCTCAGTAGTGCTGAACATATATAGGTTACAGTAGAGAACATAGTAAAAGGAGCCACTAACCAACTAAGACCTGACTTCAGCACAATTGAGTTCCTTCCCTCAATTGGAGATATAGGGGGGGAAGAAAAGTAGAAGAAAAAGAAAGAAAACAAGCAGAATGAACAAAAATAATAAAAAAAGGGGAAAGAAAAGGAATTGGGCAATAAAATAGAAAATATGAACTTGGAGACAGAATGGTTTACTACCAGGGTGAAAGCAGGAACAGTAATAAAAATAACAGCAACAGTAGGAAAAAGCCCACTCTAGGCACATGTCAGGAACAGAATCAATTGATGAAACGTTCTCCACTATATGAGCAAAAGATCTCTAGTGCTAACCCAGTACCACCTTCTGAGTTAATGTCTCACTTAGCATTATTAGAGCAAGAAATGGCTGAACTTCAGCAGGACTTGCTTTGTTCAGAAATCGCTGTATGTGATAAAATAACAGAGCAGGAGAAAAGAGTGATGAAGGATGTGACTGAGGATACAAGAAAGGACCCAATGCCCAAGGAAGTTAGTGATGTTGATAAAGCTATCTCTACAGAGGGGCTACTGGATGATGATATGAGACGTATACCAGTAATTAGATGTTATGGTCCAAGTATCTGGGACAGTTTAGAGAAGGCCTGTCTGGAACTCCAAGTACTAGAGTATCTAAATAAAAAATTGGAAATCGAGGTACTTGAGAAGGATATCGCTAAGATTAAAAAGTTAGTTATTTATGGAGCAACAATTGTTGATTTGCATTTTTTCTCCCCAAGATTGGCAAATCATGTGTGGATAAGTAGGCAAAACCTAGATACAGAGGAGGTTTTGCTTTTCTATCCTAACAGAGAAAACTTTAATAAGAAAATTGACTCCCAAAGTAAAATAATTACTAAAGAGTTAACACTGTCTGGAATGAACCCAATAGCTTATGAAGCAGATAAAAAGCTGGCCCAGGCACTGTGTGACTTATTGACAAACTTTTTGGATATCCCTGAAGAAAGTCTGGATAAACTTTATGCAAATCATGTACATACAGGAAGCCATTGGAAGACACTGACTAAGTGTATCAGATAAGTATTGTTTTATGTTTACACTATGTTGTTTGTTCCAGCTAGTTCCCAGAGAGCTGCAGATCCTTTGTGACCTCATTACTGTTCTTATTTTGCAGGTACAACTGAATGTTCAATGAAGCTGCCCACCCCCATCCCAGAAATTCCCAGTAAGAAATTGTTATTATGTGCACTGTACCGATGGTAGGATGGGATGGTGAAATGGTACAATGGCAAGTACTATATTAAGATACTGCTGTCTTTCACTTGTTAGTTGGTTAGTGAAGCAGGGCTAGAACTATATCTACTATTATGTTTATTTCATTTCACGCAGGACCCAAATGGACAATGTGCAAATGAGGATACAATTATGCTATGACAAAAAGAAGAGCAATTAATTGAAAAATTACATTTATGCAGCCATTAGGATTGAAGAACTCAACAAGCACAAACCAGGAAAATGAAAACAAAAATTGAGTTTTGTGTGTTCAGAGTCCTGGACAATCAGTGGTGGGGTGTTCCTTGGGATTGTCAGTTCTAATGCCCACCCTGTCCCCTGAGCAAAAAATGTCAAACAAGATCTCTTTTCTTCATGCAGGGCCAGTGGGCCCCTGCATAAAGAAGGTTATAACTGATCTTAGTGGCAATATGTGGTGAGCCGTACTTCTCTACATTAGAAGAGTGTATCCTTATATGACACAGGTTTTTAGCTATAACTTGTGCTTCAGACAGTCAGGAAGCTACAGGCCTGGGGGAGTGGACATTAGGGTTGACAACCCCAAGGAAAACCCCATCCCTGATTTGCCAAGGCTAGCAGTATAGTCTAGAGGTTAGAGTAATGAGCTGTGCATGAGCTTGATACATCCAGCAGAGCTTGGTTTGATTCCCACAACCTCCACTTGCATACTATGTGACACTAAGCAAGTCACTTAACCTCAACAGTGCTCCTGGGTTGCCCTTGAAAATAGGCACTTTTGCCTAGTGGGCCTTATCTGGTTACCAAGGAATAAAAACAGAAATATACAATAATGGTTTATATTCAGTAATATCACCTCCAGTGTTAAAACAGCAGTACAATGATCAAGATTTTTCAAAAAAAACTAGTTTCAGCTGCAATTTATTAAAAAAAATTGCTTACCTGTCAAAATTACTTCTTTAGGTACCTCTGATTCTGCACACCATGCATTTTTTTTTATTTTCTTGATCCTAATCCTTGCAAGATCTACAGTGCCATTTCTCAGCCAAATGTGATGGCCATCTTTTTTTTTCTCAAGAAAAAACAAAATTAAAATATTTATACAAATACACAAAGTTTTCCATTTGCATCTCAGCATGGTTGGTGGTCTCTAAATCTCATTGGAGCAGCAAGATAAAGTGTTACCCAGAGCAGTCCCTGGTGACTCTGACAAGTGCATTCCTCCTACATTACCATCCCTACCTTTATTGCCAGGTGGCTATGACCACTCTTTTCTCTGATAGCATGATATGCATTGTTTCCACTTCAACTGTCAAGGCTATCAATTCTTGGTTGCCACTGGGTATTTATCAGAATTGCTTGATTAGTCTGTTGACATTTCTGTAGAGGGACAGAAGTGTTGTAGTAGCTGAGGGTTGAGTGCAGAACTCTTAACCCTGGTATCCGAAAAAGGACTGCATGAATTAATGAGCTAAGTGGTGTGGGCTGAGTTCCCCCGATTGCTGGCGTTTACCTACTTTCACTGCAGAGGGTCTTAAAGTGGAGCTTACAATTACAGCATATGTGTAAGTGGTGGCTCCATGGAAGGGGTTGTTGTCATAGATCAAACATTGCTTTGGAAGCCTTTGAAGCATTATATTCCTACCGTATTTTCCCCAGAGTGCAATAATGGTTAGAATTACAGGTACTTTGTTTGGACACTCTTTTTTTCTCATCAAGAAGCACTAGTTCTTGATTTTATACGCACTGACTGCAATTATCTGCTTAAGAAACCAGTGCATTTCTTGTGTAACCAACGCATTTCTATCAAGACCCTCTTCAGCATCCAAGATGAAGCCTCCTAGGACTGTTTGGAATCTGAGAGAGAGAGATCTGCAATTTGATATTTTCTCTTCAAATTAGTACATTTGTATTTTGGGAAATACTTCCCTCCCTGCTTGCATATTGTAATTTTCTGGGCTGTTGTAGGTTAACACAAGCATATATTTGCAATAGTTGGTATATTTACATACATACATACAAATCTGCAAGCAGAAACAGGCCATATGGTCTATGAGTCTGCTCGAATGCACAGCTAGTGCCCCTAGATCGCAGCTGCCCCACCCCATCCCTCTCCTCCCTCCCTCCAGCAGTTTAACAATTGCTATTTGCCCAGACACCTCCCTATGCCCTGTCCCATGTCCTATTGAAATCTCCCACCATCCTACATGATACTACTTCCACCTGTAGGGTATTCCATTTCAACACCACTCTTTCTGTGAAATAATGCCTCCTCATCACTTTTTTAAATCTGCCCCCTCCAATCTTAGCTCATGCCATCTTCTGTCTCTTCCCTTCCTCAGCCTAAATAACCCATCTGTATCAGTTTTGTTGAATCCCTTCAGACACTTGAGCATTTCAATCATATCTCCTCTATCCCTCCTCTAATCCAGGGTGTACAAATTCAGTTGCCTCAATCTGTCCTCATAGGGTTTACCTCCCATCCCTTGTATCATTTTTGTTGCCCTACACTGCACCCCCTCTAGCAGCCAGATATCTTTCTTCAGATACAGCTGCCAGTACCACATGCAGTACTCCAGCTGGGGCCTGACCAAAGATCTGCAGAGGGGCAGGCTCACATCCTTATGTCTGGATAAGATTCCTCTTGCAATACACCCCAGCATCTTGTTAGCCTTGGCTGCAGCCTTTCTGCACTGAGCTGTTATTCATGATCTCAGTTTTCAACACCCCAGGACCTTTTCTTCCTCGGTGACCCCCAGTCTCACCCCACCCAACTAGTATGCCCTCTTCAGATCCTTCATCCTGAAGTGCATAACTTTACACTTTTTCACATTGAAACCCAGTTGCCACTTCACTGACTACACCTTCAGTTTGGTTAAGTCCCCTTGTAGCTCTTTCCATCCCTCAACATCATCCACTACCACTCCCATCTTTGTATCATCTGTGAACAGACTGATCACGCTCCTAACTTCACGCGCAAAGTATCAATGTGAACAGGTCAAATAATACTGATCCCAGTACAAAGCCCTCTAGCACCTACTTGTTACAGGCTTAGGGGTTGAGAGTCCCCCCCACCACTCCTTACTGCACTCCCCTTCAGCCAGTTCATGATCCAGTTAGCCATCTTCACCCCCACCCCCATGGATCGCAGCTTCCCCCCTAGCCACCTATGAGACACTGGATCAAAGGCCTTGCTGAAGTACAAAAAATGGACATCCACTGCATGGCCCCTATCCAGCTCTCTTGTTATGTGTCACAGTACTGTATTAGGTTGGTCTGACAAGATCTCCCCTAGATGAACCCATGCTGCTGCCCATCCTGGAGGCCATTTACCTCAAGAAAAGACACCAATCTTTCCTTCAGAATCGCTTCCATAAGTTTACCTATTTTGGAAGTGAGACTAACAGGTCTGTAGTTTTTTGGCTTATCCCTTCGGCCACTTTTGTGAACAGGCACCACATGAGCCAACCTCCAGTCCCAAGGCACACATCCTGTGTCTAGGGAGATGTTGAACAGGTCCACCAGTGGTCTGCCCAACACATCTCCCTCAGCACCCTAGGATGAATGCTATCAGGACCTGGTGCCTTGTCCACCCTTACTGCATTCAGATCCTCTAGTGCTCTGCTCTCCATGGTCTCCCTGTCCATCACCCCCAACCCTCCATGTCTATGGAGGTAGTGGATTATGCTCCTCCTGGGTGAACACAGAGCAGAAACAATCATTCAGTGCTTCTGCATGTTCCTTTCCCTTTTCCACCTACCACCTGTCCCTCCTGATCTGCACTATTTGATTCCTGCAGCTATTTTTTTTCTCTCACGTATCTAAAAAAAGTCCTCCCCCATCCTTGATGCCCTGAGCCAAACTTAACTCTCTGAAGGTCTTGGCCTCGCTTACTAGTTTGGTTACCTCCCTGGTCCTTCACACATACTCCTCTCTGTCCTCCCCTCTACTGGTCTTCCTGAATCTCTGAAATGCTTCTTTCTTTTCCCTCACCCACTCCAATACTTTCCTGTTCAGCCAACTTGGCTTCTTAGCTCTACTCTTCTTGCTCAGAGTCCTGGTGCAAGCTTCCTTCAGGCCACATTTGGTGATATCCCACTTCTGTTGTGCATTCATCCCTGATCTTATCCCCTCTAGGTGCCCTATTAGGATTTCCTGCATCTTCCCAAAGTCTACACGTCTGATGTCCACCACCCTTGTCACTGATCCTATGGACTCCCTGCTCAAGCTGAGTGTAAACCATGCCGATTGGTATATTTGATATAAATATTTAAAATAGGTGATTGAGATTTGTTTTTTTTTTTAGGAGGTATTAATATGGTTGTCAAAAGGGGACAGATGAATGAGAAATTGGCTGTTAATACAGGTTTTGAAATGGAAACTTTTAACAATATTAGTCCTATAGAGAATATGACAGAAAAAAACTTCCAAAAAGGCTCCAAAGAATAGCATGAAGAAACCTATGAAGAAAGCTTTAAAAAACACATAAAAAGAATAAAAAAAGACCATTGTTAATGGATAGTCTTCCTCAACCAAACACATAACTAATAGTGTAAAGTCAGGTATTAATGAACCTTATTTTCAAAACTTCCTCTTGTCTCTGTCAAAATAAAATGGATTCTAAGCAATTAATCTTAACTCCAAGATTAATTGCTTTGGTGACTGATCCCTCTTATCAGAACGTGAATCTAATATTACATAAGCTTTCTTATTCATTGCTTAAATCTCTAGATCTGTCCCCAGTGATGGATGCACCCAAAATGAGTCAACTGTCACATGATAACTGTTATGAGTACACAAAAATGCAAGTGTCTTGGCTAAGATTTTTTTGCAGCTTCCTGTTTCATCTATCACTCAAGAAGTGAATGTTGGGAAAGTGGAAGTGCCTGTGAGTAAACGTCTCAGTCCTATTACGGCTGAAGTTATCTTGGATCTTCAAAATACCATGATGGGGGTTGAACAAACTGAACAAGTCTAAATTGATGCAGACTGACGTAGAAACTACTCAGAAACTTCAGTTTGGATTATGTTCTAATACTGCAAGCCAAGCTCCAAGTGGCTTTCTTGAAGCTCTTAAGGCTTCTGTGTTATCAGATAGTAGAATTGAACCTCTTCCCTATTTCCCTTCTTTCTTGAGTGAAGATATTATAAACTGAATGAGTAACCCCTATGCCGCAAATCTCATGTTAGTGGAGCAACTTGTTATTAATCGTAGTGAACCTGAGGCAGTCAGGGAGGATATGGCCATTGATGGTGCTAGAATAGATGATATATTGAGATTATTCCATCAGGTCTATCTTCCAGGAGAATCATCCTCAGTGGCTGCATTGGAGGATATGGAGCTGATGCCAGAGTCTGAAATAAGACCAGACTTTAGTTCTATTATTTTTCCAGATCTGAGACCCTTAAATCCTCTTTCACAAAACAATGAGTAACTAAAAAAATCTAAGGGGGGGAAATGAAGGCCTCTGGAGGACCCAGCTGTTTCCCTTTAGGAGTGGTGCTGGATGGGAATGACACTGGATTCTCAAATTCTGGTGGTACTCCTCTGGTACAGTAGCTAGTGCTCCACTGGTGGATGGGTTATCTAAATATTATCCCTCACTTTCAGCAAAGAAAAGTGGCTCTCTGGCCTCAAAGCTATAGGCCACCTGTGCTGATATTATTGCAATTAAAGAAGATTGTGAGATCTTGATGGGAAAGGCAGGTGATGTGGGCAAATTAGGCAAAGATTAAGGGAATCGCCTTCTAATAATCATTTGCTAAAAGTTATGGAGCCTATGAATGTTAATAAGGTTTCAATACAGGAGTCAGGCTATGCCAGTGAAGATTGGATTAGGAGACAGGCAGCAGTTGGGGTTCTGTCAAGTGCAATCTTGGTGAAAGCAGGTGATTCTCTCCCTCTGGCTCCCCATACTTTGGCCCAGGAACTTGGCATCCTGAGATTATATGGTCTTAAAATGAAGGACCAGGAGGAAGGTGAAACCTTGTTAGATCTTGTTTCATTTCTTCTTTCCTAGATGGAAGTCCAGATTGAAATGGACGATATAGTTCAAATTTGCTATGCTGGGGATGAGTTTGGACTGGACTGTATACAGATAAACTGTGCAAACCATAGGATTGCAAATTATCTGTGGAATACTGGTTATTTGCTTGAAAAATGTAGCATCATTTTAACATATGTAAATAGGAAAAAAAACTCCTAACTTTGTAAGCACATTTCCACAGTACACTGGACCCTTTTCCCTTAGTATTTCTGAGCTTAAGAAACTTTGAGGGGACCAACCTAACTAAATCAAAGTGTTCATTTTTCTTGAATTATCTTCAAATTTCATTAGGATTTAGGGGAGTATTGAGAGCTAAGATAAGTGAGGATCATGATGGTGCCCAGGTTAGATGTGATATTTAAACCTAAGTCGATTGTGGAGAAAGTTTTGGAGAAATGTCATATTTTAGATAGTTTAGCCATTCATGTAGAGTTCTGTATGTGCTCCGTATGTTGCAGCTCAGCCCAGGCTAATCCAGGACAGAATCCAGCTTTCTGTGTGGTACAACTTACTAATAGACTTCAGGTACTTGCAGGCTACCAGTGACTCATGGCTAGACCTTTCTCTCACCTCCATGGCCAGCTGCCGACTGTGTGTATTAGGAGAGCTAATGCAAAGAGGCGCCCAGAAATAATTTCTGAGCACTCCTCTATGCATTAGCTGCTAATACACACAGTCGGCAGCTGGCCATGGAGGCAAGAGGTGGCTGTGCCAGCTGCCAGCTGGGGAAGGGTGCAGGGAGTGCTGGGTGGGCTGGCATGGCTGGGTGGGGGTGGGGGCCACTAGACTACCAGGAAATTGCAGATGCTTATCTATTTTATTATGATGGGGAGGCACTAGACTACCAAGGATATGAACAATAATAATAATTTAATACAAATCGGGGGGGCACTAGACTACCAGGGCTATAAAAAAGCAATATTAATGAAATACACATGGGGGCACTAGACTACCAGGGATACAGAGATTGTAATCTATTTTATCATGATCGGGGCACTAGACACCAGGGATATGAACAATAATAATAATTTAATACAGATTGGGGAGCCACTAGACTACCAGGGATACAGAGATTGTAATCTATTTTATCATGATCGGGGGCACTAGACTACCAGGGATATGAACAATAATAATAATTTAATACAGATTGGGGGCACTAGACTACCAGGGATATGAACAATAATAATAATTTAATACAGATTGGAGCCACTAGACTACCAGGGATATAAAAAGCAAATTTTTTTTTTTTGGATGTTATTTCTCTCCACAGGAGCTCGGCGCCCCCTCCGCACTCATGCGTTCCTCCGGCGCCATCCCGGACATGAGGCCCTCCTTCTGCACCCCATGACTTACCCTTCGATGGCAGGGGTGGTGGGAGCGACTCAACCCACCCGAATGGGTCCATGCCAGGGAGGCATCCTCCGGGAATGGCTGGGAATGACGTTGTGCTGCGGGCTCATTTTTCTCAGTTTCTTCACAGGCGGGTATAGCGTGCAATGGCGCCAGTGACTGAGTCGCCTGCGCTCCCGTGCGCACTAGTCAAATGTCTGCCATGTCCGCCTCCTCTCTTTCCGGCTGCATGCTGATCCCCAGCCTCCGCTGGCGGTCGGTGGCTTTCGGCCGCCTAATCCCCCACCCGGAGATGGAGAGCAGTCCTCTGGATGCTCAATCCATCTCCTCCCACTCGACATTCCCAGCAACCTGTGCTCGTTCGAACACGGGTCGCCGGCGTGGCGCGAGGTGTAGCGACCAGCGCCTCAACCCTCAGCGCCACCGGGCCAGCTATAAAAAAGCAATATTAATGAAATACACATTGGGGGACCACTAGACTACCAGAGATACAGAGATCGTAATCTATTTTATCATGATCGGGCGGGCCGCTAGACTAACAAGGATATTGAGAACATTTTGTTTTTATTCAGATGGGGCAGAAGGAAGCCCAATGAGCAAAACTCACCCACATTTAACTTTCTAGAGCACCCCTGGGCTGAGAAAATAGATAAATCTGGTCATCTTGTCCCTCGCTCGCGATATACGGTCGTGATCAAAGAATCTTGTGATCAAAGAATTTGCAGGCTCACGATCAAAGATCTTTAGCGAGCCTCGAATTAAGAATTTAAAAGCTCATAACTCTATTTTTTGACTGATTTGAATGAAACCAAAGGTATGGCTCGATAGATCGGAGTCCCCTGAGTAAAACCCATCCAAGTTTTACTTCAGAAGTGATCCCTGAGCTGATATATTTGTGTTTTTCAGATCAGAAATTTAAAAACAAGATGGCGGCCCTCGCAGTCAAAGAATTTTTAAAAGTCTTGGAGACAAACATTCTTGAACCACAAGGCTGCAAATTCTTTGATTGCCAGGCAGAACTAGATGGCCAGAACCCCATTCTTTGTTGGCAAAACATACATTTAAATTTTCCCATTGACTTATAATTGGAACTTAAAAGTGGCATAACTTTTTAATGCCTTAATATTTTGTCACCAAACAAAAAGGAGCATTTTTGGTCACCAAAGCTCTTTCAAATGAGCCATCTCACAGAGCAGCACATCACACAATGGCTGTGCAGGGTCACATCCAAATTCCCAAAAGCTGCCTCCAAAAATGGATAATTTTGCATTTTGCAGCGTTTTCGTACGCAAAGACTGTAAGTCCTGCCAAATGCAATTCAAATCAAGAGAACTTCTATGCCCACTGTGCATACAAATTACCGGCAAATCTGTTGAATGGGTGCAAATATTAACATGCAAAGTTTGAGTCTAAGACGGACCTGAACCTGTCCAGCATGATTGCTTATATATATATATATATATATATATATACAAAGATAATGGATTAAAGCACCAGTAGAATGAAGATTGATTATTAGTTTCTACACTCATCTAGTAGTCCAAGCTGCAATAGTATCAATATCATTTTGTATTAATTTGATCCTCATTAAAACATGGACCACCTAGCTTGGTGTCATAAACACATTTGATGATATAATTATTGATATATTCTTTTAAATCAGCTGTGAATATTTGAAATATAAATAGGACCTAAAACTGAGCCCTGCGGCTCTCCACTAGTAACACTTCCCTCTAACGAAAGATGTCCTCTGAAGGTCACTCTTTGTGTTTTGACATGGAACCATGCACTTAGCCATCTGATTATACATCAATACCATACTTATAAAGTTTTTCATGTATAGCCCAGTGTAGTACTAAGTCAAAGGCCTTACAGAAATCAAATAATGTAACATCCATTGGTATACCTTTACCTAGATTCTGACTAATGTGTTGATAGAAACGCATCAGACTAGTTAAACATGAGCGGCCACTTTTGAAACCATGTTGATCCATGATAAACATTGGTATTGTTTTGAGATGTTCTATAATTTTATTCTTAATCAGGGATTCAAGAATTTCATGTGGAATAGATGTTAGACTGATCTACAGTTACAGACATTCATCTTTTTCCCCTTTTTAAAAATAGGTGTAACCTTAGATGATTTCTGTTCAGATGGAACTAAACCTTGGTTTAACAATTTATCATACAAAATTTTCAAAGGCAAACAGATATTATTCTTCATTAATGTTAACATATTTATGGTAATTTCATCTAACCTTAGTGTTCTATGAGATTTTAGGGTGTCAGTTTGTCTTATGATGTCTTCCCTACTAATCACACGTTCTCCTGTTTCATATGAATTATTGTTCTGTAAGTATAATTATTTTGACCCTGATAAACTGAAAAAGAATAACTGTTACAAATATTGACTATTTTAAGTGGATCCGTTACAGTTTCACCATTGTCATTTATTGAAATAAGTTCCCCTTTTGAATTTTTCAGAGTGTTTATATAACCATAAAACTGTTTACTATAATTTTTATTTGCTGATTTTGCTAATGTAAGTTCGAAATGCTTTTGGCTTTATTTATTTTGTTCTTGCATTTTCTTTGTAGTTGTTTGAATATATTCCAATCAGATGCTAAGTTTGATTTTTTGTACTTTCCATACGCTTTATTTTTTTCTTAGTTAGATTTAATACAACATTGCTCGACCATTTTGGTTTTCATCCTCTATTGCTATATTTTTTTATACATTTAATGTATCTATTCATAATGGAATGTATAGTAGATTTTATATACTCCCAAGTTTTATCTAAGGATTTTCCTTCTAGAACTGTTGTCCAATTTATTTTGTTTAAATCAGCATTAATACCATTAATGTCAGTAGATTTATATAAATAAATTTTGGTAAAACCTTTCATTGTTTGAACACAATCTGATATGGAAAAGAACACAGAGGCATGATTGCTGTTACCAATTGGGGCTTTAACCTAACAATCTATAATATTAATGTCTTCAGTAGTTAAAACAAGGTCCACCATATTCTTCATCCTAGTAGGTTCTGACACATGTTGTATCAAGTTATTTTCCACACATATTTCTAGGAAATCTCTACTTTATCTTATATTAGATGCATTAGTCAGCCAATTGATATCTGGGTAATTAAAGTCCCCAGCTAATATAACGTTCCCCATATCTATAGCAATGACAATTTCATTCAAAATTTTGTAATTTGTCTCAATGGATGACTCAGGAGAGCTAAAACATAATCCCAAAATATAATTCTTATTTTTATTAGTTGTCATCTATAGCCGTATTGTTTCAGTTAAATCTAAATCATTTTTTTATTTTAACTGATATGTCCATGATTCGAAGATTTGTCGAGGTATAGATAGCAATACTGTACCTCCACCCCTCCTATTGTTCCTGTCATGATTAAACACATGATATCCTGGGATATTCTGATTCCATACTTCTATTTCATCCCACCAAGTTTCTGTCAATAAAGCTACATCAATATCCTCTGTGTATAATGTACTCTGTAGTTCAGTAAATTTGTTATTGAGACTCTGTGTGTTACTAATCAAGAATGTTAATGATGTTTGACTAGAGGTTTTATTATTCGTATTATTGTATTGATTGTGCCCCTCCCCTGCTTTATTAGTTTAAAGCAAATGACTCCATTTTACTTATCAAATTTCACAATAATTTAGCTCCATTATTGTTCAGATGGAGACCATCACTGCTGTACAGAGTCCCTTTATCTTGCAAAATTTCCCATTAATCTATAAATCCATAATTTTAACATATTAACCAGTTTTTAAGCCTTGCATTAATTCTTTCAATTGTCTTATTTTTTCAGGCACTGCCCATGATACCAGTAGAAGATCAGAAATCATAACATTAGCTCCCCATAGTTTAATTTCTTGTGCTATATCAATCAAGTTTTGACATATATCTTTTTCATGACTAACCCCCACACAATATTAATACCTACATAGATCATTACAATTTGCCATTTGCTATGGCTGAGAAACATAAAGATCACCTACTTTCCTGGAATAGTGCAGGTCTTGATTCTAAATGGGCAGATCAGGAATGGTTAGGGTTTGTTTCATCTTGTACAACATTTCTCAGGAGACCTGGCACTTACAAAGGCAGGATATCCACATTAATAAGTTTGAACTTTTTTCAGATTCCTGCAAAAAAAGAACCACAAGTTAGGCAGGGTGTCAGGAAGGCTTACATGTTATGTGAAGAAAGATAAGCAGTTTTCTGCTCAGCTTGTCAATACTGTAGCTTTCTGTGTAGCTCTTGATCTTAGGGTGTTTAATTTAGAATTTTTTGTTTTGCTCCTGAATCTATATTTTCCACCACCTTCTTCCAAAAATTGGTATTCAGAATCCATGGGGCATTCTCAGGAACCTCTTTGAGGAATTGTATCAGAAATATGTGAATATCCCCATTTTGATTTTGGAAGACTTCAATGCTTGGATAGGTGCATATGATGGTCTCCTGGATAACTAAGTTGTAGGGTCAATATGCAATATGCATGTGTTGCCTGTTAGAAGAGCCAGGGATACCAAGACAAATCATGCAGGTTTAGGCTTTATTAGGTTTATATATTAGGAATATAATTGCTATTTGCTTAATGGTAGGTTATCTTGTGATGAGGAAGGACAATGGACATATTTTTCTCTGTCAAGATCATCTATTATTAATTATGCTATTTGGGATGGACCTATTGAATGTTGGACTACTCTTAACATGATTACTAGGACTTAAAGTGATCATCTACCATAGGCTATTGGATGGTCATTAAGTCTGACTTGTTCTGTATCTCTTGATTTAAAGATTCATCTCAAGCATATTTCACAAAAAATTGAAATCTGGTATAGAAAAAAGAATTAGAAGGACAAATGAAATTTCATGATATTTATCTTACATCACACATATTTTTAGGTGCATGCTTACAATCTGATTGTGATTATCTTATGTCTACAGAAATATACAGATTCCAGGAACTTTTGTTTTCCAACTGGCATCCTATTTTTTACACGGTTGGTAGAACTAATATTAAAGGTAATAAAGGGTTGTTTGATCAGGCCTGTTGGAATGAAAAAGCAGAGTTCTTAGTACTGGTAAAGGCTACTAAGCTTCAACCCTCTAGACCTAGTTGTAGACTCAAACAGAGAAAGGAAAATATACAAAAATGTTCTTCAAAATAAAAAAAGTGTGAGTATTATTGCAAACAGTGGGAGACCATGTTTAATATTATTTGTAAAAATGATACAAGATCCTTTTGGCTTTTGGTTGCTAAAGGAACCTCTAACTTTGCAAATACTATAGACACATATATTTTGGCAGATTCCTGTGTAGATCACTTTACTTTTTTGTTTTATGACCCATTATTAAGATATGATCCTTATATTCTTATATACTGTCGAGTTGATTCCTTTTCTATACTTGAAGTAATCTGTGCAATCACCTCCTTAAAAATGTAAAAAAGCCCCTGGACCAGATATGAATCCATGCAAGGTTTATATGCAGACCCCATTAATTTCATCAGATTTTTCTTTCTTTCTTTTAATAAATGCTCAAAAAGGTTTTTTTTCCTTGAATCCTGATGGGGTGCAGAAGCAGTTTCAATTTTCAAAAAAGGTAATAAGTCAGACCACAAAATGTACCACCCAATCAGTTTGTTGGACATGTCTGAGAAAATATTTTCTAAAATTATTCTTACTGATCTGTATGCATAACTTATAGCTCCTGATGGACTTTGACCCTTACAGTTTGGTTTTAGGGATAATTGTTCCACTATAGATAATTGTTTTATCTTAAGACACCTCTGGGAAAAATATTGTTTGGTTTGAGACCAGAAATTATGTGTTGCTTTTATTGATTTTTTTCTGCCTTTGATTCAGTTATAAGAAGTAAATTGTGACAATTAATGCTGGCTAAAGGCATTGAGTTTGCTGTTAGTCTGTCATTTTTAAATCTTATAGTGAAATCTGGGCTAGGGTGAGATTACGCCCTTCTGGAAATGTCTCCAGAGAATTTCCAATTAATAAAGGGGTTTGTCAAGGGTGTCTGCTGGGCTCCCACCCTTTCTAACAAACAGACAGACAGACACACACACACACACACACACACACACACACACACACACACGTATATATAAATAGAGACCATCTTTTTGATGCTATTGAATGGGTTCCATTGGATTCAACAAAAATTGGATCATTAGTTATACCTGCAATGCTATATGCAGAAGATTTACTCTGCCTTTCTCTTGCACAGTCTGATCTTCAAAAGAAATTAAAGTGCTTGGCTGGGGAATCACTTAAACTATCATTGACCATTAATGGTAACAAATGTCAGGTGATGATTTTTAGTAAGTGGAATTCACTCCCAAAATGGAAATAGAAACCTGGGGATTTATTTATACATACTGGGCCTAGTCACTAATGGTGTGGATGGGCTTTGTGCCACATAACACAGGCACAGAGCCCACCTGCACCCGAGTGCACCCACCATGGCATTCACAATGCAGCCATGGCCCCCCCCACAATGGATCCCCGGCCGAGTGCAAAGCTCCATATGTGGGTGGGCTGGGGACTCCATGGGGGGTTCCAGCACTCCACACCATGCACAAAGGTGCAGAGTGCCCTATGCAAGGTGCCAGTGGCTATGCATCTGGAGGGCAACTGTAACAGCTATGCACCCCCTCCTGTCACCACTGCCAGACCCACTGGTGCTGGTAGAGGGTCATCAGACCCCTGCAGAAAGGTGCCCCTGTAGTCAGGGATGGTGATCAGGCCAGGGGAGGGTGGCCAGCACATGCCACCCCAGTTGCTTTGCTGGCACTCTACATGCCTCCAGCAGGATCCACTGTGGGCCCAGGTAGGGCAGCTGATTGGCTGCCACCAGGCTTACTTCCCTGCCCCCACACAGCTCCACCCCTGGAGGGTGGGGACACAGAGGGAAGCTGGGTGGAGACCACTACTTCATGAATTCAGTTCTCACGTGGTTCTGCCGTGGGCGGGAAGTTGCACACACCTTGCACGCTTCCTCCATGCCCATTAGTGAATAGGCCCCACAGTGAATAAATATGTTTATTTAGGTTAACAGCTTCCCCAATGGCTCATGATGTTCCCATGCTGCTAGTACTTGGACCAAATAAAAAATTAAAAAAATACTGCTTTGAGTTTAAAAAAAATCAGTTACAAATATGGTGGCAATAGTATTAGACCAATGATTCAAGTCATTTCTTGAAAGGTAAATCTGCAAGCCCTCATTGCTGTAGAAATGTGGGTCCCACACATGGTTTCAGAACTGAAGAAGAATTCAATTCAGTTTCTTAAATCTTCTTTGGGATTGAATAAATATGTCCCTACACTATATATTAGAGCTGAACTTGGATTAGACAGCTACAAAACCCTGGCTGATTCATTAGTCCCTGGCTACTGTGTCAAGTGTACAAGAGTCCTGCCCAGTAGTTTTCATATGTGCTACAGATATTCTGGAAGAGAAAAAAAAGGAGGTTGTTAGGGTGTAAAAGTGCACCTTGGTTAACACATGTGCCTTCCTTATTGGAAGAATAGAGCCTCACTTATTTGTGCAATTACTTTCAAAGGATAATTCTCATTAGTTTAAAATACAAGAAGTATATTAAGAACAAAATCAGAATTTATAACCAAGGTAAGGACTTGGATGCTATTTTAAGGTTCAGGTTCTCACCTTGGTATGCTTCAGAGGAGGCATGGTTTGGCTATAAATTTTATTTGGACCACATCTTGGACCCTAGAAAAATAAATGCTTATATGTGTAATAGATTTGAGATTTTCTTCATAATGGAGTTTGCCCTTTAAGGTTGTCCTGGTACACCCCTTCCCCTGGTGGTTGTTGAAAGTGGTTTTGCTCAGGGGGGAGGGACTGGGAGCCAAGACAATGGACAGGCTACAGGAAGGGGAGGGGCAAAAAGGGGAACAAAAGGAGCAGCACAGAGGTGGTTCAGCCACTTTTTGCTGACGTTTTTGTTATGCAGAAGAACTACAGCACATCAGATTGGTATATTGACTGGAGGTTTGTTTCACTAGAGGGAGCAGGTAAGAAGTGAGCTAGGTTAACCAGGTGAAGCCAGAAGTGTGTGAATTGTTAGAAGGTCCCAGCAACAATGGAGCTTACAGGAGTTTGGCTGATTTGCACTAGAACTGCTTAGGACTGTGTTTTAGAATGGTATTCACTGAGAAATGGTTTGGGGTACCTGTGTGAACTTTGAAAAAAGGGGCAGGAGAGCCTGCATGAACTGTGAATTGAAAGGGGCAAGAGAGCCTGAATGAGGCTGTGTTAGGGTAGTGCTAGAATTGCTGGAGACTGTGGTTAGTTTTTCGCTTGAACTGCTCGGTCTGTATTTTGGAGGATACTCGAGGGAAATATGCTGGCAGTACCGGGGTGAATTGTGAAAGAAGGGGTAAGGGAGCCAGCACAAGGTGGGCTTTAATTGAGTATGCTAGAATTACGGGAGACTGTGGTTAGGTTACGCTGGTGAGAGGCTGGCATTTACCTGTGCGACAAGCTTATGTGGAATGGCTCGTTTGGACGATGGAGCATTTTAAAAAAAAACAAAAAAAGCCAGAACAAACGAGAAGTCAAAAGTCGAGCCGCGATGTTGAAAGGGGAGGTTGGGGACAGGAATGAGCATGGGGAAGGGGGAGCTACCAGTGCACGGAGCAAGTGGCCAGGAGTGGACCTGAAGTGTGGTACAGGCCATATATGCTGGCCGGTTTGTTTCTTAACAGCTGCGGGAGGCAGAGTGAGAGCTGCGAAAGAGGAGGAAGTGAGGAAATCCCCCCGCTAAAAAAAACAGGGAACTCACGGGGGTTTAGGGAGATCAGAGAAGCCGAGTGAGGCCTTGAAATCTACAAGAAGACACAGCATGTGGAGTTGAATGTGCATAGCATTAAAGGGGACCAGGATTGAGCATGGACCTGTTTGGCCAGGGGGTACAAGCCAGGACCATGTGACATGATGTCACACGCTGTGGCTAGTAGCGCCGCTGGGAGGGACATTATAGAGGAATAATGAATGGGCAATAGGGCCTCGGGGGATGCAATCCAGCTATGGGGATGGGGCTGGGGAACAGGGACAAGTCAAGGAAACTGGGCCAAGGTCCAACCGGAATGGTGGAAGGAATGAAAGAGGGTCCACTTGGTGTGACATCACACACCGTTACACACCATGGAACAGGGGAAGGGGTGAGCTTTCATGCAGAGTCTCTGAGGGGAGGACAAAGAAAAATCAGCAAGGCACAGGGCATGGAGGCACAAAACAGGAGGCCGGCATCTCAAAGGTCTGCCCAGGAGCTACGGCGGATGCCTTTTTTCCGCTGGAGGGGGATCGGAAGGGAACTGGGCCTGGTGGCCAGGAGGCAGATCTGGGACCTGTAAAAAAAGGAAAAAACAGGTGAAGGGTAAAGGGGATATTGAGCTGGGCCTTTCAGCCATGTGGCAGGCCTGAGGGCAGAGTGGGCCTATAAAATAATACTGATAAAATGCACTGGGGGGAACAAAGGCTGAAGAAGGCAGCAACTTGGAGTGCTAGCAAGGCAAAAAGGCAGGGGGGCAGGGAACAAGATTTTCAAAAAAAAAAGGGGGGCGTCTTTCCCGCATTGCAGAGGAATAAGGCAAGAAGGGCTGGGGGAATGAGACAGACAAGCAACCTGACTGCACGGTTGGATGTCGGACAGGCAACAAAGGCCCAAAAATAAATAAATAAACAAATAAAATATCAAGAGTAAGGGTGGGAGAAGGCAGATGCAGTTTCAACAATGAAGGTCACCAGGCAGATATGTTAATGGAAAATGTCTTGTTTTCAGTTTATCCGCAGCACTATATAGGCAAGAAAGAAGATGGTACCAAAGAGAAGCAGGCCCTAAAAGGAAGATGCCTACAGGGCCATCGTGGAACTCGCGGGAAAGGCCAAGAAGATGTGGCAGCTGGTAGAAGGAGAGGAACCGGGGAGATCTGGGGAGAAAAGGAAGGCAGGAAAGGGAAAAGGGTGTAGTGGGAAGCAGCCGATGGGAAGGGCGCCTAGCCCAAAGAGACTTCACCCACCAATGGTGGTTCCTCCCTGAGCGGTCAGCCCAGTACCAACCAGTGGCCCAGCTGCAGGAGGTCAGGCCAGAGGCACTGGAGGATAACAGGCCACAGGGAATGGTCAAGCCTGCAGGTAATGTATCAGGTACAGTTGGGGACAGCATTAAAGAATACATAGGCCAGATTATTATGGCTCTGGGGAAAAAGGAGTTAGGACAGATAGAATCGGCACTGGCAGAAATGAGGTCAGATAGAAAAACGACAGGAGAGGTAGAGCCAGTGTTGGATATCATGAGAAAAGGGACAAGGGAAATAGGAGCCCCAGGTATGAGAATAGGGGAACATGTGCCATTAGCAATGAAGGAAAAGATATGGAAAGGGGAATATATAGACATCTTTGCCTTAGTCAGTAGGGAGGTTGCGGTGAAATATGAGGAAACTGAGAGTATTGTGAAGAGTGAGATGGTGGCAGCAGTAGTTCTGCTGGGGAAAAAAGAAGAGGACAAATTTACAAGAGGGAAGATGTGGGATGGCTGGTTTGTGGGATTTGCCACATACTCAGCCATAGTACAGGAGAAGAAACCAGAGATGAGCATCCCTCTTCTTACGTACTCACTGATCATAAGAAGGGCGAAGGCAAAAGGGGGAGTAGGATGGATTTATTATGATGAATTTTTCCAGCAAAGGATGGTGACCTATGGGGATGTAAGGTGGGATACAAAACAGTTGGATTTGTGGACGGACTATGTAACCAATCAATCCACACCGGAGGGAGAGATGGGAAAAAGGGGGGAGTACCCCAAAAATGTTGTTGAGGCTATAACAGGGTAACCTGTTCCTGGCCTCAATTTTGGTTTCACCATGCATGCTCAAAATGTGGAGAGACACATCCTGCCAGTAGATGCAGGACTACATGGACACAAGGGGCCCAAGGGGGTAGGGGGCAGGGTACAATTCAGCAGCCCTTTCGGGAAGGGCAGGGATACAGGAGCCAGCCATGGAATAGAGGAGCTAGAGGCAGAGGGTATGGGGGGAGAGGGAATCAGGCCTACTGAACAATTGGGGGACTGAGGTGGGGGGTTAGGGACACAATTTCAAATAGCAAAAACCCCTATCAAAATAGAACTGTGGAAGAGATGGTTAAGAGGTTACCTGGAGAGGGAAGTGGCGGAAACATTAAGAAGAGGTTTTAGAACTGGGTTTCTGTTGCAGTGCGAAGACCCAAGAAGGGCAAGAGAGTCAAACAACTTGGGGTCAATTAAGGGGAAGGAAGAAATTCTGAGGAAAAGGATAGAGAAAGAAATAATGGCGGGGAGAGTAGAAGGACCTTATCCTTCCCCCCCATTACAGAATATGAGGATTTCGCCACTTGGTTTGGTCCCCAAGAAACAGGAAGGGGAATACAGGGTGTTCCGCCACCTGTAATTTCCAGAAGGGGACTCAGTGAATAATTTTATAAAGGAGGGGCACAGCAGAGTCACTTATGCAACACTGGAAGAGGCTGTACAGATTATTAGAGTGACACCAGATGCATGGATGGCCAAGACAGACATAGTCTACCTTCTGATTGCTCCCAGTCAGACAGGAAGATTGGGATCTATTGGGTTTCAAGTTAGGGGACCAGTACTATTTTGACAAGGCCATGCCCATGGGTTGTTCCATAGCTTGTGTGACATCTGAAGTTTTCAGTACCTGTTTACAGTGGATATTTCAGGAGCAGACGGGTTACAGAGCAGTCATACATTACCTGGATGACTTCCTGTTAATAGGCAGTGGACAGGAAGAGACAAAAGAGATGCTAGATAGCTTCCAGAACCTGTGTAGAGAACTGGGGGTACCATTTTCACCAGATAAAATGGAAGATCCCAGTAAGGTGTTAGAATTCTTGGGTATAGAGATAGATGCAGAAAGAGAGGTGTTTAGGTTGCCTCATAGCAAGGTATCAAAACTTAGAGAGCTGATTCATGTGCATACGAGCAGAAGACGGGTACAATCAAGGCAGGTACAGCAAGTAATGGGGCATCTGAACTTTGTCTGCAGGGCAATTGGGCCAGGGAGGATGTTCACAAAATGGCTAGTGAGGGCCACAGTAGGAGTGAACAGATCACACCACTGTGTGGATATTACAAGAGGAGTGAAAGAGGATTTTAAAGTATGGGAAGAATTTCTCAGCACTTATAATGGCTCCTTGTTTTGGCAGGAGGAGTGGGTTTTCAACACAGATCTTGAGCTGTATATGGATGCTGAGGGGGGGGGGTTGGCATGGTTTTCTGAGCCATGGCCAAGCCACTGGGTGAGAGACAGAAGGGTAAGGGACATCACACTGTTAGAAATCATGCCCATTTTGTCCTGCACCCTGGTATGGGGGTAGGAATTAAGGAATCAGAAGGTCACATTTTGGTGTGACAACAAGGCCGTGATAGAGGTTTTAAACAACAGAGGAGTCAGATCGGAAATGGTCATGGGTGTTTTGAGACAGTTGGTGTTAAGAGCTTTGCAACTGAACATGTCATTCAGGGCCAAGCACTTAGAAGGGGTCGAAAATACTCTAGCTGACAGCCTTTCCGATCTGCAGCTGGATGGTTTCTGGATACTGGCACCATCAGCAGAGGAACAGAGAACACCCATACCAACGAACATCTGGGACATTGGCAAGAGGGAGTGGAAATGCTGTTTCACAACACATGGGCACCACGGACCTTGAGGGCTTATGAAGGGGCCTGGTGGGTGTTACAAATGATCAGGGCAACACACCACATGGAGGTAAGTGGGCCAATTATGGAAGAGCAGCTAGGAAAGTTAACAGTGAACCAATGGCAGAAAGGGACGGCCCACACCACGATAGGGGTTTACCTAGCAGGGATTAATGTAGTTTGTAGCCTAAGGAGATGGAAGGACCCTACAAAATCAATGTTGATACGGAGAATGATACAAGGGTGGAGTAGGTTGCAGCAAAGACCCATGGATAGAAGGCAGCCAATAGTAGACCATTGGCTGGCAAAATTAAAAGGGGTATTGCCGACAATTTGCAAATCCGGGGATGAGGCACAATTATTTCACACAATTTACTTAATGATGTTTGCAGGAGCCTTGAGAGTGAGTGAGGTGGTAGGACAGTGAGGGAAGGTCACAGGAGGGGGAGTAGAATGGGGGGGCATACTTTGGGGCAGAATGAGATACAAGTCCTAGTGAAAAGGTCAAAAATGGATCAAGTGGGAAATGGGTGTGCCATAACCATTAAGGCGCACATGGACAGGACAGTGTGCCTGGTAAAAACTTTGTGGGCATACTCCACAGAGCGCGGGAGTAAAGAAGGGAGACTATTTGTACCAGGGGATGGGAAGAGGGTGATGAGTTACCAGATAACGGCCATGCTAAAAAAGGGCATGTAATTTCTGGGAGAGGACCCTGGCAATTATTCCTCTCACTCTTTCCAAATAGTGGCTGCTTCAAAATGGGCAGCAGCAGGGGAAATGGTGAACAGTATGATGGAAAAAGGACGCTGGCCGTCTGCAGCTATAATAGGTATATTCAAGATATACAGGTTTGAGATTAACATGTCACTGTTTTTTGCTTAGTCTACAGGGGCACAAAAAAAAAGTTTATTGCGATGTCTATTTCTTAACCTTTATAGGTAGCTGGTGGCCCACAGAAATATGGATTTGTGGGCACTCATACATTTATTGGGCAGAAAAGAGAGCGGAGAAAAAAGCTGGGGGAAAGCAGCTGTACTAGGATGTCAGACAATGTAAGCTTGTGTGGTGTGGCATCCAAGGGATGAGGTGGGCACAGTTGCTTCCTACTCTGAAGGACATGAAAGAGAGGTGGCCCATCCCAGACTTAATTATTATACATATTGGGGGTAATGACCGAGGGGGAAGCCATGGGTGGACACGTATATGCAGTTAAAACAAGACTTAGGAAAGATACGGCAGTGGTGGCCTACAGTGAGCATAGCCTGGTCTGTCATGATTCCAAGGAGGGTTTGGGGACATGAACATAGCCATATGGAAATGGATAGGGCCAGGAGGAAGATGAATAGAAGAGTTGGAACTTTGATTAGGAGTATGGGAGGGCAGGTAATTTTGCAAGGGGTGGAAAAATGGGTAGAAGAATTCTACAGACCAGATGGGGTACACCTATTGGATCTAGCAATAGACATGTTCAGTACTGAAATGATGGGGTTTATTGAGGCATGGAGGAGACAAGAAAGGAGATTAAAAAAAATGGTGAGGGTGAGTGAGGAGAACCCTAAAAGGGGGGAAGGTCAGTCATCTAACGCAAGCTGGAGACAGGCTATGGGGAAAAAAGGGGACAGGAAAGGAGGGAAGGGGGGAAGGAAAAAGAAATATGATGAGCAGAAGAAGAAGCTGAAGAACAAGAGCAGTCTCGGTTCTCACCATTGCCCACCAGAAAGGAGAAGAAGAAGGCACCCAGGTTTTTACCTGTGGAAGTGAGAAGAAAAGAGAGAGAGAGAGGAGCAGAGTTAGAGATTTGGATGCAATACAAATAGAATTGTAAAAAGACATTAATAAGTGACAATGAGAACTGGAAATGGAATTATGATATATATAATAAATTGATTGCCAATCTGAGCACAACAACATACAGGTGGTCTGTCTTTTTAAGGGGAAAGAGGGGGAATCCGGGACAATGGAGTTTGCCCTTTAAGGTTGTCCTGGTGCACCCCTTCCCCTGGTGGTTGTTGAAAGTGGTTTTGCTCAGGAGGGAGGGGCGAGGGACTGGGAGCCAAGACAATGGATGACTACAGGAAGGGAAGGGGCAAAAAGGGGTACAAAAGGAGCAGCACAGAGGTGGTTCAGCCACTTTTTGCTGAACATTTTGTTACCACCCACCCACCCGACAAGAAAAAGGGAAGTGGTTAATGAGAAGGGATTGACTCGGACTGTCAGAGGAGGATGACAGATGAGGTCCAGTTGGACGATGGTGGACTGCCAGAGGTGGATGGCAGGGGGGAAAAAGGGGACAGGAAAGGAGGGAAGGGGGGAAGAAAAAAGAAATATGATGAGAAGAAAAGGAAACTGAAGTACAAAAGTGGTCTCGGTTCTCACTGCTACCTACCAGAAAAGAGAAGAAGAAGGCACCCAGGTTTTCACCTGGGGAAGCGAGAAGAAAAGAGAGAGAGAGAGGAGCAGAGTTGGTCTGTCTTTTGTGGGGGAAAGAGGGGGGAATCCAGGACAATGTACTGTTTGCTACATTTGCTCATATTCCTAAAGCTTCTGAGGCTCCTTGCTTATGTACTGCAGGAGGTACAGTTCAGAGGATTTGTACCATGTTCTTTTTAAATGTCCATGGTATATTAAGTTCTGTATTATATGGATAAACAGTATATTTTCAGAGTTTTATTTCACCTTTGATCAGTCGGTCCTCCTTCAGGCAATCACTCCAGCTCTGTCACCATGAACTCCACCAGGACTTACCACCAACCATCTTACCACAGGACTTGCCCTGCTGGATGAGTTTGACAGGGGTACCCCATCCCCACTGAGGACCAAAGCAGTTCTGGCTGGCAAGCCCAACTAGTTGGGTGTGAGATCTGCTGCGTCCATCGGCATTCTACCACTATTGTTTTCCTGGGAGGTGTGGCATGTAAGGATGTCTTAGCACATGCCAAGTGCTCCCTCATGACATGCAACAATGTCTGCCACACTTTCTGATCTTATAGCCTCAGCAGCCTTTCCCCCAGCCCACCCCCCATTGGTGGAGAGTAGACCTATGGATGCTCGATCCTGCTCCTCTCAGCTGGCCCTCCAAAACCCTGATTCACTTCCGGACACAGGTAATTGGCATAGCGAGTGGTAGCGCTACCACTGGCCAATGATCTGACTGTATGTTTTCAAATTTAAGTTATATCCCAGATGATTGTTTTAGCTTTCTTCTTACAGTGGATGATACAATTATTATATGGTCGGGGTAGCGCCCCTATAGTTAGGGTGGCTGGTGAGTTCTATGATAAACTAAATTTTTGTTTGCTTCTTGCAGAAAGACAGTTTTACAGATATACATGAAACTTTCAGGATTTGTTGTACATAACAGAACCCACAATGCCTGGGAGTCTCTTGTAAATCAGTTTAATATTTGTAGAGATATTAAAGTGTGAAAAAAAAAAATTTCCCATTGACTTCAACTGTGTTTTTTTTTCTGAATTTTTGCTCTTGTCTAGACAAAAAACTATAGCTTTTTAAATTGTGAAGTTTTGTATGGTTGTGTAGGATGATGGGGAAGGATTTCATGGGGGGTTGATGTTTGGAAGTTATATAGTTTTTGTGCTTCTTACATTTGAAAAATTATGTTTTTACCATTTCTGCATCTGCTCTGAAATCGGACTGTGAGATAATGTACCGCATGCACAGAAGGACTTCAATTCACTAGACTGGAGAGTGTGTGGCTGTCAATATTTTGAAAGTTGTAAAGGTCTGGTCCAGTGTAGAGAAAAAAATATAAAAGTTTACGTTTTGAAAGTTGCTGTGTGTATATAGCTTGGTCTGAAGCAATTTCCTGGAGGGTTAGAACTTGATATCATGTTTAGTGCTTTATTTACTTAAGTTTAAAAACTGGGTTTGAGGAGTGTGTGCATGAAAGTGATAGGGAGGAGATTGACTTCTCTTTCAGTTTCACTTGTGCTCTCAGTAACATACGATATATTAAGAAAAGATACAATGTCTTAAGATATCTTAAGATGTCATATTTTACCATATCTCAAAGGTCATTAGCAAGAAGGCACCAGATGTCAGAATACCTGAACAGTCATCTCAAGCTGCTCTTGTGCCTTTCCTGAAAATTTTTTAAGTGGCATGCCAGTCAAATTGATTAAATTAGTAATCGTAGCACAGTACATAAGAATGTTAACAAAATCTATTTGGTCTTAGTCTGAATGGTAGTGCCACTGCCCCTCACTGTTGCCGATAGTTCCTCTCCCTAAGGAACTCTTTCTAAATGTTGAGCTCACAGATCAAGTAATAATCAGCTCTTGTATTTGCAGTAACTGCATGTTTTTTAAGTCTTAACAGTATAAATGCCTTGTGTCTCACAAGCCAACCTTGCTGAAAAACAAAACCACACAAATGTGCGTGAGCAGTGTGACAGATAACTCACCATTTTCAAGGCAGCTCGCTGACACCAAAAATCAGAGATCCTGTCAGTGTGAAAAGTCTTATGATCAGTGTTGAAGCTAGGCAAACTAGTGGCTGAAAAACATTTCCCCACCTTTTTACTGCTGCAGTAGGCAGAGCCTGCAGATGTTTTGCATGTACAAAAGGAGTGATGTCATGTTTTCTGTCCGTGGAACTAACTGAAGGTGTAAATAATATCATCCACCTTACCCTCCTCCAAGTAATGTTTTCTGCCCTTAAATAAATACGCTTTCATGTTAGTCAATGGTTGCAGGGTACTATTTTCTTTCTTAAATGGATGGTACAAGAACTGGAACATGAGTAGTGGGAGGCAGCATTAGTTTTTTGGGGGGAGTAAGATCCACCCCGCCTCCACCTGAGAAGCTCCTAAAGATCCACCTCAAACTTTTTTCTGATTCATGTGGGAGGGGCATACGATGGCTCTATCATGCTGTAACAAGATATACTAGTTTGGGACCTGCATCAACCAACAGAACAAGTTTGTGCAGTGGAAAACAGAAGATACTTAATGCCTTTATTAAGGACTAGAAGAACAGAAGTTATTTAATGCCTTCAAATTGACTTAAAAATCCTTTGGAACAAATGATTATCAGAGCCACCTGGGGCCTCAGAAGGAGACCTAGACACACATTCTAATTTACAGTAAGAGCCACATGTTTTTCTTAAACATTTTATATATGTATAGGTTATATATAGTTTGTCTTTAGTAGTTTCAAACTTTGAAAGCATTGGTGTTAGTAATGCATCTAGAAATATATTTTTTTTAATTGTCTCTACAGTTAAACGTGCAGTTTTATGTCAGGGCACAATTTTGGGGGGAGGGGTTCAAATTATTTTAATCATGGGCTCAGTACTTGGTGAACACAGACTGATGATAAAGTGTGCTGTTTTCTTTTAAGTTTGAGATGTATTAGAAAAAACTGAACAAGAAAACAATTGGTGATTTCAAAATCTATTCTGATCAGAGCTGACATTAAAAAAATTTTAACTGTATTTTTTATTTTATTTTATCATAGACACTAGAAACAGTATGTCAGCATTTACTCCATGAAACCTGTTATTCTGGTTTTTTTTATTGAATCTTACCCCAGGCAGTCTTCCCAGAATGCAGTTTGTCAGGGCACATTTTTTTGGGAGGGGGTTGACATTGTTTTAATCATGAAGCATTGGTGTTAGTAATGCATTTAGAAATAACATTTTTAATTGTCTTTACAGTTAAACATGCAGTTTCATGTCAGGGCACATTTTTGGAGGGAGGGGTTAAAATTATTTTAATCATGGGCACAGTACTTGGTAAACAGACTTTGATGATAAAGTGTATTTTTTCTTTCAAGTTTGAGAAGAATGTATTATATATAAGTGTAACCATATTGTAAATGGGACTGGGGAATGAAAAATGGTTAAGTAGGCAGGTAGGTTAAGGAGGCAGTATAAGACAGTGGTTTAAGGCTCTGAGCTACAAACCTGGAGACCTGGGTTTGAATCCCACAGCCCCCACTTGCATACTTTATGACCTTGAGCAAATCACTTAACCTGTAAACAAGCTTTCAGCTTAGTGTGTTTCTCCTGTTAAAAAAGTGCCTAGAATTATTTTTTTAATATAGTTGAATTTATATGTGGCAAGTAGGAAGGGGATGGTGTTTTGAATGTGGCAGTAGGATTTAGCATGTGCACTGCTTTAAAATCATTTCACAACAGCAGAGCTGTGTAACTGTTTTTATCCAGTAAGCATAAATGGCAACAGTCACACAGTTATCCCAGCTACACATCTGATTCCATATTACAATGGTTCACTGCACTACACATTTAGTGTATCACACTTTTTCAAATAATGAAACAAATATTCTCCAAACTAAATAACTCACACATACATATTTTATACTTTATTAAAAAGATACTCCACATTTGTAACAAAAAAAAAACAATAAATAAATAAATGAAAAGCATGTCACAGAGCAAAATCAGCCCTAACTCCCAGTTCCTTCTAGCAGAATGATGGTACCTACATTTACAGTTTAGCAAATACTTGAAAGCTGAGTAGGTGTTCTGTAAGAAAACAGCTACAGTCTTTACTATTTACAGCATTGATGATCTGGGACAATTTCTGTGCTTTTTATTGTTGTGAGTAGTTTAATGAAATAACATTTTAAAATGAAAACACTACTGCTAGCTAGACCTGACACACACCGAAAACACAAATAATGAATTAAAGCTATTTAGCAGCTGTTTCTTACAGAAATCCAGTCTTGATAAATTTGCTTTTTTAGCAGTTCTATAAGATTTATGTCTCTCTGAAAAAAGAGTGCATAGCATAGAAATTAAGGGGTTTCTGTTAATGTTGTTTGCATGAGAAGTGGGCGTGACAGTGGCATGCAAGAGTGAATTCTGTTTCTTGGCCATTCTGGGATCTAAAGTTTAACAGTAATGTGTGAAGAGAATAAAGTCATGTGTTTTTTTTTTGCATTTGAATAGATTTAGTGCTTTGAAGTTAAAATATGTAACTATATATCCCCAGTGTCATGGGCACCTGGAAAGAAAGAAGATACAACTAAAATAAATGCTGTTCTGATATTTTATTTATTTATTTGTGAGATTTTAAGTGTATTTTTGGCAGTCACAGACACATCAACAGTTAAGTTTAGCAGATACCTGAGAGCTAGCTAACTGGGGTTTCTGTAAGACAACAGCTACTAAATAGCTCTAATTCACTATTTTTGTTTTCTATGTGCAGCAAGTCAGGAGTGTTTTAATTTTAAAAGTTTTAATTTTTTAAAACTATACACAACCATAAAAGCACAGAAACTACCCAAATCATCAATGCTATAATTAATAAAGGCTTTAGCTGTTTTCTTACAGAAACCACACTCAGTTAGATTTCAAGTATTTGCTAAACTGTAAATGTAGATATCAGCTTTCTATTAGCAGTTAGTGCTAATTTTCCTCTGTGACAAGATTTTCATTTTTTTTGTGGGGGCCGTGGGATTCAAACTTAGATCTCCAGATTTGCAGTGAAGAGCCTTAAACCACTGTGCTATACTGCCTTCCTAGTTATGGCACTCATCTGTTTTATGGTTCATGATGTTGGTGTAGTAAGCATACCAACATACTAACATACAAAAATGCCAGCAGAATAAGCCTAGTGGGCTTCTGTGTCTGTTTGTTTGGTCAGTCCCCACTATGGGAGCTGACCTTGCTGCCCCCTTACCCTCTCAGGCATCTCCTTTCCCAGTCCAGAAGAGAGCTAGCTAACTGGGTTTTCTGTAAGACCGCATCTACTAAATAGCTGTAATTCACTATTTTTGTTTTCTAAGTGTGTCAGGTCTAGCTAGCAGGAGTGTTTCAGTTTCAAAACTTTTAATTTTATCAAACTATACACAATCATAAAAGCACAGAAACTGCCCAGATCATCAATGCTATAATTGATACAAACTCTAGCTGTTTTCTTACAGAAACCCCACTCAGTTAGATTTCAAGTATTTGCTAAGCTATAAATGTAGGTATCAGCATTCTATGAACAGTTCGTGCTGATTTGCTATGTGAGAAAATGGTCATTTTTTTTGTGGGGGCTGTGGGATTCAAACCCAGATCTCCAGATTTGCAATTAAGAGCCTTAAACTGCTGTACTATACTGCCTCCCTAGTTATGGCAGTCATCTGTTTTATGGTTCATGATGTTGGTGTAGTAAGCATACCAACATACTAACATACAAAAATGCCAGCAGAATAGGCCTAGTGGGATTTCATGTCTGCTCGTTTGGTCAGTCCCCACCCAGGGAGCTGACCTTGTTGCCCCCAGCCCTCTCAGGCTTCTCTCTTCCCAGTCCTGGGTATTCCTACTTCATTGGACTTTACTTCTACAACCCTTCCCCTGTACCTCTCCCACCCCCTCCTGAACCCCTTCACAGTCTCTGCCTCCACCAGTCCCCTGGGCAGTGCATTCCATGGTTCTACCACCCTCTCACTGAAGTAGCACCTCCTCCTTTCTCCCCTGAGTATCCCCCTCCAGCTTCCACTCATGCACTCTAGTTGCCCCCCCACCTTCTTTTGGAGCACCATGACTTTGCCACCCCGTTTACCCCTTCATGTACTTGAAGACCGCTATTATGTCCCCCCCTGTCCCTTCTCGCTTCCAACATGTATATATTCAGCTCTTCAAGCCTCTCCACTTAGGTCCTTTCCCCCAAGCCCCAGATAATTTTGGTTGTCTTTCTCTGGACCTCTCCGGGAGTTCAATGTCCCACTTTAAGTGTGGCCTCCAAAACTGCATGCAGTACTAGAGGTGTGGCCTCACCAAGCAGTTATATAGAGAGAGTATCACTTCCCTCCTTCTGGAGTGATCCACCTAGCAGTGCATCCCAGCATCGTGGCCTTGGCCACTGCCCTCCTACAAGTCTCTGAGTTGTTCATCTTGTTATCCACCACCACCCCAGGTCTCTCTCAGTCATACAGCCATAGCAGCAGTACATTGCATAGCAGATATAAAATGTCAATAAGCAGGTCATGCAACAGATGTGCTGAGCAGTTACTGAAGCAAGAAATGTATAGCTGTCATTTTTTGCATCCTGTTCAAAATGTGTTTTTGCACCTGTGATGCCAAATGGCATAGTCGCTGTGCAAAATCTCCTTTCAGCTGATGAACTGATAGTGTCACTGTTCATGCGGTGGGGTCACAAAAAGCCCATGCTGAAAACTTGGAGTGAAAATACCAAGAAACACCCCAGGGCATTAGGGTTTCTGACCATAACACCTTGCACTGTAGGGACTGACAGGCATTGGGGTGTGACTTGGGATTGTCAACAGTAATGCTCACGCCTTTCTACCCCCACCCTCACCCTGCGGCCAGTGACAGGTATCGAGGTGTGCCTTTGACTGTTCAGCCCCAAAGTTAACTCCATTCTCTTATATGGTACCCATTTCAGCATATTTCTGTATGGAATGGAGTGAGCGTAAAGTCTGAAAACCCCAAGGCACACCTCGACTCTTGTCTGTGTCTGCAAGGTAGGGTGAGGTGAAATGGCATGAGCGTTATGGCCATTGATCGAAAGGCACACCCCAATGCCTGTCCATATCTGTGGGATAAGGGTGGGGTTGGTGTCACTTCAATACTTCACTGCCATTCTTATTTCTGTCTGTCTGTGTCTCTCGCTGTCTGTCTATATGTCTATGTAATTATCTTTCTTTCTATTATTTGTATGCATCACTATTTACCTATTTCTAAAACAAACCTGCATATCACATTTGCCTGTACTCTGAGCACATACTTATGAAACTGTGCATATTTGTACTCCACTTCTGCATTGACCTCATACTTTCCTAATATTCCCAGTATCTCACGCATAACTACCTTGCCTTATCAAAAGTGCCCCCCTCTGAAAGTTAATATCACATTTTCTCTAACAGTCCATCATCATTACACCTAACTTCCTGACATCAACACATTACTTAAATATAACTTACATCACCCCATGGACAAAAACCCTGTTTCACTTAAAAAAAATAAAAACAAATGTGTAAATAATCCCAAGGCTGAATATATGCCAGCCATTACTTTTTCATGTACTGTCACCTTCTGTACCATCATAGGGATTTGCATATGTTTCCCTTTATGCTTTGCATTATTGGGATATGTGCAACTGTGTTTTCTTTAAAATGTGTCTGTCTGGCCAATATCATCCGAGATAACACATACATCAGTGCCATTTGCTCTGGGGTTCTTTTGTAAGCTTCCTATTCCTTCCATTAAAATGTACACCTCCATATATTTTCCTAATAATGTGTATGCCTTCCTTAGAACAGAAACTAAAACAAATCTTACTACTTACAAATCATTGTGTCATTTCTCCATACCTCCTTAACAATTCCACACAACTTCACTAACTTCATTATGCAGCCGTGGTGGATCTGAGCAGATTATGTTTTATTTGAGGTTTCTTAAACTGAAACCACTTCACTGGTGGCTAGCATCCCCCCAGCCCTGATCCCCCATGTATTATAATGTCACCACATCCCTCATGTCCAGTGGTCTCCATCCCAATCCCTGATCCCCTGTAAAGTAAAATGCCACCACTTCCCTGGTGTCCAGTGGTCCCCCTTCCCTTTCCCTGATCACCCCATCCTGCAATAAGAAACAGTCCATTGTGTGTAGCAGACACCCCAACCCCCAGCAGATAGTGCCCAACCAGCCTGCTTCCCCCTGTTCCGACCCCCAAGTCAGTGACTGGCACAGCCTTCCACTCTCCACCCTAGTTGGCCACTGACTGAGCTGTCAAGGAGCACATACTGCATACAGTACATTTTCATTGATTGACAGCTCTCAGTGAGCTGTCAGTCAATGAGCACGTACAGTCTACAGTACACACTCCTTGACAGCTCAGTTGGTGGCTGGCCTTGGGAGAGGGCAGAAGGCTGTGCCTGTCACCAGCTTGGGGATGGGAGGGGGGAATGGGGTTGTGGTATGATACCTGTCAGGGTGGAGGGTGGGAGGTCTGCTAGACACCAAGGACTATAGCTTATTGTAGGATGGGGTGATTAGGGATAAGGGTGGGGACTACTGGACACCAGGGAAGTGGTTACATTTTACATTACAAGGGATCAGGAATTGGGAGGGGGGACCGCTGGACACCAGGGAAGTGGTGACACTTTTCTTTACAAGGGATTAGGAATAAGGAGGGAGGATCACTGGACACTAGGGAGGTGATGACATTATAATACATGGGGGATCGAGGTTGGGGGAGAATGCTAGCCACCATAGTGGTGGTTTCAGTTTATGAAACCTCAATTAAAAAAGGAGGAAAAGTTGTTCAGCCAGTAATTTGCCTAGCTTCATCACTGTTTATGAGACTTTTAACACTGATAGAACCTACAGTATGATTTTTGGTGACAGTGAGCTGCCTTGGAAATGGTGAGTTATCTGACACACTGCTTAAACACTTTCTTACAGTTTTGTAGTCTGCAAAGTTGGCTGTGGGATACGAGGCTTTTATAAACTGTTTAGATTTTAAAAACATGCAGTTACTGCAACTACATGGATTTAGTATTAGTTGATCTGCGAGCACAACACAGTTTAGAAAGAGTTCTTCAAGGAAAGAAAATGTCTACAACAGTGAGGAGTGGTGGCACTACCATTCCCTGAAGCTAGTCACAGCTCAGATTTCATTAGTCAGTGAATTGCATCTCTTTTTTTTAACATTACTGCTGTTTCTACACCCCTCCAACAGCACCCTTCTGCCCGACCCCCACTCCAGCTCCATCCCCCAGAATTACCGAGTCTTACCTTATGCCCGGCCCAGGAGCGGTGCCTGCGGGGAGTCAGGCATCACCCTGCCACCAGGGATTTTTCTCCTTTATACCCCTTTGCACCCGAGCACCATGCAATGAATGCAGCAGCTGCCTCCACCTCTGTGGAGACAACCAAGCACCCTAGGTATGGGCGAGCCCCCCTAGCTGTGCCATTCACAACACAGACCCCCCCACCTCTGGAAAGAGAGCTATGATGTTCAATCCTTGCCTCCTCCACTGGCCCTGGAGCAACCCAAGTCTGTTCCTGAACCTGGGTTGCCGGCATGGCACAAAGTATGGCATCCAGCACCTCAGTCCTCAGTGCTACCATGCCAGCCAGTGAATTGCATCTCTGAAACCAACATTCATGACCAGACTACAGAGAACGGCTCGTTTTTGAGCTCTTAGAAAAAAAATCAGGAAAACAATTTTTGCCTGAAAATCTAGTTAAAAAACGTGAACTGATTAGTGTATAAATGGGTGAGAAGCACCTTTTTTGTTGAGCTAACTTATTTTCCTGCATTATTTGCAGATTTGAGCTGAGCTGTAGTGTTCTTCTTTGGGTAGTGTAAGAGAGAGAATTCAGGTGAATTATGACTTAGAAGAAGAACACTTACAGAACAAGTCTTTATTTTGCTGCTATACTGTATGTGCTGTTTTGTTGACTGTTGCTGCTAATTATCAGGGTTGCCCTTGAAAACAGGCTTGGTTCTCACTGGGCATACCCAGATACTAAAAACTCACTCAATAAATAAATGAATGACATGATTAGTGTCTTTTTTTGCAACTTCAGTAATCAAACTGGCACCTTGTGATTGCTACTGAATAAACTGTAACATTTATTTTTATTCTGTTTTTCGTATTTGCATCTACTAAAATTTAATGGAAGCAGTTGTACTAATAGCTACTGTATAGCTACCAGCTGACTAGTGCAGTCCTAGTCACTGTAGCCTGGCAGTCAGCACTGTTAGCCAATATGCATTTATTTGTTCACATAAGACATATAAAATAAAAAGCAGTTTTTGAATCACTTGTTTTTTATCTGCTGATAGTTGTGGTTTTGTGTCAGTGACATTTGTACTACAGATCCTGCAATGGAATAGATAAAGCAGGGGTAGGGTGGCAGTGTTTATTCGGGTGTAACAAACGAGTCAAAAAGGAAAGAGTGTCTGTCCCAGTGGTTCTGATGATATCAGCACTATTAAAGAGAAGACAGTTACAGTGAATAGTTTGATTTCAAAAGTAGAGGATGTCCCTCATCCCCAAAAAGAAGACAGAACAATGCCAATAGTACCAGTCCATGCTGAAGATCCAGCTGTTACAACTGAAAAACCCAACACACCAGCTGCATCATTTCTGATACTATTGAGCCAGTGTACTGCCAGTCATAGTTCTGTGTCAATAACATTGGCATGCATCATTTAGATCCTCCTTTATAGTACAGAGAATACTTCCCATATGAATAAGTTGCCAGCACATGGCAAGCTGTGGTTCTGTGTTGGTGACAGTGATTTGAATCTCACAGATCCTCCTATTTTGCATAGGGGTAATTTTAATATATAGATAAAGCATATATAGTTATAAAATGGATACTAAGAATCATTCATCGTGACTGGCTGAAACATTGTTCTAACCATTGGACTGAGACACCACAACCAATAGGTATGAGAAATTCCCAGTCCCAATGTTTCTCAAGTACTACAAATGTCAATGTGCAGCTCGAAGATTTGCAATCCCTAATCCCGGTTTCACATTCATGCACACTGCTACCTTGCTGATCCACTCAGTCACAGAATTAAAACATGTAAAACCAACTATTTCCAATTCAAAAAGCACAAAGTGAAACGTCTATTTTTTTAAATAAAGAAAAAAGTGTAACAAAACTTGGGGTGGGTAACTTCAAGAGACAGCTATCACAAAAAGTGCACACAACTTTGGGTTCAAACAGTGCAACTTGGGCTAGCACCGAATAGTGACATATTATCTGTGGAGGAACTATTTCATCCAAAACTGCTGCTTTTAAGCATTTTTTTCAGTTTTATTTACAATTTGCTCACATTCTTAACACAAAACCCCTTTTATGAACACATTAAGTCATGATGGGGTGTTTGTTGTGCTGCCACATATTTCTTATGTGAACAAATAAATGCATATTGGCTAACAGTGCTCACTGCCAGGCTACAGTGACTAGTACTGCATTAGTCAGCTGGTAGCTATACGGTAGCTATTAGTACAACTGCTTCCATTAAATTCTAGCAGATGCAAATCCAAAAAACAGAAAAAAAATAAATTTTGCAGTCTACAGGTTCGAGGTGCTTTTTCACAAGTTAAGTGTGATGAGTTTGCCCAAATCTTTGCTGATAAGGTGGCCAACATCAGGACTGAGATCTGTCCAGCACTCTCCATGGGAGTTGACGGTGGTTGGTGCACAGTCACTCCTCCTCCGTTTTCTTGGATATCGTTTGACCGGCCGGAGATCATGGACATCATGCAGATTGTCCAGAATTTGTGGCCAACATGCTGCAGTTTGGATCCGGGCCCAACACACCTATTATTGGGGTGTATTGAGTCCATCAGCCTGCTCATTGCAAAGATTGTGTGGTGCTCCTTAGAGTCGCATGAGTTTTCCAGATCCCTGAAGGAGGCGATGGTGACACCGCTCCTTAAGAAAGCTGCTTTGGACCCTAACTGCTTTGCTAACTACAGGTCTATCTCTAGCCTTCCCATTGTTGGGAAGGTGATTGAGAAAGTAATTGCTCTGCAACTGGAGAACCATCTTACCATCCATAATGTCTATGATCCTCTCCAGTCTGGTTTCCGGAAAAGAGATAGTACCGAGACCACTCTGGTTCGGGTGCTCAATGATCTCCTGATGACGAGTGATCAGAAACGCCGTTCCATCTTGGTGCCTCTTGATCTCTCCTCAGCATTTGACACTGTGGACCATGAGGTGCTGCTTGAGCACCTCAGGGTTATCTGTGGCCTGGCTGGTCCAGTTCTCAGATGGATTCAATCTTTCCTCTCTGGCAGATCTCAGAGGGTGGTGTCATTTTTTTTTTCCTGTGATCCATTCTCTCTGCCGTGTGGGTCCCTCAGGGCTTGGTGCTGTCCCCTATGTTGTTTGCAGTGTACATGCTGCCCCTCGGAGACATTGTAAGATGATATGGGCTGAGATTTCACTGCTATGCTGATGATAAACAGCTCTATCTGTCTTTAGCACCCTATCAGAATAGTGCAGTCTCAATGTTTAACAGCTGTCTAGCAGAAGTCCATGATAGGATGAAATCCAGCTGGCTGAAATTGAATTCCGGGAAGACTGAGGTGTTGTTGGTGGATCCGGGTCACCAGATAGAGAGGTCAGTAGTGAGTTTACCCTCTGGTCTTTGGCTTGAGGGTGCACAGCTGTCTTCCTCTGAATGGGTGCATGATCTGGGGGTGGTTCCTGACGATGGGGCTGATACTGCTTTTGCAGGTGTCAGCAGTCATCAAGTCTTCCTTTTATCATCTTAGAAACATCACTAGAATTAGACACCTTGTTCTGTCCGGTAACCTGCATACATTGATCCACGCCTTTGTGACTTTGCACCTAGACTACTGTAACTCCCTCTACCTGGGGCTTCTGGGGGTTGATATCCATCGTTTGCAGCTGGTGCAGAATGCTGCGGCACAGTTGTTGACTCTGACTTCTCGTTCAAGTCATATTGCTCCTGTGCTGCATGAACTGCACTGGCTGCCTGTACAGTGGTGGATCACCTTCAATGTTGGTCTTCTGACCTACAAAGCCCTGCATGGACTGGGTCCGAGCTATCTGCAAGAGCTCCTGACTCTCTACAGCCCTGGCCGTCTGCTTCACTCAACTGATGAGGGGTTGTTAGAGGTTCCCTGGGTGTGGCTGAAAACATATGAGGCTCAGGCTTTTATGTTTGGTGCCTGATTCCTGTGGAACTCTCTAGCTCATCAGATTAGAGGGTGCGGGACCATGGAGAGATTTAAAGCAGGCCTAAAAACTTATTTGTTTAAGCAAGCATTTAGCATGTAGTATATTGTGATAATTTTAATTGATTTATTTAAATTATTATTGTAAATAATTTTAAGCTCTGTTGTTCTGATTTATGATGATTTTAATTATGTACAGTTCTTTGATTTCCAGAATTGCGCTTAACAAATAAAGCATATTATTATATTATTATAATAACCACACTTCCAGCAGCTGAAGACACTGGGCTAGAGGCCCCATGCCTTACTATGCCCCTGTGTGTGTGTGTGTGTGGCAGCACAACCAACATCCAATCATTTCTTATTGCTTACATCGGTAGCCACTGTGCTGTGATCTGTGGTTCTGTAACAGTGACATTAACTTTCATTACACAGATTGCAAAATATTAGAGGACAGAAGGCAGTCACTCATCCAAACATTTAAATATATTTTCTGTATTATTATTGAGTTCTTCAGTTTTTCTCCAGTACAAAGCATCAACATTTCAGCATTCACTGATGTACTTCTCAAGGTGGTAACTTTATTTATACATTTATTACATATTAGAACAAGCATTTGTCAATTCCGGATGTTTGCTTGCTGGCATTAGCATTGGACATGCAGAAGTTAGACAGATGCAGACTAGGAATGGCAGTGAAGTATTGAACTGATGCTAACCCACCCCACCCTGCAGAGATGGACAGACATTGGGGTGTGCCTTTGGGTCATCGCCCATAACGCTCCATGCCATTTCACCTCACCCTACCCTGCAGACACCGACAAGTGTTGAGGTGTGCCTTGGGGTGTTTGGACTTTACACTCACCCCATTTCATAAAGAAATACACTGAAATGGGTGCAGTATAGGAGAATGGGGTGAACTTTGGGGCAGAAGAGTACAAGGCACACCTCAATACCTGTCACTGGCTGCAGGGTGGGGTGGGGGTGGAATGGCATGAACATTACTGTTGACAATCCTAAGTCACATCACTGATGCCTGTCAGTCCCTACAGGGTAGGACATTATGTTCAGAAACCCTAATGCCATGGGTGTTTCTTGGCATTTTCACTCCAAGTTTTCAACATGGGCTTTTTGAGACCCCACCGCATGAACAGTGACACTATTAGTTTGTTAGCTGAAAGGAGATTTTGCACAGTGACTGCACCATTTGGCGCCACAGGTGCAAAAACACATTTTGAACAGGATATGAAAAATGACAGCTGTGTTGTTCATGAGGAGGTATAAAAAATTACAATGTTGAAAATCTGGAGTGAAAATATAAAACAACTGGTGAAGTCTCAAGCTTGCATAGAAACTGCACAACTCACACCCATAATGCAATTATTTTGGGGATTGTTTACACCAGATTTTCAACATAGGTATTTTGGGACCTCTGCTCGTTAACAGTTGCACTGTGATTTTCTTAATGTGTCCCGGACGTTAATTTTGCACAGTGGTTGCACCCATTGTGTGCCACAGGTGCAAAAACATGTTTTGGGCAGGGTGTAAAAAATGACAGCTGTACTGTTCATAAGGTAGTGTGCAAAAATGACAATGTTGAAAATCTGGAGTAAAAATATAAAAAATTGGTGAAGTTACGAGTGTGAGTAGAAACTGTACAACACACGCTGGTAATGCAGTCATTTTTGGGAATTTGTTCACCAAATTTGCAACATGGGCTATTTGGGACCTCTTCTTATGAACACTGTCACTGTGATTTTCTTAATCTGTCCCAAACATTGATTTTGCACAGCCACCACACCATTGTGCACCAGATGTGCGAAAAGACATTTCTGGCAGGATGTGAAAAATGACAGCTGTACTGTTCATCAGGAGATGTGGAAAAATAGCAATGCTGAAAATCTAGAGTGAAAATATTAAAAATTCTTGAAGTTACGAACATGCATGGAAACTGCACAATGCATGCTTGTAACACAGTCATGTTTCTGAATTTGTTTACCAAATTTGCACCATAGGCTTTTTGAAAGCCCGTCTCATGAACAGTGACACTGTCATTTTGTTAATTGGTCCTGGAAGGTGATTTTGTGCAGTGACCACAAAATCACCTTTTGGGACTGAATAACGACATTCAACTGAAAATTTGGTGCCAAAAGTCACAAAAATGGCTGAGATATCCACCTAAGTTGAAAACCCCCCATTCATGCCATTACACAGCTTACTGGCATTTCTTCAGTTCATGGTCCACTTTAAAGAGTGCAGACGTGTTTCTGCTCCACCAAAGATTGCGGTGCTGACCTCCGGAGGTAAGTATGGAGTGGGGGGGGTGCGGGGAGGGTGTGTGTGCAGATGTTGGTGCGGGTTGGGGAAGGTAGGCACCACAGACAACAAGGGACCATTTTCTTGTTTACAGGTTAAAAAAAAAGAAACTCTGCAGGAAGGTTTTCTTTTTTACAAGTACATTTGACACGCTGGGGTGGGCTCCCAGTGTGCCACCTGGGTGTTTTGGGGGGACTGGAGCCAAAGGGGATTGGGCTCCCCATCTGCAAATGAACTGGGAAGGAGGCATGCCAACAGAGGAATTGGGCACCCCCGACATCGGCTTTCGCGGGACTGTGGGAGGCAGATGGTGACAGCTGCCACCATGTTTATTTAAATGTTACACCTGGCAAGGCACTCCCTGCAATGAGGTGGCACACCCTCATTGCAGTGATGAGTTTCTTTCAAGCTGGTGGCATGCTTCGGAGCTGTTGTCATAGACAGCATACTCATTCATTGGTGCCACAGGGGCAAGCCCCAAAAGGCTGCACCTCCACAACCTGCTACTCCAGCAAGCTGTCACAACATGTCAACTCCGCATGTGCTCAAGCAAACATAATAAATGAAATCACAGCTTCACAGACCACATGATGCATTTAGTTCATAAAATTCTTATGGCATAAAAAAAAGTTTAGCCTACCCTGATTTCTGCTTACTAGGATACATCACTGTGTATAAATTTTGTGACATTGTGTAATCAATAAAGAGGGTCTGGTATGGAGACTGAGGCTTACTTGACCCATTAACAGTAGACATCTCCTCTCTCTCTCTACACAAGTTCAACATATGGAACAATGCATAAGGGAGGCAGGCAAACAAACTGATACAGTGGAATTAATCAATGCACACATGCTGATTAAAGTGGGGGCTCTTGAAAATAAAATTGAGAACATTGAAAGTAGAGAGAGGAGAAATAACTTAAGAATTTATGGCCTTTCTGAAGAGGAAGAATCTTCCACCATGCCACATTTTCTCCCCTCCATGTTGTGAGAAGTCCATAAAAATTGGATTCCAACTATACTATATTATGGAGTTTGAGTGAGCTTACTGTGCCATGGATGCCAAGTCCTGTGATCCAGCTACACAACTGCACTCAATAAGCAATCTGTACAGTCACTGTAGCAGAAAAAGCACTGTCTATAGCCTCTCTCCTGAAACCTGGCCTTCCTCGCCTGCAGATAATCAGGTAGGTTTCCAAACACAGGGGTGGGCTGGTGCCCTGACACCACTGGGGGAAAGAACCACTAGTGCAACACACAGGGTAGGGACATCTGGCTTGGGAGGAGAGTGAGGGGTTAATAAGGGCCTAAACCTCAGGGATCCCTCTCATTCTCTCCCTCCAGCTAAAGATTTCCCTCATGGAGAAGAATATCTTATGCGTATTCTGACAGACTATCTCCCATTTGTCATGTACTAAGGGATGAACTATTTCCTGCTCCCACAGCCTAAAAGCCTGTAATAAAGGAGGTTTATTTAATTCCTGAAGTGCCCTATAAAGGTGTGACATGAGGTGTGAGAGGACTTCCCCCTCAAGGTTACCATTAAAATCTGAGATAGTATATTGGAAGTATCAAAGCCTATGCTTCTTATAAGTGATTTTGTTAAATATGCTTGCACTAGAAAGTATCAGAACATGCCCATGTGGGGGATTCCTAACAAATCTCACATCATTTGGAAGGATTTAACATCCTGGCCCTGCATCATTTGAACTGGGAACCATATCCCTCTATTGTGCCAGTGTTTATATCCTATATCTAGGGATGTGAGAATGAAATCCATGTGCATATGTAAGGGAATAAGCCATAAAAGTTGTTGACATATGTTCTCTTTGATTATCCATTTCTTCCACACTTGTAATGGCACACAGACAAGTGTGGAAACACATCTGTATATGTGCTAAATTGCTGAGAGTTCAGCAGGCCCATCTCTATGGGTTGTGTGAGATGTCTGCTCTCGCCATCTGAGCCCATTGCTGATCAGGAGAGTTTCTGAGTCAATACATTACTAACTGCCGCTGTACTTTCTCATAATAAAATTTAAGATCTGGCAGCACTAAGCAGCCTTGTCTCTTCAGCTGGCTTAGCATTAACAATGCAGTTAAAGGATACCGCCCCTGCCAAAGAAAACATGAGATCCGCTAGGGGGTGCAGAGGTTCTGAGGTTGACTAGTCAAGACTCTTGAGCTATGCACATCACTCAGATATGTGTTGTGTTGGTGACTTAATACATATTTTGCTGTGGTCATTTCTATCAGGACTAATATGGTGTGTGTTTGCCCAGGATAGGGACTATAGGGGCTTATCAAGACAATAGTACTGTGTTTTCTGAGATATAATACTAAACAGGATATCTTAACAGCATGGCAGATAAAACTGTGTTTTAGGGGCAGCATCAGATTTTCTTTCACAAAAACTAGACTGCATCTCTTCTGAGGAAGTGACTGGACTATATCCTGATCCTCCACATGCTTCAGTGTCTGAAGATTACATTTCAGTCATGCTATCTGACTTGGCTGATTTAGCAATACTCCATGGATCAGGTCACCTTCATCTCCACATGGAAAAAGCCCTGGTTGATTTAGCAGAAAGGGGAATCCAGTTTAGAGTCTCAACACAGTGTCAAGTGGACAATAAACCACTTGGGTATTTTGATCAGCATAGCGAAAAGTGGACCCCTCCATGTGTAGGCAGGCCACAACATTAGTGAAGCTTATTCAACAACTCAAAATAAGTAGGATGGATGCTAATCAATAGACCTCTTCTGCCACCTAAAGGAGTTTACAGCTTCCAAGGTGTTTCTCTAGCTTGATGGGATGTGCCTGGGACTAAAGATAAGATGTTATCTGGTTGGGGCTGGGTGAACTCTGATGTTTCTTCCATCTGTGGAGAGGGATGACTTGAGTAGAGTACACTGATAGAGTGTGCAACCAACATTTGTGGAAATGGAAAGCCAGTATATCTGGCATTAATATTAATATGAACAATTATAGTTCTTGCTTCAGTTGTGTCAGATGGCATAGTGTGGGCTGTGGGAGATGTAGCAATTTACTGATTTTGTTGCATGTAAGTTTTGTTGTTTCATGATAGTAGAAGTAGAGGAGTGCCTTCATGGTACATGTTTACTGAGTGACATTTCCTATATACCCCCTGCATAAAATGTTGAGGCAATGTAACTCAGTAAACATGGACCTTGGAGAGGTGTCTTTGTGGCCCATGTTTGCTAAATGACATTTCCTATTTCCCTCTTGCACAAAATGTCAAGGCTCAGGCTTAAAGAGCATATTTTGGTATTCTGACTTAGTACCTAGTAAATACAGAACTAATGGGCAAAGATATTACAGGTTATGTATGTCTGATAGCCCTGGGCCTGCATGGTTCCCTGAATTTCCTCTTTGATCATTCAAGCTTGGGTTGTTCCTCACTCTTCCAAAGGTGGGTTCCCAGCAGGGGTTCACCCTGCTCCTGATCACTCTATACCCGGGCGTCAGCACTGAAATGGGTGGCTTTGTTTCCCTTTCCATCTGTGTAGTTGGATGCTATGGCTTTCCTTTATTAGTACACCTTTTTTCCCCTTCGGTGCCATCTGGTTGTTTTGTGTGGGGTGCAGGGGTTAAGTCTGTTTTCTGTACTCACTGCAGCTCTGTTGTGATGATTGATGGGATGTCCTGAAAACTTTATTTTGAATATTCATTTGTGATCAGTACAGGGCATGATAAGTAATGGTGTAACTTTTTTCTTCTTCATGAAAGTTTTATGTTGAACTATTATAATAAGGGCTACAGTCTACTCAGCCTTTTTAGGAGATTGCACTTTTCCAAGGCTGATCTGTCATGTTTGTTTCCATGCTCCTAGACAGTTTTTGTGAACTAAAAGTTATGACTTACTTAAAGCAGCAGTGGGCCAAAAAAATGGTTCTCCAAAAAGCTAATTTCTTCTACAATTAAGAAAAACATTAGCACACTTGTAAAATATACTTGTCTAGGTACCTCTTATGCTGAACACCATGAGTTTTTTTATTTTCTCAGCCCTAACACTTGCCAAGTCTACAATGCTATTTCTAAGTTAAATGTGCCAGCCATCTTTTTTATTTAGAAAAAACAATATCAAGACATTTATAAAATATTCAAATGTTGATGGCACTTGAAAATGTTGCCACAAACTAAAAGTGGAAGATACCTGACATATTTTATTGTAAAAACAAAAAGGCAGGGTCTGTTTTGTTGCATTACTGTTTTAGATCAATTCCTTTGTCTATATAATGCATTTTTCTTGTCCAGTAGGCCATTTAGCCTAATGGTTCACATAGGATGACTGGCACTTTGAAGCTATCTGCTGACTTCCAGAGGTGTGAAATGGAGTAACTTTAGACAGTGTTATTAATGCCTGACTTTATTTGATTTTATATTCTTATAAGGTATTCAATTGTTTTTTGATCTGCAAGCTACATGTAGTTAAGGTACAATTTCATTTAGAGTCCGCTCTACAACCATTGGATTATTTATCTAAAGTATATGGATTTTTTCTTCTTTCACTCTCTGCAGCCCTTGATATGGAGATCACAACAGAATACAACAGGTATGGGTAAAACCTTGCTTTTTTGTACTTGAAGATGTTTCTTATGTAAAGGCATTGGGACAAGGGAAGGTTAATCCCTTGCCTGAATGTCCTTTCACTTCATTTAATAAAGGCCTTAACAGGGGCAAGGGAATATATATACTCTGGTATGCTATTAGAAGTGCTGGATCTGCTAACAAATATAGAATCCATGAGGATGTCTCCATCTTATCACCCTGGACTCAAAGTTTCATGCTTTTCTCTCTCCCCAAGGGGAGGTAGCTTTTCTTAGAGTTTTTTTTTTAATTCCCCATTTTCATCCCTTTTTTCTTTGAAACATAGAAACACAGAAGTTGATAGCAGATAAGAACTGCAAGGCCCTTAACCCATGCACCCTCCCCAGCAGTAACCCTGTATGGCAAGAAAAATTTACCTTTGGGCTCCCCCCATACTACTATCAATAAAATACTGGAGACAAGCTGTGGCACTGCAGGGACATGACCCAGCTCCCTGGGAACACATACCTCTTTGGGGAAATCAGGCCCTGAAAGTAGGGAACAATACAATTCACTGGAAATTCTGGGAGGCACAAGGCATCTCCTTGTTACAAGATCTACTACTGCCAGGAATTACTACAAAAGACTCCTTTAAGGCTTTAAAAACTAAATATCAACTTCCAGCTTCCCACTCCTGGAGATATCTTCAGATTAGAGATGCCATATGCCACCTAGCCAATTCTCCCCACAATAAAAGGCCACAGCAAAGTCCCCACCCTAGAACAACATGGGGAAATGTACCAGGAATAAGGCTACTGGAATATGCAATGCCCTCAGAGAAGCCTTCACAAACCCTACCCAAAAGGCTAGAATGCAGTGGGAAAAAGACATGCAGACTCCTATTTCAGAGTAGCAATGGGAACATGGATGGGTAGGAATCCATTCAGCCTGCTGGGATGGGCGTACATGGCTAATTATGAATAAGACCCTCCATAGATGGTACAGAGACTCGGCCAAACTCAAAAAGATGGAACTTATCTTGGCTGACACTTGCTGGAGATGTGGTAACCAAGGAGCTCATTTATTCCACATACTCTTGGACTGCCCCAACCTTCAACACTTTTGGTTAGCAATTTGGGACATGTGTACACAGGTGTTCCCCAATACTGTCCCTGACTCTTCTTTACTTCTTTTGGGCTGTGGTAGACCTACCACGCTGAAGTATAGTCCAGGGGCACAATGGGTCACACTGGTTGGGGCACTAGCCAAGAGACTCATACTGATGAGATGGAGAACCCCAAAGATACCCACTTTTCATGAGTTACTCCTGGCTCTTGCCCAGAGGGCTATGTTTAAAAGGATCTCTAGTTTTGCTCGAGGCACATCCGTTCAGTTTGATAAATGCTGCCAACTATATCTGACATTGAAGTACTGTCATGTTACACATCCCAGTGCTACTTCTTAAATTTTCTAGATCTTCTAGATGGATTTCTTCTCCCTTTTATTAGGGCCTGGTATTTTGATAGTTATTGATTTTTACTATGGCTAAGCCCACTTTTCAGTAAAAGAATGTCTTTTTGTAGAGAGTTGACATTGCAGTATGCATGTCAGAAGGATGCACCCTATGTGGAGTATTTAGAACTCTACTCAGGTCTCCTTTTCACAAATTACCTGTGATATATGTTAATACTGCTAGGTTTCACTCCTTATAGGGTAATGACCTTACACTCACTCTGCCAATCTCTGGATTAAATGCTTGCAGTATCTGTATTATTTTATGCTACACTCTCCAGATGAACTCAGCAAATCTGTATGATTTATCTATGTTAATTCTGTTCTCTGGCCCTACCAAATGTTGCGGTATGAGTCGGAATTGCCTGTGTAACATTGAGTCTATGTGTGTGCGTCCTGTTTAAATAACAATAATAATAACATTTTAAACTACAAAAATTGTAAGAGTTGAAGTTTCATAACTGTTTTAGGTAATTACCAGCCGAGGGACTTTTCCCCAGAAAGTCCATAATAAAAAGTTTTGGTGTTTTATGTTTTATAGTACAGTATATGTTGCTTTTCGCTATATGGGAAAATGAGAACAACATAGATCACAAATGGAGGGCTAAAGGATTTGGGAACAGTATTCTCTGTATAGAGTTATAATGTAATTTTATTATGTATATATCTTTGTTTTTCCTAAATACTGTGGGCAGGATTTACGAAGCTCTTGAAATACTCACAGCTTTCATGAGGTAAAAGCCTGGTAGCAAGTGAGTTTGCTATTGGGATCCATGAGGTTACCCACAGCTGTGGTATTCACAAAGCTGGAGCCAGATTATGACTGGCTCCACAATCTATGGCTGCTTGCAGGTAGTGTTGCTGGGGAGATGGCCAGTGCAGCGGGAATGGGCTATGGCTGGTGGAAGCAGCCGTAGCACCTCCGCAACTGCTGTGGCTGTGAATCGTTACCGCCACAGTTGTGGGCGATTCCAGTCCGCAATAGCAGTTGTGGAGTGGGACTTAGGATTTGGCAGCTTCATGAATCCTGCCCTGTATGTTTAGAGTTGTACTTCCATGGGGAATTCCCTGGCTAGGTCAATATAAAGTTGTGAAAAGTTTTTAAGAATATATCTCCAAATCTGGTAAAGTAAGATTAAGTACCCAGAATGTTTCCATGTATGTTGTAATTTAGAAAAATGACAAACTTTTAATAAAGTATTACTTATATATAAAAAAAACCCTTTGATAAAAAAGTGACAGATACAGAATTTTAGGTAGGGGAACTAGCAGAGACCCAGGAAGCCCATGACAGCATCCTGCTATACCTTTTAAAATGTGATAGAGACCTACATGGCCAGCTGGAGGATGATGAGAACCAGTCACACAGGACCAATTTCCATATCCATTGAATTAAGGAAGGAAGAGAAGAAGGCTTTGTCACCCCTGTGGACATTAAGCATGTGGGAAAATCCATATTTTCCCTCTCAGCTAACATTCTCCTAGGCATGCAGCACACACACATCACTCCCTGGGCTCAGTGCTGACCGACCCTGCAGCAAAGCTGAGATCAAGGATCATTAAATTACTGCACTATCAAATCAAATACAATAATTAATATTGGCTGAGGTTTGGAGAATAAAAGATCTGCAAAACAAAAACCAAAAAGTTCTTTTTGATCAGGACTTCTCAACAGACCTTCAGGTCAAAAGGCAAATGGTGAGAACAGTCATCAGAGTGATTAAAGACAAAATTATAATCGAAGCTCAAATAAAAAGTCCTGTGAAGGTGAGACTGCATCTGGAGATGTAAGTTTGAATATTTGACTCACAATGTGATGCCCTTTCACAGCTTAAAGAATGGAAGCTCACTCTCCTTGACCTGCACATGGAGGACTTAGAGGCTAGACGGCTTGAGTCAGAGTGGATATGGCAGAGGCTATAAAACGTGTGTGTATCAAGCTATTCTAATCTCTCTCTCTAAACCTTATTTCAAACCCTGAAAAAAAAGCAGGAAAACAAAAATCTACCCCTCTGTTAGAATACTCTATCTATCCTCTAAGTGTAGCAGTAGCAAGGCAGTGTGAGGGTTGTACTTCTGAAGGCACAGAAAGAGAACTACAGAAAATGGAGCAGCAACTAGCCTTCTCTGCCAGCATCAATTGCCCACAAGATAACACCAGTGAGTGCAGGCCATCGTGGCACCAGGACCTGCTGTGCAGTCTTTTGAGACCCTTCCCCTTCCTCCAACTTGCCTCCCTATTGCCCCCTAGCCTTCTCTACCTGCATCATACTTCACTGTACTCTCTGCTCTCCTAACCTGTTCTTACTTCTTTTCAATACTACTGATCCACTGTTTTGATATTTCTCTAGCAAGTCTGATCTTCTATGCACCTAATTATCCTAGATCACTTTCAGCTTGTATAGCTTGTATGTTCTATGTAAACTTCCATGCACCTACTAATTTAGCCTACTGCCCACTGTTACATCAGGTAGACATCTTAGATAGACCTTGAACACTGAAACTATACTTGCAGACCTGCTTTGTCTCCATCACATGTTAATTACCTCGTCTGGAGGTACGTTACCAAATCTTGTATTGCATTGTATATAATGTATTGCATGTGTTACGCTGTACTATTGCTATTTTTGTGCATCATCTCTGTTGATTATGTTATTTTGCAGCCACATCTGTGGCCTGGGTCATGTCTGAAAACAGTTCAATGGATCGGTGCACTTACCTGGTTACCAAAGGCATAAATAAATAAACAAATAAACAAACAAACAAATAAATAAATAAATATATAAAATAAACTGCCATGCTCCTGTTTTTAGGTGCACAACATTTTTAATATATTGGCGCTCTGGAGTTGTGTACTCACTCCTTACAGGAATTAATTGTGTAGGTTTTTAAACTTTTGAAAGTTGGGCTGGTGACCATGCTATGGCAGGACTCTTCTGGTTAGAAACCCTATTTAAAATCAATCCAGGGAGCACCCTGATAATTGCCAGTCTTCGAACATACAACAATAACTGAACAACTGAAGTTTGTGCTAAAGCAACACTTAGAAGAAGGAACAACCCCATGCTTGGTTGTCTGATTCTAAAAAAAAATAAACACATTTATTCATATGTTAAAATTGCATGGTGCAGCACAACCATTAACAACACAAATGAACAAATGTGTTTTTAAGAATCAGACAACTAAGCATGTGGTTGTTCCTTCTTCTGAATATTGCCTTAGCAGGATCTCCAGTTGTTCAGAAACCCTGTTTAATCAAACTCTGGAAAGAGGAGGCAAGCTCAGTGCTGCCGGGCATGGCAGAGGCAAGTGTCTGCTGGGTCATCTGGGCAAGTCAGGCAGGAGGCATTACTCTGCTTCTGAGAAACATAAACTGAGTCTCAAATCTGGTAGGTCCATACATTTAATGTTTTATAGGTAGATTGTTATCACTAGGAAACAAGCTTATTACAGCTCTGACACCTCTACTATTACTTAGTCCTTAACAACAACATGTATAAGCAATCTAATAACCCCAGAACAACAAGATTATTAGGATCTCTGTTATACAATTTTCAACTTTTTTACTTTATAAAAATTTTTTTTCTTACAATATGGGAGATCGAAGGATGGAGATCATATGTGTAGGTTACAATACGTTCATTTGATTAAAAGTGAGTCAGAGAAGGATTTTGCATGTGTAAAATGTATTTATATCAAAGCACTGGAGGAAGAGATGAATAACATGAGGAACAAACAGAATGAATCATCTAACACATCTAAACCTGAGGCATACATTGATACCTTTTTTGAAAATCTGGGAAATGTGAATCAACTGACAGGTATCACTTTAAATTGGCCAATAAATACAGAAGAGCCCATCACAAATCATATGGTGATACTAGAAAATGGGGATTTGTCACCCACCACAAATGAGCTCCCAGACATAGCTATAATGGAAACTATAGATAGTCAGGGTATACGTGGAAAAAGAAAAAGAACTATTGGAGATGTCAAAGGAGTGATGATGAGGAGAATATTCCAGAATGGGCTTGGGTACAGGCAAGAGGGAGAAGAAAAAGAGGGAGAGTGGCTGAAGTATTTACTTAAAGTGCCCCTGGTAAACAATTTCCAGGCTCTGAAATTTGAGCACTAGAGCCAGGTGGGAATCTGACTAATAAACAAAAACATTTATCAATGCAGAGTGTTCACTGCTGGTCTTGCTGTTGTATAAGGTCTTGCTTGTACACAGTTTTACTATATACCCAGGATAGAGCAGATAAGATGCAATATCTCATTTTCAGTGGTGTCCTGCATTGACACATTGTTAGATTTTAATTAACCAGGATAGGGCAGCTGAGAGGCAATATTTTACTTTTAAGTGGGCTCCCACATTTTGACTCAAAGTGTTCAACAGACTTTTTATGACCTGACATTATGATAAATACGGGTGGAATTTTTTAAATCCCATTCAAAAGGTGAGTTTGCTGTGTGACTGTTGAAAGTTATGAGTAAATGTTGGAACAATTTGTTTCCTCCTAACTTTGTTAATTTTTCACATTTATACCCCAAATTTTCAACATAATCTACTTATGATCACTCCTTCTGAACATGACAGGTGTCTTTTAAAAAACAAAGGCTGAAATATAATTTTTTTGCCACAATTGTTAAAACACATTTTGAGTAGGATATGAGAAATGACAGCTATCATATTCATGAGGTGCTTTGAAAAAATGGCTATGTTTAAAAGATGGGGTCAAAATATTGAAAATGACCACAGTTATGAGTGTGCATTGAAAAATTTCAATGTAGACTCATAACATTGTTGTTTTCTCATATTTGTACACCACATTTTCAACACAGCCTTCTTATGGCCCCACATAGCCTTCTTATGAGCCCACTTCAAGAACAATAGTGGAGAGCATTTTAAAATCCTGCCCAAAAGGTGATTTCATGCCACAAGTTTGAAAACTGATTTTGGCCGGGATTTGACAAAATGACAGCTGTCACATTCATGAGGTGCAGTGAAGAAATGGCTATGTTGAAAATCTGGGGTCAAAATACTGAAAATTGCCAAAGTTACCAGCCTTCATTTACAAATGTCAGTGTAGACTCATAACTTCGTTTTTTTTTAAATGCTAAATTCTCAACATAGCCTTCATATGACCCTACCTTATGGACAAGGGTGGAGAAAATGTTCATCTCCTGCCTGAATGGTGATTTCATGCAGTGACCACAAAATCACCTTTTGGGGCAGGTTTGTCTAACTTCAGTGCCTTTGTTCATTTGGTGGAGTCCTAGAAAAAGCATGTTGAAAATGTGTGGCAAAAATATTTAAAAATGGCCAAGTTATGCCACCAAGTTCAAAATCCTATTGAAAAACATTAACCATGTGCCTTACTTCCTCAGTTCATGGTCTGGCTTTGAAGAGTGAAGGAGTTTCAGCAATCCAGAGAACATTCTAGTGTTGGACCCCCAGTGAGTAAGTTAGGGCTTGGGAGGTGTAGAGTGGTGGGTGCTGAGTGGCAGGGTTAGGTGGGGGGAGACGGTAACAGCAGCAACATACATTGATGGATGTTTTCCTTTTTTGGAGGATTAAAAAAAATGACAAAGGACAGTTTTCTTTAGTTCAGTTAGTGACACTGAGGGACTGGGCACCCCTAGCGTCAGTGCTATGTTTTGAGTGGTGGGTGGTGGTAGGTGCTGAGTGGGGGGGTCAGGTGTGTGGACAGTAAAGTCAGTGGCAGAAACAGATATTGATGGACAGTTTTCTTTTTTACATATATATATATATATATATGTATGTATATGTATATATCAAACAATAAGGGATGGTTTTGTTTATTTCAGGTGGCAACATTGGGGGACTGAGAACCCCCTGTGTCAGTGTTATGTTTGTTGGAGGGGGCTGAAGGGTGCTGAGTGGGAGGGTCATTGGGGGGACAGTAAAGGCAGGGGCAGAAACAGACATCGATGGATTGTTTTCTTTTTTGCAGGGTATAATTTAACCATAGCCGGCTGATCATGACAGATACATTGTGCTTGCTGGGTGGCATAGATCAAAGGAACAATCCAACAGATCTGACCTATGATTGGATCGATTCTGTTTTTTGAAATACACAAAGTGTCCAGTCAGCAAGTCAGAACAGTGTCATAATTTGCCTGGCTGTTGATTGGTATGACAAGGATGAGCCCCTTGCAGACTGCTCTGGTCTGATAGTGTCACACCCCTCAAAAGCTACTATACTAACAAAATGTTCATTGTTTGTGTACACACAGTGAGCATAAAAATTAGTAGAAACAGAGATGTGCACTGACAGCATGAGGGTGTCAGCAGAAGGAGGATGGTCAGAAAATAACATAGCAGTATTTGGGGACTTTATTATAGGAAATACAGACACAAATATTTATAAAGGTCAGAAAGACAATGCCATGGTCAGTTGCCTTCCAGGGGGCTACAGTTAAAGATGTGAAGTACAACATAGAGGCCCTATTATATGTTTCAGGGTTAAGACCAACTGTAGTACTGCAGATAGGTATTAATGACATTGGCTATAAGCTAGATGAAAATATAAAATCTGTATCTGAAGAGATGGGGAAAATACCATGAAGGAAAAACTATAACATTTAATATCAGCAGTCCTACCAGTGCCCAGGGAAGGAATAGAAAGGACTAGAGCAATTTAAAAAAATAATAACTGGCTTGAAAACCAGACTAAGAATAAGGGGTTTTGAATTCACTCATAACTTGCATACTTTCATTAACCAGAATTACCTTTATAGAACAAATGGATTGCTCCTAAATAAACTAGGAGCAAGGGTATTAGCCGAGGGACAGATTAAATAAATATATAGAAAATCATTAAAACTAATAAAGGAGAGAACGAGGGGTGGGGTGGGGTGGGGCTCTAAAACATGACTAAACAGGACCCCAAAACATATTACTACTAGAAACACTAATCTCCAAAAAAGTAGTCCTAGACCAGATACAAAGGAATCCAAATGCAGTAAAAGATGGAATGCAATGAGCCTAAACAATAAATCTGGCAAGCTAGAATTATTTGTGAATACAGAAACAAAAACAGATATTATAGGTATATTTGAAATCTTTGTGGTCCAGCATTGATAGATGGAATAAAGATATTGATGGTTACAGCTTGTTCAGAAGAGACAGGACTGGTAAGAAGGGAGGTATAGTTGCACTCTACATATCAGATAGATTATGGACAGAAGAAATAAATAGATGGACGATGGATGGGAATGAAACAGTTTGGGTCAGAGTAGGAACAAATTTGCAGCAACACCAAATATTAGTCCTCTGCTATAGACCACCCAATCAATATGAATGCATTGATGAGAAACTTGTTAATGAAATACGCTGCCATGTGTGGAAACATTGTATGATACTCATGGGTGCTCTCAACCTACCAGGTATAGACTGGAACAGCGAGATGGGAGTAACTTCCAGAAATGGAACCTTGCAAGCAGAATCAGGGAGCTAAACTTAAATCAACATATAAAAGAAAACATAAGAGGAAAGAAAATCTTGGACATAGTATTGAGTGATCTTGTGGTTACACTTGTGTCACTTAACTACATTATAGTTACAGTGTAACTACACTGTAAGTGAATTACAGTAGCAATCTTGTTGCATACAACAAACATGTAACTACAGTGTAATTACCCTGTCGCATGCAATTAATGATTAGTTATATTGAAACGGACACTTAAAGTGTACCCTTTCTTACTGATGGAATAAATAACTGTAAAATCAGGCAGCCACAGAGGGACAGTGACCACTATATGGTTTCATTTGAAGTACAGCAAGCTACCTTAAGAGACATGAGAACGACCAGGTACAGCTGACACAAAACAATACATTATGAAGTTGTGAAATAGGAACTAAAAGAGAGAGAGACTTGAAAATAGATTTGGGGAACAAAAATATAAATGAAATGTGAAAGACCGTAGAACAACAAGTAGTCAAAACGGTTGACAAGTTTGTACCATTATGCAGTAATTATAACTGGAATGGAAAAGTACCAGTATGGATTAACAGAGGCATACTTACTAGAGTAAAGGACAAAAGGAATTTTAATAAGTAGGCTAAGGTTGTGGGTACAATGGAATTATGGGCAATATACAGAAATAAGGCCAAAGCTTGTAAATTATTAATTAAAAAGGCAAAAAGCAATAAAGAAAGATAAATAGTTTAAAACACCACAAATAATGTTTAGCAATTTTGGGCTTATGTCGGTAGAAAGAAAGCCTCTTGTAAAACAATTGGTCCCCTAATAAAGAACGATACTAAGATTGTTAAAGAGTTGAAAACAGCCAATGAATTGCATTATTTTTTGGCACAGTATTTCAGGCTTTGGACCTGAATAAGGTTGAAATCCAGGACCAGGATAATCAACCTTTTATATCTGAGGATAAGGTTTATAAATTGATCACATATCAGGATATTAACAAATCACAATGGCTAGATGGGATTCAACCCAGAATCACAAATAGGACTAAAGGAATTAGCAGCATTGCTAGCAGGATCAATAACACTGTTACTTAACAAACCTCTAGATAGTGGTATAAAAACCTGAGTCATGGAAATCGGCTGTAGTGGTTCTTATTTATAAAAAGGATAACAGGGCAGGCAAGGGGAGTTACAGGCTGGTACACCTTACATTGGTCATGGGGGCCAGGTGAGGCAGGCCAGAAACCTTTGCCATGTGGGGCAGGCCAAGCAGGTCTCAAAGGGCATTGCCACATGGGCAGAGGGCTCCCCATCTCATTTTGGTCCATGGGCCCAAAGCCTTGGACTTGTGGGCAGTATTGCCAGAGTGGGGTGGAGTTGGGTACATCTATCGCATGGGTTAGAATTTATCACAACCTCTATCTGTTTGCTGGTGGGATGGGACAAGCCAGTTAATGGGCATTGTGCACTGGGGCTATAGAGGGGGTCATGGCGGGGTGGCTCCCCATGACTGGGGATGTTTATTTCTGTTGGGGCTGCTGTCAAGAGGGGCTTTGGAAATGGGATATGGGGGGGGAGGTATGGGCCTCCATTTTGAGCAGGCAGCAATGGAGCAGCAGGCCTGATCATGGCCTGTGGGGCGAGAAGGCAGGCATGGCTTTGATCATTTAGATCTGGGTTTTTCAGTACATGAGGAGCAAGCCGGACAGTATCCAGGGGGAAGGGTCACCACTGGGGGTCTCGGTTGGCCAAGTTAAAAAAATTAAAAAAGGAGAGAAAAGGAGGGAAAGAGAGTAAAATAAAAAAAAAGAAGAGAAAGAAGAAACACTTTATATGTGTGGACTAGGACCCAGGTGGATGGCTGGGGTGGAGATTTGCTGGAAGGTTTTGAATCCAGCGGAAGGGTGGGCCTAGAGTGTGGACAGGTGCAAAAAAAAAAAGAGAAATGGATTAAAATGGGGGGGAAGGGGCAACTGAGTGGGAATTTGAATGAGGTGGTAAACAGGAGGGACAAGGAGGCACAAGGGAACATGTTAAAAAAATTCAAAATGAAAATGAGAAACAGAAATCGGGAGAAGGACAAAAGCTGTTGAAAGGGGTTGGGGGAGGTAATGCAAGGGGGATTGGTTTGTCTTCAGGGGGAATTCAAGTGGTGTAGTACCACAATAAGCAGGTTGCGTTGTATGATGGTGGGGGGTGGAAGGCACAGCTCTTGGCAGGGACCACGTGGACTAGTGGGCTAATCTGGGTTATATGGTTGCAGGATGGCACCCAAAAAGGCTACCAAGCAGAAGACTAGTGAGGCGCTGTCACATAAAGCTGTGGAGCTGATGGAGCAGGTCCAGGCCATTCTCAAGGAGTCCACAGTAGAAGAGAAGGAGAGGAAGGCAGACAAGAAGAAGGAGTCACCGGCCAGGAAGAAGGGACCCAATAAGAGGCTGACCAGGAGCAACCCGGATGAGGGTGGTGAGCCTCAGCCAGAGGAGGGTAAGGTACCGGTGGTGGACCTGTCAGTGGAGGGCAGCCTAAAAGGCTACCTGGCTGGCATTATGGAGAAACAGGGTGAGAAAGGTTGGGAGGAGGTGGACAAAGTATGGAAAGAGCTACAGGAGGAGGAAAAAACTGAAAAGGTGAGCGAGGGAGGAGGTAGTAAAGCTAGCTATGGCTGGCCCCAGGGATGACACTGGGGGACTATGTCTTGCTGGCCCTGAAAGAAAAGATATTGAAAGGGGAATATGCGGACATGTTTGCCCTCCTCGATAAAGATACGGCAAAAAAGTATGAGTCGGTTGGCAACTCTGAGATGGCGGTAGCCTTGGCCATTGTGGGTAAGACCAGTGAGGACATTCCCTATAAGGGCAAGACCTTTGAGGCATGGATGGAAGGTTTCATGCATTTTAGCGCAATTATGCTTCAAAAGAAGCTGGAGCTGGCTATTCCACTCTTCACATACTAAGCCATCATTAGGGATGCATACAGGGTTAAAAGTGGGTATGGGTGGTTGATCTATGATGAAAAATTCCGCCAGATGGTAGCGCCACATGGAAACATCAAGTGGGATGTCGTGCTATCCGAACTGTGGATTAGGACCCTGTCAGCAGCGGGAGAAGTGGGTGGCGAAAGGAACAAGGGCAGTGGGGCGGCGGGGACAAAGGCCTGCTGGGCTTATAATAAAGGAGGCTGTATGTGGACCAACTGCAAGTATAAGTATGTATGTTCAGGTTGTGGGGGGACACACCCTGTTGTGAGATGTGGGACACATGGTGACAGTCACTCAGCACCTGAGCAAAGGCAGTCCTTTCACGGCAGCCCCGGGGGGGCAGGGGTGGTACAATGGGCAAGGAGGTAACTTTAGATGGCAGAATGGGAGGGGAGGCTATGGAGGTCATTAAGCCAGGCCACTCGAGGATAGTGGGGGCGAAGGGTTTTCCCCCTGGCATGGTCCCCGATAAAGCCACAGATGGCATTTGCATGGACTAGGGATTACCCGGACCATGAATTAGGGAAAATGCTGAGGGAGGGTTTTACAAGGTTTTTTAATTTATACTATTCTGGGCCTAGAAAGGTCATGGGGGCAAAGAGTTTGGCATCAATGAAAGGAAGAGAGGAAATAGTGGAGGGAATATCAGAAAGGAGTGGGAAGTGGGCCAGGTCGAAGGGCCTTTCAAAGTGCCTCCGTTTTAGAACCCCAGGGTATCACCTCTTGGCATAGTCCGTAAGAAGGCACCAGGGGAATACAGGTTGATACATTATCTGTTGAACCCTGATGGGGAGTCAGTGAATGAGGCCGTGGCCCTGGAGAAGAGCATGGTTTCATATGCCACTTGAGATAAACTGGTGGACCTAATAAAAGCCAGGAAAGGGGTGTGGGTAGCTAAAACTGATATAGAATCAGCTTTCCGGCTGCTGCCAGTCCATGACTAGGACTTGGAATTGCTTGTCTTTCAGTTCCAGGGAAGTATTACTTCAATAAGGCAAAGCCCATGGGGTGTTCGGTGGCTTGTGCCTCCTTCTAAGTTTTTAGTACATGGCTGCAGTGGGTGGTGTTTTCCATAAAGCGTTAGCAGGGAGTGGTCATCCACTACTTGGATGGTTTTCTTTTCATAGGGGAGGGCAGGGAGAATACACAGGCCATGCTTGTGGTTTTTGAGGACATATGTGGGAAACTGGGAGTCCCTCTGGCTGAGGATAAGACCACAGACCCAAGCAGGCAGCTGGAATTTTTGGGGATAGAATTAGATTTGGAACACCAGTGTTAACGCCTACTGGAGGAGAAGGTGATCAGGTTGAAGGGCCTCATCCAGGGGATCAAGGGGTGTAGGAGGGTGCAGCTTAGGACAGTACAACAGGTGTTGGGTCATATGAATTTTACCTGCTGGGCAGTGGCACAGGGGAGGGTAATCGCCAGATGCTTGGCTAGGGAGTCTGCGAAGGCCAAGCTACCTCGCCATTGGGTAGACTTCAGTAAAGGAGTGAAGGATGACTTGTTAGTGTGGAAGGTGTTCTTGGAAGGGTACAATGGGGTAACATTTTGGTGGGACCGTTGGGAAGAGGGGTCAGAACTTGAACTCTTTATGGATGCAGCTGGTGGTTTGGCATGGGAGCCTACTGCCATGGGAATGGATCTCAAAGGTGTGGCCACTCAGGTGGGCAGAGCTGGGACTGACAAAGGACATCACATTCCTGGAGGTGTTTCCTATTTGGGTGGCTCTGGTGGTATGGGGACATAGGTTTAGGAATAAGAAGGTGATTTTTAGGTGTGACAACATGGTGGTGGTGGCCATTATTAATAAGAAATCAAGGCCCATGGAGGCTGTCCTGCTGGTGGTGTGCATGCTGGTATGGGAGGGACTGAAGCTGAACTTGTCCTTTAAGGCTAGGCACATGGAGGGGGTGATGAACAAAATCACTGACAGTCTTTCACGTTTCCATTTGGGCAGGTTCCATGCACTGGCCCTGAAGGCAGCCGTCCAGGGAACGCAAGTGCCCCTACTCCTTTGGGAGATTGGATGGACCGAGCCCAGCTACTATTCCAGAGCGCCTGGGCCCCAGACATGCTGAGGGCCTACAAAACAGCATGGAGGAGTTTCTAGGAGTTCAGGAGGTGGGCTGGGTTGGAGGTAAGTGGCCCAGTGATAGAATCCCAGGTCATGCAGTATATGGTAGAGAAGCTGAAAGTGGCTGTAGCAGGCCGAAGGTTCCCAAACAATTTTAGGACAGGCCTGATGAATCTGGAAGGAGAGGCATGAAGCTTACTCAGTGACCAAGATGCAAACAGTTTATTTGCAAGGGGCAATTAAAACAAGATAACTGGTTTCTACAACAGTACAGGATAATGAACAGCAAAACAATGGATCAGGACCAACAATTGGTTAAACCTAGAACAGGGGGTTAACCCCTTTTTTGTCTAAGTCCCGTGTGCCTTGGTCAAAATGACAAGCGGCAGATGAATCAAGCTTGGGCTTTCTGATGAGTCAGCCGATCTGCAGGTGGGCATTGACCCCACAAAGCACTTTTGCAAACAGGACGTAACAGGGCATCCCCCGATGGAACAGAACACAATGAGGAACACTGCTAGCTGGTGAATGAAGAACCTGGTGATTCATTGCTGCTCTGGGCAAGAAACTAAAGACTTCTGGTTGGCAGGTGGTTCTCTAGATGATCTGCAGCAGTCCCCAGCACACAGGACACTTCCCAAGAAGAAGACTGCTGGTGATGCAACTCTATGGTGGCCTCAATGGAGCAACTCATGCATGCATGCACACGCTTCCAGACAGCTAGCAAAATAAAGGGGCATGCACGACATTAACAGTAATGCCGTTCATGCTCCCCAACTCCTCTTTAAAAACTGAAGCATGTTTCTTCAATATGGCGGCCAGACCTGCCTCACTGTTGCTCATCATACATATCTCAGGCCAGTTCAGTTGGATTTCTCAAGCCATGATCGACCCCACAAAGCCAGGTAGTCACCCTTTACTACAAACAATGGCAATTTTACAGATTGTCCATGAAGTTCCACATGGACGTCAAAGGTGCCCATCATCCGTACAAGTTTCCCTGTGTAAGTCTTCAGAACAACCTTTGTTGGCAGCATTGGCACATGTTGCAGTTTTTCATGATATACAGAAACAGACACCAGTGATACAGCAGCTCCTATATCCATCTCCGTCCACAGTGGCTTCCCTTCCAGCAGCTGGGTCACCCAGTAGCCCTGTGGAGCACCCATCGTAGCCAAAATATATGTTGGTGCCTCCTCTTCGGACAGACTTTCACTCTTTGTGTCCTGACCCTGTTGTACAGAATGCAGATTGGATTTCTTTTTCCACCACCTGGTTGGTCTCTTTTGTTCATATTTATCTTTCCTATCTGGTTTATCATTTTCATATACTGCATCTTTCATATTTTTGCAAGCACATGCAATGTGTCCTCTTTCATTAAAGTTCTGTCATATCTGGTCTTTGCACCACCATTCATATTTAGAATGACCAGTCCTTCCACAACAGTAGCAGATTCTGCTGCCTGTCACCTTAGTCATACTCTTGGCATTCACTTTATGCACTTTAGTAGATGTATTCGACTCCTGAGCTTCCTTTACAGGTAATTCCATAGAAACTGCAATTTCTAAAGCCTTTTGTAGTGTAAGGTTAGCTGCTGTCAGCAAACGTTTCTGAATTGCTTCACTGTGCAACGCACACACCAGCCTATCTCTCAGGGTATCATTTAGCACATTGCCAATATCACAATGCTCAGCCAGCTTTTTTAACACTGCCACAAATTGGGTGACTGTTTCTCCTTCTTTGTGGTTCCATTTATGAAAGCAAAACCTTTCTACGATCACTAATGGCTTTGGAGAGAAGTGTACTTGTAATACTTGCACTATCTTTACATAAGATTTCATGCCAGGTTTATCAGGCTGCACCAGACTGCACGATAAATTGAAGGTTTTGCCACACATCACACTCAGAAAAACAGCTATCTTCTTATCCTCTATAACATCATTTGCAGTCACAAAATATTCAAACCGCTCTCTATAAGATTTCCACTGCTCTACAGTTTCATCAAAATGTCCCATAGGTCCTGTTATCATAGCCATTTTGCACTTTAAAATTGATTACTCAGTATTTCCACTGATAACTCAGTCTTTTCTAGAAGTTTGACTGGCACACGTTGCTATGATCTACCCCTTCTGAATTTGCATACACACAAACCAAGGCCTACGCGGCAGCTTGTTTTTACTTTCTCTTTTGCATAAAACAGTCCCAAACAAATATTAAAGATAGCTCTTACTTTAATATCTTTGAAGCAGTGCGTGCAGCCGAGGTTTACCATCTACGTCACCAGTTTTGTTGTGTATGCTGCTGCAGGAAGCACTTTTTTCTTTGGATCACACAAAGGAGCACAGACAAGCTGCTTGCTTGCAAACAACACCATCTCTTTACTTCCACTTTCTCTGGAACATATCACATGACATCGTAATACAATGACACTGAAGTCACAAGAGGACACCCCAACACCATGCATAACACTAAGAGCCAAAAGGAGGGCATTCCTGAAGTACAAAGGAAGTCAAAGTAGGGATGATAGAGAGAAGAACCTGAAGGCACAAAGGTAGCCAGCAGAAAGGTGAGGCTTTCAATGGGAGTGAGACAAAGGGAAATGCATTCTTCAGATACATCTAGGGGCAATGCAAGGTTAAAAGGGGTATTATGAAGCTGTCCTGGGGTGCTGAGAGCTGAGGCACTGGATGTCATACCTTGCTCCATGCTGGTGACCTGAATTCTGTAGTGAACTCGGGTTGCTGGGGTTCAGTTGGGGGGAGGGAGGGAGAGGATCGAGCATCCAAGGGACTGCTTTTCTCTCCCAGGGCAGCCTTTCTTGCCTGGCCTCTGACTGCCACCAGGTGGAAGCCTGGTAGTAGTGCAGGCTAGAGTGGCAATGAAGAATGCTGATGGGGCCTGGTGATGCATGCGAACCTCCACATGCACTTTTCATGTCGGCCACAGTAGGGACAGGATAAAAGTGGAAAACTGGTGCTGGGGCATAGTGAAGTCCTTCACATCTGCATGCAGACCCATGCTGCCACTCAGACCACCATGGTCTGAACTGGATTGTGTTGGTGGGGTGAGGACAATCTTCCATCCCCTGACACCATCATATGGTGAGGGATCGATGGGAGTGCCCAGAAGTAAGGTGAGTCCCGGTGGAGGCAGGCACTGGCCTGATGACTTCAGGACAAGGCTGATAAGCCACCCCAGGTCCCAATGTGTGGAAAAACCTGTATTAAGAGTAGGGAATTTTGAAGCTAAAGAATGATGAAGGATCGGAGGATAGGGATAATGGGAAAGCAGAGCTACTGAACAATTTTTGTTGTTCAGTCTTTACTAGGAGAAGGATTTGCCACTACTGGAATGTGGGGTTAAGAGTGGAAGATAGGAAAGCAAGTGCAAAAGTAGCATGGACAAAGTAGTGGGAAATAGGGTGCTAAAAGAGCCTAAAGGCTTGAAAGTAGAGAAATCTGTGGGACCCATTGGCTTACACTGAGAATTCAGAAGAAGGTAGTGGAGGTGATAGCAGGACCATTTGCAGATATATTTAACTGCTCACTGGACATGGGGGTGGTCCTTAAGGACTGGAGGACAATGGACATGGCCTACTATACAACCGTGGAAGAAACGATGAGTCAGGGAATTATAGACCAGTTAGCCTGATGTCCATAGTGCGAAAGATTATAGAGTATACACACTAAAGGAGGAACTAGTGGACTTTCTGGAGAGAATAGGCTACTGGACTGCTGACAACAATGGTTCACAAGAGGAAGGCCTTACCAGACACATCTGGTTGACTTCTTTGCCTGGGTGATAAGGGCAACCAATAAGGGACAGACTGTTGATGTATTGTACTTGGATTTCAGCAAGGTCTTTGACTCAGTACCCCACAGGAGACCACTCAAAAAGTTAAGGGTTTCAGAGGTTGAGGAAAACTTGACAACTTTGTTAGACAACTGGCTGAGGGGACCAACACACTGTGTAGTTGTAAATTGGTAGTTTTCAGAGATAAGGGAAATAAGAGGAGTATCTCAGGTGTCGGTGCTGCCCAACCATTTTCAGTGTGTTTCTGTGCCATAGGAGAAGGCATAAAAGGCAAGATCTACCTCTTCACAGATGATATGATGATCTGCCCAAGGATGGACACAGAGGAAGGGATAAGGGAACTCAGGGAGGATCTAGGTAGGTTGGAAAGCTGGTCAAAGATATGACAGCTAATCTTCGAGGCTAACAAAATTCAAGATTATGCACATTGGGAAAATGAACCCAAGACTGCAATATGAAATGGTGGAGGAAGGGGGGTGCTGTGGTGGTATTACACCCCAAATCAAAGGGACACAGAGGTCATTATATCAAAGAGCATGCAAACAACAGTATACTGTGATAAAGCTGTAGATAAGGCAAACAGGATGCTGGAATACATACTGAAGAGAGGGAGAAAAGTAGAAGGAGGTAGAAAGTGATCCTTCCATTGTACTGTTCACTGGTACAATGCATCTGGAAATAGAGATACAGCAAAATCTAATTTCACTGGCAAAATTCTGGTGAAATCGTGAATTTCACCACTTGAAATATTTGGCAAAATATGCACATTCTACAAAATATTTCATGGGTGCAAAATGTGGAATTTCACCAGCAAAATGCAGAATTTCACCTGCTAATGGCAGAATTGTGCTCACAAATAGTGAAAGTCTGCCGTTTGCGGGCAACATTCTGCATTTCACCAGTGAAATTCTGCATTTCGCTGGTGGAATTTCACATTTTGCACTCACAAAATATTTAACAAAATGTACGAATTTTGCTAAATATTTCACAAAATCAAATTTTCAGATTTCTCCCATCTCTATCTAGAATACAACATACGGTACCTGAGGAAAGACTGTGACACAATGGAAGCAGTACAGCTCAGAGCACCCAAGATGGTACATGGACTAGGAGGCAAGACATATTAGAAGAGGCTGTATCACTGGAACATGTTCACTCTTTGAAAAAGGAGGGAATATAGTGACATGATTAAACATACAGTGCAAGTATCTGAGTGACATAAATGGAGTGGATGCCAACGTGCTTTTCTCCATGAGCTCAAATACAAGAACAAGGTGGAAAGCACTGAAACTTGCATGTGGGAGAGTAAAAAGAGACATCAGTAGGCACTTCTTTGCTAAAAAAGTGGACAAGTGGAACAGGCTGCTGCAGGAAGTGCTACAGGACAAATCAGTGAGCAGCTTCAAATAGAGATGGGACAGTCATTTGGGATTAATTAGAAGGGGGGGGGGCAGAAATAAAGGGGAGGATGACCACTATGGCCTTTACAGAGTAGTTAGGTAGGGTAGGTACACTGAGTGGGCCTATGGACCTTTCGCTGCTGTCATTGTCTATGTATATATGTATGTATGTATTTTTACTACTCTGCCTTGCAGACCTATGCCCAGATGAAAAAAGCTATTTTCTTGTAGAATAGTTAAACACTGTCCAGTTATAAAAAAATAATCCCAATAATTGTTTTAATTTTACTGAAACGCTGGCAATATGAGGTTCAAATGTTAAATGATTATCTAGGATCACACCTACATATTTATATTGATTTACCCTTTCTATATCAACACCAGTAACAGATCGTAAAGACTCAGTAGTTGCGTTCATCCCCATGAGTAGGTTTTTTTCAAAGAGCATCCATTGTGGCTTTTTTTTTTTGGACATTCAGGAGGAGCTTCAAATTATATAGAGCCCCCTGAATGCCCCAAAGGTCCTCTTGTAGGGTTTCCATGGCTGATTCCAGATCATCTTTTTGTGAATACAAGATGGTATCATCTGCACAGAGAAGCATTCATGAGTCTGCTGAGCAATAAGTTGACAATTCATTAACATAGATTAGGAACAACAGGGGACCCAGGAGAGAGCCCTGGGGTACCCCTTTGCTCAGAGTCAATGTACTTGAACAGACTCACCCAGCCATTACCATCTGCTATCTGACAAATAGGAACCAAACCAATTGAGTGCAGCAGAACCCAAACCTATTTTATTAAGCTGATTTAACAGTATGGTGTGATGAACTGTGTTGAAAGCCTTTGACAAGTCAAGAAAAGTAGATGGAACAGCCCTGCCCTTGTCGAAGGATGTCAGCATGTCATCAGCAACCCTTGAAATAATACATAGATACATAGATACATAGACAGTGTCGGCAGATAAGGGCCTATGGCCCACCCAGTCTGCCCATTTGAGCTTGTAAGTTCAGTTTGTTTTCCTAGAAGTCTGTTGCACCTTACCCCTGACCTCCAGAATTCCTTTATGTCTATCCCATGCATTCTTAAATCCCGTGATTGTTTCAGCCCCCACCACTTCCTCTGGCAGGGTGTTCCACTTGTCCACCACCCGTTCTGTGAAGAAATTCTTTCTCATGTTTCCTCTGAATCATCCTCCCTCCAACTTCATCCCATGCCCTCTAGTCCTGGAACATCTTTTTCACTTAAAAATAGTGTTTTCCTGCACCCTGTTCCTCCCTGTAAGATACTTGTATGTCTCTATCATATCCCCTCTCTCCCTCCTCTCCTCCAGGGAGTACATGTTCAGTTCCTTCAACCTGTCTTCATAGGACTTGTGATGCAATCCATGCACCATCTTTGTTGCCCTCCTCTGAACCTTCTCTACCCTGTCTATGTCCTTACATAGGTATGGTCTCCAGAACTGTACACTGTACACAGGTGGGGCCTCACTAGTGTCTTCATAGCGGAATTATGACCTCCCTTTCCTGCTGGTGATGCCCTGCCCATACATCCCAGCATCCTATTTGCTTTTACCTGCTGCCTTGTCACACTGTTTCCCTACCTTGAGGTCATCAGAGATGATAACCCCAAGATCCCTTTCCTGCTTGGTGCATGCTATATCCTCACCCCCAACTGATATATTGTGCCAGGGTTTTTGTGCCCCATATGCATTATCTTGCACTTCTTTGCATTGAATTTCAACTGCCAAACCCCTGACCATTCTTCAAGTTTCTGTAGGTCGCTTCTCATTCTGTCTACACCCTCTGGTGTGTCTACTCTGTTACAAAGTTTTGTGTCATCAGCGAACAGTGAAATTCTGCCTTCTAGGTCCTGCGCCATGTCACTGATGAAGATGTTGAATAGGACCCGGTCCCAGCACTGATCCCTGTGGTACCCCACTGGTCACTCTTCCCCTCTGTGGAGTGACAGCCATTTACCACCACCCTCTGTGTCCTGTCACCCAGCCAATAATGTAATAATGTAAGTTATACTGTGATTTTCATGAAATCCAGATTGCAAATGAGAAATAACTATATACTGCACAAATAGCTTGTTAATTGTTTATGCAACAATTTTTCAAAAACCTTTACACTAGTTACAATGATCATTCCAAGATGCTTCAGTTCACTTTTTTCTGGGGATAACCATGGTTCATGCCACCACTGTTTCATAGCTTCATCTATTTCCTGCTGCCTGCTTGTTTTGGGTTCCAGAGCTTGGACCTTGGATAGAGACAGCCAGGTAGAAAGATGTGACAACATCCAGGACCTTCCCACAATTGGAATTTCAAAGCAGCTTGGTTACCACAAGCCTAAGATGTGCCATTTAATGGAATTTGTCATCTGATATGGCACTTGTTGCAAGTTAGACCAACTTTTTGTGGTCTAGTTTACAACAGTCCCCAGGACCCTTGTTATGGTGCTTCAGCAAAATATTTGGTGCAAGCTGTCATAAATCAGGTAAGCTGTTGCAACTGTGTTCTACCTATTAAAATTTGACACAATTGCAACAAACCCATTTGTTTGGCCCACCAAGTCTTGCAGTGCATGACTTGATACAAGCCCTGTGCCACCCATTGCAAATCTGGCTCCAGATGAATAGCCAGTCTCTCCCTCTACATCCCAACACTTACCACCTAGACCTAGGGTGTCTCCAATAGATGGGTGCCTCTTCGTCGATGTGGGCCTTTGGTTTACCTGTTCCATGTCACTCAAGCCCTGGGCTAGGGCTTCTGCATTCTGCTGATACAACTTGGTAGTGATGGCAGAGTCTGACACAGCAGACTGTATCTTCTCTCATTCTTCACTAGGCCATAACCCAGAGGATCATTGTTGGTTATTTGGGATGGTTGCTATCACAGTACCCAGAATGGGGGTGATCATAACATGACTCACACAGTTTTACAGTCCATAATTTTCCATCATAATTAAAGCAGCAGTCACAGCACCTCAAAGTGACACAGCTGGCAGTAAGACCCCAAGGCCTGTACCTGGGCATCCCAACAACTTTTAAAATGCTTGGCTCTCTCTTTGGAGTCATAGAGCCCTTATCTGCTGATGTTGCCACCATTCTTTAAGTCCTGAACTGAGTTTGGACTACATAATTTCTTGGTAGTCCCCATACCCTCATTTACTGACTTTTTTCCTTCTGTGAAGTATTTGCAAAAACTTCAATAAAGTTAGGTTTTTTAGTAGCCTGTACTAGGCTGTGAAAAATTAATATTCCGCTTGAGGAATTTCGGTGAAAGTAACTTTGTGGACATTCTGACTTTTAACAGCAGAATGAATGCATGACTTGTTGAATAATGTATTAAACTGTGGAAAAAAATTCAGCAGAACTGATCAGTGTTCATGGCCAGTTCTGCGGAATTTCTTTCTGCAGTTTAATACGTTAATTCACAGTTAATACAATCATTGCACAGTTCAGTGAGTCACTAAACTGTGGAATGAATGTATGAATTGGGGGTTAATATATTAAAGATCAATGGCAAACATACTAATTTCTTTTTTTCACAGCTTTTTTCAATGGCAGTGTAATAAAAAAACACTATTTAAATAATAATGCATATGTCTACTGTTGTCTTGTTTTGTTTAAATTAAACATGTGTGTCTTACATAGCAACATAGCAACATAGAATTTGTTGGCAGATAAGGACCATCTGACCCACCTAGTCTGCCCAATTTTCCCTTCCTACTGTATCACTGCAGACCCTACTTGATCTCCGTCTTGTCCCCCTTTGTCTTATCTCAAGGGTTCCCTTATGCATATCCCATGTTTTCTTGCACCCTGTTACAGTTTTTGCCCCCACTGCCTCTGCTGGTAGGCTGTTCTAGGCATCCACCACCCTCTCTGTGAAGAATAATTTCCTCACATCTCCTCTGACTCTACCCCCCCCCTCCAGCTTCATAGCATGACCCCTTGTCCTTGAGCATCTTTTTTTCTAAAATATGCTTTCCTCTTGAACTTTATTTATACCTGTGAGGTATCTGGAAGTTTCTATCATACCCCTCTAAGTAAATGTGTCTGTGAACAAGTAGCAGTTCAGGATTTATTTTTCAGGCAGCTCATTCTGTGACAATCGATGACATCAATGAATGAGTGACTTCTTATTTGAAAGCTTGTGACAGTCATGAGATTGTTGAGCAAGGTCTGTACATTTGAGTAGCCCTCCAGTATTAGTGACCAGCTGATTGATGGTAGGAGATTAAGGATTTCATGCTAGCACATTTCTATTTTTTTATTTGTAAATCAGTTTGCAGCCATGTTTTCAAATATCAGAGCTTTCCTTGGACAGTTGATTAGACCCAATGGTAACAGTAAATTATTCTCCATATCTCAAACTGTTTTTCTGTTTTTTTCCTAGCTTGTGCATTCATGTATCCTATCACCTCCCAGTATAATCTTTCATACTATACAACCTTTGCTATTTGGATACACAAAAAAAAACTCACTCCAAACAATATATTGCAAACATTTATTTAACAGAGCTTTCTTTGATGGCAAATATTGAACACAAGTAATGGTATATAGCAGTGCTATGTACAAGGTACAGCATCCTCATAAACCCTTGGGATAGGTGTCCAAATAACTTTTGTCTTTATGAGGAATTGTATGTTTCAGCAAGCTATAATTAATGGTTCATAAAACTGTACAGAACAGATATGTACCTCGATTTGTGTGCAATATTTGCCATCTTAGGAAGCTTGTCGAATACATTGTTGCAGTGTATTTATTGCAGTAAGTGAGCTTTTCAGAGTCTCCTCATAGTGAGTCAGTGGTGCATATATAGTGTTTGTTCACTCAGACGTACCTCAGAGTGCCTTTCAAAACAACACTTTGGAACTTTTGCTTCTGGGAAGTTAGCTGCTCCCACAATACAGCACCGTCCCTTTCACCAAGTGCACTGTATTGCTCCTCATTTTGCATTATTGTTTAGCTGTGCTGATCTTCCAGAGCTTCAAAGGACATTACCCTCACCACAATGAATTCATACCAGCTGCACTTCACATTCACATGGCATGTTCAATTACCAGTAGCATTCCTAATCACCATTACTGTGCATCTACTCTGCTGCATTACTCATCACTTGGACTGGGTATACTAAGACTACTGTAACCATTCAGAACCATATCTCCCTTTCAGTATCCCTGGATTCCTACTGTTCCCAAGACTGTATGCATCATGGCACCTCCCCAGGCAAGGCTAGCACTACCATGGGGGAAGCTATACCTGTGGATGTCTGTTGTGCCAGCAAGTGACATCACAGTGAATTTAACAGATCACCCTTAGGATCTACTCCTAAGAAATTCATGGATGGTGCACCTATGCATGTCCATTCAGTTCCACACTGATAGCTCTAGTGGCCCAAAGAGTACCAAGTCAATATAGCACAGCAAAAGCTGCACAGCAAGAACCACACTGTATAAAGTGTGTGAGCATTTAGAGTGACAAGGGTATATTAACGGTAGGAAATTAGCGCTACCAGTCGCTCTGTGCTGATACTTGTGAGGGATCAAGATGCCATTTGTGTGGTGCCTGATCTTGCAGCTCCCATGGTATAGTGGCGAAGGCACCAGCACATAGCAGAGTTGAAGACCTGGGGCCACGGTTTGGTTCCACCCATGTCTCCTGGTGTTGCAACTTTTTTTTCTGTTTCTTTTAGATAATTGAATTTTTCCCTCTCCTGAGTTTCTTCCCATCCCCAAACTCCACACACCCCGGAGTTGGTTACTTTAATTTCAGGGGGTGTAGGGAGCAAAACCTTCCATGCTGGGATGCAAGAGGTGAAGCCCCCCACTAAAAACAGAAATGACCATTATTTTTAATGGAGTGTGCTGTCTGCAATGTAGGCGATGTTTTTGTCAATGTTTTTTCACTGCACACCATTTTGCTTGTGGCATTGATTGCTACGCTGTTTTCTTTGCAGCAACATGGCCCCATGCCACCAAAAGAAAGGACTCCTATGCCTGATCTCTTCACAATGACTTGCATTCCCCAACTCTTATCAGACCTCCTTCTTCTGATTACCATGCAGTTTGAGTTTATATTTCCTGGTGGGTAAAACATTGCATTAGGTATGTATGTCATTTCTCCTACAGAGCATCTTAATGAAGGTTTACTCTCTTGCATACTATAGATGGGAATCGATTGACATGAATCCCAAAGCCTGTGCCCTTCCACCAAGGGGTGGCCCAGCACAACTCATGGGTGCCATCAGGTCTCAATCTTCCCTTTCTTCTTGAAGCAGAACATTTGACTGGGTTTGCCTCCACCTATCTGGCACTCTGGAATGTTCTTCTTCTCTAGAACCCTGACTGGGTCCTGAGTTGCTGGAGATATCACTGGAAAGGTTCAGTGCCACCCAGATCCAGGGACCCTGCCAGCGTCTCTGAGGTCACAGGCCACCACAACTTAGTCACAGCTGGAGAGGTTGGATTCTCTCTCTTACTATTCTTTTTCTGTGATCTGCACTCTTAAGGCCAATGTTTTCCACTGCTGGCTGTTTCCAAGCTGAGACCCAATTGATAACATATCACAGCATCAGGTTTTGCCAGTACTCTTCAGTAACCGGCCTTGAGCTAGATGAAGACAGAGGCTGGTTACACATGTGATGTGAGAGAACTTGGACAGTCCCTCGATTACTACTGGTGTTAGTAGTGCCATATATGAAATGATGACAAGTCTGTGTTGTTGCAATAGCTTACCTTGATAGTACTTTGATTGTCAAAAAAGTATAATTTTTCAGTAAAGTGGAATGTCCATTACTATTTTCAAAGTATTATGTCTTCCTCTTCCTTCTCAGTTGTCACCATACACTTGTTAAGATTGAAGTGAAAGTCACAAAAATGAACCATGTCTCTTTGATGCACCTATGTAAAGCAAAGGAATATCATCTTGAATCTCGATAGTTACTATAATATGTGAATTGGACTGAAAACCACCCAAACTGCTCTCAGCAGGTCATGTAAATCATTTAACAAAATATTTATTCTTATTCCTTCAGGTCACACTGGCACTGATCAGCATAAGCCTGAATAAGCATCCAGCTGTTAAGGTGTCTAACAATGAAAATTATGGTTTTAGAAGAGGAATGTTTGCAGACTACAGTGCACACAGTGACTTGTACTTGAACGTCCAGGCTATCAGCCCAGGAGGACTGCATTCTTACATGCAGCAGGGCTTGTGTAAGCTCAGTTCCTGTGGAACAAGTCATCAACATCTCTCACAAACATCCTGTAGAAGACATTCAGCCTACTGAAGTGGGAAGTCAGACATGGCCAACAATGCATGCATTCACATCATCTCCTAGTTGTGTCACAGGGGAGAGATAAAAGAGAAAAAATAGACAGGTGGTAAAAAGGAAAATCTAGACAGCTGGTTGAGAAGAACAAGCTCCACCACTCTTCATCTGATGTTGGGTTGTCTCCCACTTGCTCCTGGGATAGTTTCTGGACAGTCAGAACAGTCAGGATGTGTTGGTTTCTTGGGTTCCCAAGGTGCAGCTACTGTGCAGCATAAATGTGTGATGTCCGACCTTTTGAACTTCCTCCCTTACTTGCACCAGTATATGTCAGGTGCAGGGTTTGGAGCTTGTACGTGGGTGGAGGTCAAAGTAGAGGGGCATGGGAGTGGCTGCCGGGAAGTCAGCAATTTGGGTAGTGAGATCTAGGAGGTGTCCTATGGCAAAATGGAACTGGAGAGTGGTTCTACATGTCTGTTTCCCATATCCATGGGCTCCACCATTGAGAGTGGGCAGATGGTCAGCGGTCCAGAAGTTCCCACTCATCTGAGCTGGACTGTGCTTTGCAATACCAGGTCAATAAGAAACAAGACCACTATAATGGTGGAGTTGAGATCCTTGGTAGACCTGGCATGCATCACAGAAACCTGGCTGGATGAGAATGCTAGCCCCACTTTGGAGGCAGTGATTCTGGAGGGGTTCTCTGTGATATACAGCCTGAGGAAGGATCACAGAGGTGAGGGAGTGGCCATTTGTTTTAAAATCAGTTTGAACTTCTCAGTGCTTCTGGTGTGTTCTATTAGGTACTTTGTGTGTGTGGCCATGTGAGGGAGTCCTGCTGCAAGTTGCAGGATCCTTCTCTTTTACCGTCCACCCAGCGGGGTGAGGGAATTCCTGACAGAGGTCAGAGACTTCGTTGCCAGCCTGGTGTTGGAGTCCCCCAGATGGGTGATCCTGGGGGATTTCAATGCCTGGGTTGACAACAAATGCTCATCATTTGGATGTGACCTCCTCCAAGGTATGGAAGCTCTGGGCCTCTTGAAGGTTATTATCTTCATGATTTACTAGCACGGGTACACACTGGACCTGGTGGTCACACTGGGTCTTGAGGTTGTTGATCTCAGGATTGATGTGGTGGCTTGGTTGTATCATAGCACTTTGAGGTTTTTATTTGGGGCCCCCATGAGGGTCCTTCCTCTGTGAAGATGGTCCGATACTGCCCTTTACTGGCATTGTCCCCATTAGGAATTCAGGTGGTGCTGGACCTACTGAGTGTGGAAACTGCATGTGGGTTGAGTGTGAAGGAAGTGGTGGCAGCCTATAATTAGGCTGTTACCACTGCCTTCGACTCTATCATGCCCTTCTGTGTGCAGCCCTTATCCACTCACTGGAGACCCCCATGGTTTGATGGGTTGCTCAGGGAGTTGAAGATTAAGAGCCAGAGGCTGGAGCATCGTTGGAGGAGGCCCTGGTTGGTGGAGGACAAATTGGCTTTGAAGTCATATTACAGTGACTATTAAAGGGCAATCTCCTGAAACAAAGGCAGACTTTCTGTCTAGGAAGATTGCTGCAGCAGGGAACAGACTGGCTCAGCTTTTCCATATGGTAGACAGGTTGTTACACCTGACCTGTCTCCATCTGGGGGAGATAGTTCAACATCTAGGTGTGAAGAGTTTGCTGTGTCCTTTGCTGACTAGAAGTCCTCTATCAGATCTAATATTTCCTCCATGCTCACTCAATTGGCTTGACGAGTTGAACCAGCAGTGTGGAGGGGCACCCTTCTTGTGTGGAGTGAGTTCAATCCAGCTGAAGTGGATGAGGTGAGTGACATAGTCTCAAAGTTAAGGCCAGCCTATTGTAAACTAGACCCAGGTCCAACTTTTGGTCAGTTGTATTAGCCAGATTGGACCTGTGATTGCTGAGATTGTCCAGTGTTCCCTGGGGAGTGGGGTCTTCCCGGCAACCTTGAAAGACACCCTGGTGAGATCCCTCTTGAAGAAACCCTTGTTAGACCTGGACTGTCTCATCAACTACAGGCTAGTCTGAAGCCTCCAATTTTTATAGAAAGTTTTAGAAAAAGTAGTGGCTGGTCAGCTTGAGACTTGTCTCGCTTCCTCTGGCATTTTTGAATCATTCCAGTCTGGATTTAGACCTGGGAATAGTATGGAGACTGCGCTGGTGAGGGAATTGAATGATCTCCTTAGAGCAAGGGATAGGGGAAACTGATTCATTCTTGTTCTCCTCAATCTTTCTGCATTGTTTGACACTGTGGACCATGAGGTGTTATTGGCCCACCTGTGGAACTTGTGTAGACTAACTGGCAATATCATCAGCTGGTTTAAGTCCTACCACATGGGTAGAATGCAAAGGGTGGTGATTGGGTTATCCTTGTCCAGCATGATGCCTCTGCACTGTGGATTTCTGCAAGGTTCAGTCTTGTTGCCTCTTTTGTTCATGGTGTACATGCTGCCCTTGGGAGATGTTACCAGGCATTGTGGTCTGGGTTTCCATTGCAATGCTAATGATACCCAACTATACCTGTCTTGTGTGCCTGGGGGCCAGATGGTAGTTTCTGTGTTTAAAACCTGCCTGGCCGAGATCCAGGACTGGATGACTCAAAGCTGGTTGTGACTCAATCCAGACAATACAGAGGTATTGGTGGTAAGGCCGGGTCATCAGCAGGGTGGAGGGGTGCTGGGGAGGGACCTGGGTCTTAGTCTAGATGGCTCATCCCTGACCCCCTCCACATAGGTTAGGGATCTGGGTGTGGTACTTGATGACAACCTGACACTTGATGCTCAAGTGTTATCAATCATCCAAAGTGTTTTTTCCATCTAAGGAATATTTCCCAGATCTGTTCCTTAGTACCACCTGATGACTTTGCCACCTTGATACATGCCTTTGTCACATTGAGGTTGGACTACTGTAATGCCTTGTACCTGGGGCTTTTGGGAGGCAATCTCCACCATCTGCTGCTGATGCAGAAGGCGGCAGCCAGGATACTGATGTGTGTATCTACTTCTGAACAAATTATGCCGGTTCTCCGCGTGCTGCACTGGCTGCCGATAAGGTGGAGGATTGCCTTCAAAGTCAGATTACTGACCTATAAAGCCCTACATGATCTGGGACTGGACCATCTCCAAGACTTTCTAGTACTGCACTGCCCAGCTCGCCCTCTTCATTCATCCAAGGGTGGCCTCTTGGTGGTTCCCAGGGCAAGGCTGCAGCTTTCAGGAGAACCATAATTTTCCATGGCCATGTCTGCCCTTTGGAACTCATTCCTGGGGTATCTTAGAGAGGTCCCCAGGGTGGAGGCCTCTAAGGGGGGGCTCATGACATTTTCATTTGAACAAACATTTGATTTGATATAACAAGAAATACTTATGTGTTATATTGACTATCCTTTTATTTATTAATCTTGTGATTCATGATTTGTATTTTAACTATGTTTATGCTCTGTAATGTGATGGTTTTAGGTATATTTAAGAGGAATAGTTTACTGCTGTATTAGATTTTATGCATTGTACAACTCTCTGAGCCCCTGGGAAGGGGCACTTTATAAATAAAGTTTATCTATCTATCTATCTATCTATCTATCTATTTATCTATCTCTCTCTCTCTTTCTCTCTCCCTCTCTCTCTAACTATTGTAGCTATCTATCTGGGGTTCTCACCTCCACTATGGATGACTGGATCAGTGGGTGGAACTATCTAGGAGCTGAAAGAAGACTCCTCCTCAGTGGGTGTGGAAGTGGAGGGGGCAGTGTAGTGATGTGTTGTGGTTGCCCCAACAGTCAAAGGTCCAGGTAAGAAGATCCTCAACAGGGTGTGAAGGTTGCCTGGAAGTGGTCAAAGTAGGTCTTAGCCAGTTGGAACTGAGGAGAAAAAATTTAGAAAAAATCCCCAAATGTGCTACTTGGCTAGCTGTGCAAAAATCTTCGACATTTACTAAAAGAGAAAGCACTTGCCTATAGTTTTGTTTTTGGTCTGGTGTGGATCTGGATATATATATATATGAACACTGGTCAGCCAATTTTAAAACAGCAGTGCAATAAAATTGGACAAAAAAGTTGACTATCTTTTTCACTATGAAAGATTTCTGCCATCTTCCAATTTTATTTTGTGGTAAAATGTTCTAGTTGCACCAACATTTGAGTATTTCTTAAATGCTTTAATGTATTCATTTTTTCTGTGTCCCTATAAAGTAAAAGTAGAACAGGGAAAAGTCTGTTCCAGTACAGCCTGGCCAACTAGTGTAAAAATCTTAGAATCAGTCTCAAGTAGCCACCCCATGCAATCTGGTATTCAACAGGGATCAATCCTTGGTCTCCTACTATTTAGCCTCTACCTCAATACCTTCCCCTAGCTTGCCCTTGTAACCATCTCCTGTATGCAGACGATGCTGTGATTTACACCAGTCAGCCTGATCCGACACCCCTTAACAGTGACTTGCAACATAGCTTTACCTCCATTGAAGCCTGGTTTGCTGAGCATAGATTAATTATGAACTATAAAAAGACCAAAGCAAGGATCTTTGCTGGGACTCATAACAAGTTTAAAAGAGCCCAACTGCCCATCTCCAAAAATATTGGTGCACAGCTTGAGCAGGTAACTAGTTTTAAGTACCTGGGCATCACCGTAGACAGTACTCTCTCCTATCAAGAACATATTAATAACATCTCCAAAACCTATAATATCAGGCTAGGCCTCCTTTATAGACATCAGCACTGTATGACCCAAGAGGCACTATGCCTCATAGTGACTAGTTCCATACTGTCTATCATTGATTATGGCATTGTATTTTATGGTGCTACCACCACCACTGCCCTTAGAAGGTAAGGGGTTACTCTTAACAAAGCCTGCAGGTTAGTTACTGGTGCTAGTAGGGACACACATACCTGTGACCTATATGTGTAGTCCAATTGGCTCAACCGTCAGAGCAGAATCTCCTATCACATCTGTCTTACTGCCAAAAAGATCTCTTTATGCTTAGCCCCCCTGTCTACCCAGCAGCTCCCCAACAGGGCCCATACTAACATGCGCCGCACGAGAAACACGCCCAACCTAACTTTTCAGGTGCCTTTATACTGGACAACTCAAGGACAAAGAGCATTTATGTTCAGAGCACCTAGCTTGTTTAACAATCTCCCTGCACTTTTTCAATCTACTCCCAAATTGGTGCTTTAAAAAACTGTCTTCGAATGCACTCAGCCATCCGCAGCAGCTGTGACTGCCCCACTGAACCCTGGTGGCCTTCTCATTATACCTATCCTGCCATTTTAATGACAGCACCCTCTTGGGCTGCTATTCTGTGTCACCACTGAGTCTACGGTTATCTGCAATTTTTCCCTCACTATAACCTGGAAAATCACTACTATTATCCCCTGTCTAAAGTCAACCTCCTTGACTGCTTTTTCTTCTTCTTTTCTTCCTTCACCTTTTGGCCTGTTATGCCTCATAACTCATCACTATTCTAGTTTGCTTTTAACTGGCTTTATCTGCCTGTACACCTGCCCTCCACCAACTTCTGGTTAGCTTTTTAACCCTAGTACTAAATATCAATATTATTATGTATTTTTAACCCTAGCACTTAATACCAGCATTATTATGTATTGTATATACTAGGTTAATCTTCAAATGTCTCCTGGGTTTATTGAACCTCACCCAGCCTGCTTATTTGTACCTGATGTACTCATGCCTGTTACTCCCTCCTCTGTATAATTCCTTGTTGTCGTGAAGCCTTTGTAAAAGAGCCCCTGGCTCAAAGGTCTTAATTCTGAGATTCAATAAATAAATAAAAAAAACTACCAAATGTTAGAAATGAAAGTCTCAGTCATTAAATTGCTTAAAATTCGCATTTTAAATGTAAGTAGATACCCCCAAAAAACTAAAACAGAACTGTAGAACCACAAAAATTACAGGGTACAACCTCTTGCGAGCACTGCGATTGGATTTAAACATGCATGGGACAGGCACAGGAGAACCACAGAGGTTAAGCTGGGGAGGGTCAAAAGCTGTAATCGAGTACAGGACTTATGGGGAGATTGGATGGGCCCAGCGGTCCTTATCTGCTAACAATTTCTATGTTTCTTTAACAGGGTCTGATCTAATCCTTTATGTATTTGAAAACATTACTGCTCCGTTTCCTAGAGATGTGACCTGAGAGTGCAAACATCATGCTGTAAAGCCTTGTTAGTGGGTGTGCAAGCAAGAACAATGTAGTTTACCCTGGAATTTACCAGGATAGGCCTATTAAGAAATAATGCTTCCTAATATACAGTAGGAGCATAATGTGTTTGAATTAATATTGGATTAGAGCAGACCTAATCCAACAGTAATTGTCCATCCTGAGGAAAAAGTCTTATTCTTGAAACATTGGTGGTTCTACAGCTCAGTTATAGGCTATGGGGAATCTGCTTATATTAAATGTATAACTTTCTGTGTACAGTTCTGAAGGCTGCATCTTCATAAGGACATGGACAGGGTAGAGGCGGTTCAGAGAAGGGTGACAAAAACGGTACAGGGCTTGCACCAGAAAACATATGAATAGAGACTGAAAGATTTCAATATGTATACACTGGAAGAGAGGAGAGAATGGGGAGACATGATAGAAACTTTCAAGTATTTTCTGAGCATAAACAAGGTGCACGTGGACAATATCTTTCAGTCTAGGAGAAATACAAGAACAAGGGGGCATGATAAGAGATTGGAAGGGGGCAGGATTAGGGGAAAGTGAGAACGTTTTTCTTCACATAAAGGGTGGTAGACACATGGAATAGTCTGCCCCAGGAAGTGATGGGAGCAAGCACCATGGGGGTATTTAAACATGGATGGGGTAGGCACAAGGAAACCCTAGAGGTGGGAAGGAGAGGCCAAGTAGGGTCAGTCACCGCTAATAGAGGTATGGAATACAGGCAGACTGGATGGGCCTAGTGGTCCTTATCTGCCATCAATTATTATGTTTCAAACAATTTGGCAGGGGTGGGTCTTTTGTTTCCAATTGTTGATGAAAGTTTCATTTTGCCTGCTCAGTTGACCCACTTTACACTTCGCAGAATGTTTGTAAAGTAGGCCCTTTACACTTGTGGAACCAAATTTTCCTGCTGCAAATTTGTTTTCTGTGAATGTCCGATTCCCAGAAAAAAAAGCCTTGTAATTGGGAATTCTTTGTGAACTACAGTAAGACTCACTCTGTGCATTTGATATCCATGAAGGAGCCACCTTTAGGAATTTGTTGTCTATACAGTGCAAACTGTCAAAGTAAGAAATACACGAAGTGCCACTACACTTTGCACATCAATAAATCTGACCACGATATAGAATGTAAATGAAAGGAGGTGCAGTGGAAGTATAGTCTCATATTTAGTATAAGGACTAGTGTCTCTGGGAGTTTCTTCCCAAACAGCCAGTACTATTTCAGCATTACCCATGAAGGGAATATGGATAGAGATGGATCCCTTGAAGTACAGGAAGGTCATTAGGTCTAGTAGCTACAAGAAAATGTTAACAGTGTACCAGAATCTGAGCTGGTCACTATAAGGACATGTCCTCAGAATGTCAGAAAGCATTATGGTATGCCTAATGTGAAAAGAATAATAAAAAAAAAATCTTAATTTTTAGGGTCGGGATGTAATGTATTTAAGAGCTTTTCAGTTTTACTAACAGGTCAGTTGAGTAATTTATCAAAATGTCCCGCACCACCACCCTTGCTATAGGGGCCTCTCTGTACATTTCAGTTCCATTGTGCCCTTTGTCTGCAGCTAAGAAATAGCAGTGATACATTAGGATGGCATTGTGAAACAGTCATGCTTTCAAGATGCAGGTCCCTACACATAGTTCAACTGAATCATAAAATGATAAAATAATCATGTTTTATAGTAACGGACTGGGCCCGTCTTCATATATAACGTTCATATATTTGCATGTTACTTGAACTGTATTCAGGTTCACTGTTTTGTTTCTCAATAGGAGCTGAGTAAGCAAAGAGCAAAAATACCTACCAAATGACTCATTCAACAGCAACAAAAGCCAGTTGGCTTGGCATTAGAATTTATTATGTGTACCACTGAAAATAATAAAGCCTTTATGTTATATCAGTCACAATCATTCTAGTACACTGCTTTTATTTTCCTCTTTCTTTCATGCTGCGGCACTTCCTTTTCCCTGAAAACACTCTTTCACCCAGTCTAGCAATTAACTGCTTGAAAAGTATAATAAGGAAGCAATTAAGAGGTGACAGAGAAAAATTAACACCCCACTTCACATTAAAGGTCAAGTGAGTATCCTTGTTATTGAGAACTAAATGTGCCTTTGAAAACCTGTGGTTTCAATGTGTTCCCTTTCCAATAAAAAAGCAAGCTCCGTGTTCTCTTGTCTCACATCCCCAATCTGAAAATGGATGATAACTAATTGTGTGCTGTCTGCTTAAACAGGCTGTGTTAATTGCAGTTTGTTCACTCAGAAGTGTCAAAGAAAACATAATCTATGCACTGTGCATGCACTGCAAAAGCAACCTTAATTTGAATATGCAGCCCATGTACTACTGCAAATACAGACAACCACTGGATGCCGGGTTGCTATGGGTAACAGTATTTGCATGTTAAATAAGAGCTATATTGAGGCTTTCTTTATAAAGTTTTTTTTGGGGGGAGTTACAGTTTTGCCAACTGGTCAGCCTCCAATAGAGCTATTGTTACAAAGAAAAGAACAGTTTATGTTTACAGATGTATATTCCACATCCACACACATTTTATGCTATAGATCATAGTCTGTTTAACTTTCAGTTCCTACCTTCAGATTAAAGAAAGGGCTTGTTGATTATTTTAGTTTGCAATTTATTTACTCAGTAAGGCCCAACATCTCTTTTGAAGTGGGTCCTTCTTCTGTCTTCCTTGATAGCTTGGAGGAGATAATCAAGAGGAAAGTCAAGGGGCTTCCTCAATGCCACACCATGAGCCATTGGCTATAATGGCACTTCAACTTGTGACCTCGGTTTTCACAGTTCAGTACTTCATAATCACTAGCTCCCACTGCATTCCTTACAATGCTATGTATTTTCTGTATTTAGATTTATATGTGTTGTCTCTGTGGAAAGCTCAGCTGTGGTGGCTACAAAGTCAGTGTCAAGTTTTAAGGGCATGTGGGACAAGGCTTGGGCATAATCACACAGCACTAAAGAAGGCTAGGCTGGACATCTTGGGGGACAGGACCTCAGCAGAAAACCATGTTTGGGAAGACTCAGTGGACCAGAGGTCCTCTTCTGCTGTCATTTTCTATGTTTCTATGTTTCTCTGTGATATATAATCTTGTTTTCAGTGAAATCCTGCTTTGATTGTTTTATAGCTAGTTGGAATATAACTAGGTGTTGGTGGACTGAAGCATATTATAAAATGGCAAGAAAAAATCCTGGACTCTGGTCATTATTGGGCTGGACCCATGCTGTTATCCCAGTACACCAACACGGGTCCAGTCTCAGCCTCACTGTGAACCTGGAAATGATGTTTTGGAGCTAGAGCTCTTTTTTTTGCATCTCCTCTTAAGAAACAAAGATATTTTTCCACACTAATAAAAACATTCTTTAAAATTATTTTTTTATTTTATATATAACAATGAGCATTGTATAATAGCAATAATGCCCTCCAGGGTGTGTGTCATTTGGGATAACGTCATGCCTCAGTTGTTGGATGCACTCAGCCTGCGGCCTCATGTGCAACCACCTGAGGCGTGATGTTATCCCAACATGACACACACCCTGTTGGGCATATTGCTTAAGTGAGGTTCAATGACTTCCTCAACATCATACAGTTTTCTAAGCTATGTACAGATGTTTATAGCTCACTTAGTCACCAACAGAATCCAATATACTAAACCTAACCTTCCCCCTCCTCCTCCTCCTCTCACAGAGCCCCTTTCCTTTGGGAGGCACCCATCGGCCTAATGAGTCCCCGCTCACCTACTGGATCCTCTGGTGCAGTCCATCCCCCATGGAGCCATGGTTGTACCCCCCAGGTGGGTATGGGGTGGGGGCCCTTCCACCCCGACGTGTCTGTCTTTCGTTGGGATGCATCGCTAGGGTCGGTAGGGGCATTGGGTATCGGGGCCTTGGTGCTCTGTCTATTGGGAGCTCTGCAGGTGTTTGTTCTGGTGTTCTTGGATGTGCTGTGTGCCCTGATGTCAAGGCCGTGAAGTGCCAACATCCAGCACATCAACCCTATTTTTAGGCCTCGACCTTGTTGTTCCTCGGGTCTCCACCCAAGGTCAGACAAGAGAGACAAGAGCTGGGCTCTAAGTTCCCCTTCCCCCTGGAGGAGGTAAGCCATCTGTGGGATACTCAAGTCTCCTCTCCCCGACCATATCTCCAGCACCTGGGTTCGTTCCCAAACCCAGGTCACTGGCGTTGAAAGTGGAAATCCAACCGCTGCACCAGCGGAACGGCTGAACCTAAGTTTTTTCATACTGAAGGCTCTATGTACAGTGAAAGCCAATGGCAAGATGCACTATTTATCTGGATATATTGGGGAGTATCACAGAACTCTAATTAAAATTAATTGGGATTATCTTTTTTATATCAAGATATAGCTGAGTATTGTGCATCATTCACTGCCTACCACTCTAGTACTAGGGTAGACAGCAGGTATATGCATGGTTTGTAGTAGCAGTAGTAGTTGTAGTAGTAGTAGTAGTAGAAGTAGTAGTAGTAGCAGCAGCAGTAGTATTAGTAGTAGCAGCAGTAGTAGTAGTAGCTGTATTAGCAGTATTAGCAGTAGTATTAGTAGCAGTATTAGCAGTAGTAGTAGTAGCAGTATTAGCAGCAGTAGTAGTAGTAGTAGTAGCAGTATTAGCAGTAGTAGCAGTAGTAGTAGTAGCAGTAGTAGCAGTATTAGCAGTAGCAGCAGCAGCAGTAGTAGTAGTAGCAGCAGCAGTAGTAGCAGTAGTAGTAGTAGCAGCAGCAGCAGCAGTAGTAGCAGTAGCAGTATTATCAGTAGTAGTAGCAGCAGCAGTAGTAGTAGAAGTAGCAGTATTAGCAGTAGTAGTAGTAGTAGCAGTAGTAGTAGTAGTAGTAGCAGTAGTAGTAGTAGCAGCAGTAGTAGTAGTAGTAGCAGTAGTAGTAGTAGCAGCAGTAGTAGTAGTAGCATCAGCAGTAGTAGTAGTAGCAGAAGTAGTAGCAGCAGTAGTATTAGTAGTAGCAGCAGTAGTAGTAGTAGTAGTAGCAGCAGCAGTAGTAGTAGCAGTAGTAGTAGTAGTAGCAGTAGTAGTAGTAGTAGTAGTAGTAGCAACAGTAGTAGTAGTGTTAGTAGCAGTAGTAGTAGTGGTTTATTTATAAAACACCTTTCCGAAGACCAGAGTGCTTTCCCAAAACATTACAATACTGGCAAGAATACAAAAACATACTAGACACACCACAAATAAAGCATTTAGCCATTGGCAAATAAAGTGTATGGTCTTAGTGAAGATTATTTTTCAGTTACGAATAATGTGAAAAATCCTAAGTAAACAAATATTGTTTCATGTAAACTTTGCAACTATGCAGAACTTGTACAGTATGAGCATCAAATGGTAGTGTGCTCTACAGCCTGGGGAGAGGGGGGCATGGAAAAAGCCCAGTCACTCAATTACTTTAATCTTGAAGGTGGTAACTTTAAAAGTCACCACCCCAAAGATCTGACTGCTCTATTAGGGGTGCTGGGAGTCAGGAGTGCACTGAAATATTGTGGTACCACCTCATTCAGGGCACTATATTTTTCTAAATGGAACTTGTAGTAAACTTGCCCATCTGAGAGGGCGCTAGACCAGAGAATGGAGCAAGTGAATACTATGATCTGACTTCCAAACAGATGTCAGAGGCCTCACTGTAGAAATATAAACTAGTTGCTGGTGGCACAGCTGACCACAAGATAAGCCTTTGCAGAGTGCATTCCCATAGTCAAATCAAGAAGAAACAAAGGCCTGCACCAATGTGGAAAGGTCAGCAGCATGAAGTAAGGGGCAAAGTTTGGCAGTATTCTTCAGGTGATAAAATAAAACCTTGACTATAGGAGACACATGAGAAAGAATTACAATCTGCCTAGCAATGACTACTCCCAGACATAATACTTCTCTCCCTAACTTCAGTTCAGTGTCATTAAAGACTGGGAGTTTTAGGTTTTCCCAAAAGGGATTACTATTGCTTAATCCCCCACTAAATCCAAATTCAGTTTTCTCTAGGTTCAGCGTCAAGTTGGGGGTCATTAAGGATCTGATTTCCAAAAGGCCATTGTCCAAGCATAGCAACAATGAGGAACTATCAGGGACAACAGAGAGATACAGCTGAGAATCATTGGTATGGCAATCACATTTCAATCTGTATCACCTTATGATCTTCCCCAGTAGAAGGATATACACAACAAAAAACAAGTGGCAAGGCAGAATAATGGGGATTTTCACAATCGATATTCACAGGCTGCGACCTTAAAGACACAGCCCCTATCGACTGCTCATTTCTGGAAAGAAATGACTGAACCATTCAAGAACAGTCCTGGAAAACCACCCCCCAAACACACACACATGCACACACACACACCTGTCTACAGAATTAACACCCAGTGATCAACAGTGTCAAGTGCCAATGACAGGTCGAGAAGAACAGGAATCTCCTCTTGATCCCTCACAAGCTGAAAATTATTGTTGCATACACAGACAAGGCTATCTCCGTGCTATGACATGCTATGCACAGAACCCAGACTGAAATGGCTCAATGATGCCATGTCATTTGTTTCAACAAGATGGTTAACCAGTTGCCCAGTAACCACTTTATTCATCCCCTTGAAATAAATTAGCATGTTGGAGGTTGATAATTTAGAAGGTCATTTGAATCCAATAATGCCTTCTGTAGCAGTGGCCTCACCACAGCCCCTTGAGGGCTAATGACAACACATCCTTACTCAATAAGACCCTAACCATATCAACATAGATGGGTGCCAAAGATCCATGACCAGGCTTAAGAAGCTGAGTTGGTATTGGGTGCAGTCTCGAAATTATTTCTTGAACACTGGCGATCAACTTGCTGGCATCTTTCACTTCTACACGGTGACATCCTTCCCAAGGAACCACCTTACACACTTTCTTTGATTTGTGGGCCATACAGGGTTTTAGTTTTCAGATCACATAGATACATAGACAGTGTCGGCAGATAAGGGCCTATGGCCCACCTAGTCTGCCCATTTGAGCTTGTAACTTCAGTTTATGTTTTCCTAGAACTCTGTTGCCCCTTACCACTGACCTCCAAGTTGAGGTGGGCATGAATTAGAAAAAGCATTCCCTTCCCTTTATGCCTTTTTGACATTGTCCTTGCTATCAGGCTTATCATCTTTACTGCAACAGGTATAGTATTTTGTAATGTGTTTGTTTTTCTGTGTTCAATTAAATGTCATCTTGAACTTCTGTTAAGAGCACCAGATTAATAAACAAGACCCTGACTTCTAGTAAATTATAAGTCATTTATTTTGTCAGTTCTGCATAGTCACTCTCTGTCAAATGATGTGGGATGAAAAATATGTGTTCCCCCCAAAATGTAATTGTGTCAAAATCTTTCTCAAGAGAGACATAGGGATCAATTTTCAAAAGTAAAACTATGACGCAAGGTGTTTGCACTAAACAGGGATGATGCAAGTGGTACCTTTTGTCATAGTTTGCCGTGATCATGATTTTCAAATGCTAGTTGCCGTGAAATTGGGATGCTGTGCGCCCAACTTGCTCTGCATCACCCTTGTGACAAAAGTGCTCCTGCGCCATGTCGCAAGGGGGTTTGCTCCATGGTGGGCCTGCACCATCCCCTTTTTTGCGATTTTGCAAGCCCTGTCATGGATGCAACAATGGGCTCCACTTAGGTCAGCCAGGAGGTAGTCTAATTGGACTTGTACCATGGCCACACACTGTGGTGAAGGTGGGTGTGGTCTCAAACAGGGCTGCTGGGGCAGAAGGGGCATGGGAGGTGGCATAGAGGGAGTCAGGATGACAACTAGGCAGAAGCAGGAGTGATGTGGCATGCGACAGGGTGTGTTTGCATTTTAATGTATTTCATTATTGCCTGTCATGTCTTAGTAGCATACCACAAAGTACTGTACTGTACCTGTCAATTGTACTCTACATAAATACATAGATCATGTCCAACTCATCCAAGCGGGGTGGGGGTGGGGTGATATTTCAAATAGCATGTCTTCATAATTAAATGTAATTCAGAAGATCTCATAACTTTTAAGTTATACAGACTGTAACAATCATCTACTGTATACCTATTGTTGGGGGCGCCTGTATAACATAAAAGTTATGAGGTCTTCTGAGTTATGTTTACGTATGAAGATGTGCTATTCAGAAATATCACTCACCCCTCCCCTTGGATGAATTGGACATGATCTGTATATTTCTGTAGAGTATAAGCACTAGGTACAGTACTTTGTGGTAAGCTACTAAGACTTGATAGGCAATAGCTGCATACATTACAATGCAAATGCAACCCACCAGGTGGCACGTCACTCCCCCTTATGCGTAACTGTCCACCTGACTTCCCTAATGCCTCCTGCCATGCCCTTTCTGTTGCCGGCCTACTCCTGTCCAGCAGTTTCACCCCCCCGGCCATCCCAGCACCTATAGTGTTGCACCAGGTGGGGGGCTGGATCCCTGCAGCAAAGCCTGCAGGTGTGCCAACTATATGGCACAACTGTCAGCTTATGGCAAATCCAGGGGGCTTGGTGCTGGTGCCCTGATTTTTCTAAAATCAGGCTCTGAGTCCCTGGTGCACCTGGAGTTTGCTGAAGACCTGGAGTGATGCAACTTGCATTGCTCTAAGGGCTCTTTGAAAATCGAGCCCATGGTATTTTTCAACATCCAACAATGTCATTGTCAGTCTGGAATGTGGTTTAGTATTTATTTTTTTATATCTCCATATTAATCATTATCACCATGGCATCTTTAATCATCTGTCAATAGCATCAATGTGGTATCTGAATATCGAGGTACCATCATCACAGAGATATTGTCATCTACTACCTTGGGATGCCAACACATCTGCAAGCAGTCTGTGTGTCTGCAGAAATCACAAAGCAATGGTACTGCAGGAAAGAAACAACTGCCAATCTCACACCACTGGTTTTCAGTTTTTACTGGAAAACCTGCATTCTAGAATTTGGACTGCCTGCACACTGGTAAAAACTAAGAATTTCATCTTTATATCAGATTGGTAAAATCTACAGATCCTTTATTTTTCTTAAAATGCAGAGGCTGCAACAGATGGCAGCAGCCATACTTTGTCTGGGGCCATCCTCCCCTAGACCTGGGGAGGAGGGAGAAGGGGGTAAGAGAGGTGATCCTGGGGGACTTAGGTTAGGCCCATGAATTGGATGTGGACCCATCAGGGCCTCCCACTTGGGGGGGGGGGTTACATTCTGTGGGGGTGAGGAGAAAGAGGAATTTATTGAGATAGAGCCAGTGTCTATCTTCTTTCTCCTCTTGTTCTTCGAGGATTAGGATGTCCTACCAGCCAGCCAGGTTAACAAGGTAAGAGCCTTGTAGGCCTGGAGTATGTCATGCCTAGGGGGCTGGGGGACACAGGGAAGGGAAAAACTGACAGGCACCATGGGCATGCTTGCAAAAAAAAAAAAAGGAAAGGACATGTTGTGGTTTCAGGTAGGTGGGCATAATACAGGGGAGCAGTCTGGTGCCTGCCAGATGCAATGCATTTTATCCGCTGGGGCAGGGCAAGACAGATCACTGGGTTAGGTCCCTGGGTCTAGCATTGCAAGGGGTTGTTAACACCAGGTTAGAGAACAAACAAACAAACTTCTTCTGGCATTTCAACAGCTGGGTCCTGGGCCACAGAATTCTGACCTGGCCGGCGTTGTTCCGGTCCCCCAGAGAGGTCAGTTGTTGATTGTCTCCTCCTGTATCACTCCTATTCCAGTGAGCTTGGGGCCATGACCTTGAGAAGTTTTTGCCCCAATGTGAGAGCTTTGGTTCCGGTGGGCAGGGTGGGCAATACACCCCTTGTTGCAGCTTACTCCCGGCCAGGCTTCCTATGTGAGGACCTCCTGGGAAAGGCCCTACAGGGGCTGGGGTCTACTCTGCAGCTCAGGGGGGGCACCACCTCACTTGCTGCCTTCTCACTGCTGCTGTGGCCCATTACTCAGTCACACACTTGGCCACTGCAGCCTTGGTTCTTTTATGACGTGACTGGCATTGGCTGCTCAGACAGCCTGAGGGTGTCCATTTTCAGTGGCAGTGCTTGGGGTCAGGTGGGGGAGCTTAGGCTCATGTTGGCAATCCATGGGTGGGGCATGGCTACTCCACAGGGCATTTCTGAGTGTGGGCCTACAGTTGTAGCAGGGTTTTAAATAACTGATTAGCAGTCTTTTGGGGGGACAATGCTAACTGTACAGAAAGTATTTGTACTGGTTTTCTGGAAGTGTTATGTTTGTTAAACACAGTGAGGTAAGTGCTATGCATTTTCACAATGTTTTAGCACTTTTTAGAACAAAACGCTAATCAATTTTTGGAGTTAAATAAATCCCTGTTGTAGCATGGGGCTCATCCCTCATGGGCCCAGTGGCAGTCTCGCAGTCAAGGGCTGTAAAACTGGTTGACTGCCGAGGTCCCACGAGAATCTCGGTTGCCATCTTGTGAATGGCACAGGGACTCCTTGAGTCACTGAAGCGATGGCTGTGTCCAACACAGTCATAATTAAATGCAATGCAAAATAAATGTGTATATATAGGGGATACAGGATGGGCAACTGCGGAATATGGAAATTATTTGCACAAGTACAGAGTGAACTGTGATAATATCACAAGTGCTGAAGGCATGAGTGATATTATTGCAGTTCACTCTGCATGAGTGCAACTGTTTGCCATATTCCGCAAGGGGCACATCATGTGTGCAATTTATACAATAGGGCTATTACCCTTTAGGAACATTTTTTCTGTGTTCTCTTCCTGTTTACCCATTTTTTTTTTTATTTTGGTAACTGGGGGCAATGGGCAGTTAAGTGATTTGTTCAGAATCACACAGTATTGAAATGGAAGTTGTGAGAATCAAACACTGGTTTGGGCTGCTGTATGTAGGAAGTTTATTCATTGCTTGTCACTCTAGGCTATACTGACAGCGTTATTTGTGTGTGGTCTGAGTGTGTGTAAGTGTTTCTGAATGGGCTGGGAGTGTTAGACACTATGAGAAACAGGTGCAAGTAATTTGCAATGATAATTGTGTTACCTGCAGCTTGGAGTGAGAAACGGACTGTTTATTCAGTAAGTTGCAGACTTCACTGAGACAGAGGAACTGTTTCAGTCAGCACTCAGAAAGAGAAAATGGTTTATGAAGGAGGCTGGTTTGAAGATTGGAGCAGCACAGTAATGGGCTAGGATTGTTAGAATAGCTATGGGACACAGGTGATTGTCTTTTACAATGCTAATTGAGTTAGTTGCAGGATTCAGTGAGACAGAGAAACTGTGAAGCTATTAAATGCAGGCTGCAGTGTAGATAGTCTCACTCTGGTGACATTACCATTGTGAGTATATTTGCTGGTGATGAAGACACTGTGGGTTTATCAGGAAATAAATCCACACTGGTGATGTGATCACAGTGGTTATACAACGACTGTGAAAATAACACCATTTATTCATAGCGTGTATAAATATATATATATATGTGTGTGTGTGTGTGTGTACATAAACAAGCAAATGAATAACATTTATGGGGGATCCTAAAGAGGATGGGACCCCACCACGTGAGGCAGTCAATCATAGCCCATTACAGGGAAACTGTAGATTGAGGGGGCCATCACAGGAGCCTGCCAGGGAATGCTAGAAAGGAAAGGGATGTCCTCAGTCACACAAGGGGGACTGGACCCTGGGAAGGCTAGGCAACAGGGGGCCATCTAGCCTATGGCTCGGCAGCGCTGGGGGTTGGCAAATTATATTTGCCATTGTTCCTTAGGCAAAAAATAAATAAATAAATATTTTAGGCGGCTTCTGGTACAATTTGTTCAGAGCAAGGCAGCCCACCTGCCACACAAGCGGGGAAAGAGGCGGGGGCAGGCTGTTGCTCCCAGTATCCACCTGTCGCTGTGGCTCAGTCATTGTTTTTGCTAATTGGTCTCTGGGAATGGGGGAGCTTTTAGTGTTTTGCAGCTTTCATGTCCACCCAACAGAGAAAGCCATCAGCTAAGGCCACAGAGGGCTTAGAGTCACAGCTGCAAGACATGTACAGGAAGAAGGGAGCAGCATGGTTGGAAGCCTGCCTGGAGGAGCTGGATAGCCTGTCAGTGTCTGCAGCTGCAGGTGCGACATCCAAGAAGTGACCAGCGTGGGGATCGAGTGGCCTCCGACCAAAGTACCTAGAACACCTGAGAGAGGTAAGCAAAGTAAGGAGGTAAGATGGCTGAGTGATCATGATGTGCATCAGGTACTCGACGTGGCCCTGGGGTGTGGGGACCATGACCTAGAGAAGAATGAGAAGCGGGTTGAAAAAGCTGTTGACGTTCTGGCTGAGGCCACTCTGAGTGAGTGGCAAGCTGCACAGGGGACTGAACTTACTCGGGGGGGGGGGCACCCCCGAGACTGGTCTGGGGCAGGAAGGACTGGAAGCAAAATAGGATAAGCTGCTGAACCTGATTGCAGCAGTGGTGGAGAAGGCAGAAGGGTGTGGGGTCAGTAGATGGCTGAGATGGGTGCAGTATAGAAGAATGGGGTGAATGTTAGGGCTGAAGACCCCAAGTCACACCTCAGTTCCTGCACCTGGCTGTAGGATGGGGTTGGAATGTCATGAGCATTACAGCAAATTTCCCCAAGTGACACCCCTGATGCCTATCAGTCTCTATATGGTGGTGGTGGTGGTGGTGGGGTTACAGTTTGAAACCATAATGCCCCAGGTGTTTGTTAATATTTTTACTTAAAATGTTCAATATGGGCTTTTTGGGACCCCATCTTATGGCCAGTGGCAGTATCATTTCATTACTCAATACTGAAAAATATGATTATGCACAGCGACCGCACCATTCGGTGCCACAGGTGCGAAAATGCATTTCGGGCTGGATGTGAAAAATGACAGCTGTACTGTTCATGAGGTGGTGTGAGAGAATGGCAATGTTAAAATTCTGGAGTGTAAATATGAAAACTAGGTAAAGCTACAAGGATGCAAAGGAACGGCTCAATGCACGCCTGTAACAATCATTTTTCAGAATTTTGTTGTCAAATTTTCAACATGGGCATTTTTGGACCTCTCCTCATTAGCAGTGGCACTGTGATTTTGTTAATCTGTCCCGAAAGTTGATTTCCAACAGCAACCATGCCATTCTGTGCCACAGGTGTGAAAACACGTTTCGGGCAGATGTGAAAATGTCAGCTGTCCTCGTAAAGAGCTGTGAAAAAAATGGCACTGTTGAAAATCTAGAGTAAAAATATTAAAAACTGGCAAAGTTGCGAAGGTGCATAGAAACTGTTCAATGCATGCTTGTAATGTAGGCATTTTGGGGATTTTTTTCACCAAATTTGCAACATTGGATTTTGGGACCCCACCTCATGAACAGTATCACTGTTGCTTCATTAATCAGTCCTGAAAAGTGATTCTGTGCAGCGACTGTGAAATCACCTTTCAGGACTGAGAAACAAGATGGCAATCACAGTGTTTATGAGGAGGGACTCCAAGACTCCTTGTTGAAAATTTGGAGCTGAAATTCTAAAAAATGGCTGAGATATCAACTTAAAACCCTCACATTGACTTTCATTATACAGCTTAGAGTACCTTGATTCCTCAGTTCAGAGTTCAGCTTTGAACAGTACAGACTCATCTTGGCCCACAGAACATCTCAGCACCAGACCTCCAGAGGTAAATATGGGGTAACAGGGGGATGCAGGGAGATGGGTGCGCAGATGGAGGGTGCAGGTTGGGGGAGGGGGGACTGGGGAGACGACGGTGGACCATTTCCTTTTTTACAGGGAAAAAAAGACTTTGGGGACTGTTTTCTTTCTTTTACAGGTAAAGGCTTCAGGGACTGTTTTCTTTATTCTACAGGTAAAACTTAATTTACATTTAGGCACACTGGGGTGGGCTCCCAGTGTGCCACAATATGAGGGGGTGGTATGTTTACATGGGGACTGGGTACCCCGATGTCGGCAAAGAATGGGTTTGGGGGGAAGGGGGCACACCTGACACTGGGAGTGGGCATCCTAGTATTGGAAAAAAAGATGTATTTCAGCACACTGGGATGGGCTTCCAGTGTGCCACATAATGGTGGGGGGGACACACCAACATTGGGATTGGGCACCCTGATGTCAGCTTTTCTAGACTGTGTGGTGGGCGGCAGGAGCCACCATGTTTTGGGACAGAGGGGTGGGCTCCCAGTGTGCCACATAATAGGGGGAACATGCCAACATGGGGATTGGGCACCCCAATGTTGGCTTTATGGGGCTGTGTGGCAGGCCACAGGAGTCAAGATGTTTCAGCACACTGAGGTGGGCTCCCAGTGTGCCATATAATGAGGGGAGAACATGCTGACACAGGGATTGGGCACCCTGATTTCAGCTTTTCGGAACTGTGTGGTGGACGACAGGAGCCACCATGTTTCAACAAACTGGAGTGGGCTCCCAGTGTGCCACATAATACGGGGGGGGGGAACATGTCAACACAGGGATTGGGTACCCCGATGTCAGCTTTCTTGGAAGTGTATGGTGGGTGGCAAGAGCAACAGTCTGCTCATTTTTTTTTATTAAAATGTTTCACCAGGAAAGGCTCACTGAGCAAACAAGTTGCCCATGGAGCTAGGCCAGGGGACAGAGAACTCAGTGCAGGAGCCAACAAGGTTGCGAGGGAGTGGGAGATGCTGCTGCAATGACGAAACTGTTCATGGTTGCAGCGGCAGATTCTTTTCAACTGTTTGACTCTCTTTGAAGTTCCTCTTCATCAGCAGATTCCCATTGACTGGTGGCTGCGGGACACTCCCAGTAAAGTGTCCATTGCATTGGGTGGCACTGCCACACCTCTCCTTTGCCATTATTGTCCCAAAGTGTTTGGTATGCAAACACATCAAAAGCAAAAAGCAGCGTAACCAAAGACAGACAGACAGATATGTAACAGTCCTTGCCAATGGATGCCACTGTGGGAGCTAATTTCTTTGTTGTCATACTGTATATATTCTTAGCTGGACATGAGATAGTAAGATAACTCATTATTCTAATAAGTCATCCATATATTGAAGAATATATTTGTGCCAGTAAACTGCATTGAAAACATTTTTGAGTGTGTCAGACAAATGAGAATTTGAAACACGAGGGTCTTTAACTGTCATCATGTAAACTGGGTATATGCCAAGCTAAAATCAGGATGGCTGTTACGAGGGTACAAAATGCAAATCTGAGCCAGGCTAATAACATTCTAGAGAGTGAAACTCCAAAACATCAAAGTGTTTGGTAACCAGTTTTTGGGGGGAGGGGGACACTACTCTGGTTTTTATGTACAATAAATGACTCTATTTAACCACTCCAATGTTTTGGAGTTTCACTCTCTACAATGTTGTTAGCCTGGCTTGGATTTGTACTTTGTGTCTACTTTTCACCAGTGGCTCCATTCAGGAAGCTTTGAGCCACCTCTTTGCTTCCTGCTATGAAGGTATTGGTGCATAAGGGACAGTACAAAGAATGTGCCTTTTCTGCCTCTCCTATGAGGAGAAAAGGGCCATCACAAATGTAATTAATTTTTAATAAGCGAATATAGGTACCAGTGTATTTGAAAGAGTCTGTTGCTTAATTACTTGCTAATTGCCTTTATAAAATATCGTGCTGTCTATACCACTCAGATAAACACTTGTTTCTGTCATGGTGTGGTACAGAACTTCTTTTCTTAATTCTTGACTTCAGAACTTATGAACAATGTGAGATACTGTATGTGAGGTCTCAGAAAATGGGAATATGATTTTATCTAAGGCTAGTATAACACACATCAATAAGTCAGGTTGCCGCCAACATTTTTGGCTTCAAGATTTGGGAGGTGCAGCCTTAACTGGACAATTATTGCTCACAGGCTATATCCCTTTTGCCAGTTGTACAGACATTCACAAAAACAAGTCCCTGACTCGAACAACCTTGGCCTTCATTTAACTGTTTGCACCTTTCAAGTGAGGCAAAATCCCATCACCACTGCTAGAATGTAAAAGACTGCCTACAGTATGTGTAGAAAAGTGTGGTGAACTGATTCTTCTCAGCAGTAATCAAGTTGTAGAGTAATTATTTTTCTTCTGTACTATGACTGATTTGGGATAAGTCTTATACTGACCCTTGCAGACAAGCCTACCAGTATGCTCTTGAGTATTTTGTCTCCTGCAGTCCAATTTCCTGCCTGTGTACTTCAACTGCTAAGCTTAGATGCAAAGCATTGCCCACTTTGGCATAAGGCAATGACTCTGAGGCAGGAAGGCAGAGAGACCAAAACAGCAGTCAAGGCTGTACTATCGGCCATAATCCCTGGTGTAGACCCCCTGGTGGAAGTCTCAGTTAGGCTTCAGGCATTCAAAAGACATAGACATCTTTCAGAAACCATGTCCTGTTTTGAATGATATTGGATGATCTCCACAGTCAGAAGTGCCATTTGTTGGCACTGACACTGAAAGCCACAATACAGTGTTATGACAAAATGATGGGCTCTAACTACATGGTTTTAATCTCCAACACCATCAAATAGAAGTCCAGTGTGTGTATCTTGCCTCAGACCCAGATCTATTATGAACTAGAAGATCTTAAGTGCAAATGGATCTGAGAAGTTGTCAACATGCACACTGAAATCCCAACCATAACAAATCTTACAAAATTTATGATCATTGATCTCTCAGAAAGCAGTCTGTAGAAAATGTTCACCTGCTGCTTTACATATATGACTGACTCAGTACTTAATAGACCCCCACTCAAAAGCTTGTTAGTGAGTACTGAGGACCAAAGCAAGAAGCATTGTGATACTCAACACTGATTGTCTATGTAATTAGAGTACTGTTCCAAGTCTGGATGTCTTTTCTGCATGCTGTAGAAGCCTTGCTGCTCTGCTAACAGCTCTGGTTCTCAGTAGTACCATAATTCATTTTAAACATTATTATTTTGTTAAATATTATTGCTTTATTTAAATATTATATGGTATGTTTATGTTGGGGGACTCTGCTCCATACTCCCCGCTTTACAAAATAGAGGTTGTGGGGAACAGAGCACCATACTATAAACAAATCAGAAAAGGATTCATCATACAAATGGCATAGAATGACATGAGCATGTGCATTGGTTTAATGTTTACCACAGAAGTTTTTATTTCACCTGATGCTTTGCATAGCATTAGGTTCTTACCCACAACTGAAAAAGGGCTTTCAATTTCACCTCAAACATTGTTTTATATTTTCAGACTGCTTTGGTTATTTTCTTATTTTTTGATGCGTTAAATTATCCACATACTTACGTCAAATTGACTTTGATTGCACCTCAAACACCATAATTTATACATTTAAATTATTCTCAATTTACTCTCAAATACCCTTCAAAACTGCAAAAAATACAAATTAGTCTTCAGATTAAAAACTGAAATATTACTAGTTAATAACCGGCATGAAAAGGAACTTCAAGAGTTTTTTGAAGTACTAGTACTGTTCAGATTTTATTCATGCAAACTGTCTTCTAACTCCAGTGACTGACATACCTCTCAACCTTTCTTCATGAAAATGTGTGACACGATGTGTGACAAATGAGCAAAATGTGTGACATATCATGTAACATAACACTGGAAGCTTGGAACACTATAGCTATCAGTGCACTAATGCTTATGATGTTTTTGTGTAACTGAGCGTAATAGATTATTATGAATTTCTGCTTTAAAGTGTCAGTGGGAAACGTGGAATATCACCTTCCCCATGATGGGCAAAGGGTTTCTGAACTTTCTGAGAGGTAAAATGAGTGACGTACCTCATAATGTGTGACAGTTGAGAGGTATGGTGACTGATCAATTTAAGAAAATCCAGTAGCATCAAAAAAGCATTTCTTATGAAATACACCTGGGGTAACTGTTATGAAATATTTTCTGTGATACATACCATATAAATAGGTACATAATATTCTTATATCTTTACATGTTTACTTTTCTTTCAGCACAAAATGTTTGTAATGAGCTCACTTGAAAAGCAATCAAATAGTTTTTAACTTAAGAGTAGCCAGTAGTTAATTTTCGTTTTTGATTTATGTTACCTTTTTGTTTTGTAATTGGGCAATTTTCTATTTCATCTCAGTGCAATGTATAGAACTGCTCCCCCCCCGCCCCCGGCATCTGACGTATGTAGTGCTATTCCGCTTTGTACTTCACAGCACTGTGACCTCATTCATGAAAGGAATAATGCCCTCCAGGGTGGGAGTTATTCTGGGATAACATCCCACCTCAGGTGGTTGGGCCAGAGGATCCAGCTGAGGGCATCCAACACTCGAGAAGAGATGTTATCCAGGCATAACACCCACCCTGGAGGGCATTATTCCTATTAATCAATGGCTTATTGTTTTATAGTTAAAGCAATAATTTTAAAGAATGTTTTGGTTAGTGTGCAAAAATATTTGTGTTTCTTAAGAGAAAAAAGAGCTCAGCCTCAGCCTCCATATCCTACAAACAGCAGGGATGTTATGCCAGGATAACATCCCTGCTGTGACAGCCAACTGACCAATCAGAAGCCAGGATTCTTTTTTGCCATTGTATAATGTAACATCACTTACTTGTGGTCCATCTGCCATAATGTGAGTGGCCTCTCATGGTCAGCTGTAATGTTAGTGAGGTCATAATACTGATAAAGTAGGATGAGTGGTGTTTTTTTTTTTTTTTTTTTTTTGTTGAGGTCCTCCGTCTTCCTTCAGCCTAGTCACGGCCCCCCGGAGCTCCCACCACCTGCCCATTTGCTGCCCCTCCCAGTCACCCCCGGCTTTCCCCCAGAGGGCGGGGCAGCGGCACTGGTACCCCCTAGCTCCAGTGCCGCGGAACCAGTAACTAGTTGGGAGTGCGGCGGCAGGGGTGAATTGAAGCCCCCGGGGAGGCTTCACCTAGATGGAGGACCTCCCCCTCCTTCTTTTTCCTCCTTAGTTTCCCCCTCCCGGAGGCGGGGCTGCAATGATGCCAGCGGCCCACCCCGCCTCCTCCCTCGGCTGCCGCTGGGTAGCGCGAGACCAGCCTCCGCCAGGGTCCCCAATGCTCCGGGTGCTGCCCCAACCCTCCCCCAGAGAAGGAGAGCAGTCCATAGGATGTTTGATCCCTCTCCCCCTAGCCAGCCCTCCGACGACTCGGGTCTGTTCCCGAACCCGGGTCGCCGGCGTCGCAAGCGGAAATCCCACCGCTGCGCCGACGGGCCGGCACGGATGAGTGGTGTTTTAACATAGTACCTAGTATGGCCAGCTAAACAATCTTCTTTTTTTTTTTAAACTCATTTGTATTGTTGAAAAGAAGTCACACTACAAGAGGAAATCTCATACATTTTCATAGCAATACAACATCTGTGCATCTGTGGAATAATGTTTCTTTATCTAATCTGTGTCAAAATATTTGTGACCGCAATGATTACATCTCCCCAGGGTGGGTTGTCCCCTGTAGCATATTGACCTTTTTCAGTTTGTGCACCACTATCCTCAGTGGTTTTCAATGTTGGTGCTGTAACCCTCTCCAAGGGGTGTTACCAAAAAGAATACTGCTCAACTGGAAATTAAATTCAACCAGAGTCAACTAATTAAAGTCAGGAAGACTTACGTTCACTTGATAGAAGTCCAGGTCTACTGGGGGTAAGAGATGTGGCTAGGCCCATGCTATGGAGATATCCTACACCGATGTGGGAGTTGTTGTTGGGCATGCTCTGTACCTAGCCTGTATATTCTGATTAGGCGGATTGAATTCCCTCAGTGTGTGTGTGTGTGTGTGTGTGTGTGTGTGTGTGGCCCTGTTCATCTATGCTACCTCCCTGCCCTTAACCAGCCTCTGGTTCTTCACCAATTCCCACTCTCCCCACTGTTCCATCTGTTTGTCAGTGGTGAGTCTCAGCTCAGCTGTCAGCTCTTCTAGTCTTTTGACATGACATTCTTGACTCTTACCCTCCATGCATCAAACAATGCTTTAAGCCAGATCACTGTTATTTCCTTCTGAGCCACTAGGCATAGAGTCCTGAAAAGGCCCTGCTGCCCATTGTTCTCCACCTCTGGTGTCTTAAATCCCAGGATCATTGTATTAAAGTTAAAGGGGATTTGTGTACCTCACATCCGAAGTAGGTGTTGGTATAATACGGACAAAAGGTCCAAACTATGGAGCAATAACAAAATATATGAAAGTGGGTCCCGACTTGGCCACAGCCTCTCCAACACAGCTCACAGTTGCCTCTGTTAAAGTATTTGGTGATTGTAGGAGTGTGGAAGAAGCGAGTCAGGCATTTCCAGCAGAGCTGTCTCCATCCTTGTGATGCCATGGTTCTCCACCCTTTCTCCCATGATGCTTTCCATTTCTTTGTTGGGACTGGGACTCCTACCTCCTCTTCCCACCTCAGACAGAGGCCCTCAAAGTGGGCACTCTCCTCTCCTTGGAGGGCTCTGTATGCTCCAGAGATCAATTTACCTCTTCCCACCAGCCAGGATGACCAATAGAGGAAGTTTTCCAGTGGTGTGACATGATCATCTGGACTGTACTGCTTCCTTACTCCAGTCAAAATGGCTATCATGCCAACCTAATGAAATCTTGTTAAGATCTCCTGGCAAGTAATCTATAAGTTAATCATCTAATACATGGCAAACAACTGACAACTTGCTAACCATTGCTAAAGCAGTTTTAAGTGTCGACATGGTGAAAGTTTGCTTAAGTCTCCTGGCCAGTGTTTCAATGAAAATATAACCATTTTGCACTGATTCAAGGCTTTAGTGAGAAACTTACTTGTGTGCTGTATACTAAATTGTGCCGTCCTCCATATCTTCCTGAAAATGGCAGAACTGAGCTGAGAAGGTGATCTGTAAACCGCATAGAAATGAGTGAAGTAACATATTTAAACTAGCTCAGAGCCAGGCTGCTGTTCCCACCTGGCAGTGTCAGGAACAGCTGAATAATGTTAAAACTGACAGGACGGAGTTCAGACACTTCTCAGAAAAGTACTGCAAGTGAAGGTGCAATGCAAAAGACTGGAGTGGGGGGCACCACTAGACACCATGGAAACATGTTAAAAATATGGGGGATGTCAAATGGGACCTGTTCAGGTGAGTGAGCATGTGTGGGAGGGTCTAGCAGATGCAAGGTGGTGGGTGTTGCATGGGAGGTTGGGTTGGGGGGTAAGATCTGCAAGGGACTATTTTTTTTACAGGTTATAAAAAAGACATCATAGGATCACAGAAACTTGACAGTAGAAAAGGACTTTTTGGCCCATCTAGTCTTCCCCTTTTCCCTCCCACTATTCCTCCCTCCTCCTTCTGAAAGTTCCCATCCCATCACCCTGTAACCCCATGTGCCTGCCCCATGTTCTCTTGAAGCCAAACACTGTTTCGGATCCACCACCTCCTCCAGATGCTTGTTCCATGCCTCCACTACCCTCTCAATGAAGAATCATCATCTCATATTTTCCCTGTAATTTCCTCTCTGCAGTCTCAACCCATGACCCCTCATTTTAGTGCCTTCCTTCCTGTGAAATAAATGCCCTGAGCACACTTTGTTTATCCCTTTGATATATTTAAAGGTCTCTATCATGTCCCCTCTCTCCCTTCTAGTCTTCAAAGTGTAGAGTCCCAATTCCCTACATCTCTGTTCGTACAGTTTGCCCTTCATCCCCTGTATAATCTCTGTTGCTCTTTTCTGAACTCTTTCAATCATATCTATGTCTTTGCACAGGTATGGCCTCCAGAACTGAACTCTGTATGCAAGGTGCAGTCTTACCATAGCTTGGTATAGGGGCATCAGAAACTCCCTCCTTCTGCTAGTGATTCCCCTGCCTATGCATGCCAGCATCACATACACTCTCCCCACCACCTTGCTACACTGATTTCCCACCTTGAGGTTACTAGACACTATTATCCCCAGATCCCGCTGCTGCTCAGTAACCCTGACTTCCTCCCCCCAAGTCTGTACCCTGCCATTGGGTTTCTGTGCCCCAGGTGCATAACTGCACACTTTTTGATATTCCAATTAAGTTACCAGGTCTCTGCCCACATCTCCAGTGCCCTCAGGTCCTGCCTCATGTCCTCAACAACCCCGCATAGTCTACGCTATTGCAGATTTCCGTATCATCTGCAAAAAGGGGCCACCCATCCTTTCAGCCCTACTGCTATATCACTGATTTAGATATTGAAAAGGAGCAGCCTCAGGACTAACCCCAGGGGAACCCCACTCATCACCCTCCCTGCCCTGGAGTTGACCCCATTCACTACCACCCTCTAGCTTCTGTCCATCAATCAGTTTTCTACCCAGCTAACTATTTTGTCCCTCACCACCATACTTTCTAGCTCTTCTTCTTTTCAGGTATCAACAAAAATCGTATGGTGGGTGGTACCACTAGACACCAGGGACAAGTTTCTTAATTACGGGGATGGTGATCACATGGTAGGGGGTGCTACTGGATGCAGGGGAAATATTCCTTAATTACAGGGATGACAATTAGAGGGTGAGGGTGCAACTAGTCAACAGGGAAAAAAATGCCATCATTACAGGGACAGTGATTGCTGGGGTAGGTACCACTAGACACCAGGGGAAAATCCTTTAATTACGAGGATGGCAATCAGATGGTGGAGGGTACCACTAGACAACAGGATCAAATGAAACAACTATGGGGAAAGCAATCATGAGGGGGGCCACTACCAGGGTGAAATAAAACAATGACTGGGACAGCGATTGGCGAACTCCACCAGACACCAGGGAAAAATATAAACAATATGGGGAATGGCAATTAGAGGGTGGGGGGCACTACTGAACACCAGGCAAAATTAAAAAATCATGAGGGCAGCAAAAGAGGGTGGGGGTGCCACTAGACACTGGAGAAAATTCACATAAGTACAGGGGACAGCATGCAAATTCTTTTTTTTTCCCTTTGAAAGAATCCTTTTCCTTAACAAACAAAATAAGGAAACAAAAAAGGATTCCTTCAAATGGGAAATGAATCAGCAAAAAACTAAGTCCAAAATCCTTTTCTGTGTTAATTTAACTTCAACCTACAAGTATTCTAAAGTGGGAATTCTGACTGTCACCTAGAAACCCTCTCCCCCTCATAACAAGCACTTACAGCCTATGCCAGCCCCAGCCCTTTCACTACCCGCAATGTCCTTAACTGCTGCCACCCTCGCTCTACCAGCTCTGTTCTCAGCTACCTGTTCTTCCTTTGTTCTAAAAATGGGTTAGTCACAATGATTAAATCTAATGATGTGTCTCTAAAAACTTGCTGTCCTGGCATTATGATTTAGTGATGTGCTGTGCTGCTAGAATATTTGTATATTAAGTCCTGCTAATGCTAATTTATGTACTTGTTTATGTCCTGTAAATGTTAATTTATGCACTTGTTATCATACCTGGATTGTCTGATGACTGTATATGTTCTTTGTACACTGATTCCTTCTGTTGGTTGCTCCTGCACCTGTTGTAACCCCCCACCCCCCAAGACACTTCTTGAAATGAGCTGTTTGCAGTTCATGTTGCCTTCCTGATGAAGCGCTTATAAATAAAAATAAAATAAAAATATAAAGGATGCTTTTCCATTTAAATGAAATTATCAAATGAAAAGGGATCCTCTGAAATGAAAGAAGACTTGGGGGGACTAATTCCCAAATCTTTTTTTATGTCAAGGAATCCTTTTTTGTTTGAATGTAAATATCAGATGAAAAAAGATCCCTTGAAATAATAAAAGAACCAGAAAAAAATCTAAATCAGAAATCCTTTATCATGACAAGGGATCCCTCTTCATTTGAATGAAAGAAGTCTCACGATAAATGCAGAGCAAGTCATGAAAAGGATTTTAAATGATAAATAAAACACATTCTGTGGTAATTTTTCCAACAGATAAGTGAAGAATCTACCTAACAGAGTCCTGATGAGCAAGATACATGTGTTGGTCTCTCTACAGTATGTCAGTTTTGTGAGTTTTTGAATTAAAACAAAATGGAAAACAAGATGGCGGCAAATAAAAAATGATTTTTTTTCTCATGAAAAAGAATTGGCCCAAATGAAAAAAAAGTGATCCTTTTTCATTTGGACCAACTTCTTTTCTTGTTCCAGGAAACTATCCAAACGTCGGTGCTGAGCATGCTCAAAAATCAATTTTTTTTAATTTAATAACTTAGGAAAGGATTAAAATTGTTCTACCAAATTAGTGCAAGGTACATCTGTGGGCCAAGCCTTTTCTACCCTGAAAATGTAAGACCAAAATTGTAAACCTTCTGGGTGTAAGGTGATGACAAACAGCAAGAAAACCAAAAAATGTTTATGTTTTTGCAGTATATGCATGCCAGAATCTGCACATTCTACCAGGATAAAACATGCCACATCAAGAGATCTAACCCCAGAAGACCACACATGCAGAATTTTGAGCAAATCCATTGAACATTTGCAAAGATATTAAAGTTCAAAATGTAAGGTTTAACATAGAAACCCCTGCTCAGCCCTAAATATTGGGGCAGTACTGCACCCCTGTAATAATTTACATACAGTATATGTGTGTGTGTGTGTGTGTGTGTGTGTGTGTGTGTGTGTGTGTAGCTATATTCTTTGCAATAAACATCATTAATGCACCAGTTAGGGTCCATATTAAAGTGACAAAAGTAGGGAAATGTGGCATTAGGGTTCCCAACCCTAACACCACTCCCCCAACCTGCAGGCAGCAACTGCGGAAAAAAAAAACGCTATGGTTTCACCTCTGTTGAGCCTTTGCAAATCAAGCCTGGGGTGTTCCTTGGGGTTGTCAATCCTATTACTCACCCGATTTCATAAGTAAAGAAACTAAAATGTACAGATTATATGAGAATGGGACGCACGTTACATCTGACAACTCCAAAGAACACCCCAGGCCTGATTTGTGAAGATTCAGGAGAGGTGAAACCATAATGTTTTTTCCTGTTGTGACCTGCAGAGTGGACTGGGGTGTTAGAATTGGGACCACTAACACCACACTTTCTTACTTTTTACACTTTAATCAGAACCCTAACTGGTGCATTAATGAAGTTTTTTTGCAAAGAATTTCCTTATATTTTGAGATAATATAATCGTATCCTCATTCAAGAAAGCCCTGCACTTCCATCCCTGCATAGATACATGTATCATTAGGGCCCGCCAGGCTCTGTGCTTCTACTTCTCCCAAAAATCAATGTATTTGCTTCATTGTATGGTTTGTTAAACTTCCAATGTTATCTAGTTGGAATTTTGATGTTTTCATTTTTATGGATTTTTATTTGTTGTTTTTTTCTCTCCGCACTATATGGTCCCTAAATGTTTCAGGTGGTACAGTATTATTTGTTATTTTTGTGCCACCCCTTAAGACCTTTGTTTTGATATAGAGATTGTCCCTTATGTGCAAATATTAAGGGATTTATGTCTTGTTGAAATTGAAATTGAAACATAGAAAAAACCTAAGTCCAAATTTATTTTTGATATGAAGGTGTCCTTTTTCATAGGAATCAAAAAGACATGAAAATGAGTCCATCATATGAAAAAAGAATCAGGAAAACAAAAGTCCAAAAGACCAAAATCTTTTTTTCAATGAAGGAATAGTTTTTTGTATGAACAAAAAAAGCGTAGGAAAAATGACTTCTTCATATGAAAAAAGAATTGGGGGGGGGGGGAATAAAACCAAAATCTTTTTTTCATATGAGTGCACCCTTTCTGTATGAATGGAAAAAGAAAATATGACACTGATTGCTTCAAATGAAGTCCAAATGATTTCTTCATTAGAAGGCATCCTTTCTGTAATGAACAAAAAAGCCATAGAAAAATAATCCTTTCGTATGTTTTTTTCCAGTCATACCAAAAAAGAATCAGAAAAAGAGTAAGTTCAAATTATTTTTTCACATGAAAGGATAATTTTTCATATGGTAAAATTCCTTTTTCATATGGCCATATGAAAAACTTAAATCAAGTCACAGAAAAATATTTTAAAATGTAAAAAAAAAAATTCTGGGTAATTTTTCCAAAAAGTAACTGCAGAATCTGCCTAACGGGGTCTGGATTAACAAGATGCATGTGTTAGTGTCTCATTTTATTAGTTTTCAAAAATTGTTTTTGAAAAAAATGGAAACAAGATGACAGCCATATGATAAAGGACATTTTCCTCATGAAAAAGGATCACACCATATGAAAAAAGGATCCCTTTTCATATGGACCAAATTTGTTTTTCATTCCACGCAGCTATCCAAAAGACTGCACTGAGCATGCTCAGAACTGAAATGTTAAAATCTTGTAACTTTGAAACAGATTAATATTTTTTCATCAAACCAGTGAAAGGCACTACTGATGGCCAAGCCCTCTATATCATGACATTTCAGAGCAAAATTCCAAACTGTCTAGGAGCTAGGCAATGACCAAACAAAACCTGACATTTTCATTTTTTTGTTATCAGTATCTCGGAATCCACACATCCAACTGGAACCCTAGACCTCACAGACAAAATATTTTGTGTAAATTTGTTGAATGGTTGCAAAGCTAATAAAGTGCAAAGTCTGGTGTTTAGTATAGAAATTCCTGCTTAACCTTAACTGTAGTGGCACTACTGTACCACTATAATATATATAATTCATTGCAAAAAAAAAAAAACTGTGTTACTGTACCAGTTAGGGTTCAACATATCATAGCAAAAGTAGGGAAATGTGGCATTAGGGTTTCCAACCCTGCCCCCCCAAGAAGAAAAAGGACAGCACCACACAAGCAACCACAGACAGCCATCATCAGGTAGGACAGACAACATACAACTGTTTCCAGATTACACAAATGTAACAGCACTGATGTGCTATCTTTGTGAATTTGTAGCTGTGGCATACATACTTCAAAACAAACACACTCACTTGTCACTGCAGATACATATCCATGATACTCAAATTACAACACTGCTTCTGTGTGCAGAAGTACAGGCACCTGCAATCAGATGTAAATCTGTGATAACCAAATTACAAGAGTTGTTTCTGTCTATAGAAGCACACACCCCTCTGGGGGCAGCACTTCTGTAGCCTCAGATACTCATGCACATTGTAAGACAGACACACACTGGATGGGCCTGAACTTCTGTGGTTACAGGTGTTAGACATAAACATTGACTTCTGGCTGCAGAACAACAGGTCCCACAAAATCCCTGATGCCAAAATTGCAACACTACTTCTGTCTTCAGAAGCATGGGCCACTGAGTGGCCTGCTCCTCTTCAGCCACAGTTGTAAGACATACACAATATGACTTCTGCATTCAGAAGGGCAGACCCTCTATGGGGCCAGCAGTTATACACACAGAAGTGCTGTTGTAATGTGGGTATAATGGTTTCAGCAGTAGATCTAGAAATTGTTCATGGGGTAGCAGTTTTCCAGTTACACAAATGCATATAGAAAAGCATGCACTAACAGATCATGCTATCTAGCAAGGCACCTCATATAGCATGCATGAGCACAGTGGAGCCAGCCAAGATTCAATGCAGAAACTTGCAGTAAATGACATGTAACAAAATACTTCAGTAAAAAAGTCCTTAATTGCTCTTGAATTACAATGTTTCCTGCAGCATACTGTGGCATTTCTGTGACATACTGCAGCATTACTACATTGCATCTTGGCTGGCACTTTTGCGCCTCTGGCTTCTGCAGCCACAGATACTCATGCACACAGTACAACATACATCCAGATGAAGCTGCATAATCACAGGCCCCTAAGAAGCCAATGCTTATGCAGCCACAGATACCCATCCATGAAGGTAGCACATTAGTGCAACTGCATTTGTTTTATCTGGAAACGGTTGCACATTGTCTTATCTGATGATGGCTGTCTGTGGTTGCTTGTGTGGTGTTGTCCTTTTGCTGCTTTGTGGGATGGGGAGTTAAGGCTGGAAACCCTGACACTATGTTTTCCTACTTTTGTTGCATTAAGATGAACCCCAACTGGTGCATTAATATAGTTTTTTGCAAAGAAGTTCCCTTCTTTTTGAGATTGTGGAATCATGTCCTCATTCACACATGTCCTGTCAGGACCTACATAAACACATACATTAGGTCTGCCTGCAGAAGGGCAGCATCCTCCAGGTTGTACTGATCCTTGTGGTGACAGATGCAGACACACAGGGCCCAATGGGCTCTGTGCCAAGTTCGGACTCCATCTGGCTGTGGAATGGGCCCTGTACTTCTGTGCGCCAAATGTGGAGTCCATCACATAGAAACATAGAAACATAAAATTTGACGGCAGATAAGGACCGCTTGGCCCACCCAGTCTGCCCATTTCCCTACCTACTGGATAAGCTGCAGATCCTAGTTAACCAGCAGCCTACTTCTTCCTACCCCAACCCCCCAGAACTGCCTTATGACTATCCCATGCATGCTTGAATTCCACCACTGATTTTGACTCCACAACCTCCTCCGGAAGGCCGTTCCATGCATCCACAACCCTCTCTGTGAAAAAATACTTCCTTAAATTACCTCTGAGCTGCCCCCCATCTTCAAATTGTGCCCTCTTGTTCTTGCACACCTCTTTTTTTGAAAGATGCTACCCTCTTGGACTTTGTTGATTCCCTTGAGGTACTTGAAAGTTTCTATCATGTCCCCCCTCTCCTCCTTTCCTCGAGGCTATACATATTAAGCTCCTTAAGTCTCTCTTCATATGTCTTCCGGTGCAGACCCTGCACCATTTTAGTTGCCCTCCTCTGGACAGCTTCCATCCTGTCTATGTCTTTGCGGAGATTAGGTCTCCAGAACTGCACACAGTACTCCAGATGGGGTCTCACCAGCTGTCTGTACAGAGGGATAATAACTTCCTGTTTTCTACTGATGATGCCTCTCCCTATGCATCCCAGTAAAGCACCAAAAATATTTCAATGTTCACTCATAACTGGGTAATTTTATGATATTTTACACCGGATTTTCAACATAGCTTTGTTATGACCCCACCTCATGAACTCAGTAGATGCAAATTTTCAAATGTCCACCAAAACATAATTTCATGCTACAGATGTGAAAGCACATATTGGCCAGAATTTGAAAAATGATAGCTGTCACATTCATGAGGTGGTGTGAAAACATAATATGTTGAAAATTAGGGATTAAAGTATAGAAAAGTACTGAATTTATGGATGAGCATAGAAAAATTCCAGTGTATGCTCATAACATTGTTGTTTTTAAATATTTTGGCCTCAAATTTTCAACATACCATGTTATGACCCCACCTTATGAACCCGGTAGGTGAAAATTCTCGAATCCTGACCAAAACATTATTTCATGCTACAGGTGCAAAAACATGTTTCAGACAGGATTTGAAAAATGAGAACTGTCACGTTCATGAGGTAGTGTGAAAAAATGGCTATGCTGAAAATTTTGGGTCAAAGTATTGACAATTATCAAAGTTACAAATGTGCAATGAAACATTTCAATGTATGCTCATAACTTTGTTGATTTTTGATATTTTTATGCCCAGTTTTTAACAGAGCCTTCTTATGACCCCACTTCATGAACACTTACCTTATGTTCTCCTATTGCAGTCACCAGTTCCAGCAGCAAGATGTGCCTTTGATCAGAGAGTGGATCTACATTGTGGGACATGTTCAGATGAGTGAGGGTGTGTGGGGTTGTGGGGGCTGAGTGGGGAGTCACGGTGGGATGGGTGGAGGTGCTGGCCAGTCAGATTGCCAATGGATCATTTTTTTTTAGAGCAATGAGGGATAGTTTTCTTTATTGAAGGGGACAGAAGTCAGCACTGGCTATTAGGCAACTCAGTGTCAGGAGGACCTCCAGTAGCACTGCGGTGGACACTCTTGTGCTGTTATTCTTTTGGGGGATGATCTGGGGGGTGAAAGAAGCAGTACTAGGGGTGGGCACCCTGGTCTGCTATTATTATTATTATTATTATTAATAACTAAAACTAAATAAATAAAATTATGTTTTATATAAAGGAAGGGAGTGCAGACAACCTGGAGGGGAGTGGGAGTAAGAGTAGCAGCAGCGGGTTGGGAAACCTGGTCCTCTTCATAGTTTTAAAGAAAGGATTGGGGTGACCTGGAGGGGATGGAGGAAAGAAGCGGTATCAGGGGTGGGCAGTCTGGTCTGCTAAATCAAAATAAACAGATAGCTAGGAAGATAGATGGATACATAGATAGATAGATCAATAGATCAATAGAGCAAAATACAGTGGGAGAGACAGACAGATCCGAGGATCAGTGGCACACTGCTCTAATTGAAGCCTGCAGAGCAACTCCATCTGCAGCTTCACATTTCAAAAAATCCACTGTTCACATTTGGGGTGCTGAGGGGGTCAGGGTGGGGTGGGGTGGGGTGGGGTGGGTGGGGTGTGGGGGCAGATCGTTGAGGAACTGTTTCCTTTTTTTTCAGGTTAAAAAGCAGATAATTGAGGGATGCTTTTATTTACTGTAGTAGAACAGAAGCTGGCACTGGGAATTGGGCTCTCCAGTGTCGGCATGATCTTTGGCAGCACTATGGTCTTCATAGTGTACAATGAGTCTAATGTGGGATTAAAAAAGAAATGGACAAATTTGAGGAGACGTATGGTCTACAGAGCCCTATATTTGGTCTTCATTAGGCTGCTGGTATATAGGTTAATTTTTATTTATTTTATTTATTTATTTATTCAGTTTTGGTAACCAGGTAGGCCCACTGAGCCCCGGAGGTCCCTTTTTCAGGGGTGACTTATAAGGATGACAGAGGTTCATGAAATAACATATGGTGTCCCCAGCAGTTTCATTGGGTTTGTAGGGTCCTCTTGTGCCTCTGTTTGGTCCATTTGGGTCAGGAACCATAATCTTGTCTCTTTTTGAATGGATCAAAATGATCCTATGTAGTGACTCCTGGCCTGCTGTGTGAGCTTAATGCCATAATTCGTTTCCATCCCTAGATGAGGGAAGGATTTGCTCTGTGGACTTGGATCAAGAGTGGATAAAGTCATGGAGCACACCCAAGGATAGACTGATTGATCTTTTTTGAGTAGCAGCATATGGGCCCTGAAAGGCGCGGCGAACGCAGTAGTTATCCTATGGGGAAAAAAAGAGAAGTTTGGAGTGCCATAACTTTGGCTCCCTGTAATATTTTTTCACCAAACCACTAAAAGGCACATCTGTGGGATGTTGGCTTTCTTTTCTCCAAATGTCAGCACAAAAGACCAAATCGTTATTTTGCAGCAGTATAGCAAATGATTCCTGTAATGCGGTGGACGCCGTAATGTTATCCTATGGGAAAAAGTGTAAACTTTGGAGTGCCATAACTTTGCCACCCTGTAATATTTTTTCACTGAAATACTAAAAGGCACATCTGTGAGATGTTGGCTGCATTGCCTCCACATTTCAGCCCAAAAGAGCAAACCGTTCTTTTGCAGTAGGGTGGCAAATAATAGCTGTCATTTTCCCACAGCCTGGAAAAGTACTGTTTAACTTTGCGAAAGCTTTCACAAATTCATTCAACAGTGTTGCAAGTCTGAAAGTACTTTGTGAAAGTACCTTTTCCAGAAATTTGAAAATCATGTTTCTGGGGTGTTTTACTCCAAAATAAAGACATGCCTAGCATCCTCAGGATCCGACTAGGTGAATACAAAAAGAATTGGGTTGCTAGAGGGTCCCAAATTTAAATGCCAAGCATTTTCTGATGACCAACTGAAAACAAAATGGCAGATTTGTGACAATAAAAGGCCCATTTGTGAAAGTAAAAACTGCATTTGCAACACTGTCGAACTTTTGTTAACTTTTCCCATTGACTTATAATGGGAAATTGTTTTGAATAACGTTTGAACCGTTTAATATTTTTCAAGAAATCTTTAAAGGCACATTGGGACACTGGCTGCACATTCCCGGAAGATTTCGGACCAGTCATGCAAACCTTGCGACCTGTAGAGACGAGCAAATAATTTCAAAAAATCATAAACGTACACGTAGATCATGCTTAATACCTCCGCAGCCGTATATCCAAACAGTATGAAAGTTGGCAGATCTCAAGATGTATAGTTCTTGATCGTATATTACAAATTTCAGGCAAATACGTTTAATGGTTGCAAAGTTATTAAGGTGCACAATTTTAGGTTTAACATGTAAATGGCTCCTCAACCCTATTTTAGCACTACCGTGCTACCATAATATATACATACGTGTGTGTGCCTGTGTGTGAATCTTTCAAGTGATAAGATCATTTATTATATTTTGCATATCTGTATATGTTCTTTATTGGCATTTTTATATATTTGTATCTTTTTTCTTGTTTACATTGTAATGGCATATGCCAAACAATTATTTAAACAAATGCATAAAACAAACCGACAAACAAACCTTATTATGGCAGAATCGACCTTTCTAAAGTTTATGGTCCTAGTGGCTGAGATTCCACTTTTTTTTTTGTCACCAGGTAGAAGGTGTGGTTATTGCCTTCCACCAGTTTCTTGACTTTTACACTGGAGAGGACTCCATCCCCACTGCTGAGAACAAGGTCAAGTGTGACACCAAACCTTGTACCTGTTGAAAATGCTACTTTGGGAAGCAATCCTTGAAGATGGACAGGCATTTGTTGTCAACCCTACTTTTAGCCTTCTCTAGGTGCCAGTCTATTCCTAAGAAAACTGAAGTCCCCCAGGATCATCACTACGTCCAATTTGGCTACTCTCATAATTTACCCAACCAGCTGGGTATTATGGTCCAGTAAACTGGTTGGGGCCTCTAGTACACTTGTAGGATGGTGCTCATGACCTTTTACTCCTTGTTTGACATCCTCCCTGTCCTCCACAGTGACTCTTCTGTTTATGAAGAGAGCCAGCCACCCCCTCCCTGTCATCCCTGTCCCACAGGTATAGGCTGTATCACTCAGTCTTGGTGTTCCAGACTTGTCCCTCCCCCCACCAAGTTTTCATGTGGGCAACTAAGTCCTTCCTTTGAAATACATTTGGCACTCATGCTCATGCACTTTTCTAGGTTCATTACTTATGCTGGCCAGTAATTAAGTGAGGATCATTTTTCCTTCATGCTTGCTTCATCCCCATTTAACCTCTGCTCCTTGTGCACAACTGCTCTGCTGTGCTTTCTCTTATGATCCTCTGTATCTTCTGTCTACCTATAGTGCACCTGTGCATCAGAACCATCACTTTAATTCTTTCTAACTGCCCAGTCCATTTCTCTGGCCATCATTTCAACCCCCTGAGGGCTCACATGCAGCTCATCATGGGTGTAAAGGCATCCATTCCCCAGCATTGTATTTATTTATTTTAGATTGGGATTAATACTTTTGAGTCAGAGACTCATTTACAAAGGTTCCAGATCATACAGGTACACAAGACAAACAAAATAACAATTAGGTTACATAGGGATCCATAGATTCATACTAGGTTTACATTGTGGTTTCCACAGGGTGTACATACTGTTGCTTAGAAGTTAGTGGAAACTGTATCCTGAGCATAAACAGATTGAATATTAAGGCACTAGCAGAGTGAGTACAAGGTAAAGCATGAGATCGAAGGATCCATATCATTACCTGGAGTTGAAGCTGCCTGTGAAGGCTTTGTTATCGTGTTTCTTATGAGGAGGAGGGCGGTGTGGAGTATCAGCGTGGTGTGGGGAGGTGAGGGGATGAGAAGGAGAGTGGGGAATGTCTAGGGGCAGGGGGAGTGGGCTGGGGAGAGGTGGCAAAATAGGTGGAGTAGGCAGGTGGAAGGAGGAGGAGCGTGGAGAGGGAGCAGGTCAGTGGTGATGGGTAGGGGTGGCATGGTGAAGGCGGGGCAGTGGTGACAAAGAGGAGGGGAGTGGAGGGGAGGGGAGCAACAATGCCCTTTGCCTAGTGTCCTACCACCAGGAGTGGTTGGCAGCTGTCTAGATAATATTGGTTTACTGGAAACATCTACAGACAATCTCAAGGGCTAAGTGTGCAAGGAGTCCCAATTTGAATTGACTAACCTTGCTACACTCGATCAGTTCCTTGGGGAGTTTGTTGAGTCATTTTGGTCCACGGTAGAAGAGGGATCTCTGGGCCTGTGCTGTTCACTTAAACAGCACCACCAACCCTCCTTTCACTGCATTCCAAGTCCTAATGGTAGGTTGGGTGGTTTTGAAGAGACAGGAGGTTGAACCTGGGGTAAGTCCTAGCATTGAGTTCTTAGCCAGTAGGCACGTTTGGTATAGAACCTTATCGTGGAGAGGGAGCCAACCCATCTCTTGTAAGAGGGCACAAGTATATGTCCAGTGATCATCCCCCAGAGCTAGGCTACAGCTTTGTTTAGTAGGGTTTTAACCCTTTTGAGGGCAGTATCAGTACCCGTGCCATAGAGGACTAGGCCGTAGTCGATGACGACACGGGGTCAAAATGTGGCACATCAGAATGCTGTACGACTTAATTGTGTGGTGCGATTTCTTGTTTTACTTTGTTCTGTTGGGGGCTCTGCACCCTCCATTAGGGGGCTGTGCCCCAGATCTACTAAGATTCTAACTCTGGGAGGTCCAACACATGGATCGCACAGGTCCGGGTTTCGCCATAATGGCATACGCTATTAAGCGTACAATATTATGACCCGGTATGGTCGATGACGGATAAGACCAAACAGCTTGTGATCAGCTTCAGGGCTTCTGGTGTCACAGACTGCCGATGCTGGTAGAGGATGCCAAGCTTTACATTGGCTGTTTTAAGAACATGGTCGACATGGTTTCCGAATGATAGGGTGTCATCAAGATGGACCCCAAGATATTTGAAGGTACTAACTTGTTTCAGTGTGTCACCTTTGAGACTCTAGACCTGTAGCGGCCCAAACTTCTTTTTGTTCTGTTGAACAGAGGAGCATGCTCTTTGTTTTTTTTATAATTAAGCAAAAGTTTGTTACTGGAGAACCATTTTTCTAGGCTGTGGAAATTGTCTTGTAGTGCAGAGGAAATCTTGGCCAGGTTATTTCATTTAACAGAGATGACTGCATCATCTTTCTGGTCTCTTGTCCCCTCACAGTCCTTCCTTCAGCTACCTATCCTTCTCCCCATACCCCTGCTGTTGCCATGCCAGCATTCTCTCCAGGTAGCTAGAAAGACAAAACACTCACTCCTGCACCAGAACTTTTCCCATGCATTAGCCTGCTTAGTGGTCCACTTCCACTTCTCACTGGTTCCAAGAGCAGGCAGAATCTCAAAAAAGATTACCCTGCACGCCTTTTCTTTCAGAAACATCACAAGTGTAGTTCAATGAATGACTTTCTTATGTCCTCCTAATATCAACAGTCTTTCGACATCTACATTGCTTGCCCTTAATAACAGACACTTAACATGCTCCATCAGGCATATAAACCACCTTAGCTGAGCTACCATTATGGTGCAGAAATGTCTATTTATCCATACCATAACCTTAGCTATAACACTCACAGTGGCTATTATAAATTTCCTTTTTCTGGGTCTTCCCACCACCATCCAAGTCACCTGTTGCTCCGCCTAACCTGGCCAGACAGAATCTGACATCTTTTGCTGGTGTCTACTGACAGTGGTACTCCATTGTGACCATGCCTGCTACCTCCCATCTCCATGATATATCCACTATCCCTCCCTACATTGCAGATTACAGTTTTGCCTTCTTGTTGCCTATAATTTGTTCTCTACCAATTGTTTCACCCTGATCTATTGACCATATCTACAGCACTCTCCCCTGCAATGATCCAGGGTCCACAAACAACCCTAGAGAACCTAACTGAGCAATGTAAAAAAAAAAAAAAAAAAAAAATTAACTGTACATAGTAACCAAGAATATTTTGTCTTAATGTAATGCTTGCCTAGTAAGCAATGTACAATTTGTCTTTAATATGTCTTAATGTAATGTTTCCCTAGTAAGGAATGTACAAATTGTCTTTAAGCTATGTATGTATGTACTGATGTGGAGCCTTAGCAAAGGAGTCATCGACTCAAAGGATTGTAATTCCGAAATTTGAATAAATAAATAAATAAAATTCTATCCCCATCTTCCTCGGCTACCTGCTCACCTTCTTGCATCCATTGGTACTCCAAATACCACTGCAGCCTGGAAATACATGCTATGAGACAATTGACTACCACATAGTGGTTTTAAATTTATCTCCCCCACACGATCTCCAGAAGCAGGATGGTGTACATTGCACTGCCCTGGATCGACACCAGATATGCTTCCTCGCAGTATCCTGGATGCTAGCATCTGCCAATATTCTTGTCCCCTCACAGTCCCTCCTTAAGCTACCTATCCTCTTCCCCATGCCCCTTCTGTTGCCACTCCATACTGGCAAGATGTCTCTTCAGAGCAACATTCAGCTTACAGTGGCTACTAATGTGTCCTCTTGACTCCTGCAAGTAAGAATGCATACATTTTGCAGCCCTGACAGTATTCCAAGGATGCTTCCATCCTCCTCAGTAATCTGTACTGTTAAAAACAGTTGCTAGCCCCCTGGATCACACCTCTTCTGTGCAGTGCAGCTTCATCCAACTGTGTGCATTATGACTATTTGCTGCTGTGACAGCTTGCCATTGGTTCACAAACTGTCTGACTCATAAGGCGGCTTGTGCCACCTACCATTTAACACCTTGATGAAAGCACTGTAGTTCCTTCTGCAAAATAGTCATGGGTTCTAACAGCTAGGTTCTGCTTGAACTTTCTGGTTATTTTGTGTGCACTTCACCTGATTGTCACTAATGTTCTTGGGCCCTTACATTGAAAACAAAAATATCCAGTCCAATTATATTAAAGCAACTGATGATACTGCTGCATTAATATACTACGCCTTAGCTCCTAGAGTCTTGCTAGCCTATTCAAACTACCCATCCACAGGTTATAAATGTGTCCCTTTATAAACTATACAGTGTTCACATCTGTTGAAGTAAACAGACATTTATAAGTCATGTGGAATGGTGTGCTGGTACAGGGATGCCAAGCATCAAAGTATTTGAAATCTCACTCCTGTTACAGCCATCAGTGCACTCAAATTTCCACAACAACAGCCACAAAACAAGATTTTGGGTACCAAAGAAAAATCTTGATAGGCATGGCATGGCAAATGCTTTGATTGGATAGTTTCCTAAATTAAAGCTTCATCCTGCTTGATTGGACTGTTGCCAGAATTATAGTTTTACCCTGACTAGGGCATCAAAAAATGGTGCTGGGTACCAGGCTCTAATTGAAGAGTGAGGATGCTGGACACACAACACAGGTGATAGATGAGCACCTTCCCTTTAACGCAGCAGTTTATATTATTTCTTTCTAACAGTACAAGTGAATCACATCATTGCTATATCTTTGTTGTCTACGTCAGTATATAGTTTGTTTTTTAAATCCTCTTGCCCAGCTGCTCCATCCTTGCACAGTCCCTGCTCCCAGCCCCTTCTTTGTCATCCATGTCTGTTACCCTGCCATGTCCTACCTATGGACTTACTCCTCCAAGGTGCGGTGGTGGGGAGTTGTCCAGGGTCCCTACTGACTTCACAGTTCTGGGGGCAGGTGAGCAATCGGCAGGTCAGGGCCTGTGAGGCCGGTGGTGCATCATCATGCAATGATGCAGGATCTGTTTCCACTTTTTCTGATCCCGTCCACTGGAAGACACTACACATGCTTCTAGCCAATCGATATCTACCCCCACCTAACTAGTGACTCAGCCTGCACAGCCACCTGTGATCACCCAGGTAGCAGTCGCATGGAAGTAGCAGGATCTCTCCATCCCTGGAGTGCACCCTCTGGGAATCTTGATCCTCCTGCTCCAGCTGGCCCCCAATGTCCCAAGATTGCTTCTGGTCCTGGGCTCATGTCAGCACTGCATGCAGTAGCAGTACATTTGGCTGCTCACATAATTTGCCCAGCTAGCTGGGTGTCATGATCCACTAAGGTGATTGGGGCCTGTAGTACCCTAGTAGGATGGCTCTCATGACCCCTTCTGGTTTGAAACAGATGTTCTCCATATCCTCCACAGTGACATACTGGTTATGATGACAGCCAGTCACCCTCCTTCCTGTCATCCCATACTGCAGGTATAGTCTGTTTCACTCAATCTTGATGTTCCAGTCTTGTCCCACCACCCAACCCCCCACCACCACCACTAAGTTTTCATCTGGGCAACTAAGTCCTTCCTTCAAAGTGCATTAGGCCCTCATTCTAATGCATTTTGCTGGGCTTGCTACTCATGTTGGCCAGCACACAAGTGAGGATCAGTTTCTCTTTATGCCTCCTTGACCCCCATTTAGTCTGTGCTCCTCGTGCAAAAATGTTCTGCTGTGCAGACAGGTCATCTCCCCAAGAATAGAAGTTGTTAAAAGTTAAACTATGTGCGAACCTATTACAATATTATTTTACTATAATAAGTTAATATTTCCCAGTGGAACCCATTCCATCAAGTCATGACAGAAAATAATTCCTTTAATCCTGTGCACCTTCCTGGTAAAACAAACTAGATAAAAAAATAAAACAATGCAGGTAATCTACAGCTCCAAAACTATTTTTCTTACTTCTTCTATGGGTAGATCTGCAGCAAACACCCTTACCTAGATTGCCATGTTGTAGTTGGTGTTCTGTGGCGGAACTGGGTCAGTATAGCACAGACTAAACTGTGCATGAAGAACCATGAAGTCAGTAGTACGTGTGGTATGAGAGTGACAGGGGTATATGAGCGATACGACTATGTCACTACCCCCAGTCACTCCGTAGCAAAGAGGAAGTGACTGTAACCACTGTTGGTCGAGTGTTTGGTTGCAGCGCTCCTGTGGTGAAGCAGCTAGAGCACCTGATGCAGCAGTAGATGAGGGTGAAAACAAGGGTTTGAAACCCTGCTCTGGAATTTTTTTTTACATTCCAACTGTGCAGCCACAGCTAAGTACTGCAGTTGGCTTTTTAACTTGCCCCACTGTCCACGCCCCCATGGAGTTGATTATATTTATTTTGGGGGTGTGTGGGGGCAAAGCCCCCTGCAAAAAACAAACTGCAGGATCGGGTGTGATGCGTGCATGTGTGGATGGCATTATGTGCTGTGTTGCTGCTCGCCATTTTCCATACCCGGGTGTGACGTGTGCAGTTTTGTCCATGACATCATGACCCTGTGCTTTCTGTGGTTATAAAAGTGGGCAGTCCGGTATCACAGGGTCTGTAGCATGTCTTTAACATCTAAGTCTTGCAGTAATTTTAACAATTGTCTGCTAATGTCTTGCGCACTTTCCTCATGTTAGTACCTCAACCAAATTAGACAGTCATGTGGGTTTTTTCTTAAATACATGTTACACATATTCATTAGCAAACTACTACTACTTAAGTATACTTGCTGTTGTCCCCTGGACCACTGTGCACATCTCTACCGTTTAAGACATGTGTGTGCATGAAAGAAGTAGTAGTGCATGAAACAGGACGATGTTACCTTCCAGAGCATGTCTAAATGGGGAACAGGAAAGTCGTAAACATGAGGGAGTGTTGATTTTCTGCTGCTCAACATCAGTAAATACCAAGCCATAAAACCCTGAGAACAAAATGTCAGTGTACAATCTGAACGACTTATACAGAGACAGTGTGTAAAACTGAATGTAATTAGATGGAAACATTAAAAACTTCTAATGCTTCCTGATTACATACAGTACCTTTTTAAACTACTTTCAAAAGCATCTATATTACACCAGCAATTAAATAAAATTGGATAAACTGGGTACTGTATGTTGATGTTTTTGTTTGTTCTGCCAGCTGAATTATTTTAAAATAGTAATTACAGTAGTAATGATGTTTAATAAGTAGTATAAAATCAGCCTTTTCTCTGCTGTTTCCTATTTCTCTTTGTGTGTCATCTGTACCCTAGGCTACACTATGACTAATAAAGACAACTGTATTTTGCAGCAATTGTGATAAAGTAAGCCTAGCACCATCTAGTGGTCAGAGCCATTAGTAGACAAGAGCAAGAATGCGATGCATGTGGCTTCTTCAATAGAGTTATATATCTACAGTATTCTTTGCTTGGTTACTTTCTATTTCTGATAGGAAAGGAACTATATTAATTATGACAAAAGTTAAAAATATAACAGATTAAATTCTGCTATTGGTATCAACTTAAAGTTCTCATAAAGTAAGCAAACCACAATCTTCTTTTAGATCTTCATTTTCATTATATCTGATTAGTACAACCAACCCTTCAATGTAGCAAGATAAGAACCAAAATCTGCATTTATCCACTTAAGGAACACCATTATGATTGATTTGCATTCTGTAATCAAACATTAAAAAATGACTAGTAACATTTTTTTATCCATGTATATTAGTTTTCTTTAAAATATTCCCTAACATAGATTCTGCTATCCATGCTACCTTTTTTGTAGAACATACTCACCCACACCTTTTATATTACTTACCCCTGCTCATGCAGCGGGCAAACTGCTTTCTCCTTCCTCCTCCCCTCCCTTTGGAACCTGCTCTCCCCTTTGTCGATCCTCGTCCCTTCAAACACTAAAATGCCTACTAGGCTCTGTCCTCCCCTCCCTCCCTCCCTCCATGTATCTGTCATCCCTTCCTGATCCCTGTGTTCCTTTAATCACCCACTTCTAATCTCCCCCCTAGCCAATGACTCCTCTTCCCTGGCATTCCCTGAACTCCTTGCCCTCAATCTGCTTTCTCGAGACTTAAACTCACCTATTCTCATCTACTTGTTTTGTACTGCCTACTCATGTATAGTGTCAGCATCTTAGCTCATTTGCAACCCTAGTATATCCACCAGTCTATATTGTTGTCTATTGTGTTTTTGTACTTGTATTTTGCACTTTTTGCACTTTTGATGGCTGTAATTGCCTGTATGCATACTTCCATCCCCTTCCCCTGGGTCACACCAGAAAACGAGCCTCAGCTTGGTGTGCTTCTCCCAGTTACCTAACTTTTAAATAAATAAATACTCAGAGCTTATCTACACAGCTCAGGGTACCTCAATAATACAAAAGATTACCTGTTAGAGCCATGCTGCATTTACAACATACAGAGAAATAAATGCTACAAAAGGATAGTTTACATGGAAATGATATCATTGGGGGGGCTAACTATCTTGTGAATCACAAGCCCAAAGCCACAAGCCCCCCCCTCAGTGGTACTAGGTCATGGCTACAAAGCCCTTTTCTAGTGTTTATTTTATATAATACATGAGGTTGGATAATTTTGTGCAGTGTTTTCTGGTTTTTGTGGCTTTTGGGTATGATTAGTGTTTTCCCATAGCATCGAGATCCTCTGTAGTGTAGTGGTATATAAGGGTGTTGTGTTTTAGTGATTGTCTGCATTGCTTTGTTTTTCATAGTGTACTGAGGTACACACATGCATTTTGTATGTACATGCACTTGTGTTCCACGTATTAAAGGGGGTGTGCGTACAAGGTTGAGGTAGATGTATCTGGTATTAGCAGAAGATAGTGATGCTCTTCCCTGACGTTGTTGGCAACAGCAAGTAACTAAGACAGCTAGTTAACAATGTGTCATTTCAGTGAATGACTGAATACTGAGGATGATTATGTAGCACAGAGCAACAAGCTGTAAATAAACTTGTTTCATCTATCAGACCTATGTTTGATTCCCACAGCCTCAATATGCATGCTGTGTAACCCTGAGCAAGCCATGTAACCTTTGTGTGTTCTTGGGTTGCTCCTGAAAAGCAACATTGTGCCTAGCAGGCCATACCCCATTACTACAGAATTAAAAAAATATGAAAAAAACAACAAATTGTATGTGATTTTTCTTCTTCTTTCTTATTTTCTTAGTTCCTTGTATAGCTTATTTCTACAGGTATAGTACTGCTACTGGATAACATTGATCTCTGAAGGCATGCAGTGGCATGAGGTAGATGTCCTGCATATTTATTTCAAGAAATTTGAGATGCTTCACTTTGGCAGGACTTACACAAGACTCTTCTCTTTGACTATTCTCAGACAACACAGAACACACATTGCATAACAAAACAGAACAGGGGCATGTCAATCAGAATATTGCCACTCATGCCATCGCAGGGTAGAGCAAGGTTTCTCCCACATGACAAGTAAGGGATTAATCCCAGGATAAAAGACTAGTATGTACTTGTCTAGCATGGGACAAGACTTTATATAATGATTCTTGCTTGTTGTTCAGTGGCGATGATGAGTCTTGAATGGTTGTCAGCTGTATAACTTTTAAACTGTCATGCAAAGAGACACCTTTTTACCATCTGCTAGTGTTCTTGAATCTCTAGATGGGCTCACATAACAAAATTCTGTTCTCCTGATCCTCTTCCTCTTCCCAAGTGTTGTTGCCAACACCAGCAGTCAAGCTGTGCAACCTATGCAGCTCTTTCACCTCCATTTAATCGTATATGGCATGGAAAGGATGAGAAGGGACTTGGCAAGGTTGGAGGAATGGTCAGAAGTATGACAGCTAGGATTCAATGCAAAGAAGTGTAAAATAATGCACCTGGGAAACAAGAACCCAGGGGAAGAATACACAATGGGGGTAAGGTAGTAACAACAACAAAAATGGAAAGGGACCTGGGAATAATCATATCAGATGACCTTAAGGTTAGCAAGCAATGTGAGAAGGCAGTAGGGAGGGCTGGGGAGATACTGGGATGTATAGGGAGAGGCATCACCAGCAGAAAACAAGAAGTTGTTATCCCTCTGTACAGACAGATGGTGAGACCCCATCTGGAGTACTGCGTCCAGTTCTGGAGACCCAATCTCCTCAAGGATATAGACAGGATGGAGGCAGTCCAGAGGAGGGCAACTAAAATGGTGCAGGGTCTGCAAGAAAAGCCATATGAAGAGAGACCAAAGGAGCTTAATATGTATACTCTTGAGGAAAGGATGGAGAGGGGGGACATGACAGAAACTTTTAATTACCTCAGTGGAATCAACAAAGTCCAAGAGGGTAGCATCTTTCAGAAAAAGAGATGTGCAAGAACAAGGGGACACAATTTGAAGATAGAAGGGGGACAGCTCAGGGGCAATGTGAGGAGGTATTTTTTCACAGAGAGGATGGTGAACACATGGAACAGCCTTCCTGAGGAGGTTGTAGAGTCTAAAACTGTGGGAGAATTCAAGAATGCATGGGAGAGACATAAAGCAATTCTTGTGGGGGATAGGAAGAAATAGGCTGTTGGTTAACTAGGATCTGCAGCTTATCCTGTAGGTAAGGAAATGGGCAGACTAGGTGGGCCAAGTGGTCCTTATCTGCCATCAAAGTCTATGTTTCTATGTTTCTCTTTTTTTAACCTTATCTTTATTCCTCCTTACCGCACCTTCGCTCCACTCATTCAGACACACTCAATTTTTGCCATCCACATGTTCCCACAGTGCTCCCAGGAGTCTGTTCCTAGAGTGGTCACCTGCTCAATGGATCCCTAGGTATCCCGGTACACCCACCGGGTGGGATGGGAAGAAACTGCCCAATCCTTCCCCTAACAACAGCAGAGCTGGTGATTCATATTGGAGTCTGCCCTGGTGAGCGCCTGATGATGCGGTCTGGCATCAGAGGAGTCATCACCTAGGAGTGATGGGCGCCATTTTCTCCTGTTCTTCCCTATTACCTGCAGTGCTGGCACACTGGAAGAGCCAATGAGGAGGCATGCGTGCACACGCCGCTCCTCCCTGGGCTCTCGGCTAGTACTGTCCCTTCCCATTGTGCGTCCTGACCCGCATCACCATTCCCGGGTTCACCCAGGAGGTGGCGATATAGCAGCGGGACAGACTGGTAACCCTCCCCAGAGAGGGAGAGCCACTGTTGGGTGCTCAATCCCTCTCTTCCCTTGCTGACTCCTGATGGCCCTGGCTCATTCCCAAACCCGGGTTGCCGGTGTAGAGCGAGGTGTGGTGTCCAGTGCCTCAACCCTCAGCGCCACTGGGCCGGCATTTCTATGTTTCTACATGCCCCTGTGACCTGATTCAGTAGTTTCTCATTTCAAGTGTTCAAGTTTGTGTGACCTAGTCCAGGAGTCTTTTTTTTCAAATGTCCAAGTTGGCACTAAAAGAAAGAACATGTTCGATCAGGCACATAAAACATAGCTCTACTATTGATACTGGTCCACACTGTTCAGTTGAGAAACTATCATTAAGTCTTGAATTTGTATGCAGGCATTGAGTAATTGTAATGATGCCTCTTGGCTACTCAGTTCTTTTTAGCAAGCAAGGATTTGTCCTTCTTTGACACTCACATGTCCCACTGTGGCCCATTCCTTGCAGACTCAACATTTCTTTTTCTGGGACTTACCCCTCCACAGTCTTCAGTAGTTTACCTCCATTGTAGTGCCATTGACATTTGCCAGACTCCTCTGGCACAGGATTGAGTGGTGCAGGACACCCAGTCCATGGTTCAGGACCTATGGAGGACCAGACCATCACCTGACCATGATCAGGGATTTCCCATCTGTTTTTCTCACTGGGAACATTGCCTTGCAAAGATGCACTATGCTAATGTATTCACATGTGCACAGCCGTGTCAGTGTCAGGCAGTGTCTCTCCTGCTCACAGTGGCTCCACGTGGCAAGCACATTCTGGAGCATGCTGTCCTCTCTCCCTCCCCTAAGAAGGATATCTGTACCACTGATGTTGGATCTTCCTTCCCTGAGCAGGTCCATGATGACCTGAGCATGGCTCTGTAGCAAGGTTGCTGGTATCATGAGCGGTAGTACTACCACTATGCCAGTGAGACAGCCTGGCATCCCTGTTACATAGATACATAGATACATAGACAGTGTCGGCAGATAAGGGCCTATGGCCCACCCAGTCTGCCCATTTAAGTTTGTAAGTTCACTTTATGTTTTCCAGGAAGTCTGTGGCCCCTTACCTCTGACCTCCAGAATGCCTTTATGTCTATCCCATGCATTCTTAAATCCCGTGATTGTTTCAGCCCCCACCACTTCCTCTGGCAGGGTGTTACACTCGTCCACCACCCGTTCTGTGAAGAAATTCTTCCTCACGTTTCCTCTGAATCGTCCTCCCTCCAACTTCATCCCATGCCCTCTAGTCCTGGAACATCTTTTTCGCTTAAAAATAGTGCATTCCTGCACCATGTTCCTCCCTGTAAGATACTTGTATGTCTCTATCATATACCCTCTCTCCCTCCTCTCCTCCAGGGAGTACATGTTCAGTGCCTTCAACCTGTCCTCATAGGACTTGTGATGCAATCCATGCACCATCTTCGTTGCCCTCCTCTGAACCTTCTCTACCCTGTCTATGTCCTTATGTAGGTAAGGTCTCCAGAACTGCACAGTGCACTCCAGGTGCAGCCTCGCTAGTGTCTTGTATAGTGGAATTATGACCTCCCTTTTCCTGTTGGTGATGCCCCTGCCTATGCATCCCAGCATCCTATTTGCTTTACCTGCTGCCTTGTCACACTGTTTCCCTACCTTGAGGTCATCAGAGATGATAACCCCAAGATCCCTTTCCTGCTTGGTGCATGCTATATCCTTACCCCCCAACTGATATATTGTGCCAGGGTTTTTGTTCCCCATATGCATTATCTTGCACTTCCTTGCATTGAATTACTAATTAATTGAATTACTGTTCTTGCTGTAACTCTTGTCAGTGTTTCTATGACCAAGAACAGAAGCTAAAGATAAGCCAGCACAAGTCCTGTACAGGCCATCAGTGAGCTCACTCTTTGAGCCATACCCTGAGAGGGTTAAAAGACAGCAGACACCATATTACCAGCATTCAATGCAGCATGCACATCTTGTGTGAACCTCATCAAGGCTGTCATGGCACTATGTTTAGGTTTAAAGCCATGTTGCACATTAGTCAAGATTCCCATTTTATTTAAATACTCTTGTATCTGTTCAATGCAAATTCATTTAAGTACCTTGACTTATTGCCAAGGTAAAGCAATAGGCCTAAAATAATTAATGTTTGTTGAATTATCTGATTTAGAAATGGGAGAACTAATGGCCTGCTTCCAAAGAGTAGGAATAGCACCTGAGTTTACCACTAAATTATAAATTTTACAAATGGGTATTGTGCCTAAATGAGCTACCAGCTTTACCACAGAAACACAGTAACATAGAATGAGTCAGCAGAAAAGGACTGGTAGGCACATGTAGCTGGCCCCATGTTCCCTGCCTAGCACTACACCCCGGACTGTTTTTCTTCACAGGTGTCCCTCCTTCCTTCTTTACCTCTGTTTATTATATCATGTGCCTGTACCACACATGCTTGAAGCTCGCCACTGTCTTAACCCAACCACCTCCTCTGGCAGGCTGCTCCAGGGGTCCACCACCCTTTCTGTGAAGAAGTGTTTCCTCACATCCCTCTTAAACTCCCCCCTTAAGCTTCAAGGTATGCCCTTGTGTTCTGGCGCTCCTCTTCCTATTTAAGAGACCTCCCACCTTGTTCACCCCAATGAGGTACTTATAGGTCTCAGTCATGTGACTGTCCCCTCTCACTCTCCTGTCCATTCCTCTAGGGAGTACATGTTCTGCTCCTGCAGCCACTCCTCGCATGGTTTCTTGTGCAGACCACTAGCATTTTAGTAGCCTTCCTCTGGACTGCTTCCACCCTGTCAATGTCCTTGTAGAGTTGCAGCCTCCAGAACTGGACACAATACTTCAGGTGGGGTCTCACTAATGTGAGCAATAAAGGTGCAGCACCACCCTCCTTGTCCTATTAGAGATCCCTCTTCCTATCCGGCCCAGAATCCACTCACTTTACATGCTGCCCTATCACACTGCCCTGCTATGCTGAGATCATCAGATAAGATCATCTAGGTTCCCTTTCTTGCTTGGTAACTGTAAGTGCCCCCCCCATCTTATACGCCATCCCCAGGACTCCCCACCCTAGGTGCATGACTTTGCACTTTTTGGCATTGAAACTCAGCTGCCACTTCGAGACCACTCTTCTAGTTTCTTCAAATCGTTTTACTTTCTTTCAACCACCTCCTTGTGTCAGTCCTGTTGCAAATTTTTGTGTCATCTACAGAGAAACACACCTTCTCCTCCAGTTCTTCTGCAATCACTTACGAAGACACTGAAGAGGACAGGGCTCAGTACTGATCCCTGGGTACTCAACAAGTCACTCTGCCATCCTCTATCTGACTGATGTTTACCACTATCCTCTCTTCCAACCAATTTGATACCCAGCACACCACATTTTCTTCTGCACCAGGCTACTAAGTTTCTTTATCAGCCTCCTGTGTGAAGTAGTGTCAGAGGCCTTACTGAAGCCCAGGTGGGTCACATCCACTGACCTTCCCTAACTGACTTCCCTCATTTTCCAATCAAAGAAATCTATGAGAGTTGTTTGACATGAACTCTGCCGTGCTGTCAGTGGTCCTGTAATCCATGTGTCTCCAGGTACTGTATCAGTCTCTCCTTCAGCAGGGATTCCATTGACTTCCCCACCACTGATGTGAGACTGACTGGTCTATAATTATTGGCTTCCTCCCCTACTGCCTGTCCTGTGCAGAGGGAACACATCAGCCCTCCTCTAGTCCTTTGCAACCACTTCTGTTTCCAATGAGGTGCTAAATCGCATTGCCTGTGGGGCGGCTAGCATGCTTAGTTCTTTAAGTACCCTTGTGTGAATCCTGCCTCTCCCCATCACCTTATTTTCCTTAAGGACTTTTCACTCATGGCAGATTCTCTGTTTTTTGAATGGACTTGTGTCCACTCCCCTAGTGTCTGTTAATACATGACAGCCTGTCCCCACTTCTACTGTGAAGACTGAGCAGAAGAATTTGTTTAAAGTTTTAGCTTTTTCTTGGTCTTCTGCACATTCACCCTCCTCAGCTTCACTATACCACCCCTTGCCGTCCTCTTTTTCTCACTTTTCTGAAGAAAGTCTTATCCCCATTTTGACCTCCTGGGTGATCCTTTCCTTAGTTTGAGCCTTTGCTGTCCATACCCTTCTTCCTGCCTCCCTTTGTCTCAATAGATATACCTTCCTATCTGCCTCCATTTGGGTCTCCTTGAATTTCCTGAAAGCTGTTTTCTTCTCCTTTACTGCTCTAGCCACCTCCTTTGAAAACCACAGTGGCATATTTCTGCTCTTAACCTTGTTTATTACCTTTAAACAGCTTGCCTCTGCTCTAGTCATTCCTTCCTTTATTCTATTCCATTGTGTGCCCCCCATTCCATTCCATTATTCCCTTCCTTCAAGGTATTTCTTGAGGCAGTCTCCTGTTTCTTTAAAATCTGCTCACCTGAAGTCCAGGACCCTTGCCCTAGTGTGGTTTTTCTCTTACCCAGTCTGTATGTCAAACCACACAGTACGATGATCGCTTGAATATAGGGAGCTACCCACTGGGATGTCTTCAATGCTGTCCCTGCTTGTAAGTACCAGATCCAGCACAGCCCCATTGCTAGTGGGATCTGTCACCAACTACTTGATAAATTCCTCTTGCAGGAGGATAGCTCCGCTCCTGGTTGTACCTGTGGCCTGGATATTGCAGTCCACATCCAGTAGATTACAGTCACCCATAATTATTACTTCCCTTTGTTTGCCATTTTGGCTATGGCCTCCTGCAAAACCCTGTTCATATCCTTCCCCTGAGCTGGTGGCATGTACACCACCCCATGTATAGAAAGGCCCCGACCCTCTATCAAACCCAATTCAAAGATCCTCTAGACCCTCCTCCCCACTATGATCTTGTATTTTGGCTGCCTTAATACCTTACTTTACATACAAAACCACACACACCTCTTTTCTCCCTGCCCTATCCTTTCCATATGTGTTGAACCCTGATATGATCACCTCCCGGCTGTGGTTGTCAGTGCACCATGATGCTGTTATGGCCACGAGATCCAGGTCTGCCTCTGCAATGGTAACATCATGGTCAGGAATTTGTTTCCCAGGCTCCTTGCATTGGTGCACATGGCTCTCCACTCCCTTTGTCCCTCCCTGCCACTGCTTTGCCCTCCCTTCCTAAGTCCTTCCTTCACCTTTCCTTTTTCATTGATAATGTTCTTTTTTTTTTATTCTTCCTTTACCCCCCATCACTAATAGATTCCTCTGCTTATTTCTACTTCTCAGCACTCACCTTCATCTATCGTCTACGGTGTTCCACAAACTATGCCCCTGATGATTGATTCCCCTACTAGAAGTTGCTTTCTCTTCTGATGGGGTCCTTTTCCTCCCTTGTTGGGGCCTCCATTCTGAAGACCCCCCCACATCCTCTCTTGTCACTGCCACAGATGCCTCATCTTGGCAGTCCCATCCCACTAGAGGGATGAAAAAATTCTTTAGTTGTACAGGCTAAGGAATTTGTTCCCTTACCTCCACCCCCACTCTCCCAGGACCAACCGCAATCCAGCTTGTCCTCATTCCAGGCACCCTTTGGGGAATCATTGGTGGACCTGGTAGCACTTTGGTGGGGGAAGAGGCCCCCTGAATCTTAGCCAACTTGGCTCAGAGTCTGGAGACCTCCCCCCTCATCCCAAAGAGGTACACTCAAATGAGGTAGCACCTCAGTCCCCAGAAGATCTCCCTGAAGACTGCTGCTCCATATCCACTGCACTGTGCCGCTGCTGTCTTTTCCAAAATTTCTCCCCATTACCTTAAAAAGAATTTATACCCTTACCATAGATGAGATGTTTATTGATTTCCTTTTTTTGTCCTGATTACCCCCTGCTGTTATACCCTAGATAGGTACTAGTCTGCTTCTCTTTTGAGATTTTAAGTAGACGTCTGCTTGCTGACTCCCTTTGTTCCCTGATCCTAGATAGGGAGTTCATTGATTTCTTTCCAGAGTCCCCAACTTCCCTGCTTCCTTCTGCTGATGCCTGCTGATGTCTAAGATGCCAGTCTTTCACCTGTTCCACTCCTGTGCTGTTTCACTCACTTGCTGAGAAATGAACATGTGTGAGAACAGATTAGGAATGTCTGCTTTTATAAACCAGGTGGAACCTCTCCCAGGCTGGATCTCCTGAGTCAACTAGTGCCTCAAACACTACCTACAAATCTTTTTTTTCTCCCCAATTACCCTGCTGCTTTCAGTATGAAAAGAAATATAAATTTTAATATCCCATTGCTTGGTAGGGTTGGGGGCGCGGTTTCTGAGAGCCGCTTTAAGTAAACCTATCAAGTGGGGCCTCCTTACATTATCCAGGGCCAGCACAGGAAACTACAGTAGAATGTTCAGATAATGCACATAATTTCATGGAACATTAAAGGGGCCTGATCTCAGATTAAATGATACCAGATCCTGAAACATTTAGCCATTATGAGATGCCGCATAGCGTGTCTCCAGGAAACGTACCTGTTGGAGGCAAAGAACACCCTATTTCAATGGTGCTTTGTTGGCTCTGTATATACTGTGGGTAACTCATCCTCACAAAGGGGGGTGGTGATATTATTTGCCAAAGGGATTCAGTTCCAAGAACTGTACAAGAGTATAGATCCCCAGGGCAGGTATATTTTACTAAAAGGGGTATTAGACCATACCAAAATGTTGCTGGGGGTTGTGTATGGACCCAATAAAGACTCTCCCGAATTCTTTACCAATCACTCTAGCTCCTTTTAGTCATTTGCCCATCACATTAGTGGGGGACTGGAACCTTAGGTATGCTCCTCAGGTGGATAAATCTTCCAGCCGGGGAATTAGCCTATTCCTTGGGCAATGTTCCCTGCATGACCTCATGGACACTCTTGGTCTTTATGACCCCTGGTGTATTTTAAACCCTGGCACCAGAGAATATACTTATTATTCCCCATTTCACAAATCCTCATCTCGAATTGTCTTCTTTATGGTAAACCGCCCTGTTTTAACTGGTCTGGCTGGCTGTGGTATTGCACCCCGAGTGCTCTCAGACCATCTCCTATATGACTTGAAGGCACAGTTTATGCCACGTTTAAGAGACACACCATGTGGAAACTAAACACTCAACTACTCTCCATAAGGGAGGTGGTTACTCAAGTAAGTGACCTTATTTCCCAGTTCATGCTACAAAATGCAGGCTCTAACCCTGCCTTCAATCAAATATGGAGCTCTCTCAAATGTGTACTTAGAAAGGAATTTATTAGGCTTTCTGCTACTAGAAAATGGAAATGGGAGGCACTCTCCCAGTCCTTACTAGACAGCAGTAAGACACTTGAATCCTCCCTATCCCATTCTTCCTCAGATGAGGATACGTTATGTCTAGTATGTCTTTGGCATCAGTATGAGGAACTCCTGCATGAAAAGGCAGAATATGCATTATTTAAGACTCAAACTAAGTATATTGAGCAGGGAGGTAGAGCAAGCCACCTCCTAGCATTAAAGCTTAAGAAGCAGGAGGAGTCACGTCTGATTATCTCCCTGTCCTCTTTAAACTCTAATACATTGCTTACCCCCTCTAGAGAGATTGGCAGGGAGTTTGAGGCATATTACCCTCAACTTTATAGTCCTGCTACATGTGCTCCTTCAGTGGCAGACATACAAACATATCTTGCCCAAATATATCTCCCTACTCTACACCCCGACCAGTGAAGCTTCCTGTATAAGCCTATTACTATGTCAGAAATCGTGGATGCTATCCGTTCCTTACCTAGGGATAGGGCCCCCAGCCCGGATGGCTTCCCATCCACTTTCTACAAAATATTTGAGAAGGACCTGGCCCCCATCCTTCTCCAACTCTTCAATTATATATGCCAGCATGGCATCTCAGATCCTACTTTAATGGAGGCTACTATTATAGTACTGCCAAAACCTGGTAAACCTAAAAACAGAGTGCATATCTATCACCCTATTTCGCTAATGAATGATGATATAAAGATATTTGCCAAAAAACTGGCTACCTGTTTGGTGAAGGTTTGGGAAGTCTTAATCAGCCTGGAGCAGATAGGTTTTGTTAAGAGGCATTCCTCAGCAGACCACATCCATAAATTATCCCACATTTTCTCTGCATCCAGAGTGTCCAATCAGCCTATGGAGTTGATTTCCCTGGATGTGGAGAAGGCTTTTGACAGAGTCAGCTGGCCTTTTATTTTTGAAACTCTAGCTAAATTTGGCCTGCCTTTGGTATTCATAGGGTGGGTGCAGGCATTATACTCTCAGCCTAGTGCCAAAGTATACTGTAATGGTGTACTGTCTCCTACATTTCCCCTACAGTCTTGTACCAGACAGGGATGCCCACTATCTCCCCGTTGTTCAACCTTTATTTGGAACCCCTTCTTCAGCAGCTGAACTCTTCCCCCTCCTTAAAGGGCATGACAGTGGGTCCTCTTAATTTTAAATTGTCTGCAGACACGGATGGCATTCTTCTTCATGTTACTGACCCAGTTACCTCCATCCCAGCTGCATTAGATATTATTGGGAAATTTAGTTGTCTATCTAATTATAAGCTAAATTTGAATAAGACTGAGGTAATGCCTCTCAACCTGTATGTGCTCCAAGTGTACATTGCCTCTTTAGACATGACTTGGTCTCCCCAGTTGAAATATTTAGGTGTTATTTTGGCTCCCACACATTCCCTCATGAAAAAACTCAACCTCGACAACCTCATGTTGACTATTAGACAGGATCTTGGCAGATGGTCCCTTCTTCATCTTTCCCTCCAGGGTAGGATTTGCATTATTAAAATGAATGTACTCCCCCATCTTTTCTAACCCATTAATATGCTTTACATGTTCCTTCCCTTGAACTGGTTCAAAAAAGTCTATGGGATTATCTCTAAGTTCTTATGGTACAATAAACTCCCACGGTTGTCTTACGTCCTACTGAGTGCCCCAAAACAGCAGGGTTTTCTCTAACATCCTAATTATTTTATATATTATCTTGTCAATCACATGGCTAAATATTTTTGCTGAGTAGCATCTCCTTCCCCCCACAGATGCCCAGAAGTATACCCTGGCATGACTCCAAATTGAAATGGCTCAAAATTGTCCCTATTTCCCTACTTTACACTGCGTCCAAGACTCTAACAGTATCTTTACGTAACACCACCATTTATACCTCCCTTAGGGTTCACAGCCAGCTATGCAAATCGCTTAAATATGAGCACCAGATAGATGTCTCCCAGCCATTATACGGTAATCAAAATTTTCATTTGAGAAGGCAAATGATGGTCTCAGGGGAGCTGTTTGCTGGTGAGCAGACAGAAGTTAGGGATTTGGTGTTCCACAGTAGTATTGAGACCACATCAGACTTATTAACGCAATACCGTATCCCTGTGAAAAACACACCTTTGCAGTATATCAGATTCGTCACGTGTTAGTTAAATGGTTTGGTCTGTTTTCATGGAATATTAATCAAGCAGACACCCTCTTAGATTTCCATAATCTGGTCTGGCAACCCCATGCTGTATCCCGCTTAGCGCTAACCCTGTTCTCCAAAATATGCCCAGCTAATGTGGGCCAGACTTCCTATTGGACTACAACTTTCTCCACTACACCCTTTGTTTGGAAGAGGGTGTGGCATGATGTCTACAGATACATGGCCATTGACAGGCTACAGTTGACTCAGTTTTATATTCTGCATAATCTTTGTTTTATGCCGGTCAAAATGTATGGTATGGGAAAACTGCCTGGGATGGAATGTTTTAGGTGTGGCTTAGAACAGGGGTCACCTCTTCACATTTTTTGGGAATGCCCCAAGGTTGCTCCTCTCTCGGGTCTCATACAATCCAAGATGGATCCCCTGTTGGGGCTTCAATCCCTTTTTACACCACAAATTTGTATTGTTGGGGATTATTCCTCGATAACAGTAAGAGAAAGGTGGCATCACATAGCTCTTATATACCTATCTGTTTAAAAAGTGGTGCTGTGATACTGAAGGACCAATGTCTGGTATCCTGTTCAGAATGGGTAAATGAGCTGTTATATAATCTCAGGTTGGAGAAATCAGTTGCCAGTCTTCCGGGCTCTCTCAACAAATATAGGTCTAGATGGGAGAAATTGCACACCTTAATAGCACTCCCTCATATATAGAATCCATATAGATCTCACTGCCCTGGGGGTATGCCTTCCCCCCCCCTTTTACTTCCAGCAATATGGTCTCTCTCCTTCTCCCTTCTTTTTACCCTAAGTAATTATTAGATGCCTCTCCTCAGATATCATTGCGTGTAGTGTCAAGCTATAGACACTTTTAAGTCATTTTTTGTGAGGTCTCACCTATATTGTGGCTCTCTGGGGATTGGGTGGGGGTGAAGGGGGGCTGATTTTGGGGTTAGGGATGTGGGGGTGGGGGAGGAGTGGAGGGGTATCCACTGCTTAGTGCCCTGTATTTACTACTGTATTGCTTTCTATATCTGCCTTGTAATGTGTTTAAATGCTTATTGAAACTTTAATAAAACATATTAAATTAAAACAAAATAATGCTGTCTAGTAGTAGAAACTGTTAATACCAGTCAAAACAATACAGCCATCCAGTGGTAACCTTAGGAACAGCAAGTACTGTATCAAGTAGTGGAGCTCTCAACCTCCCAGTTAGGGAAAATATTACTTTAGCTGAGGAGCTAGACTACTACCCTTGGGACTCAGGGACCCTTGTAGGGATGGGATATCCAGTTCAAATAAATTCAGTATGTTCAAGAGCCCTCCATTTTAACTAACATAAAATTATCAGAACTTTTTTTAGGTTTTGATAATTTTTAAAACACTGATTTGTGCGCTTGCTATACTCCAGTAGATCCTTATCTACAAAGAGGGCTAGTGTTGGTGGGAAGATCCAGAATAAAACCTGGAGGTAGGGAAAGGACACAGTGAGACAGTTTTGTATTATGTTGCTGTACTTTTAGTGGTGTTATACAAGGTGTACTAACTAGGTATATGACACTATTTAGATTCACTGTAGTATCACTCCAAGTTAATGGTGACGGAACCAGGGCAGTGTGGGTAGTGGGTGAGCGAGTACCTTTGTTTAGTTGGTATTCCATGCAGCACACCTGCAAAGGATCATCAACTGAGAGTGGATGTCCCAGTCAGCAGGTGGGTCGACATGTGGATGTTTTTGCCTTGCCTTTTTTAATATCTATTCACTTTGTGCCTTTGATGGAAGTGCTTTACATAGTGGGGTTGGATTTTGTGTAAAGACTTGAAATATGCTGAATTTTTTGTTTTGTTTTGTTTTAAGAAAAACAAGCATAAATTGCTAAATCAACTGCTGCTGGTAACTTCTTACAACAAATGCAGTTTACAGGGATAAGAGAACTTGCAATGAACCATTTTTAAGAGAATGCTCTATTTTTTCTGACACAGAAAGTAAATGACACCTGAAAACATTATGATCCTGATTCTTTTGTTGTAATACAATTGCATGTGTTTATGTCTGTAACTGTACTTCTTGCAACTGTGAGTTAAACAAAAGAACCACAGCTGATCAAGGATACAGTGTCATGGGCAATTTGATTTTGCAATAATTTTCCATCAGTATATGGAATAAGGTGGCTTAATTCCAGCAGGTATTGAAGGTTGAGTATTGTGAACAGAGCAACAGGATCAAATGATAAGGCAGCATTTCCCCAGATATAAACACTCAATCATGCTTGCTTGGTCTCAGATGTTCACCCTCATACACCCCTTGTTAGGTGTGGAAACTTGGGAAGCATAACAATCTGCTGCATCAGTCACTTGTTAGTGAGAGAACAAAAATAATTGAGTTCGCTCCATACAAGCACTACATGCCTAGTTTGCAGTTTTGTTGGCATGGTCATGCAATGAGGCGAATATTGTGCATCATGCTGTGCAAATGCCATTTGTCCCAACCTGAAGGACTGTGCAAGTAGGGAAAACTTCATCAGCACCTGCAAACTTTGAAAGTCTACCCCCCTTCATAACCAGCACAGTTCGCTGTGTTATACTGTAGCTTTCTAGGTAATCACAATCCTAGTCAGATATGTACACACATCTGACTTTTACTTTGGAGAACAGACAGTTTATGCTGTGGTACCCCTTACGGTTCTGGTAGGCCTCCTCTTTCGTACTTGGTGTGAGTATGGGTACATGAGCGCAATCTTTCACTCCTACAGTGTTGGGCATGCCATACCTGTCCAGATATGCACCCTTGATGGCCCTGAGCTCCACCACAGTCACGGGGAACATGATGTGCCATTGCCTGTGGTGCACAAGGGCATCAGTTACCTGGTGCAAGGCCCTGGACACGGAGGACTGGCTCACACCTGTCATATCCCCCGTCACTCTCTGGGAGGTGCCAGTGGCATAGTATTGCAGTGCGCACTGCACCTTCGTCTCCACAGACATGGCCATGGAGCGCCTTGTGCTGGGATGGATGGCATCCTCCACAAGCTGACAGGTGAACTGTAGTGTGTCATGGTTGAGCCTGTACTGTTGCAGGATGTCCCTGGTGTGGAGGCTCCATGCCATGAGCCATGGCCTGAATACCCATTGGCATCTCGCATGGGCACAGCACTCCTCCAAGGAGTCCTTTATTAGGACCATGTGTAGCAGTGTCCCTGGGCACATCATAGTGCCACTGCCTGTTCCACTGTCCTTGTCTGCACAGTGGCATTTCAGGTCCACAAGTGATACCCGTGCATGCTGTGTGGAGTGCACATGTGTCCTATAGGGTGGGGCCTGCTCACATGGTGTGGGTGGGCTGGCCAGCCACTAGAACACCATAACTACACTCACAGTCATGGTGGTGGCAGCTTCACCAATGCCACAGTGCAAGGTGCGTGGCAGGCTAGCCCTGCCATGACACCTGTTTCATGTTGCTAAGGAGGTGTATCAGGATGGAGTACCAGCAGGGCCATTTGGGAGGTCATGGAACAGAGACAGGTAGGTATCACAGCCTGTTTATTGCCCATTTCAGCCCTGTACCTTTTGGGGTTGAGGGGGTTGTGGTGCTCTGAGTGTGCATCTCACTGTTCTGTTTCTACCTGTGCATTTTTACAGGGGGCTCGGTGGCATAAGGCCATGCTGGTGCTGGAGCTATGAGAGGTGGGTGGACGAGGCTCAGCAGTGGTAGTGACCCCAAGTCAAAGGCTGCCCAATGACATCCTACTGCAATTTGACCTGTGGCAGAGCACATCTGACATGATCTACAGGGATGATGAGGGGGACCTGTGGGCCATTCACTCCCCCCCCACAGATAGATGACCCTTGGTACCATGTGTGCGTGTGTGTGTGTGTGTCAGCATTGCACTGGTGGCCTGGCTGCATTTGCGGGTACTGACCTAAATCCCCTATGTCTGTTCTTGTCATTGCAGTACTACCGTGGACCCATCAGGGTCCTGATGTTGGAGGAACATGAATTGACAGATTTGCCCCCCCCACAGGAGGTGACCCCATTGACCAGCCCAGAGGTGGCCACAAAGGAGGATTCGTCCAACTGAGCTGGGGAACTCCCTGCACTCCTGATCTGTCTCCCCCCCGCTGTTGTATTGCCCAGTGTGGGTGCTGTGCTTTTGTATGCCATTAAAGGTGTTTGATTGAATGGCTCTGTGTGTGTGTCTCATTCTTTGCCCAGGCCCGGTGTGTGGGAGCAGACATGTGTGTGTGTGCGCGCATGTGCCGTGAATGTTGGGCTGGTTGTGCTTTTCTGACTGATACCTGTGTTGACACTGCCATGGGTGAGGCCTGTGTGCCACTGTTCACCGTGCTGGGTGTGCAGCATCGGCAGTGCCTGGTGGTTGGCATGCATGCCATGCTTGGTCTGCAGTCTGGCTGTTGATGTTGCACCAGTGTGTGGCACATGTTGCACATTCTGGGCACATGCATGACTATCCCCGCCATGCCATGTGTCACTGCATGCCTGTCTGGTGGGGTCTGCTGTCATGGGCATGGTCACCCCCATGCCGGCATTTTTTGCCAGACATTCCTGCTGTGTGTGCGGTGCATATGCCTCTTTATAGCTGCTTTCCAGATGTGTATTGCCTATGCAGGGCCATGACATGACATTCCAATGTATTGTATGTTGTGCATGTGGTATACAGTATGCTGCGTGTATGGCGTACATGGGAACACCCCTGCATGGACACGCATCCTCCATGACATGCTGCTGCACTCGGCACAACTATGCATGCCCTTACGCATGGTTCATGCATCCCACATGGTGGATGCATATGCAGCTTTGGTGCTTATGTGCCTCCATGTGGGACATACATACCGTGCGTAGGGTCATGTAGCCTTTGTGAATAGGGGCCCATTGTGTACATTGGGACTACCCCACACCTGAGGGACTTGGTGCTGACTGTTTCCCTTCAGTGTTTAAGATTGAATTTTATATGTTGTTTTCTGTAATACAATTCAGCTTTACACATTAATGTAATGTAGATGCAACTTGTATTGCCTCAGGAAGACTCTAAAAGTTCAGCAGCAGTTTAGCAGTTTTGCATTCTGTGATAACAAACACACACAAGCAAAAACACAGACATGCAGACTCAGCCTTTGGCATTCATTCCTCCACTCCCTTCAGCTTCACATGCACACACACACACACAAACTCATGACATATTCCTTCCCCTGAGCTCCACAACTGTCCCCCTCTCCCCACTTGATGAGGAAAACGTACCTCCACCCTTAGTAGCATGCACATTCCAACTCCCTCCCTCCAGTTCCATAGTGAAACTGTCCTTAAAATCAATAAGACAGTTACAACCAGCAGGAAAATAAATTACCCTTTCCCATGCTAGTTGTATTTCTAACACTTCCTCCACCCCTGTTTGACCAAGTGAAATGCATGAATAACCCCAGCACATCTATCCTTAGGCACACACCATCTTTTTGGCCACACTTTCCTGAAGGATATACACTGTGTTGTCAAATTTCTGTCTTTCAGGAACTGTAAAAGATTAAACACTCTATCTATGTGGCAAACAGCTGACCCTCATTGTTCATTTGTTCAATAATCAAAGAATGCATTGACGAATGATGTGCCCTGATAGTAACATCTAATTGGTCACTTTGTTAAGCCAATCAGATGTAACTACAGGGCATGTGATCTCTGAGTCATGCATTGATAAGTAAGCTGGTTAATGGGGAGACTCAACTGCTCACTGCAGCAAGGGGTAATCTTCTCTTTTACAGGTCCTGAAAGGCTGAACATTGACAACAGCAGAGTACATGTGCTTTGTGTGAGATGGGGAGGGTATTAGCTGCCAGCTGTTGGAGGTGTGAAGGTTTTCATATATTTCACTGACCCAAGAGAGTGGAGGGTGGGGTGGGTGACAGGAATTCAACTGGAGTGTGGGGAATATTGATTGGTTTTTCTGATGGATATGACTGATTTATTTTAAAGACACATTTATTGGCATAGTGAGGGAGGAAGGAGGTGGGTGCTAACATGGGTGGAGCGTACCTATTAAATCATCTGGTGTAGTGGAAGGGTATGGGATAAATTACCTCAATGGGTGGGGACATTTTTGCCTTTTTAGAGTTGATTCTTTGAAGGAAATCAAGTTCCAACAGTACTGAGTGGAGCCAAGGTATGGAACTGTAATTATTGAAGAGTAAAAGGCTCCTGTACTGTGCATGCTAAACAATGTACACACAGATGCTGCACAATACCAACACATAGATGCACACATGTACACATTAACTATCTACCTCAAAAAATAAACAAGCATAGCTAACACTATACACAAATTCAAAATTTTTAACTTGAACAGTTCCTGCACTATGGCCTCTGGAATTGGCAATATCATTTCTCAATTAGAAGTAATGTTTGCATCATGTATTCAAGTCTCAAGAACTTCATTCCTTTTGGAAACTCTATCGCTAACATCAGTAATGATATCTATTAATTTCTGCTGTACTACAGAAATCGTAGTGAGAATGAAAAAAAGTCCCACACTGGGGATCAAACACAGACCCCCTACCAACTACTGCAGTTGATTTAGTAATGAACCAGTAGTCAATTTGAAGTAATGTTCTCAAGTTGCTTTCAAACTTCTACTGTAAGTCTCAGCTGGAAATTTTCAAAGCATCAGTAATACAAAACTTCACATCTCACCGAAACTCTATCTCTAACATCAGCAATGACATCAAACACTTTCTCTGATGTTATAGAAACTGAATAGAAAGAAAAAAAATTCCACACTGGGGATCAAACCCAGTCCCCCGAAGAAAAAAAATGCCCCACACTGGTGACTAAACCTAGGCTCCCTACCAACTATTGCTTTGAAGTCTATAGCTATACTACTGTACTTAAAGGTGTAGTGCACTCAGATTTTGCAAAACCATATGTTGTGCAGAATTTTTTGATTTATGGGTGAAGTCCTAGTGTGTCCTTCCCTCTATCTGCTATTAAGAGTTTTTCCTAAATTAGCCTGCTAGTTTTATGGTAATTTTATGACCCCTGGGGATCTCCATCTCAGCCAGTTTATTGCTTTTCTTGTACCTACAATGCATCCTGTCTCATGTGACAGTGATATAGCAGAGACCATAGATTCAGCAGCAATAACTGCTTTAGAATCAGTTCACAACAGCAGGGCTGTGTATCTTTTCTTATCCAGTAAGCATAAATAGCTACATTTACAGTTTACCAGATACTTGAGAGCTAACTGAGTGGGTTTTCTGTAAGAAAACAGCTAATAAATAGCTCTAATTAGTTATTTTTGTTTTTTATGTGTGTCAGGTCTAGTTAGCAGAAGTGTTTTGATTTTAAAACATTTAATTTCATCAAACTACACACAACCATAAAAAGCACATAAATCATCCCAGATCATCAATGCTGTAATTAGCAAAGACTCTAGCTGTTTTCCTACAGAAAAAAACCCTCAGTTAGCTCTCAAGTAGTTGCTAAACTGTAAATATAGGCACCAGCATTATATTATGTAAAACTGGCAGTTAGTGCTGATTTTGCTCTGTGACATGTTTTAAATTTTTTTGGGTTTACAAATATGAAGTTATTTTTTAAGAAAGTATTTATTTCTTGTTAAAGATAAAAGTGTGCATGTGTGAGTTATTTAATTAGGTTGGCAAATAAAATAAAAAAAAACAAGTGTTGTTTTATCATTTATAGTTTCAAGGCTGCAGATTTAAAATCAAAACACTTAACCCTACTAGCTGGACCTACCGACATAGAAAACAAAAATACTGAAGTAGAGCTATTTAGTAGCTGTTTTCTTACAGAAAATCCACTCAGCTCTCAAGTATCTGTTCAACTGTAAATGCAGTCATTTGTGCTCACTGGAAAATAAATGTTACACAGCTCTGCTGTTATGAACTGATTCTAAAGCAGTTCTTGTTGCTGAATCTATGGTCTCCTCTACATCGTTGTCACATGAGACAGAATGCATTGTAGGTACAAGAAAAGCAATAAATATGGCTTAGATGGAGATCCACAGGGGTCGTAAAACTACCATAAAGCTAGCAGGCTAATTTAGGAAAAACTCCTAATAGCGGACAGAGGGAAGGGCACACTTGGACTTCACACACTAATCGAAACACTCTGCACAACATATGTTTTTTTTTATTCTGGTTGTACTACTCCTTTAATAAAGCTCATTGACAGAAAATGCATGCTGTGTCAAAGGACATCCTGTACTGAGTGAAGACCCCCTCCCCCACAAATGGAATTAGTAATGTACCAGTCTGGCAATTTGAAGTAATGTTTCCCAAATTGCATTCAGACCTGAAATTCTCAGGTGGAACATTTCAAGTTATTAGCAATATAGTACTTTTGTCTTTGTTGAAACTCTATCACTAATATCTGCAAGGAAATCTAACATTTTCTCTCATACCACAGGAATTGTAGTGTGAATGAAAAAGCGTCACACACTGGAATCAGACCCTGGCCCCATACCAACTAAGGCTTGGTAGCTTTAACTGTACCACTGTAGAAAGGCTTTATGACAGGAAATGAATGTTGTGACAAAGGACATTCAGCAATGAGTGCAGATCCCCCTCCCCCACATACGCACATACAGAGCTGGAGTGGATTACTAACAAACCTGTCAGTCAATCTAAAGTAATGTTGCCAAGTTGCATTCAAACCTCAAAGTCTCAGCTTAACATTTTTAAGTTATCAGCAGCATTGAACTTCATATCTTGGTAACATCAGCAAAGACATCAAACAATTTCTCTCACACTACAGCAGTATGAAAGAAACAAAATGTCCCACATGGGGAATCAAACCCAGGCCCCCTACCCACTACTGCATGGTTGTCTGTAACTCTATCACTGTAATAAAACTCATTGACAGGAAATGCACAATATGGCTAAGGATATAAAACACTAAGTACATTACAAGTCACATTAAACTGTTCCACCAATGAATTGGTTTAGCATTGTTTTTCACAGTTGGCAATGCACTGGCAACTCATAGTGCATTATTTTTCAATGCTCAAGAGCAATGTTTATAAAATGTTTTTGCAACTCTTTTGAAATGTTTCTACAGTCCAGTCACAATGCAATGCAAATCTTAGTTTTAACTTTTAAGAAACTGTTTTTGCAGAGCTTTGTGCTATATCCAGCAACACTTATGCAACTCCATCAGAAATGCTACAGCAACTCATTGAAGGAACAGTTTAAAGTGACTTGTACTGTAAAACCTGGCAGCAGCTGCAGTGGATTTACTGATACACCTGTCTCTCAATCTGAAGTAGTGTTTCCCAAGTTGCATTAAAATCTGAAAGTCTCAGTAGGACTTTTCAAGATATCAGCAATATAGAACTTAAGATTTTGCTGACACTCTATCATTAACACCAGCAATGGTATCAATTAATTTCTCTCATACTACAGAAACTGTAGTGAGAATGAAAAAAAAGCCCTACACTTAGCTCAAACCCAGCTCCTTATAAACTACTGATTGGTGATCTGTAGTTCTACTGCTGTTCAAAGGGTTTGTGGCAGGAAATCCATGCTGTGGAATTCAGCACTGAGTACAACCCCCCCACACACACAAACACACACACACACAAAACTGCAGTGGATTTAGTCATGGACCCGTCAGTCAATTTGAATTAATGTCCCCAATTTACAGCCAGATCTCAGAGTTTCATTCAGAAATGTTCAAGTTATCAGCAATATAGAACTTCACATCTTTCTGAAACTCTATCACTAACATCAGCAAATGCATCAAGCAATTCCTTTGATACTACAGGAACTGAGAAAGAAAACAAAAATAATATCCCATACTGGGGATCAAACACAGGCCTCTTCCTAATACTGCCTGGTAAGCTGAAGCTTTACTGGTGTACTAAAGCTGATTTTCAGGAAATGCATACTGTGGCAAAGTACATCCAACAATGAATGCACCCCATAACAGCTGCTTTGGATTTCGAAATTCACATCTGTCAATCTGAAGTAATGTTTCCCAAGCTGCATTCAAACATGAAATTTTAAGCTGGAACTTTTAAAGTTATCAGCAATATAGGACTTTAGTCTTTGTTGAAACTCAATCACTAACATATGCAAGGACATCTAACAATGTCTCCCTTACTATTAAAATTGTAGTTAGAATGAAAAAGGGTCCCACACTAGGATCAAACTCAGGCCCCATTCCAACTGAGGCTTGATAGCCTTTAACTCTACCAAGATAGAAAAGCTCTATGACAGGAGATGAATGTCATGACAAAGGACAATCGGCACTGAGTGCAGATCCCCCCACACACAGCTGCAGTCAATGACTAACAAACTTGTCAATCAATCTGAGGCAACATTGCCAAGTTGCATTCGAACTTCAGAGTCTCAGCTTGAAATGTTTAAGTTATCAGCAACATAGAAATTCGCAACTTGGTAACATCAGCAATGACATCAAACAATTTATCTCATACTAAAGCAACTGAGTATGAAAGAAACAAAATCTCCCACATGGGGGATGAAACCAAGGCCCCCTACCCACTACTGCATGGTTTTCTGTAACTCCATCATTGTAACAAAGCTCATGGACAGGAAATGCATACTGTGGCAAGGGATATACAACACTAAGTAACCTAACAGCTGCAGTGGATTTACTAAAGCACCTGTCTCTCAATCTGAAATAATGTCTCCCAAGTTGCATAAAAATCTGAAAATTTCAGTAGGACTTTTCAAGTTATCATCAATATAGAACTTCAGATTTTGTTGAAACTCTGACATTAACATCAGCAAAGGCATCAATTAATTTCTCATACTACAGAAATAGTAGTGACAATAAAAAAAAGCCCTACACTTGGCTCAAACCCAGCCCCTTATAAACTACTGCTTGATGATCTGTAGTTCTACTATTGTACAAAGGGTCTGTGGCAGGAAATGAAAGTTGTGGAATTCAGCACTGAGTACAGACTCCCCCCCCACACACACACACACAACTGCAGTAGATTTAGTAATGAACCTGTCAATTTGAAATAATGTTCCCTAGTTGCAGTCAGACCTCAGAGTCTCATCCAGAAATGTTTAAGTTAGCAACACTATAGAACTTCGCATCTTGCTGAAACTCTATCACTAACATCGGCAATGACATCAAGTAATGTCTCTGATGCTACAGAAACTAAGAAAGAAAATATAATATCCCATACTCAAGATCAAATGCAGACCCCTCCCTAATACTGCTTGGTAGGCTGTAGCTTTGCCACTGTACTAAAGCTCATTGTCAGGAAATGCATACTGTGGCAAAGGATATCCAACAATAAGTTCACCCCCCAACAGCTGCAGTGGTTTTAGTAATTTTCCAATCTGTCAGTCTGAAGTAATGTTTTCCAAGTCGCATTCAAATCTGAAAGTCTCAGCAGGAACTATTGAAGTTATCAGCAATATGGAACTTGAAACTTTGCTGAAACTCTATGATTAACATCAGCAAGGGTATCTCACAGTTTCTGTTATACTACAGAAATTGCAGTGAGATCTAGAAAAATCTCCTGCACTTGGATCAAACCAAGGTCTCCTACCCAATACTGGTTGGTAGCCTGTACCTCTACTGCTGTACAAAGGCCCTGTGACAGGAAATGCATGCTGTGGCAAATCACATTCAGCACTAAGTGCAGACCCCCCCACACACACACATGCACAGAGCTGCAGTGGATTCAGTAATGAACCTCTCAGTCAGTCTGAAGTAATGTTCCCAAATTACATTCAATCATCAAAATCTCAGCTGGACATTTTCAAGTTATCAGCAGTACAGAACTACATATCTTGTGGAAACTCTACTAACTAACATCAGCAATAGCACAAAATTATTTTTTTTTATGTCCCCTACTGGGGATCAAACCCAGGCCCCTTACTCACTACTGCTTGTTAGTCTGTCACTTTACCACAGTACTAAAGCTCATTCACAGGAAAGGCATGCTGTGGCAAAGGACATTCAACACTGAGTGCCCTTCTCCCCAACAGCTACAGTGGATTTAGTAACTCACCAATCTTTCAATTCCAAGTGATGTTTTCCAAATTGAATTCAAACCTGAAAGTCTCAGCAGAAAATCTTCAAGTTATCTGCAATGTAAAACTTCAAACGTTGCTGAAACTCTATCAAAAACATCAGCAAGTGCCTCTAACAACTTCTCTAATACAATAGGAGACACTCGAAGGTTTGATACCTTTTATTGGACCAACATAGAAACATAGAATTTGATGGCAGATAAGGACCGCTTGGCCCACCCAGTCTGCCCATTTCCCTACCTAATGGATAAGCTGCAGATCCTAGTTAACCAGCAGCCTACTTCTTTCTACCCCAACCCCCTAGAATTGCCTTATGGCTGTCCCATGCATGCTTGAATTCAATCACTGTTTTTGACTCCACAACCTCCTCCGGAAGGCTGTTCCATGCATCCACAACCCTCTCTGTGAAAAAATACTTCCTTATATTAACTCTGAGCCTCACCCCTCTATCTTCAAACAAGTGTCTTGTACAAAGATGGAGTTCTACATAAGCTTTTGGGGCACCACACATCCCTTTTTCAGGTGAAATAAATTGTAGTGAGAAAAAAAATGTTCTGCACTGGGTATCAAACCCAGTCTTGTGTAGATCTGAAACCCTATGCCAGGACTGAAAAGTCACGTCACTGACATCATTAATGACGTTATGCAGCTGAATCACTGACACTGAATGTACATAAAACTGACTACATAAAAAAAGAGTATGCTTGACCACAATTGACTCTTACAACTATACAGTTGGCACCTAAAAAGAACTTCAAGTGAAGTTGTTACTAATTCAGGAACTTCTCCACACTACATATAGAGCATAGCTCCTGACTTGGCAGCAACTTTGCAAGCAAAGTTCAAGTTAATGTCACCTTGCAGCAGTGCCATCTTAATCTATAAAATAGTATTAAAAACCAGAAGCACTTCTGTCCTGCAAATGTAGAATGTGAGTGCAGAATAGGAGTGTTGTGAAATTTTGTTAAACTGGCGAATTGCTGGCAAAGTGCCAAAAATCTCGCCACACATTGGCAGAGTAAAGTTGACATTTCACCAGTAATTTGCTAGGTGATGTATCAAACATGTTTAAAGATAAAAAAAAAAAATAGAATTTCCTTCCCCATCCACTGCATAACTCAAAAAACAACCCTTCTTCACCCACACAGACTCAACTATAATAAATAATTATTATATGGCACCCCCTTCTCCTAATCAACTCAGTAGTTAGCATCCACACAGTCTTCATTCTATCTTCTCCTGCTACCCTAGAGAAAGATTACATTACAGCAGTGCTTTTTATTTCACTTTTCTTGATGAATAAGTAACCACCCCCCAGTCCATCCACTAAGAACTCACCACCCCTCCACCCACCCACTGTCACCTGACTCAAAGGATATCAAAAAATAAACACAACAGAGTGGAGAACAGTGACGGATACAGATGATCCTCTCACCACATCATCCATCTGCCATCTGAATTAATGGAAATGTGTGTGTTATCATAAGCATGCACTGCCATTCGTCCAGATGACAGCCAACTGAAGTGTTGAGAATAGAGTCTGTGCCAGTCATCATCCTCCATTGCACTGAGTTTTCTTTTTGGTATGTTTTGGATTTGGTGAGTAGGTCAGAGAAGGGAGGTTACTTAATCATGAAGCAAAGTGAAGTAAAAAGTGCTGCTGCTGTAATATAATCTTTCTGTGGGTTTAACTAGTGCACTTTAGGTTTGCATCCTTGTAACCACAGCACCTGACTGGCTGTGTATCTTTGTAATTGTGTCCCCCCTTCTCCTTTTCCCTGGGTCATGCCTAGAAATGACACTTGCCTCGATATGCCTTTCCCTGTTCCCAGAGGATGCTGACTGCATGGGTGCTTACTGTTGACTGAGTGTGGGGAAGGGGGGTACTCTCACACAGTTATTTATGATGTTCTTGTGTGAGTAGAGGGAGGAGAGTAGGGTTTGGGGTCCAAAGTGTGTGGGGGAGGGAAAAGTGTTTTTTTTCCCTGGATAGTGAGAGTAGTGTAAGTTCATATATCTCGTCAAATGTTAAATTTCAGCCAATCAGCGCGTGCCACGTCATTTGACAGGTGGGCGTGGCCTAAAACGGACCAATCAGAATCGCCCATTGTTAACCCGGAAGTCCCTCCCTAAAATGCGCTAGCCCGGCCCCCTTCTGGCAGAAATGACATGCGTTCGAACCTGTGTCCCGCCCTTTGCGCAGGAAATGACACACGTTCAAACCCCGTGTCCCACCCCTTGTGCAGGAAATGACCTAACACCACCATTTTGTAAGCGTCTTATGCCCCTCATTCTCGTACACTCCTTGAACCCTGCCAGACCAGCCTGGCTCGAACCCCTGTCCCCCGCCCCTCCTTCTTGTACACTCCTCAATCCCCTGCCAGACCATCCTGGCTGGAACCCGAGTCCCACCATGCTAGCTTGAACTCCTGCATCTCTCCTTTCTCCTGCACCCCCACCAGCCTGGCTCGAACCCCTGTCCCCAACCCCTCCTTCTCGTACACTCCTTGATCCCCTGCCAGACCATCCTGGCTGGAACCTGAGTCCCACCATGCTAGCTTGAACTCCTGCATCCCTCCTTTCTCCTGCACCCCCACCAGCCTGGCTGAACCTCTGTCCCCCTTCTCCTGCACCCCACCATCCTGGCTCGAACCCCTGTCCCTATTCACCACCATGCTCCTCCCACCCCAAAAAATCAGTTAGTGTTTATGTAGTGGTATTTGCCCCCTGTAGGCCTGGTGTATAACTGCAGGGACATGTGTGTGTTTTTTGATTAGGATATTTTCAGAAAGAAGTATCTAGGAGGGAACCTGTTCGTGCAGAGGTTTCACAGATCTGTGTGGAGACCCCAACCCCGAGGGAAATTCATCTGCCTGTGTGAGTACCCCTTTTTCTGTTTTTGTAACAATATACAAAATTATTTAACATGCATCTGTAGGACTGTGTCAAACTTGCATCAAAAGGATAGCTTTATGTATACGCATGTAACATTTAGAAGCTAAAACGGGGGGACCTCTGTGTAAATAAGATGGTTCAGCAGTTTTCTCTGGATAGCATTACAACAATCGCAAAAAACTAATTATTTATACTTTTGTCATAAATTAGAAAGAATAAAAATATATCAGAAAAAAGGAATACACATACCTATAGTTCATCCCCCTCAGCTCTGTGTAGTATCAAGGAGAAGGCTGAAATGAAATGTGTGTGTGATATTTATAATGTTTTGAAAAAATGATATATTACAAAGAAAAGACAGAATGTAAAATGTTAATGTTTCTCTTTCAAAAATAATTTTAAAGCACACAGTCTTAAAATGTATCTACAGCTTTGCTTAGAGTCATTGCAAAAAAATACACACTGTGTGTGTGTGTGTCCCTCATTAGACACGTAGGAAAAGCAATGTCTTTTATGAATGTTTAAAATATAGATGGGGGGTTTTTGGAGCCTGGTGGCTGTGTGTGTGTATGTGTGTCCGTCCCTCATTAGGAACGTAGGAAAAGCAATGCCTTTTATGGATGTTTAAAATATAGATGGACTTTTTGAAGCTCATGGTCCTGTTGGCTGTGTGGTAGGGGTCTTTGTCTGTTAAGACGTGATAAAACATCTGTTGTTCAGTTACACAGCCATGGCTGCAAAGGCCTATTGATTCTCTTTGGAAACATGTGTGTCTCAAGATTTTTGGATTACAGGGGTCTGTAAAAAAGTAGCTTTATGCTTTTGTTGCAAAATAAATGTCCATAGTTACATTATCAAAAAATTAAAAAGTCATGTAGTACTGAATAGAAAAATAAATGATATGTTACAAAGAAAAGACAGAATGTAAAATGTTAATGTTTCTCTTTCAGAATAATTTCAAAGCACACAGTCTTCTTAAAATGTATCTACAGTTTTGCTTAGAGTCGGTGCAAAAGAATACACACTTTGTGTGTGTGCTATGTTTACCAATTACTAATTTAAAGGACACAGCTGTTTAAAAGACAGAATTTCTGTTTGACTTTTAAAACATAACTTAAGCTGGGACTCCACTGCCGTTATTATAAACTGTGCTCTCTGTGTTTTAAGAGTGATAAAAAGCATCTGTTTTAATTAGACTGTGACCAACCTATTAGCAGAAAGGCATTTCTTAATGCCTTCCAGCTGTCACAGGAAGTGAGAAACAAAGCCTACATTGACTAGCATAGGGGCTTATATATTCCCTTGGAGAATGGGTGGTTGGTCTGATGGACAGTACCAGATGTTTTTTCACTACTTGCCACGTACTTGGGGTGGGGGGAGGGGAGGGGGGTCTGAGTCATTTTATATAAGCATTTCAAGATACTGGAAGCTCAAGTAGTAGTTGTGGCAGTCTCGCTCTGTCCTTTTGTCTTGAGCTAAAAATTAAAAATATTCAACAATTAGCCATGGAATCGTGGACTCCTGATAAAGAGCTTATCCAAACATTTACTCATTTGGCTAATACACAGTTGACCACTACAGAAGGTATGTATTTTTTAACTAGAAATAGTAGATGCTGCATGTTTTAGAGTTTAAATTTTGTCTTATAAAAGTTTTAAAAATACTGAAAAGTAGTGATAGGGGTATATTTTTCTGTTTTAAAACAGCCATGCAGAGAAACCCTGGAGGGGAGAGGCTGGCTAATCCCCAGATTACCACTACAGAAGGTGTGTATTTTTAACTAGAAATAGTAGATGCTGCAGGTTTTAGAGTTTAAATGTTGTCTTATAAAAGTTTTAAAAATACCGAAGTAGTGACAGGGGTTTATTTTCTGTTTTTAAACAGCCCCACAGACAAACCCTACAGGTGTGAGAGGGAAAAAGAGATCATTACATGAATGTGATGTTTTTCAAAGGCATGCCAGAGTTTCTGCTGGTGTCAGTGACCAGAATATGTATAGCATAACTGAACAAGATGTACAGCCATCTACGAGCAGTGGTTCAAGAGTCTCTGCAGTTGTAAATGAACCAAATGTGTCAATAAACATTGTATAGCCAACTAGGAGCAGCGGCTCAAGAGTCTCTGCAGCTGTAAATGAACCAAATATGACAATAAACAATGTACAGCCATCTAGGAGCAGCAGCAGCACAAGAGTTTCTGCCCAAAGGTTTCAAGAAAGTGACATTGACATGATCAATATTGGGAAAGCCTATATTTTTAAAACAATTGATAGTTGGTTTAATGCCTTGGTAATTGAGGGCAGATTATCTAGTGAGGATTACGATCATCAGCTGCTTAAATCTGAGCTTTTTAAAAGTTCAGCTACTTTACTGAACAGTGTGCTTGGTTTATTGCATGTTTCTAAGCAGTCATGCAAGGATTTAAAGATGATGCTCAGTGCAGCCCACATGTATGAAAAGTACAGGGGCTTGGAGGAAAAAGTGGCCAAAAACAAAGATCAAATTACAAAGTGAAAGCACAGAAGCTCTCATAAACTGAGTACAAAGGGTTGCATCACTAACAAAATGAAAAAAATAACAAATGGGGTCAAAAAAGAAAAATCTGGGTAAAAAATAAAACAATCCGAGAAAAGTTGATAAGAAAAGTAAAACATGCCAGGAAAATATTACAACGTAGGTTGTCACAGCATGCTACAAATGGTCTGCAGTCTGAATTAGAAAACCATCATGATGATGATCAGGCTAACAGGGCGCCCCCTACAGTGTATTTAGAAGCTGTACAGGAATATGAACGCAGTTTACAAAAATTTAATGCTACAGAATTTCATCAAAGATATAAGTTTATAAATCTAGATAAAATAAAATCTTTTACAGAGGATATTGCTGCAATGCACCAGGCTATAGAAAGTTTGTTAGACAGTGTGAAGAGAAAACACAATATGGTGATTTTACAGGTAAGATTAAATGCTGCTTCTTTGAATCACCCTTGTTCTCAAGAAAGACAAGACCAAATGAACTAAATGCTGCAACCTTCTTAGATCAGATAGCTGATATGCTACAGAGCAATACTGAAGTAATTGCTGATTCCTCTATACATCTTGTGGTAACGACCATCAGGAACCACCAGGGTCGGGGTGGGGGAGACGGACACTGAGCTCCATCTTGTATAGCAGGATTTTACAAAAAATGAGATGATACCTGATTGATTTAAATAACAGAGACAATAGTTTGTGTTTCGGTGGCTCCATTCTCGCACTCTTAAATCCACATATGAGTGACAGTCAGTTGTTGAACAAGGCTAAAATATTGTATGCTGAGCTAGGTTTGTCAGACCAAAGCCCTGTCACTTTTAGTGATGTGTCACAGTTTGAACGCTTTTTAGGAGTCAAAATTAAGATTTTATATCATAATGAAGGAAACTGACAAACATTTTCAACAGGTCCAGAAAGATTTCCTAAAACACTGTTTGTATTATTACATGAAAACCATTTTTATGGCATCACTAATGTAAAAAAATTCATAGGGGCACGGTACCTCTGCGAATATTGTGATGTAGCCTACAGCCATAAGGGAAATCATATCTGTGCACAACAGTGCAAAGTTTGTTTCGACCCGTGTTGTCTCGAAAAGGAAATTGGCACAGTATCTTGTCACAAATGTAAGAAGATTTGTAGGTCTTCAGCGTGCCTAGAAAGACATTTAGCTAGAGCTGATGGGGATACAGGGTCTTGTAAATCCATGAAACTGTGTGAACAATGTTTTGATTTTTACAAGGGATCTCATACATGTAAATTGATTCAGTGTAGCAGATGTGGTTCTTTCATGACAGCAGACAAGCATCTGTGTTACATGTCACCACTCACAGATGTAAAAAGCACTGAGAAATATGTAGTGTTTGATTTTGAAGCCACACAAGAAACGGGGGTGCACATACCAAATTTTGTGTATGCTAAGCAATTAGATGGGAAGAGGTCCTGGGAATTCGAAGGTGAAGACTGCATAAGAGATTTTGTAGGACATTTTATTGATGCCCCATTTAGACACTACACATTTCTAGCACACAATGCCAAAGGCTATGACAGTTACTTTATCATTAGCCAGCTAGTCAAGGAAAGAATTGATATTAAATTGCTCACACAAGGAGGAAAAGTACTCTGTGTCACAGTGACATCCCTACACATCAGATTTATTGACAGCCATTGTTTTCTTCCTTTTAAACTAGCAAAAATCCCTGCAGCCCTTGGATTTGAGAATGAGACTGCTAAATGTTACTGCCCCCATTTTGTTAACACCAAGGCTAATGAATATTATGTAGGCCCCCTGCCCGATGCTCAGTTTTATGGTTCTGAATGTATGTTGCCTGCAGAAAAGCAAGAGTTTTTGCAATGGTACCTAGCTAACAGACATAGAGAATTTAATCTGAAAAGAGAGCTTCGCTACTATTGTCAGTTAGATGTTGAAATTCTTCAAAAGCCTGTGTCAGATTTAGAAATGAAGTACTGGAGATGACTACGAAAAGTAGTTTAAAACAGTCAGACAGTGATACAGTGGAGTATGAAACAGTATCCTTAGACCCCTTCCAGTACGTCACCTAGCCTCAATTTCTATGGCTATGTACAGATTTCTGTTCTTGAAAGAATGCACTGTTGCTGTTCTCCCCAGACAACTACCACAGACAATTGAAGAGGTACTCCACACCTGCTATTCAGTGGCTTATGTACATATCTGAGAAAGAAAATATTCTATTCAGCATGCGCTTAAGGGTGGTGAATTTAAGGTGGGTCCAGATTTTGGATGGCTATTCAGTCATAAATGGAATACCCACAGCATTTGAATTTAATGGTTGTTTTTCATGGCTGCAACATCTGTTACTGTGAGAAAGATAGAAACCACATGACAGGGACTAGTTTTGGACAGTTATTCAATAGGACCACGCACAAATTTCATTTTCTAAAAAGACAGGGTTTTGCAGTTAGAGTATTGTGGGAACATGAATGGAAAGCAATGCTGACCACAGATCAGGGTTTGAATAATTTCTTGAGGGACAGGCAGCTACCACAGCCACTTGAACCTAGGCAGTCACTGTTTGGGGGGAGAACAAATGCCATTTGTCTGTACTATAAGACACAGCCTGATGAGAAAATACACTATTATGATTTTACCAGCCTCTACCCTTTGTTAACAAAACCAAACAGTATCCAGTCGGTCATCCTGACATCATTTATGACGATTTTGATGACCTCACTCAGTACTTTGGTTTAGCAAAAGTAAAAGTCTTACCCCCAGAGGTCTTTTCTTTCCAGTGCTGCCATCCAGGATTGGTAAAAAGCTTGTGTTTACATTATGTCGTGCATGCGCTGAAAATAGACTTCAAACAACATCATGCGCACATGATGATGAGCAACGGTCACTTACAGGTACCTACTGTACCGTAGAACTAAACCTGGCACTGGAAAAAGGCTACAAAATCATTAACATTTATGAAGTTGGGCATTTTAAAGAGTCATGCACAGAGCTTTTTGCAGATTACATCAAGCTGCATCTAAAAGGCAAGCAAGAGGCATCTGGTTTCCCTTCATGGGTCAAAACTGAAGAGGATAAAGTCAGGTACATACAACATTATTTTGAAAGGAAAATGTACATTTGAACCCTGCAGCCATAGCTGTTAACCCTGCAAGGAGACAGATATCTAAACTGTTTTTAAATTCTCTTTGGGGCAAATTTGGGCAGAGAGCTAATTTACCAACAACGAGCATAGTAACAGACCCACAGACATTATTTCAATATGTTTTCGTTCCATATCACGATATCTCATAGTGCTTTTTCATCGATGATGAAACAGCATGCTTAAGCTGGAAATATACCAGCGATCATTACACAAATTCCAATAATATCAACATATTTTATAGCTAGTTTTACAACAGCATATGCCAGAGTCGAACTCTACAACCTGCTAGATAGGTTACAGGACAGGTGCCTTTACCATGACAGACTCTGTCATTTTGTGTCCAGACCGGGTGACTGGGCCCCTCTGGGCGATTATTTAGGGAGCTGACCAGTGAAGTTCCTGCTGATGAACACATTACAGAGTTCGTTTTCTGCAGGCCCAAAAACTTACGGTTACAGGCTGTCCAGTGGTGAGGTTGTTCTTAAAGTGAAAGGGTTTACCCTTAATGTAGCCAGCAGTAAACACATTAATTTTGAAAGTTTGAAGGACCTGGTCTTTGACTATACGGAGTCACAGATCTCTAAAGAAATTACCATGAGTCAACCCAGCATTGTTAGGAATAAAAAGCAGTGGTCCCTTGAAACAAAAACGCTGTCCAAGACCCAGAGAGTAGTTTATGACAAGCGAGTTTTACAAGACAATTTTAAAACACTTCCTTAGGATACTGATTGTGAAAAATGGATATCAGGTTGCAGCATCCCTTTACTTGTCTGTTGGCTGGCCCTCTAATAGTGGGAAGAGCTTCTTTATAAAACAGTTGTTGGAACATGCTGATGCCACTTTATCACACAAGCCTGAAAATATTGTCTGGTTCTACAGCTGTTGGCAACCTTTGTATAATGAATTGCTGTTAAAGTTCCTCAGATTAAATTTGTGGAGGGGCTACTGATGTCACTAGCTGACAATGATCTCTTACCCCCTGGAAAGGTAAATGTTGTCGTTATAGATGATTTGATGAACTCTGCCTGTCAAAATAGTGAAGTGGAATATGGATTTACCAAGTACAGTCATCATAAACAATTGACAATATTTTTAATTGTCCAGAATGTGTTCTGTCAAGGTAAAAAAAGCAGGACCATCACACTAAATGCCAAATACATGATTTTGTTTAAAAACCCCAGAGACAAGCTTCAGATCACAACACTAGCTAGACAAATGTATCCTGGTCAGACAAAATTTTTATTAGAAGCTTTGAAGATGCCACAAGAAAGCCTCCATGGCTATTTACTGGTTGATTTAAGATCCAATACACCAGACGAATATAGACTGCGTAGTGGGGTGTTTCCCCCTGACTGGCCTGTGGCATATGTCATGAAAAAAACACATTCTGCTTCTAAAAATATTTGATACTGTATTGTCATTATGTCAAAAAGACTGCAGAGAAATCTGTCTGTTTTAAAGTTACTAGTAAAAGGGCCTCCATGCTTAAGAAAAGCTATTTTATGTTCAGCCTCTGATGATCTGAGATCAGCTATAGCTGAGATAGCCTTAAACACTCACAGAGGAAATATTCCACTGTCAGCAAAGCAGTTAGGTGTACTGAAAAAAAAACGGAGAGTTATTAAAACTTTAAGCTATAAACAAATAACCTTAAAAAGGAAAAAGAAAATAGTTAATCAGACTGGTGGCTTTATAGGAACGCTGCTAGGAATTGCCATCCCTTTGATCACAGGCCTGCTGGCTAACAGATAATGGATTTTACACAGAAAATGTATTTGGTACCTCAGCAACAGATGGATCACATTAAAACTATTTACCCTGATCAGGATATGAGAACAGTTGCAACTAACAGTTTGGACACTGACATGAGAGCTATACTGTCCCGGACTGATTTATCGGACTATGACAAAGCCAAAATGTACTCTGCTGTGTTACAGCTCTATCTGACTTTGGTAAGACAAGGAGAACAAGCTAAAACCAGTTTGACATTACTCATGCCTGAAAATGAATCAATGTCTGACCCCCCTGCGGTCATGGCAGAGACAGCTTCTGTACCTAGTACTATGGAAAATTACATTTTAAGTAGTGTTTCTCATCGGTCTAAAACCAATGCTGAACTTTTGTTAAAGCATATGGCCAAGAACAAGGATATTGTGTTTTGGAGTGATAAGGGTGAATTAATGTATAAAGGCACTGTTGTTTCTGGGTCTCACATGGTCGATTTAGTAAGAGCAGCTACAGCCACTCACGCAATCCCTGACCACAGAAAGCCAAAGGGCTGGGATGTTTTTGTCAAAGCAATGGCTGAGTCTAACATACCCACCTCAGTGTTTGCTCACTCAGCAAACAGGAGCTATGTGGAAAGGCTGAAATCAGTAGCTGGTGCAAAACAGCCACAGCCATCTCCAGTTAGCCAATGGTCAGTGACACCCAAAAGACAAAAGTCTTTTAAGAAACCTGTGTGGCTCACTATGTAAACTTAAAATGCAATCTCTATGTATGAATGTTAGATACCTCAGTGACTGTTGTGTACAGCATATGTTGAACATTTTACCTCATATTAAATATGTAATCCTACCTCAGTGACTGCTGTGTACAACCTATGTTAGCCATTTACCTCATACTGAATATGTAATCCTGTTTTACAAAAAGTGTTTATATTGATGCATGTTAGCCTGTTTATAGTTAAATATGTTAACATGTTTTTTAGAAAGATGTGCTTATAATTCTACCTCAGTGCTATAGCAGTATATGTAGTGCATTTTTTAACAGGAGATGCTTTTGTTTTATTATATCTTATCTATGATGTCACCACTGATGCTTGTTGTATTTTATTGGCAGTTTTTACAATAAATGCCTTTGTATTTTATATATTTGTCATTATTGAAGACATTGCATATCTTATCCATGATGTTACCACTGATGTATGTTGTATTTTATTGGCAGTTTTACAATAAACACCTTTATATTTTATATATTTTGTCATTATTGAAGACATTGCATATCTGAAAACGTTAAACACAGCCCCCCACAGTTTAAACACAGCAAACAGAGACACACAATTATGAGTGTTTATATATGATTTTATAAGTGACTGGTTTTGAATAAAATTACAAGCTGCTGCATATTTTAAATTCATTACAAGACAAACAAGTCTGAACATGTTGCCACCTCACTGATACGTGCCCTGACATGTTTAGATGTCTGGAAAAGTGACGATACAAAACTAGTTACCATGGCATCATTTTTCAGCAAATCATTAGAGTACATTTTAAAATCTGATCATAAGAAAGTCCTTTGCATCTGTGGTGTAAGAAAAATATGCAGTGAAATCCACAGGTGGTAGAAAAGGTATCTTGTAACTGTGTGTTTTGGTACAAAATGTTGTTTGCATTTCTGTTTAAAAAACCCAATAGTTTGTGCATGATTGTCAGGATGAAAACCGTAGCTGTCGAAGAACTCCCCAGTCCCATTTTCTGAAATGTATACGGCTAATTAGTGCTGTCCAGGGAGGTCATGGGGGTCAGTATTGATGACTAGTGCTGCGGGAAGGTTTCTCAGTCTCTCCTTGGGTAGCAGATCACAGGGAAACACGCCCAGAAAGCAGTCACGGATGTGGGTGTCACTGGTTACAATTTTTTCCAGCTGCTTTGTGTTCATTTTTATGGTTTATCACATATAATCAAAAATGACATTTCTTCTCTGGTTTATCTCAATGACATTATCAAACACTGCATAGATAATGAGATTAACTGTTTGTGGAAGGGCTTCTGCAAATCTGATCTCAGCTCTGAGGTTCCCAGTTTTAATTAAAGAATAATGATCAGCACATTCTTGGTCCGGAGTGAGATCAAAGGCAAACAGGGTGTACCTTGGGTAAATTCCTGATGTTAACTAAAAGCGGGTGATCTTTCATAGATTTCCCGCCGCTAGTACTAGATTAAATATTCTCTCACAGCATTCCCATTTCTAAAATCTGGCTGCAGAGGTTTAGAGGAATTTGTTCACGTTCAGATACAGAGCCACAAAATTAATGTTATAATGCTTAAAGTTAAAGGGGTTTTTAGTGTAGGAACCACTAAAAGCATCATTGTCAACAAATCCCATGACTATCATTTTTGGTAACTGTCCCAAAAACAAATTATCTTGGTTGCAGACCCTGCTGCCTGCAGGGAGGCTGAACACTTTCATACCCACTCTGTCTATAGGGTATTTAGCGTTGGAGGTGAGCAGGGCTTCTGAGTGTCCCAGACGGACTCCGGGGGTCACTTTAACCCTTTTGACAAACAGAGAGGCAGCCATGACTTTTAGCTTATAAGGCTCAGCATCTCCACTCATCAGGCAAAAGCTGTCCCTGTTACGTGTCAGTTTAATTTTAATATCCACGCCATTCAGCATCAGTTTCTCTTGAAAAAACAAGTCTGTGTGCAAGTGTCCCAGCAGTTCTACCCTCTACTGAGATGTGTGAAGGAGCTTTTTATTAAAACCTACATTATCACCATCTCTGTCTGTGATTTCATGTTTCCTTGGGGTGTCTTTTTAAAATAACCCTGCAGTAAATTGTGTAGAAAGGGTCTCTTCACTGAAGTTCAGCACAGATTCTATGACAGCCCTGTTTGGTAACAGTTATTGCTCTGACTGATGAGTCGATCACCGACAGTCACATCCAGCTGACTGAAAATGGTTGCCACTGGGTAGTTTATAAGGCACACTTTGGCCACTGCAGGTATGCAGGTATATCACTACCATCCGCTTCAGTGATTTTGCAAACCAGGTAAAGAAGCGTGTTGTTTAGATCCAAATAGTCTTCACCAGTCCCTGCTATATAAAATTCAATCGGTGAGTTTTCTGAAAGGGCAGCCAGAGGGGGTATCTCTACATAAATGCTTTTTTCAATGCTTGTCTGTGTGGGAGAAATGGCAAACAAGTCAAGTTCTGATTTTGTGCATTCTTCAGAACCACAGTGCATGAAAGCCATGTTTTTTAGAACAGGTCTCTGCTTTTTTTATGACCCCTCGAAGATCCTTTTGCCTTTGAGCGTTTTCTTTTATGTGAAGTTTTGCATTTTGAAACACCTCTTTTAAAGTAGCCGGGGGGGCCGATGAGAAGCGAAGGGTGTACTCTGCGCTTTCTTTTTACCTCTTGAATACAATCAGCCCTGAGCCACCCTGAGTAGGCTTATCACCCCCGACATCTTTTGAGCGACAGCACTAGTCACATGCCCCACAACATCCTTTGCAACATTTTTAGCAGCTGTCTGTAGATGTGGTTTTGCAATTTCAAACCCCTTCTTAAAATGGAACTGCTTTTCTGAACAGACTACGAAATATCCCTCCTATACCAGAACCATACATAGTAGGAAGTCCATGAAAGCCTGGCAGACCGTATCCGCCTGTGCCTTGTAATAGCTTCTGTACAAGGCAGGGTCCCCATAATGTTGAACAATCACCATCCTTGTTTAAATTTTAGAGCACTCTCTGGGGGCGAAAATGCAACTTCACGATCACCTTTCCAAATCAAAATGGTACAGGTTCATTTTGATCATTCTTTATTTCAATAGTGACTGTATCGATCTGATGTTTACTGACTGTTTGATAATGGGGTTTATCGTAGGTCACGGTCACTATCTCATTGTCTTGGCCCCTGACGGGTATGCATCTCAGCAAAGGCACTAGACTGTCACCCACTATTTCATGTGTGATAGTGTCAGTGTAGATATATAATGTGTAAAAACCCCCATTAATATCTGGAGGGTTCTTTGCTAGATTCTTTCCTACACCTACCTCGGGTCTGCTAAAACCCAAAAGGTACTGTAACTGCCCATGCATAAACAAAATACATTTGATGTCACTGTCAACGCTTATTTCTCTTCCAACGGTTTGTTGTTCCAAAACCACTGGCAGTTGATTTACTTCAAATATGCTTTTATTAATTTGAGCAATAACACCAGCCATGTTAGGATAATAGCCCAATGGGATTTTAAATGCTGCTGACTCAGTAAAGGGTCCAGTTGGTGGTGTTTTACTGTGGGCTACGTTTAGAGGCTGATAGAGCATACTGAACCTGTTTTTCTGTGCAGGCACATTGTCCCAGGTATGAGGGTACTGAATTTCTGCTAAGCCCACTTCTCATTCACCAGGTAGTGCAAGCGTTTGTGGTAACTTTACAGTAAAAGTGGATATAGTATTGTTGGGGAAAATGTTGTGCGATGCATTGCTGGGCAGTGTGATATAAAATCCATTTTTGAGCATATTAAGCCTTATCTGCTTCTAATGTCCTGAACCTGTGTTGCCTCAACCCAGCTATTAAATTTATCGGGCCACCCTCTCCACTTTACCAGATACCAAATTTTTCTGCCACGCTTTTTCTCCTTCAGGATTTTCTGCACCCTGTACACACGGTCCTCATCAGGTTCAATTTTTTGCAGCTCCTCTGCATAAAAAGTACCTTTAATGTCTTCCCCCTGATAGTCTTTTAGCTTATAGGTGGGCCTCTGTGTCTTTAAGACCTCCATCACAATAAATATCTCATCTGTGTACGCCTGTTCATATCCCTTTCAAACATCCCTTTAGCTTAGATAGTCTCACATGATCATCTTTCTGAAGGGTACCCTTTTGTTTTTTGCCAAGAACAGAATTACAGTATAGGATCTTCCATACACCCAGGGCATTGAAAGGGTTAACATCCACAGATCTGTGTTTAATGCTTCTGTCATAAGTATGGTTATAGCTGTGCACCAGGTCTGACAACACATCTGTATATTTCCAAGTATTCTGGGCTGTAAAGTAACGCCACATGAGTGACTTCAGTGTCCTATTAAATCTTTCTACAATGCTGGCCTTAACTTCATTATTCGTCACAAAATGGTGTATTTTATTTTGTTTTAATAGGTTCTTTAAGGAAGCATTTAGAAACTCTTTACCCTGATCAGTCTGCAACTTCTGAGGTGTGCTCCACTTTTAAAATAGTTTTAAAGGCTTGGCCACTGCCTTGCCTGATTTGTCTCTTTAAAGTCACTACCCAGGCATACTTGGACAGCACATCGATGCACGCCAGTATGTACTTAAACCCATTATTGTACTTTTGCATATTGACTCATATCCACTAAATCAGCTTTGCCATCGTCTGTCTATGCAGAAACAATGACAGGATTTCTCTTAAATCGGACTCTGGCTGCTTTGTGTAATGAATAGGGCTCCTGCTTACGAAGCCATTCTGCAACACCTTTCCTGGTGACCTCTTTATCAAGTTTTTTTGCAGCCTTATACAGCTGAGTCACCCCTGTGAAACTACCCACTTTTTTTGCATTAAAATATATATTCTGGAACAGGTGATCATTCATCTCCTTTCGTCAACACCCCAACACATCTGCTAGCTAGCAAAACTCTTGTCACCAGTAAAATAAAGTATGTGCTCTTTTTGTTCTTTTAAAAACACTATGACAACCACAAAGTGCAATGCATGATTATATTTTATTTATAAATACACACGTCATAACAGTATTTGAATATTTCCTTTATAATACATAAACTAATGCATATAGGTTCTACATACAAAAGGCATAACACATGGTAAGCATGCAACAGATTATATAATAATTTTGTTTTTCTACTCTTCAATTTTTACACGCTTCACAATACCCCAAAACAGCAACTTTTGAGCTGCATGTTTTACACAAGCATTGGCATCGTCCACTTCCCCCTTAGTGATGAGGTATGCACAATACATACACACATATGCCATACACCACTCAAAATAACAAGGCTGATTTTGAAGACATTCTGTTACATCTAAAATGACGCTCACCTTGCATACTGTTTCCCATGTTTACTGTTTTCCATTACGCCAACATAGGTCTCCATACAAGGGGTGGCAACTCTTAATCAGAGTCAGTGTGTTTTCTGCCAGTGAAGCAGCAGCATCTTCAGAGCAGACATTTAATGCAGGCTGCTTTCCAAAGTATATAGGTTCCTTTAAATGTCCTTTATCACACGGTACATTGTAGACATCAAGACTGTCTGGAATATTGGGAGTATGCCAGTACGTTCCATCTGAAAGTACATTATAATACACTATTTAGGAAAAGCATATGCTAAATCTGGTTTATGAAACACAACAAAAGCGATAAAAGAAGCAAAATTTATAATGTCAGACTCAGACCCCCCGTTCTGCAAACTAAACACTAAAAAGTCAATAGCAGTACAGATAAAACCACAAAAGTGTATTATATCATAAGGGTTATGCATAAACTCTATAGCAATTTTAAACATTGCTTCCTCAAGAGTAGCCCCTTCATCCTTAAAATAATCCACAGTTTCCTTTTGGGGTCCCTCTGGGAGACCATCAAAAAGACCTTGGCATGTCTCTAAAAGTACAGACGGTGCTTGTCCTGTGGTAGATTTAAACCAGGTTGTTTAGATTTGTGTCTGACTAGTTGGTAAATAAGCCTCTGGATGCACTGACAGGGTGTTTCCCATTGTTGTATACTCTGGAAAAAAACATACATTTAGCAAGTGGTAAAAGCCAGGGTAACAATATGAACAATATTAAAATGGTAACAAGTAACAGTTTTGGGGTGGGGGGGGTGGGGTAAATGTTTTTAACAATGTAAACAGTGTTCCTGAATTTCCTTATATAATTTTTTAAAGGGTCCTTTTTTTGACCAGTGGATCATTTCAGCAAGCAGAGAAGCCAGGTTAACAACATGCACAATATCACAAGGTTTTTTCTGCTTTGTAGTACACACACACATGGCTATGATGACCATGATATAAAGTCCACAAAGACATTCATCGTCTTCTATGAATATATCGGCAATCACTTTAACATTTTCTACAAGTGGTAACACAGATTCATTTATATATTTATCTGTATCCTCCCATACTTCTGGAAGGGCAAACATCATCAGTTCATAGGCTGCATGTATCTCACAAAGGCAAATGTCATATTGAGGTGAACCAAACAGTGATGGATGACAGTAATGGCTTAGGATCAGATACATAAACCTTTGGATTCTCTCTGTACTTGTATCCCGCATGATTATCTGTAAAAAATAAAATATGACACATTTTGGTACTGAAATGTTTCCATGTAGTAATTTGGGGGAGGGGTGGGGTAATTTTTTTACAATATAAACAGTGTTCCTGAATTTCTTTTTAGAAATTTTTTAAAGGAGCCTTTGCTGACCAGACGGCAGGCATCTTTTTTAATTTCACCGTCTGTCTGCTGTAACATTTGCATAACTAACCACATGGGGTCATCGGATTTTCTCACATCATTTAAAACATGACTTATAGTTTCCATGGTACAATTGGTCATATTTAACCCCCTGATGCTTCATAGCGATTGCCAAGATCATGGGCATGAGCTGCCCTATATGTATGGCTTCAGAAACATTTCTGTATGCTTCTTTAGACCTTAAGTCATCAAGGACACATGAATGGTATTTCTGATGTGGTCGCAGATTCTCTTTACTGTATATACTTTACCTTAAATTCTATATACTCAATAACCACACCTAATGGTTATTCAATAAACTCAGTTTATTGTCTGTACACATATGTGTGGGAGCTCAGCAAGGCAAGAGCTCCTCAACAAAGGTTTACACAGTATTTTATAACACTCTCTCATTTTGGAAAAACATCAACATTTCAGTATTAGCCAATCAAAGTTCTCAGCAATGTAACAGAAGAAAACACATTGAAGCATTAGGTATTTTTCCACTGGCTTATTTCATCACTGCTTGATACTTATGCCTGGGTCAAGCTGACCTAATAGAAACAATGAGCTTCACTCACTCCATGGTACCGTACAGCTTGGTTTTTCAATGCAACTACGTGTTCTTATCTCTGCTTCTTGCCCAACCCTGCCCAAGCTTGCTATTCAGGCTGGTACCATCAGTTCTGTTCAGCTTTATCTAAACTGCTATTTTCACAACTTTAAGTAACTGGTTTCAGCCAGCATGAGCTATTGCCTTCTGCTTGCCTTGCAATTCTTACAAACTTATAATGACCCTTAGCTTCTACTCAGGCCTGGCTATATTCAACTACACTAGCAGCTTCTACATTATAATATATTGTAACACACTTTACTTTTTATGTATGCATGAATCCACTTCATATGTATGCATAAAAGAAAGATATATAAAAAGAAATTCCTCCACACTGACTCGGATCATCTATCTCACACCCAGGACAGGAATCGACCAATTCACAATGTATTACCCTCTGTATCACTGAAGCAATTGCGCCACGGATGGTATGATACATAACGAACTTACAATACATATCATTGTCAGTTTGGGGGGGTTTACTACTAAGGCCTGGTTTTTCACGTGAGATCCCTGTCTAATCTCAGTAGAAGAAGAGGGTTGTGTAGTGATCACAGCCTGTTCTGTGACATTTTGAAACATTCTATCGCCTCTGTATTTCTAACATACTGGTTCTCACACATCTCATTAACAACCACATTTGTATCTTTCACACAGCAAAGACAGTCGAGCAGTAGATTTGTGGAAAGTCAAGAATCCATGCTGTCCGAATATGACTGCTGCTCCATCGCAAATCCTTCAGTCTATTAAAGTAAAACTAAAAACAGCATTGGTCCTCTGACTCATTATAGGTAAGATTTAGTTCTACTGCTAACTCATCTCCCTCAGTTACACCATGTCACCACTCACATTTTTTTAAGTGTTAAAATGCATTTACCTCATCAAGGCAACTCTTTTCTTCATTTTTCTCATCTTTCTCTTTCTTAGCCTGGGCTTGACTGCTTGTGGCTGCATTATCATCATCACCCTCTTGGTCAGAGTCCCCTCTTGGCTCTGTCTTGCATTTCTTTTTCACAACTTTCTCTGATGCTTTTTTTGGCAGTGTCTCACTGACCATCTTCTCTGGCTCCCCCTTCTTGTCACTCTCTGTTTTTGGTTTCATAGTAACTTCTTTTTCTGCATCAGATTCACACCCCAGCAACTCTTCAAGGTCTTGCAATGGTGTCTCTTCAGAAGATCAGTCAGGTTTAGGATTTTCTGATTCACCAAACTGTTCAGCGAGTTTCTTTTTTATGTCAGACACTCTTCCTCTCAACAAGACTGTGTGGGGCATTCGTTTTCACACCTCACGTAGTACACATACATTGGCTTGGGTTGTGGGGCCCCGACAGCTATCTTCTTGCTTGGCTTTTCATCTCCAGACTTTTCATTAGGTGGTGTGACAATCTGGCTTGTTACAGGGAAGTTGAATTTTTCATTAGGTGGTATGACAATCTGACCTGTTACAGGGATATTGAAATGAGAAGCGCTTGCCATCTTCTTGCTTGATTTTTTTGATAATCTGCTCCAAGTCTATAAAACAGAATCTGAGAAATCTCTCAAAAGCTGTGCCTTCTGGCTTCAAATGCAGGGTTTATATAACGCTTAGCAAGATGGACTGCCCCTTGGTAAAACCATCACCACACCCCATCATACTATACATGGTAATGTGTCAGAGGTACATCTGTTGTAGCCCCACCCCCCTTTTTCAAAACATTATAAATATCACACACACATTTCATTTCATCCTTCTCCTTGATACTACACAGAGCTGAGGGGGGTGAACTATAGGTATGTGTATTCCTTTTTCTGATATATTTTTATTCTTTCTAATTCATGACAAAAGTATAAATAATTAGTTTTTGCGATTGTTGCAATGCTATCCAGAGAAACTGCTGAACCATCTTATTTAACAGAGGTCCCCCCTGCTTTAGCTTCTAAATGTTACATGCGTATACATAAAGCTATCCTTTTGACGTAAGTTTGACACAGTCCTTACAGATGTATGTTAAATAATTTTGTATATTGTTACAAAAACAGAAAAGGGGTACTCACACAGGCAGATGAATTTCCTCGGGTGGGGGTCTCCACACAGATCTGTGAAACCTCTGCATGATCAGGTTCCTCCTAGATACTTCTTTCTGAAAATATCCTAATCAAAAACACACACATGTCCCTGCAGTTATACACCAGGCCTACAGGGGCACATACCACTACATAAACACTAACTGATTTTTGGGGTGGGAGGAGCACGGTGGTGAAGAGGGACAGGGTTTGAGCCAGGATGGTGGGGGTTCAGGAGAAAGGGGGGACAGGGGTTTGAGCCAGGATGGTGGGGTGCAGGAGAAGGGGGACAGGGGTTCAGCCAGACTGGTGGAGGTGCAGGAGAAAGGAGGGATGCAGGAGTTCAAGCTAGCATTGTGGGACTTCGGGTTCCAGCCAGGATGGTCTGGCAGGGGATCGAGGGGTCACGGAAGGAGGGTTGGGGGACAGGGGTTCGAGCCAGGCTGGTGGGGGTGCAGGAGAAAGGAGGGATGCAGGAGTTCAAGCTAGCATGGTGGGACTCGGGTTCCAGCCAGGATGGTCTGGCAGGGGATCAAGGAGTGTACAAGAAGGAGGGGCGGGGGACAGGGGTTCAAGCCAGGTTGGTCTGGCAGGGTTTGAGGAGTCTACGAGAATGAGGGGTGTAAGACGCTTACAAAATGGTGGTGTTAGGTCATTTCCTGCACAAGGGGTGGGACACGGGGTTTGAACGCGTGTCATTTCCTGCGCAAGTGGCAGGACACAGGTTCAAACGCGTGTCATTTCTGCCAGAAGGGGCCGGGGCTAGCGCATTTTAGGTAGGGACTTCCGGTTTAACAAGGCGCGATTCTGATTGGTCCGTTTTAGGCCACGCCCACCTGTCAAATGATGTGGCATGCGCTGATTGGCTGAAATTTAACATTTGACGAGATATATGAACTTATACTACTAGTGAGTCTTATGAACAATCTCTGCTAGACTCTGTGGAGTGCCATTTCATTTGCCAACAGAATGTGTAATGTTATGGAGTGTTTGTCTCCGCCCAGTATACAACAGCCTATTCTTAGAGGGCACATATAAGGCTTACTTACTATTGATCTGTAGGGCAATATCCCATGCCAAACAAGCAATGGCAGAGGGACACTGAAACATAGTTCACAATTCCATGAGCAATTTTCACAACTTCCTTTAGTTAAACCTATTCATTTGTGTCCACAAGAAGTCTGCTTGCTTAAACCAAGCAGCCTTACAAATAGGCAGGTGTTGTACTTTCCTTTTTAGTATCAGCATTTAGACCTGTTTCATTGCCCAGTACCAAAGGTATTCTGTTACCTCATCTCTGTAGCAGTAGCACAGTACAATCAAATTGGTAGGATGCAAACATATTGAAAATTAATAATAATAATAATCATAGTAATAACAACAATAATAATACTACCAAATTTGTAATACAAACAATGTTAAGTTGATAGTTAATGAAGTACTAAAGTTGAAATTGGGATGCACCAATTAAACACATTCAGTCCTAAATTCCAAAATTTGCACCATTTAAGTTATATATGGTCAAGTTCAAACCCCACCAAAACTGAAAACAATACCTTTGTAGGAATCAGACTTCACATGTAAATTTAACCAGAGGAATTTGTGCTATTTGTGCATTCTGAATACTACTGCAGGACATCTCACTTCAGAGGACTCTTCAAAAGATGCGTAAAATAGTAAATAAATCTGGACAGAGACAGTATCACACATACATTTTTATTGAGGACAAGCATACAGAAATTCTGAAAGCTGGTGACTCTGAAAAAAAACCCCACAACAACAAAGCAACAGACTGCATGTTTTCCCTTTCCAGCATTTGCAGGTACTATTATGGAAAAGGTACCCCCTAACTCAAGGATTCCCCTTAAAATACCAGTACATGCTTCTTTTACATCTGGAATACGAGCCAAATGTTTTTGTAGATTTTAAACTTAGAAATCTGATACAGGATTAAACCCTTTGTCCTGGTGATAGGAAATAAAGATCTGAATCAAACTCAAGGGTACTTATAATTCATATTTTTGTATATAATATTGTCTCTTCTCCCCCATTTTAACAACCTTTTTTTTTTCTTTACTGTTGGGCTATTGCTAAGCATTTTGTTCTTCTCTAGGGCCCCATTTTTTTAGTAACTACTCTTAAAGCTTTAGTTATATACAGAAAATTGTCCTGGCAGGAAAAGTGGGCATTTATGAACACAACCTTCAAAAGTTCCCAGCATTTTCTACATGTTATCCAAAATCTCTGGCAAGCCCCAAAACCGACAGCTTCTATATCATGCAGTATTGTGTAGTTTTCTACCTTACACCAGATAGTGACACAATCTGAAGTGTTAGTCAAGTGACAGGCATGCACAAAGCCTCAGTAGTTGCACATTTAACAGAAATGGCTTCAACAGTTATTTTTGAAGACCTCCTCTCTGGTAGACTTGTGTCTTCTTTTAGTTCAAACATAGATTAACATATAATAATTAAAGGCAAAAAAGGTGGTAAGCCCACCCTAGATTGTTCAATCAATCAATTTGCCTTATTTTTTATTGGACCAGTAACAGTTAGTAAGGTTTCTGAATTGCTCCCCAAATTATGCCAATGTTTGAGAAGTTGTTGATGGAAATGCCAAATGCTAATGTTTGGGTCTAACTATTTACTCAACATCAACCATTAGTTCTAGGCTATAAACAGATGCCATGGCTTTCTTTCCACCTCCAGGTTAAGGCTCCCATTGGTCACAAAATTATTTAGCTGCCTAAATGCATCATCTAAAGGTGTTTGTACTCTCTCCATCTTTTACTTTTTCTCCACTGGTTTCTCTCTTTTTTTCACTTTTGCAGCAGTGAAGCATATTTCTTCTTGTCAGAGTTTTAGAAACAATATGGAGCCAACTTCACAGAGCTCATGCAGTCTGGGCATTCTCAGCAGCCATCTTGCTCCCGAATACAACTATCTATAGGTAGCGTAAAGAATAGCAAGTATAAAGTGAAGTAAAGTAGCACTCTAACCTCACAGTTTGCAGGCAATTCTCTTTTAGTTAAATGGCTAGAAATGTTGCCTTTGATGTAGAAGAAGAAACAAACAATGAATGTGTTACAGGTGATATTTTTTATTGGACTAAAAACATTTTTTTAAGACTAGCTTTCAAGACTTATGCTCTCTTCTTCAGGTCAGCGAAAGCAGAGCTGATTAATGAGTTAGATATACAGGTTGGATGTGGGTTCAAATGAGACATGGTGTAACTATTTTAAACATAAAACTACAGTACACTACAAAGTCAATTCACATTTATAAAAAAAAACAACAGGAAGAATCCCATTGTTATTTAAGAGTTCTCGTTACAGAGACAGCTTCAAGATCAAAGTGATAGTTCCACTTTCATCTCACAGGATGATGTGGTCATTTGAGGATGAAAGGAGAAATATTTGAAGAACTGTTGCATTTGGAATTTAGGCTCTCTGATTTGAGTCACAGCAGGAGCCGGAAGGCACCTGCCCAAAAAGAGGAATCACAGACATAACATTTAATGGATTGGTTTATGCTTTATTTAGTCCTGTATGTGCTGTGGTAACCAAAGATACAGCCAGGAAATATCTACATATATCTAGATGTATCACAAGAAATACCATTTAAGTGAGTTGGGATTTCCTGTAATATATAAAGGCAAGGCAAGGAATTTTTATTTGTGTAGTGCCCTATCCCTGTCCTGTAGTGGTGGATGTGGCCTATTTAGATTTCAGTAATATTTTCAACACTGTTCCACATAGGAGACTAGTAAGCAAGCTGGGTAGCTGAGGAGTGGGTCTAAAGGTGGTAAACTGGATAGGAAATTGGTTGGGGGATAGGTGACAGAGGGTGGTGGTAAATGGAGTTCACTCCCAGGAAGGTTGGGTAACCAGCAGGATGCCTCAGGAATGTGTGCTGGGACCAGTCCTCTTTATGTCTTTATAAGTGATGTTGCACAGAATCAGAAAGGGATGGTCTGCCTCTTTGTGGATGACATTAAATCTGCAATAGGGTGAACAATCTGGGGGGGGTGAAAAGGTTGTGCCGAGACCTGACAGCACTAGAGGAGTGGCCGAGGGTATGTCAGTTGGGTTTCAATGTGAAAAGTGCAAAATAATGCACTTTTGGCACAGAAACCAAGGAGCAGAGCACAAAATGGGTGGAGTGATATTGACAACCACCAAGAAGGAAAGAGACCAGGAGATAGTCATATCATATGACCTAAAGGTGGCCAGGGAGTGTGGCAAGGCAGCTGGGAGGGCTAGGGGGATGCTGTGGTGCATATGAAGGGGTATCACCAGCAGAAAGAGGGAGGTGGTGTTTTCTCTGTAAAGATCACTGATAAGACCCAACATATAGTACTGTGTCCAGTTCTGGAGACCACATCTCCACAAGGACATAGACACAGAGGCAGTCCAGAGAAGGATAACTGAAATGGTGCAGGGTTTGCATCAAAAGGTGTATGCAGAGAGAATAAAGGACCTCAACATGTACACCCTGGAAGAGTGAAAGGAGAAGGGGGGATATGACAGAGACCTTTAAATACCTCACAGAGGAAAATAAGGAGCAAGAGGGAAGTATTTCAAGAAGAAAAGGTGCTCAAGTACAAGGGGATATGCTATGAAGCTGGAGGAGTGTACAGTCAAGAAAGAGATGTGAGGAATACTTCACAGAAAAAAGTGGTGGATTCATGGAACATCCTTCCAGTGGAGGTGGTGGGGGTGAAAACAGTGTTGGGGTACAAGAATGCATATGATAAGCACAGGGAATCATAGTGAAAAGGAACAGGGAAGGAAGAAGGGGCTGTAGATCAGGTACAGTCTACAGTAATGGTATAGGTAGGGAGGAATGGACAGACTGGATAGGCCAAGCAGTCCTTATCAGCAGTCAAAGTCTATGGGCCTGATTCATGAAGCATTTTTGATTTGTGCAAGGGAGTTGCAGCACAGGGTTTAACGCAAGGGGTGGCTTGTGCAAAATTTCGTGACAATTGAGATTCAGGAACGATGCATGCCGCAAACCCCTGTCGTAAGTTCCTTGCACCAAATGCAAAAAGTGAGACCAGCTCTCCCTCCAGTCTAACTTTGTGTCATTGGGGGAGCCATATTATGGGGCTTGTGCCAGAGGTTTGGTGCAAGCTGTAGTAAAGTGGGGAAACTGTCGCTACTGCACCAGCATTTTGTGAATTGAGCTGCATTGTGCCAAAGGCTTTGGCACAGCTGCGTCAAACAATGCGGATGGTCAGGGCTTGATCTAAGCTTTGCATCAACCTTTGTGAATTGGACCTTATTTTTCTGTGTTTCTATCCCTCAGGGCTGGAGTGTTCAGCTACACTGAATAATGGGAAAGACCATACAGTAATGATATTAAACAGTTATTTACAAAAAAACCAAAAGATAAATCATTTCAGTGCTGCAAAATAGATGCAACAGTAATTAGTGTCCAAAGGATGATGAAAACAGGTAGTATTTTTGCACACTTTCAAATACATTTACTGAGGGTGAACTTCTAAGGTGGACAGTGAGGGAGTTCCAAATTAGTAGGGCTACTACTGAGAGACCCTATCACCAGCCAGTTCCAAACAAGATATAAGAATGGAAAAAAAGCTACCCCTCAGTGAAGCAGAGTGGGTAGTTGGGAGTATAGCAAGCCAAGTGGTCTTTACGGTAGACAGGACCCCAATCTGTGCAAAGATTAATGCTTCATATTAGTATAGTGATGTTAAAAGTGGTACACTTCCTAATTTTTACCAGTGCATATGCCACAGCACAAGTGTTGTATGATCTGCATAGGATGACCGGTGTCCAGCCTGGCCATGGCATTCTGTACCAGCTATAGGTGGAATACCAAACTCCCAGATACTCCAAAATAAAGTGCATTACAGTAGTCAGGTCCTGAGGTTATGAATGTGTACCAGAGTCCTTAGGTCCCCTTGAGGGTTTTAATTTGGTAGATGCTCCAAAGTTGGAAGAATACACTGTGGTCCACAGCCAACACTTGATCTTTGAGTGTCAGCACTGGGTTCACAGTGATGCCCAGATTTTTCACTCTATCCACAGCCATGAAGATGATGCCTGCAACTAGATGGTATCTCACCTGACAATGTATCAGTGAGGATCTCCTTCATGGTTGAATTTTAGTTCAGCCAGCTGGAGGCTATTCAGTTTGCTCTCTTGTAGGCATTTGTCCAGCAACAAGATCATTCCTTGCCCATTAGTTGCAATGGACATGTGCAGCTGAGTGTCATCAATGTAGCATTAACAATTCACTCTGAGCAACCTAATCAACTATCCTAGTGGTAGCATAATGCCTGTGGCACTCACAGGGAGCAAACAGAAGCTCAGCAGAGACCAACACGCATTTTTAATTAATGTACTTATAACTTTTAGAACCCTGTGACATCAGTTAAGTGGAAGCATATAAAGAAGCTTTTCATGTAGGCTTCCACTCAATTGATGTCACCAGGCTTCAGAACTGGTAATTCATTTAAATATGAGTATAAGTAAGGAGAGTGGCAGCTTTAACATGGGCTCCTTGATGAAGGAAACATAGGACTATTTCAAAACAAACAGAAAACTTGTGTTGTGTGATAATAATATTCCAACAGTGGAATTACTGCGAACGTCAAAATTTTGCTTCCACGAAATTTCAGAACATACTTTGGCAACTTTTGTAAAACTCCAATGTAGAATGGAAGAATAAATGAATGTATGTATTAAGGATTGTTTTAGTAAATTATAAAATGGAATTCTGCAGAACAGATTACTCTTTTGTCTATTGAACTTCAGAATATTTGCATGCATTGTGAATTAATGTATTAAATTGTGGAACAGATTTCTTCTGAACTGTCATTCCGCAGTTCATGCATATCATTTGGTAATTCAGGCAGAACATTTTTTTGGAATGGCATGAAAATTCATGAAACACATTTGGAGGATTCAGATTTCGCAAAGGTGAAAGTTCAGAATGTTAAATTACATTTGCAAAATTGTGCAAACTTTTTGTGAAATCAGAATTCATACTTTCTGCCGATCACTAATGAACCAGTACACTAGGTCTTTTAAAAGAACTTTACACATGCCCAGTTATAGCAAAAAATTAAACAAAAGGTTTATATTCCCCTTTAATTGATTTGTAAGGTACAAAATATAGAATAATGCATGGAGAAGTGTGGTTAATGAGGATTTTATGCACACCTGAGGTGTGTGACACCCCATAAATCCCAACGTCGAAGCCTGTGGGGTTTATCTTGGCATCACACATTGAGGGTGTGCATAAAATCAGAATTTTCCAGACTTCCCCATGTTTTATGTTTTATATTTACTGGTATTTTGAGTGTAACATGCTCGGGGGTCCCCACCCCTGCCTTTTTCCTAAAATGACAGGTGGCATGCTGTTGGCATTTGGCAGCAATACCTGGTGGGGGACCTGGGTTCGGGGAAGGGTGAGGTGACCTGGCACAAGGGACCTAGGTTTGGCTACTCTGCACAGGGGCACCCAAGTAAATCCAACTACAGGAAGCAATAACTGTAATGTCCAGAACCAGAATTGGGATTTTTCAGTGTGGCTTTATTTATTAACTAACTGAACATAAACAAAGCATTGCATGGTCCCCCAAAGGGCTACGTTACTGTATGTGCAGATTAGAGGTTAACCAATTGGTCCATTTGAGGAATGAACACATTACTACAGTTGTCCAGCTTTGGACTCACCAGGCACTCAGCCCGGACTTTGCATGCGCTTTGGATACATAGCCAGACTGGCTCGGCTCCCCTGCCAGCCACTTGACTGATGGTCCACTTGAAGAATGAACCAAAACTTTACTTGGAAAGACATCCCATCAAACAAGGAGACTCCCAAACTGTGGCTCCCCATACCACTTAGAGTCTGCGACTCCTACAGAGATTTGTTTTCTTACTTCCAAATGAACTCCCATCAAACAAGGAGACTCCCATCCAACAAAGAGTAATTTTCCCATCCCGTGGCTCCCCACATCACTTTAGAGTCTGCGACTCCTAGAGAGATTTTCAAGTTATGCACTAATGCCTGGGTACCCACCCCATCACTGGCCAAGTGCATGAGGCGAGTAGCAAAAACACAGAGGAAATCCATAGAGGTGGACCTGGTTACTAAAGATGGGGGGTTTTCCCATCTCCAGCTCCCACAGCCCATATCCGGCCATTTCTCTGGACACACAGCAAACTTTAGAACTTTAAAATGTAGATTGAATGGTGGATGACCTGAAGCACCCCCTCTACAGCGAACTTTAAATCCAATAAAACTTTAGACTGTTTGACTCTCTATTTGTTTGTCCTAGTTGACATAGTCCTTCCAAATAGCAGTCCACATCTATTTCCCAACTGAAGGAAACAATTTGTTTGCCCCTTCAAATGGAGCCAAACACTCACCCATTCGTTGCAGGTGCCCCACAGGCGAAGTAACACTTTCTTTGCTGTTATACAAGAACAGACTAAAATAAATCAGGCAGCTTCCTTCCATGGTGGAAGAAGGGGATTGCCCTTGGAACCCACAGAGAACTTTTCCTACCCCCCCCGGAGGGAGGGGGGGCACTGAGACCGGGTGAGCCGTCTACACCACTTTAGAAAAAAGGTAAACACTGGAACACTTCCTTTTTCTTAGTGAGAGATCAAGCAGCAGAATGATGCTTCCTTCTTGCTTAAGGACAAATGGAAGACTGACTTTGAATTTCCCAAAGTTCTAAACTCACTCCCTGAACTGTAGATTCCAAAGTTGCTCATGCAGCTGCGACAGTTCTATAGTGATGTCATCCCTCAAGTCTCAGCTGTGACTGAGGACAGAGTGAGACAGTGTGAAACCCATTTAACTGGAGTTTCACAAGCTGCCTTCCCTGCCTACCACTAGGTCTTACTGGAATTCTAGTATCCCCGGATAACAAAGGGGTTACACTCGCCCTTGACCAGGAAAATGACTGTTCCCAGACATTATGCACCCGGCCTTAGGCCATCCCACCCTATGTGCTACCTGCGGAGGGGGGTGATCAGGCCCCCTCCTACCATGTGCAAGCACGGGTAGGCAACACTAAGGGCCCACAGGCCTATAGCTGACATGTTGGCCTCTACTCTATCCACTTACTATGGACACCTAGTGGCTCTGGTAGAACCATCCAGAGCATAGCCCTGATGGATCAGCACTGTGGCCCCTACTGCAGGTCAGGGCCACAGCCTGTCCATCCCCCCTAACCCTCTAGGGAAAACCTATCTGCCTCTAACATAACATCCCAAATAAAAAAAAAAAAGGGGGACCTCCCTGACCTTGGGCAGCCTGCAACTACAACCATTAGTAATAATAACACAGTACATTTAAATTCTACACCATAAGCACTGACGAGGAACTCCGATGAGCCCCTCCTCCTCCTCTTCTTGTCTTCTCTTCTGTCTTCCAGGAACACCTGTAAGAAAAGACAAAAACAAAAAAAAACACAACACATCCTAATCTGCATGCACAATCTATCTAAACAACAACAATGACAACAACAACCTTTACCATACAGAAAAAACAAAACACTGAACAATCCCAAAAAAGAAAATGTATTTTTTTTTTAGAAAAAAGGTAGAAAAACAGTATTTACATTAAAGTACATTAATGACATTGGTAACAATACACCTTTGGGGGGATGGAGTGCCCTAAAAGTCCCAACTAGTGACCACAATGCCCGAAGACCAGTCCATTAAAGAGTCTCTCCTGGGCCGGAGCCCCATGAAACATAGTTCTTTAAGGCAATAATCCTGAAGGGGAGAGTCTTTGCGGACAGTTCACACACTTTTGAAGTCTGTAGTGTAGGGTGTGTATTGCAATGTCATAAAGATAGAATAAAAAGATTTTTTTCGGACTTACCAGCCTCTTGAAGTATTAGAATAGGCACCGACCTGCACCGCAGCCGAAGACTCTCCCTGGCAGCATTTCTTCTGATACAGCTGGGAGGACATCTTCCGGGAACACAGGAGGGCACATCTGGAAACAGCTGGACTGATGTCATCTCTGGAGAAGGAACCTTAGAACAGGAACAAAAAGAAAAACAGCTGGTCCGATGTCATCCGATTACCAGGCGATGAACAGGAAACAGCTGGGCTGGTGTCCTCTCTAGATCTGAAGTCATCTGGTGGTGCCAGTAGATGGTTGCTGAACAGGACAGTACACTGTGGACTGAAGAATATGGGGCACCTGATTCCTTGGTTATTCATACTGGCAGATCAATAAGGGCACTTCACAGTCTTAGTGTGGTGGCAGTATTGACTACCACTGCTCGGCTCTCCATTTTGTAGGCACTGGCTTAATTACTGGGAGGTCTTTGCACTGAGGCCAATAGTAGAGGGGGTCAGGGGGCTTGAATTATTACCCCGTCTGGACGCACATAATTCACACAGTGGGAGACTTCACGTCCCTCTCCGTCCACTATTCTCACTCTGTCCATAAACAGTGTCCTGCCTCTCTTCCACTGTGTATACTTTTCGTGGAACAGTCTATTCTTTACATGCTGGTTAGCCCCAGGATGCACATGTTTCATTGCTTCATCCCAGATCCTGGATTTCCTGCAGTTCTCAATCTCCTCCCAGACTCTCCAAGGAAAGGTAAGAAAGGTCATACCAAAGATTTAATTGGTCTTTCTACGAACCCGTCTCTCCTCTTTACTTGCTTTGGTCAATCTGAGACTGCTGGCCTGGCTTGGGGGTGGCCAGTCCTGGTTCTGCCAGCTTCGCATCCTCAGTGAAATTAAAAAAAGGATCCCTGACTTCTTCTTCTTCTGGTGAAGCCAGAGCAGTGGCATCACCACCTTCTTGAACACATTCCTCCGAGGCAAGATCTTGAGGCTGTGTACCCATTCCTTTCTCACAAGGCCACATAGGTTCCCCCTCATCTTCCTCTTCACTGAGGATCTGAGCCCAGGAGTGAGCAGTAGTTCTCACCCCCGAGACTATCCATACATCACTGGGAGCGGAGGTTGACACCTCCCATTCAAAGGCCTCCCGCATCTCATCTTCACCTTTGAGACTTGGGCTAGGCCCCCCCACCCAGGGGTCTATTGATGCTTTATCTGAACTTGCCTTCTGTGATCCAGCATCCAATGCTTCAATTTCAGATTCAGTCTCTAATTCTGCACTCTCTAACTTTGTACCACACTCCCCCGAGGGACCTTCCTCCACAGGCTCCGCCTGATGCTGTGTGCTGCCAACTGCAGATTCTTGAATTTTTGTCCATGTGGGAGCCAAACAAATTTGAGGCACTTTATACAAGCCATATTTTTGAAGGCATCCTGCACAGTGAGGAATCATGAAGACATCCCTTCCAGCACTTAAACACATCTGGCATGCATGCACTGGATAATTAGGAATTGCCACATTAGGAGGGAGTTTCCCTCTATAGCACCAATTTTCAATATCTCTCAATCTATTTACTGCTGCTGTTACTGCAACCCGGGCATGATCCGGGTAATGAGCTGGTCCTGAGGCCATAACTGCAGAAAAATAAACAAAACTTCACTGTAACTGAAAGTCCCACTTTAATGAACACACTCTGTAGCTTTAAAATGGCTCCTATGCTGCTGTGTTTACTTTACCACCCCACCCTGTAATGGCGGCAGCACTCCTGTGCATCAACAATCAGACTCTGGGTCAAGCCACTGCGCACCCGATTTACATCAGCTACTAATAACTTTAACTCAAACTGCACAACTTGCTCTGTTCTGGCTGTTCACACATTTACAGGATTTTCCTTGGACTTTTCACATGCTGGCAACATTCATTTAATTACAGTCCCTTTAAAACTTCAGGTTTCAGCACAGGATTGCCTGCTTCTACTAGTTACACTTTTTACAACCCACAGTCTCTCTCTGGCTGCAAACTTTAAACTGAGGCTACTTTCATTGCTATGCACACATTTAATGGCTTTACAGACTTGCACTTGCCAGCAGGACATCACACAATCGCTACTTGCAAAGCAACTATACAGCTGCACACACATTTTATATGGCATTACTGAAAATCACTGTTTTGAGCAGTTTTTAATTATTTACTCACTGTTATTGTAGCAGATTGCTGCGATGGGGTAAAACGGCCTGCAGCCAGATTTTGAAGGCCTCAGAATGCAAACGGGCGGGCAGTCTCCGAGATCGTAGTATTAACCACACAATTCACTGATCCCATGATCGATAAACGGGTTGAGCCCGATTTTTAATTAGAAAGTCACTTTTTTACTGTTTACAGCGCTTTGAACACTTCGCAAATGCTCCTCCACTGCCAGTACACGCACTACTCTCTGTCTCCCTCTCGAATGCTGAAGCAGTCTCTGAAGAGTTGGCTGAGGGGCGGGACTAATGGCAAACTGACCAACCACACGACGCCATGCAAATGAGCCTCTTCTTCCTCTCGAGGGCTCCTCTCCTCATGGTGATCTTCGAGCAGGCAAATTTAAACTGAAAGATGCACTTTTTTTTTTCAACTGACTCCACGGCGGGAGCCCATTTCAACCATGTAACATTGCCATTAACTCTGCAGTCTCTAGCATTGCACAGAAAGCATTTCCATCATCCAGGGCATAATTTATCTGTTGCTACCCCTAGTTTTCCACACTTTCCTTCACAGAAATTCATTTTAAAACTGACAAAAATGCTGTAAACTTTTTTGATGATGCAGGACAAGGACACGCACTTTGGCTTTACAGCTCCTTGGTAAACGGTTAGCATTTTTTAAACAGCAGCACAAGATTCACAGCACACAGCAACACACTAAGGAAATTGCTTCAACTTTCTGGGCTACCAACTGCCAGATAGCCAAAACGCTAGCCTACTTGCCCAAGCACCTTCCTCCCTGAACAAATCCCAGCGGTGCCTCCATTTTTGTAACACGCTCGGGGGTCCCCACCCCTGCCTTTTTACTAAAACGACAGGTGGCATGCTGTTGGCATTTGGCAGCAATACCTGGTGGGGGACCTGGGTTCAGGGAAGGGTGAGGTGACCTGGCACAAGGGACCTAGGTTTGGCTACTCTGCACAGGGACACCCAAGTAAATCCAACTACAGGAAGCAATAACTGTAATGTCCAGAACCAGAATTGGGATTTTTCAGTGTGGCTTTATTTATTAACTAACTGAACATAAATAAAGCATTGCATGGTCCCCCAAAGGGCTACGTTACTGTATGTGCAGATTAGAGGTTAACCAAGCGGTCCATTTGAGGAATGAACACATTACTACAGTTGTCTGGCTTTGGACCCACCAGGCACTCAGCCCAGACTTTGCATGCGCTTTGGATACATAGCCCGACTGGCCCGGCTCCCCTGCTGGCCACTTGACTGACGGTCCACTTGAAGAATGAACCCAAACTTTACTTGGAAAGACATCCTATCAAACAAGGAGACTCCCAAACTGTGGCTCCCCAACCACTTAGAGTCTGCAACTCCTAGAGAGATCTGTTTTCCTACTTCCAAACAAACTCCCATCAAACAAGGAGACTCCCATCCAACAAGGAGTAATTTTACAATCCTGTGGCTCCTCACACCACTTAGAGTCTGTGACTCCTAGAGAGATTTTCAAGTTGTGACCAACGTCTAGGTACCCACCCAATCACTGGCCAAGTGCATGAGGTGAGTAGCAAAAACACAGAGGAAATCTGTAGAGGTGGACCTGGTTACTAAAGATGGAGGGGTTTCCCACCTCCAGCTCCCACAGCCCATACCCGGCCATTTCTCTGGACACACAGAAAACTTTAGAACTTTAAAATGTAGATTGAATGGTGGATGACCTGAAGCACCTCCTCTACAGTGAACTTTAAATCCAATAAAACTTTAGACTGTTTGACTGCTCTATTTGTTTGTCCTGGTTGACATAGTCCTCCCAAATAGCAGTCCACATCCATTTCCCAACTGAAGAAAACAATTTGTTTGCCCCTTCAAATGGAGCCAAACACTCACCCATTCGTTGCAGGTGCCCCACAGGCGAAGTAACACTTTTTTTGCTGTTATACAAGAACAGACTAAAATAAATCAGGCAGCTTCCTTCCATGGTGGGAGAAGGGGATTGCCCCTCGAACCCACAGAGAACTTTTTCTACCCCCCACGGAGGGAGGGGCGCACTGAGACCGAGGGAGCCGTCTCCACCACTTTAGAAAAAAGGTAAACACAGGAACACTTCCTTTTTCTTAGTGAGAGATCAAACAGCAGAATGATGCTTCCTTCTTGCTTAAGGACAAACGGAAGACTGACTTTGAATTTCCCAAAGTTCTAAACTCACTCCCTGAGCTGTAGATTCCAAAGTGACTCATGCAGCTGTGACAGTTCTATAGTGATGTCATCCCTCAAGTCTCAGCTGTGACTGAGGACAGAGTGAGACAGTGTGAAACCCATTTAACTGGAGTTTCACAAGCTGCCTTCCCTGCCTACCACTAGGTCTTACTGGGATTCTAGTAACCCCAGGTAACAAAAGGGTTACATGAGAATTGCAGTTTTCTGTGTTACATGGAATAATTAGTCACCAGTCTCTTTCAGAAGCTTTGTGAACAGCTGGATGTCACTTTTAGTTTTTTTTTAGTTTTTCTGTTTTCTTGTTCTTCGATGAACTTCAGACAATTGGATTCAGTGCCTGGTGTAAAGCGGGACGAGGTTGCCATTTTTTTATCTATTTTTCTGAGATTTATTTAAAGTACTTTTTAGCCATTTTTTCTGTGGTGCCTGACTATGAAGCTGTTTGTGGTTTGGTGGTTTCGAGGTGCGACATGATCAAGTTGACAGCGTGAGGTAAGAGAGCCATGTAGCCACTCAGTTGGCATCAGATAGGTTGGCACAATGTTTAAGGAAGATGATTGGGCAATCTCCATTATTCATGGTTCATTATTCACATGTGTGAATAATGGAGTTTGCCAGCCACTGCCAGCAGGTGATAAACAATAGCAACCAGTAAATATAAGATGTAAATATAAAATAAAAGGGCAGACTGGCTTGGAAAAGCCGGGGGATTTCTGACTGTCTGTCTGAAGAGAAACTAATGGCTGATGCCTTGACATATAGAGCAGTGCAGAAATTAATTGTCAACATCTGGATTACAGAGAATCCTACTGTTTGAAACCCGCATTTGGGTAAATATTGTAACATTGAAACACAGTATTGTGATGATGGAAGGGGCTTGTGGTCCATCATGTCTGCTTCTCCTACTGCAGTAACTATACCCAAATTGAGTAACGGAGCACTTCAAAACTTAATATCAGAAAGTGCCCCCCCCATGCTATGTAATCCTGAATGCCACCCACTCAGAAATCTCTCTAGTCCTGCTTTGAAAGCCTGATCAGTGCTATTTTAAACCACCTCACTGAGTAGGCTTTTGCATATATTAATCACCCTCTAAGTGAAATAATGCCTTCCAATGAATCCTGTTTTTCTTCCCTTCAGTTTGAGAGCACATCTTCTGCTTTTTCCTTGTAATCCCTAGCTTACACATTGATGTATACTCTACATCCATTTGGAAAACGGCGATCATTTTTTAAATATTTGTTGACCGGGTAAGTGCACCAGACGAATTCTGCCTATTTTCAGACACGACCTGGGGGAGGGGGATACAGATGAATGCCATTTGACCTTGAATCAGATGAAGCTGTTGGTATTTCTAGCGAATGGGGGAGGATTTGGCCAGGGTACTGGGGAAATTCCCCTACTCTGCCAGCAGGGGGCTTGACTTCCTGGAGAGTGGAGGAGCTCAGTGACAGAAGAGGAAGAGGAAGTCCTGATGTGGCAGAGGGGAACCTCTGACCATTGCAATGACCACTGTGAGCCTGGATGCAGAGAGTGTGGGCGTGTTAGAGGTTGGGGAGCTAGCCTCCTCCTCTGCCTTGCTGCTACAAGGGCTGAATTGGAGGTTCAAACAATGGATTCAACAAATGAAGGAATGGAAATTGAGCAAAGCAACAAAAAAATGGTAATTACACCTGATGGAACAGAAATTGTGTTGAAGTATAAGGGAACTGAAACACAAAGGCAGTATAACCCTGCAGAAATAGGATTAGAATGAGCAGATTTGGAGGAAGTACGACAGCAATCAAGGCAGAAGGATTTGAACTCTTGATCAGCAATGTCAGAGCCTATTACACTGGCTGTCAGAGGAATCCAGCTGAAAGCTGATGGGCCTCAGCTGCATGATGATGCAGCAACATCAAAGGCCTTGGAAGAACAGCTTAAGCAAAACCGAGCTGCGGTTATAAAATCCTGTATTGTGACTGGCAACGTAGTTGCTGGAAAAAGCGAGTGCCCAGAGTTGCGAGAAACACAGATGGATAAAAAACAAGATTCAAAGGCTAAACAAAAAATGGAGGAATGATCTGAAAAGGCTGCTGAAAACACCATGGAAGGTGTGGTCAATGCAATACAGAGGCAGAAAAGGTGGACAGGGAACCCTGACAATGAGCATAACGAAGGTATGACTTTATATCAAACAACTGGTTTAAAACATTATAATGTGTAGGCTGGGAATATGGGCAGACTGGGTGGGCCAAGATTTCCAAGTGCTCCACAATCCTTTCCTTAAGCAGCACCTCCATAATTTTACCCACTACTGATGTGAGGCTGACTGGCCTATAGTTTTATGCTTCCTCCTTACTACCACTCTTGTGGATAGGGACTACATTTGCCCCTTTCCAGTCCCCTGGGACCACCCCTGTATTGAGAGACCCACTAAACTGCTTTGCCAGTGATGCTGTTAGCACTGTTCTTAACTCCTTCAACATCCTGGGGTGAACATCATCTGGTCCCATCACTTGTCCACCCTCTGTAGAATGACCGGTGTCCGCCTCACTCTTCCCATTGTTCTTAGCTGTGGTCCCTGTCCCTCCCTCTCCACTGTGAATACCGAACAGAAGTATTCATTCAGTGTTGATGCTTTTTCTAAGTCACCTTCTACCAACCCCCTTTCTTCCCCCTGAGCCTTACAATCCCTCCCCTGGCCTTCCTTCTATCGTTAATGTATCTATAAAAGGTATTGTCCCTCATCTTTACCATCTGATCTAGTCTCTCCTCTGTTTGTGCCTTCACACTCCTAAATGCTTTCCCTGCCTCCCTCTGTCTCTCTAGATACTCTGCCCTGTCCTCCTTCTTTTGAATTTCCTTGTATTTCCTGAAGTCCCTCTTTTTGTTCCTCGCCTTTTCTGCCACCTCCTTTTTGAACCAAAGTGGTTTGTTCCTTCTTTTTCCCATGTTGCTCACCTTAATAAACTATTTAGTCACCTCCCCATGGCCTCTTTTAAGCATGCCCACTGCTTCTCAACCCCTCTCCCTGGTTGCAGGGATCCCCTGCTGGTCTCCATCCATAGGCCGATATCGCTCATTAATGTTGATATTAAAATTCTTGCTAAAATATTGGCTTCTAGATTGGGGCTAGTATGGGAGTCACTTATAAGCAGGGAGCAGGTTGGGTTTGTCAAAGGCAGACTCTCAGCAGGCCATTTTAGGAAGTTATCCTACCTCTTTTCGGTGTCCAGGGACTCCTCTACCCTTGCAGTCCTGGTATCCCTGGATACCAAAAATGCTTTCGATAGGGTTTCATGGGATTACCGTTTCACCTTCTTAACCAAGTTTCATATTCCCCCAGTGTTTATACAGTGGGTCAAGGTGCTCTACTCCTCTCCCTCAGCCCAGATTCTTTGTAATGGTATTTTATCTACTTCCTTTTCCCTGCAACAGGGCACCAGGCAGGGATGTCCTCTTTCCCCTTACTTATTTAATCTTTTTTTAGAACCCCTTATCCATAAGCTTAATCTTTCCCATCAGGTTTCTGGCATTTCTATAGGTCTCACTGATTACAAGTTATCCATATATGCAGATGGCATTCTATTGTACATCTCCTCCCCTGCTATACCCCTGCCTGCAGATTATTTCCCAATTTGGTGCTATTTCCAATTATAAATTAAACTGTGCTAAAACTGAGGTTATGCCGCTCAATCATGTCACTTTTAAGGCTGACATTGAACACCTTGGCCTGGATTAGAAGAAGGATAAGTTGAAATACCTGGGGATTTATCTTAGTACCTCACCCCTTAACCTGAGACAATTTAACCTTGATTCGACAGTATCCCGTATTAAAATGGATTTAGACCGCTGGTCCTTCTTACCCTTATCTATGTGGGGCCAATTGAACATTACCAAAATGAATGTCCTACCCAGGCTATTGTATCCCCTTCAGATGTATAATGTTGCCCTTCCCAATCATGGTTCGATCAAGTTCATAGACTTATTTCTTGTTTTTTGCGGCACGGTAAGGTAGTACATAGGGCATTAACTAAGTTAATGTGTGCTAAACAAGATGGAGGTCTGTAAGCCTCCAATTTTTTCCTGTTCTATCTGGCTCTACATTTTACCAGAGCCTCTCACTGGTGGTAGATGGCTGGGGGAGAATTTTCAGGGTCTTATGTCCCACTTTGGGTGGACATGGAATGGTCCTTGTGCCTTGACCATGGACTGGATATGTGGTTGCTCTTCTGTCTCACCAGAAAGAGACTCCCTGACACATATGGGACTCCCCTCTGGATGCTTCCCTTCAAGTTCATCTACAACTTTGTTCTCTACTCAAAATTAACCCCATAAAGATATATATCTCAATCCTTATTTGAGAACCTAAACATTTGTATAGCCGCTCAGCTACTTTCAAAGAAATTTTGGCCTGATATGGGAGTAGATGCAGTTGGAGATCTAACTGTCAATCACCGATTGTTATCCTTTCAGGAAGTCTGTACCAAATATCACTGGCCTACCTCACTGTGTTTTCGATACTTCCAGTTGCCCATATGCTTGTGCAGATTTTTGTTACTGGCCCTTGGCTTAGCCCTCTAGGTAACTTGGTCATTCCTCTTATTCAGAATGCCCCTACCTTTCATCAGGTTTCATACTACTACAACTCACTAAGGGACCTTTTGGCTGCCAATGAGGGCCCAAGGTTTTATTGCTGGGACCAATCCCTCATGGTCCCCAACTCCCCTAGGAACTGGCCTCTGATTTGGAAGCACCTTTATACAGTCATTAAATGGGATTGATGCCATTTTATGCAATTTAACATAGAAACATAGAATTTGACGGCAGAAGGAGACCACCAGGTCCATCTAGTCTTCCCATTGTCTTTTAGCCTAGCCTTCTAACTGCCTTTGGGTTTGAGGGCTCCCTTGTATCTGTCCCAAGCATTCTTGAAACCTGCCACTGTGCTTGCCCCCACCACCTCTGCAAGCAGGCTGTTCCAGGCATCCAACACTCTTTCTGTGAAGAAAAATGTCCTGGTGTTGGTGGAGAACTGCCATCCTTGCAGCCTTAGATCATGTCCCCTGGTTCTGCTTCCCTTCTAAAATTGGAAGAGATCTTCTTTCTGCACCTGGTTTATGCCTTTTATGTACTTGAATGTTTTGATCATGTCTCCCTTCTCTCTTTTCTGTTCCAGGGAATATATGTTCAATTCTTTCAGTCTATCCCTGTAGGACATCTCGTGCAGTCCCTGAATATTTTTGGTTGCCCTTCTCTGCATTGTCTCCTCTCAGTCAATTTCTGTTTTGAGGTGGGGCCTCCAGAACTGGACATTGTACTCCAGGTGAGGCATAGTGTTCTGTACAGCAGCAGGATCACTTCCCTCTTCCTGCTTGTGATTCCCCTCCCAATGCATCCCAGCATACCGCTGGCCTTTAATGCTGCCTTCTCACACTGTTTATCTACCTTCAAGTTGTCTGAGGTAATGATTCCCAAATGGGAATCCACCTCCACCTCTTGGATGGAGGCAACTAGTCTTTCCCCTCCAAGGTATTATGCCTTATTTGGATTTCTTTTTCCTATGTGCATGACTTTGCACTTTTTGGCATTGAATCACAACTGCCATGCTCCAGACCATTCTTCCAGTTTCCTGAGGTCAGCTTTCATCTTGTCCACTCCCTGCTGGGTGTTGACCCTGTTGCATATTTCAGTGTCATCTGCGAACAGATACACCTTTCCCTGCAGTCCATTATCTATATCTGATATGAAAATATTGAAGAGCAGGGGTCCCAGTACTGAACCCTGGGGCACACCGCTGGTTACCCTACCTTCTGATGGCAGTGCTCTATTTACCTGCACTTTCTGGGTTCTGCACTGTAACCAGTTTGTAACCCATCTAACTACTTCTGATCCAATTCCTGTGTGGTCTAGCTTCTTTACCAGCCATCTGTGTGGAACGGAGTCAAATCAAACATAACCTTTACTGTACTCTAGTTAAATTGCATAGCATGGGTAAATTACCTGCAAGCCTCTGCTTTCCAGATGAGGCAAAAAACCAGGCACCCTACTCCACATTCTGTGGTCCTGCGAGAGAGTGGTCTCCTTTTGAACTGCAATTTGCACATGGTTAGATCCCTTATTAGGGCTGTCTGATGCTTTGCTCCCTGAAGTATGCATTCTGGGGGATTACTGCAATGCCCTGATAGGTAACCAGAGGCCACAAATGGCATTGATCTTGGCATGTGTGAAGAAGGTTATTCTCTGGCATTGGCTAGACCAGAGCATACCACAATTTATAGAATGGTACAAGGAGATACCATTTGCCCTGCAAGCTGAGCACATCATTGCCAGCATGGCTGACAGAATATCTAACTATAGCCGTGTCTGGGAACCTTTACAGATCTTATTAATGCTATGAGTATCTTTATTGGTACTCATGATAAGTCTGCTTTGATATATCGGTGAATTAAGTCAGGCTTCCCAGCCCAGTCTCCCTTCTTTTCTTTTAGTTCTGTCACCCTGCTCCTACATTGGTGGTGGGGGGATGGGAGGGAGAGGAGGAAGGGAAGGGTGGTGGGGTCCTGATATATATTATAAATGTATAAAATTTGGCTTTTTATGGCTGTTTATTTTGTCTTCTTTCCTGAACTTCCTGGGTCACTTATTTATCATGTATGTTGTTACATCTTGTGTGTTTCAATAAAGTTTATTTAATTTGAAAAACCCCTCTCCCTGGTTCCCTTCTTTCCAGGGTATCCTTGATCACTTTTGCTATCTTAGCAAAGTCCACCCTCCTGAAATCCAGGACCTTTGTCTTGGTGAGGTTTTCCTGTGACTCTGTACTGATGCTGAGCCACACAGTGTTAAGGTCACTGGACCCTAGGTGCCCATCCACCCTGACATTCTTAATCCTGTCCCCACTGGTCAGCACAAGGTGCAAGATCATCTTGTCCTTGGTGAGTTCCAGGACCAGCTGTCTGAGACCTGCACCCTGCAAGGATTCTATGATTTCTCGACTCCTGGCTGAGGTAGCTGCCAGGACGGTCCAATCCACTTCTGTCATGTTAAAATTGCCCAGCAGTAATACTTCCCCTTTTGCTGCCATCTGGTGTATTTCTTCCACTAATTCTTTATCAACCTCCTCCCTCTGTGCCGGAGGCCTGTAGATCATTCATGTGCATACTAATGTTCCAATTTCTGGCTTAAGTGTGACCCACAGCACCTCAGCCTCCCTCTGTCTACCCCTGCAGTGCCATTGTTTTAATACTTTCTGTGACATAGAGGGCTACTCCCCCCCCTCCTTATTACCCTTCCTGCCCCTCCAGTGCAGGACGTACCCTGGCATATTTACCTTCCTCTCATGGTGTCCAGTGTATCATGCACTGGTAATTGCCACTAAGTCCAGGTCTGACTCTGCCATCATGGCAGCCAAATCAAGAAATTTATTTCCCAGGCTGTGGGCATTTGCATACATGGCTGACCATGTTTCGCAGCCTGTGCCCCTTGCATTTCTACCTCTGCCTGTTAGCTCCCCACTTCCTACTCTGTTTTTGTTCTCCTGCAGCCTGCTTACCTCTGACTCTTCTGTTGTCCTGAGCCCAGACCTTGCTGGCCATGTTTCCCAGCCTGTCTTCCTTGTGCGTCTACACTTTCTCTCCCGGTCTATCTTTCCAACCCTGGTTTCTTTATAGTGCTCCCCTCCCTTACTTTGCTTTATCCCTTGGAATGAGTCTGGCAATGTCTGCTCTTAACACTTTCTCTTGCTCCAATCTGCTCAATACTCTGACCTGTGGAAGTGGGCTTCCTAAGTCTCCCTGCTCCTGACTGCCCTGCCCTTGGTGAGTTTCAATGCTGGCATGTTATAATATTCAAATTTCAACCTGATCTGCTGTTAGGTTTATGAAATATGGGTGTTCGATAATCAGGATTTTATAGAGAAGTTACTAATGAACCTAAACAATGGAATTGTGATAGTGTTCCTATGATGAAGATTTTATGTATTATATTATACTCAGCATACTTTAATATACCTACTGTTCTACATGCAATAGAGTATGACATTTAGGTATACTTTAGTACTTTGGTAGAATTTACTCACAAAATGGTTACTTAGTGTGATACTAATTGCAATTTTAGTAATTAATCATAATAGTTCCATAGTTACTGATAAGTCATTTACAATTGTGATGATTACTCTAGTCAAAACAGTCCTATATGTCAGCACGTTGATATAAATAAATAAAGATCTCTAAAAATGCAATGGTTTTCAGCTTTTCTTCTGAGGAAACATAGGTGGCAGTCTTGATCAACTTTTCAAGTCAGTATATTCTCTATGATGTGAGAGAAGCTGTTGGATTCCTTTGAAGATTGTCAATGCAACACCTAAGTAGGTTTTATATACAAACCAGTAGCTTGAATTACCACTGTAATCAGTATTGATTAAATATTTTTTTATTGCACATACAATATTCTATATATCATTATGAAGAAATGTAGCTCTTCTGCACAAATAAGATTATCATATTCCTTTAGAAGGATGGCTAGTTAAATCTGAAAAAACAATATTATAATGGCCTTATTGCCTGTAGGTATGTGAGTGTGTTATTGGTTTTGAGTACTTTCATATAATTTCAATCACTTTCAATGTCTCTGTAGGTTACATACTACCTTGGAGCTGGAAGATCAAAAGGTCATAGTTTTTGGTTTCATACTGGAAACTTGGATTAATACCCAATACTGATAGTGTAGTGCAGCATTAGTGGATGCTGAAATGTTGAGGTACCCACTGTGGGATAAGACGTTAATCTAAGTCCCTTCTGGCCACCTGTGATGACTGTCCTGGTGGAAATTAAAGAGCCTGTGGAAATGCTGCCCAAACGGCATATTGGTAAAGGTGCTCTTCTTCCATTTAGTGGCCCACTGATTCAGCCTTAAAGCTGCAATCCCAACCTGGAACAGAAGAAGGAGTCATTTGCTCATTCTCTCCTTGCCAGGGAGTGTCTTCTGTAGACCTTACAGTATGGCTACCATTCTTATCAACCTTTCATCACTGAAATGAGGGACACAGGCACTCAGAATGAGGGGCAATGAGTGACACTGACATTCATAATGAGGGACACTTCATCAAACATGGAGGTAAAAGCTCAGAACACTGTGGAAACCATCACTTTTACTTGTACAAAGTTTTTTTATGTAACTACTTGAAATATGAATATCTGCTTTGAACAAGAATTTACTGAACCTTCTCTGTATGGGTAGTAGCTTTTCCAAGAGCGGTGGGTGAGGGACAAAGCTTTTTTGAGGGGCAAAATGAAATATGACCCTCATAATCAGGGACAGTTTAGAGGGATGTGATGACTCCTTGGTGGTCCAGGGCAAAGAGGAGTTGTTTTTCGTGGAGCCAGCCTTACAAGCATCTCCACTTGGATATCAGGGATCTTTAGGGCAGCCAGTCATGGGAGGGAGTGAAGGTGCAAACCCGTGACCCCCTTCAGGACTCTGCTGGTAATGGTGGCAGAGGAAAGAACAGGTGCAGTAACTGGTATTACCTACTGACCAGGGTGCCTGTCTCCTTCCCTAAGTAAATACCATTTAATACCCCAGTGATGGTGCAGTAATGGTAGTCTGGAGGTCAGATCAACATTGTTGCTCAATGCAGTGAGGTTCATCACAATCCAGTTGAGAATCTGGCTGCTCCTATTGCTCTATTGTACAAAGCTGGCCTTTGGTGGACTGGTGCAGCCTTTGCAGTATCACTTCAGGTACATGTAAGGTTGGAAGGAGCAGGGGTGTGTATCTGGAGTAAACTGAAAATACTGAATAAACAGAATGATACTGTTACAGCTCTCCCAAGACACCCTCAGTGGTGTGATCCAGGAGTGACTTACTGTATCATGCTGCCAACAACCTGGTTTCAACTGTCTCAGGGCTGCTCCTTTTGAGTCCCACTGTCCACAAAGAACAAGGCCAGGCTGCTACTCATGCAATACAAGGTCTTTTGGATATAAGAATCCCCTTAGCTGCTTCAGGTACCCTCACCCCCTGTTCTATATCAGATGCAGGTTTTACTTTTTAGGTTTGCCAGTCTTCTCTTTAGGAAGTGGATTACAGAATTGCCCAATAAAAGGTTGAATAGCGAAGAGACAAGCTAATGGATTCTACAGTGGAGTGCATTTCCAAACTCTGAATGTGTCCTTTAAAGTTATGGGAAACTGCAGGAAGGGATGTTAGGTGCTTCAGAGGATATGTTGGGGAGTGGTTTGTTGAATTATGGGGTTTGTTGTCTAGATGGGTGGGAGGAGGAGTGGTTACTTGCTGGGAATTTGTGGATGGTGGGATTATTTATGGCATGGTGACTGCCTGTATAATACTATAAATACACTATTACTTAACCAGGAGTTGGGCATGTGCCAGTGGGAGGGTGGGTGAGAGAGAGGTGTTGAAATTATCTAGGAGGTGGGCATGGTTGAGTCATATCAGCACAGTGGGTGGTGGCTGGTTGGGAACATACATTCTTCTGTGTGTGTGTGTGTGTGTGTGTGATTAAGTGCAACACTGTCGTTCTTCACTGGGCAAAGTGTTGCTTCGCCCAGTGAAAACTACATGTACTGGCACTTCACCAGCAATTTCCCAGTGGTGAAGTACACTATGTGTAGATATCACTGTGTGAAGAAGGCTTTTTGCCACTTGACAAACTGCGCAAAGTGACACTTCACACTATGCAAAGATGGAAACATTTGCAATGATGATCTCCAAGTGAAGTTTCTCAACTCGGCACAACTCTATTATACAGTATATTGTCCTATCCACTTTGTTCTTCTAATGCAACGTTATTACAGATCCATAATCAATTTATGGTGGCTTCAGCAGTGTACTTTTTCTTTGGTTGGACAAATTCTTTTGAATTCACTACAGCTCTATATTCACAAATTACTTGGAATTACTTGGTACAATAAGACAAGAGAAGGCCATAGGCCTATTTGTTTGTCACCCAGTTCCTCTATTATTTGTCCAGTTGAGGTACAGTATTTGTCCAGTTTTGCCTTAAATATACTGTATTAATAGATCCAGAGTCCACTATGTCCCTAGTGAGTTTGTTCCATGTTGATGGTGCCCTAATGTTAAAGAAGTTATTTCTTTTGTTAGCCCTTAAAATTACAGGTTGTTAATTATGTGGTCTAAGATTCTGGTTTCCAGTGTTGAACTGTAGGCCACACAAAGTTGTTAATTCAGGGTCTTGTAAAATCTTATATTATCGCAACAAATCTACATGAGCTCTTTTCTCTTCCAATTTCACTAGCAAAAGTATTTTTTAGCCTATCTTCAAATGATAGTCTTTTTAGTTAATTATCGCAGTGTTTTGAGCTTTCACAGTGCTCTTAAAACTTATTTTTTTATTTGTTCATTTTCATTTGATTTATTCTTATTTGTTAATTTTTTTTTCTTGTATCCATGATTTTGTATTTGGGATGTGCAGCACCTTGATATAATTTATACTTAATTATTATAATAATAATAATAATAATAATAATAAAATAATCACAATCATACATCACTGAAAAAACTGTTTTTATAACCCAACATACCGCCTATTAAAAAAGTAAAATGAAAATGAAACTGACTCGGTACCTTATCAGCACAAAACACATGCAGTATAACATTAGCTATAGTATGGCAAAACACATGATGAGCACATTAGATACAGCAAATCACATTATTGGGTACATTAGCTGCAGAAGTTCTACATTAGGTACAGGAAATCACATGATGGGATATATTACCGTTAGAAAATTACATGATGGTACATTATCTACAATAAATTATATCATTTAGAATCATGATGGCACAATAATGCCACTATACAGTAGTTAGGGTTGAGTAGTCACTGTAATGTTAAACTTCTGCTGTCAGCTGCTTGTAACTCTGCCACTGACTGAAGGAACAGAACATTCTAAGCACTCCCTTTATAGTTGGATCTCTGACTTCTGAACATTTTGTAAAAAACTGTTAGGTAGTTTTTCAAATAACAGAGTATGAAGGATACACAACAAAATATAAATTAAGATGCTTTATTAGGGAAGTGAAATATTATCCATATTTGAAGCATGAAGGATTCAGGTTCTTTACATACTGTCACAGATGTGGTGCTTTTGTAGTTTCTTTAAACAAAACACCTGAAAACTACACAGATATTTCATAATAACTTTGGTGATGCTGGCTACGCCTGACTGGAAGTATTTAGTGTTATTTCATAAGATGATTTCACATGCCATGTGACCACAATATAGGACTGAATGCACCCATAGCATTGTTGCCTTTACACTGGCACTGGAAACCCATCCTTAGTGTATGCAATTATTTTTAAGTATGTTTTCAAAATTGGGATCCCTTCCTCAGTGTAGGTAGTGGTTTCTTTAAATTGGCAGCCAGAGTTTTATCCCAGTAAATCTTTGGATATCTCTGGATGTATAACTGCAAATGCAATTGAAATGAACTGGGATGTCCTATGAAATATATAGATATTGCAAGTTATACTATACTGTACTGGCCATATCTCTGGCTACCACTGCATGTTCTACTTTTTGAAAGGTTGCAGAAACCAGAAGCACATCCCTAGTTGTTTACTAGTGCCCAAACACCTGCCTGCATATGAAAATGATGCCACTGTGAGTCCATCCCTTCTGGTTCACTAGTCTCTACAATAGCTCACCCCATCAATAAATATGGCCACCTGGAACTCCTCAATATTATAGCCAGTGGTGGGGGTGATCCTTGGAGCACAGAACCCCCTCCTATTAGGTATCAAAAAAAGATTTTCTGTGCACTGTAACTAAATAGTGAGATTTATTTGGTGGAAACCCCTCATTCCCAAATGCTGACTATGTCCTTGCCATCCACAGCGTTTCATTAGGGTCCTAACCACCCCTGAAACATGGAACATGCTGCTGTGTCCTTAATAGCCCACCAGTGCCTCAACACCTTACCCCTATCATTTATTGTGACAGAATGTGTTTGGCAATGCTGTAGTAAACTATTCTGTGCTGCAGCAATGTGCTGCGCCTCCTCTAGTAAAATGCACTTTGCTGGGGCAACATGAGTTCTTTTTGCGTTACCAGAAATGTTCCTTGCTATAGCAACATTTACTTTTAGTGAAATGTAGCAAAGTGTACACTGTTGTAGCACAGAGAACTATTTTTTTTCTGTAACAAAATGTACTTTTCTGTGGCAAAATATACTTTGCTATGTCAAGTGTGACTCGTGATATACAGTATCAATATGTGATTTGAGGCAGCAGAATGTGTTGTTTCTGCAGGAGTAGAACGCTGAATTTTCAAATGTTTGTGGCATGATTTCTTTACAATTCTTGTGCCAGAACTGTTAGGCTACAAAAAAAAAAGGCGGGCTAACTGCTTGATACAATTACTGCAAGATGCACATCAAAAAATGTGTATATTGTATATTTTGATGTAATGTTTGTTATGTTTTTTGTCCGGGTCAGTCCTGAAAAAGGGCTTTTACCCGGTTACCAAATAAAAATGAAATGAAATGAAAAATGGTACATTCATCAAAATTGTGACATGAACATAAATATCTGCCATAAAGTGAGTAAAGTGTTGAAAATGCATCAACAATGTTTGAAAATTGGTCACAAACATTCTGGTGCATTTGCAGGGATGCAGCTGTGGGAATAAGATGGCTGCAAGTGCTTTCTCAACACTTCTGAAAAGCAAGTTCTCTTGGCTTTATAAACAAATTCTTGTCAGAGCCAATATGGCTACAAAATGCTGTAGTGATGGCGGTGAGAGATGTATAGAGAAGATGCAGTAGAGGAATGGTGTATGAATCAGTTAAGGGTTACTGTGGTTTATTGAAATTACATTGCATTTTGTGGAGATCCTTATAATAGGATCCTAAGTACATGGACATGTCCTGCAATTATAAATGTCCAGATTTCAAAGCAGGATCATAAATTCATGCAAATGTCCACAGTAATGCACTGCACAGCAGCAATGACTGAGAAATCACTGTAGCTAAAGCATGTAAGAAATAATGTTACTATTTGGTGGACAACATCAGTAATGACACCCCATGATTTACGATGTAAGCATTACCATTAATACATAATTATTTTAAACTGTAATTTCAATTAAGTGCAGTGCAGTGATAGAAGGGAGAAAACAAAGACAGTGGGTACAGGGGAGGGTGGAGGGATATAATCATATTGAGCGTAATACATATTGACATTATTTACCGGTTGTCATGGACATTTGCACGTGATTTGCATCCTGCTGCACATTTTGTCATTCGTTATATTTGCTGGATATTTTTATGCATTTAGAACGTGTAAGCTATTATTATGGACATTTCAATTAATTTAGGATCCTGCTTTGACATCTGGACATTTATAATTGTGATACATTTGCACATCTTTACAATTCTGTTTTGAACATATGGATATTTATGGGCTTTCTAATTGAATACGACTTTTTGGGACACTAATTTATCATCATTTTACTATGAGTTCTTTTTGTACTCCTTGCTACTACTTATGTAATTTTGCTATCCTGCTCATTAATCTGCCCCAATATGTATCTGTGTATCCTGCATCTTGTGGAGGCCCTTATAATAAAATCTTAAATACTTGGAAATGTCCTGAAAGTATATATTTCCACATAGACACATTACTCTTAGAAGATATACAAAACATCATGGCTAAAGGGAAGATTCTGATTATGGGAGACTTCAACATGCCAGATACAGTTGGGACATTTCCAGCAGGAACATCTGCCAGAACTAGACATAGTGGATTCCCTGCGGGGGGGGGGGGGCTCAAACAATTGGTAGAACCACCCACAAGAGACATGGCTATCCTAGATGTAGTACTGATTAAAGAGGAAAGGATCACATATCTCCAGGTAGAAGGTCACCTGGGGGCAGTGACCATCACATGGTAAGGTTCAATTTGGCCACTAGAACTAAATCATCCCATTCCAAGGCAAAAATATGGGACTTCAGAGGAGCTGACTTTGATAAGATGGCCAACAGAGTTAAGCTAGCCCTGGCAGGAAGAATTACAGGTGTGGGGGTACAGGCAAAGTGGGCAAGCATTAAGGATGCAATACTTGAAGCAACATCCAATTGTGGTAGAGAGAAAAGCAAGAGCAAAAGAAGAAGGGAACCATTTTGGTTCTCAAAAACAGTAGCAGAAAAGGTCAGAGCCAAAAGGCTGGCCTTCAGGAAATATAAGGGAAAGCAACGGGATGAAGATAGGGAGGCATACTAAACTTCCCTAAGGGAAGCAGGGAAGGCAATAAGGCAGGCAAAGGCCCAAACCCAGGAAACACTAGCATAAACAGTAAAAGAAGGGGCAAGACTTTCTATAGATACATTAGTGAAAGGAGAAAGTCCAGAGGGGGTATTGCTAAGATCAAATTGGCTAAGGGAGAGTGTGAGGAGGAAGACCAAGGAAAAGCATCTATCCTAAATAGATACTTCTGCTCAGTAATTACTGAGAAGAAGGTAGGGCAGGGCCCACATCTCAAAACCATGGACACAGGGTGGAGGGAAGAGTGCACTAGTCCTTTCACAAAAGAAAGGGTCCTACAAGAGCTTGCTAAGCTCAGGGTGGACAAGGCAAAGGGACCTGATATTATACATCCCAGTGTACTAAAGGAGCTACGGGTGAAACTAGCAGAGCCATTACCGGAACTGTTTAGTGAGTCTCTGAGCACAGGAGTGGTCCCAGAAGACTGGAGAAGGGCTCATGTGATTCTGCTCCACAAGAGTGGTAGCAGGGAGGAGGCAGAGGACTACAGACTAGTCAGTCTTACCTCAGTAGTGGGCAAGATTATGGAGGCATTCCTTAAGGGAAGGGTAGTGCAACACCTGGAATCCATAGGAGCACAGGATCCAAGACAGCATGGGTTTACAACAGGAAGGTCCCGTCAAACTGATCTAATAGATTTCTTTGACTAGGTAACCAGAGTGGTGGACCAAGGGGGAGCAGTTGATGTCACCTACCTTGACTTCAGCAAAGCTTTCAATACTGTTACACATAGAAGATTGATTAATAAGCTGGGTAGGCTCAGGGAGGGTCAGAAGCTGGTCAACTGGGTGGCAAACTGGTTGACGGGCAGAAAACAGAGAGTGGTGGTAAATGGTATACAGTCAGAAGAGATGCAAGTCACAAGTGGGGTACCTCAGGGATCAGTTCTGGGGCCAGTACTCTTCAAAATCTTCATCAGTGACATTGCGGATGGACTGGGGGGTAAGGTTTGTCTGTTTGCCGATGACACCAAGATCTGCAACAGATTAGATGACCCAGATGGGGTGGGCAGAATGAGAAGAGGTCTGTATAAACTGGCAAAATGGTCGGAAGAGTGGCAAATGGGGTTTAACCCAAAGAAGTACAAGATCATGCACATAGAGAAGAGAAACCCTGTAGCCACCTATAGTTTGGGAGGGGAGTTACTGGCAATCACAAGGGAATAAAGAGAGCATCATCATCATCACAGATGACCTGAAATCATCCAGGCAGATCACTAAAGCAGTTGGTAAGGCTAGGGGAATGTTGGGGTGTATTAGTAGGGTATCACAAGTCATAAGAGGGAAGTAATAATCCTTCTTTACAAGACACTGGTTAGGCCCCATCTGGAGTACTGCATGCAGTACTGGAGGTCATACCTGCACAAGGACATTAACAAAATGGAGGCATTCCAGAGAAGGGTAACCAAAATGATATAGGGACTGCATCAGAAAACATGTGAGGACAGATTAACAGAGCTCAATTATTATACACTAGAGCAAAAGAGGGAGAGAGAGGTGATAAGATTGAAACATTCAGACATCTTAAGAGCATTAACAAGGTGAAAGAGTCTAACGCTTCAATATAAGAAAAATAGCAGGACAAGAGGACACAGCATGAGATTAGAGGGAGGATGATTAAGGGGGAATCTGCATAAGTTCTTTTCTACAGAAAGGGTGGTGGATGCATGGAATTGCCTACCTCAGGAAGTGGTGGATAGGAATACAGTGCAGGGCTTCAAACAAGCATGGGGTAGGCATAAGGGAGCACTAAAGATGAGTATGAATAGGTAGGCCATTGACAGAGTACAGGCCTATGACACATTCATAAGGTAGAAAAATTGGTCAAACTGGATGGGTCTTGCAGTTTCCACATTTCAAAGCAGGATCCTAAAATCATGCAAATGTCCATAATAATGCAATGTGTGGCAGCAGTGACTGAGAGATCACTGTAGCTAAATCATGTAAGAAGTAATGTTTTGATTTGGTGGACAACATAAGTAATGGCACTCCATGGTTTACGATGTAAGCAATCACTCCTACTCCAGTGAAATATTCCTTTGATGTTGGCTGGTTCCTGCATTTAAACACTCCAGAGTCACCATACTGTAAGGCCAATGACTTCTCTCATTATGGTTGGTATGTGTCTCACAGTTATTTCCCTTTGCTGTGGATCTGGTACATAATAAAGGATTACATGTCGTACTGCAGGTACTGAAAAGTCAAAGAATGATCCAACCTGCCTTAATAAAAATTCTGTAACCAGAAATGAGTCATGGGGAAGACACATCTTTTTACAGCAGTATTTTCCTAACTCCTTATATGTAAGTGTTGTGTGCCTCCTCTGGTTGCCAGCAGTCCTATTTATATCCAAATCTGTTTTATAGATAAAAGAAAATGACAGCCCCAGAAGTTATCATTGTGTTTCTCCTCCATTTTTCCATCAAAGTTGCTGGAGGATGATGATGTCATCAGAGCAACAAAGATAGTGGTGTTACACAAAATGCAATCCCACCAGTAAACTGCTGCCAATGAAGATCTCACAGACATAATTTCTGTAAATATGTATATTTGCAACATTTATAATTATGTTTATTTGATTTACTGTATTGTTGTATATGACTATTATTTTTGAAATGCTGTTAATTACTATTTCATTTTTCCTATTGTACTATACTCCATACCCTGTTCCAAGGCCACATCTGTAAAAGAGCCTCTTGTGCATCACTGCATACCCTGGAAAGAGCATAGTGTGGCAGTTTCACAATGCACAATTGTGAGTACAGTTATTCTGCAAACCTTGTGTCACGTTTGTGTGATTGGCCTTTGGTATATGGCCTCCTTGGTTAGATGAACACAATTGGAACTGCCTCATGTCTCAGTGCATGCCCATGAAAATGAATTCCATTGCTTGTTCAGTATGTACAAATGAGATTGCACTTATTCTACAAACTTGAGTCTCACTTTGTGTAATCAGCCTCTGATATATGCTAACCTGTGTTAATAAACCCTTGCCTCCACCTTGTGCCTCAGTGTCTACTCAGATAACTGCATAGCTTTGCTTGCTCATTATGTACAATTGTGAGTGTAGTTATTCTGAAAGATCTTCTGTCACTTATGTGATCAGCCTCTGATGTATGCCCACCTGAGTTACATAATGGCCCCTGGCTCTACCTCGTGCCTCACTGAATTCCCTGGTATGTGCATACCATCATTGCACCATAAGGTACAGTTGGTTATGCAATTATTCTGCAAACCTTTTTCACTTTTCGATGATCAACCTCTGCTGCATGCTCACCTAGGGTACTTGAACACTTGGCTCTGCCTCATGCCTCAGTGCATATGCAGGAACGCACATACCATGATTCCAACATTATGTACAAATGTGGCTACAATTATTTTGCAAACCGTGTCTCACTTCGTGTATTTGGCCTCTGATATGCAGTACTATCACCTACAGTAGGTTACATGAGCACACATTGCTCTGCCTCATACCTCAGTGTATACCAGGAAAGTGCATGCCATGGCTCTACCACTCTGTACAAATGTGACTGCACTTATTCTGCAAACCATGTCTCTCTTTTTGTGATCAGACTCTGACATACGCTACCCTGTGTTCATTGAATACACTTGTCTCTGCCTTGTGCCTCAGTATCTACCAAGGTACCTTTTCTCATTCACAGTGTATAATTGTCTGCATTTCTTCTGAAAACCTTCTCTCTTTTTGTGATTGGCCTCTGATATATGCCAACCTGGGTTACATGAACCCTCTTGGCTCTGCCTCATGCCTCACTGGATACACCGGTATGAGCATGCTATGGCTCCATCACAGTGTGTATTTGTGATTGCAGTTATTCTGCATATCTTGTCACTTTTGTGTTATCAGTCTATGCTGTATGCTCACCTCAGTTACATGAAGAAACTTGGCTCTGCCTCATGCTTCAGTGCATATGCAGCAAAAAGCATACCATGACTCCATCACTATGTACAAATGTGACTGCACTTATTTCGCAAATGTTGTCTCACTTTCTGTGACTGGCCTCAGATATACTCTCACCTAGGTTGCATGAACACATTTGGTTCTGCCTCGTGCCTAAGTGCATACCCAGTAAAGTGCATATCATGGCTCCATCACTATGTACTAACGTGATTGCATTTATTCTGCAAACTTCACCTCACTTTGTGTAATTGGACTCTGATATACACTACTCTGTGTTAAATGAACACACTCGTCTCTGCCTCCTGACTCAGTGTCTACCCAGGTAACTGCATGCCATTACTTGATCACTATGTACAATTGTGAGTGCACGTATTCTAAAACTCTTCTGTCACTTTGTGTGATCTGCCTCTGATATAAGCTCACCTGGGTTATGTGAGCACACTTTTCTCTGCCTTGTGTCCCACTGCACATCCTTGTAAAGCACATACCATGACTCCATCACCATGTACATATGTGAGTGGTGTCATTCTGCAAACCTTGTCACTTGGTTCAATTGGCTTTTCACCTTGGTTACATGAAAACACTGGGCTCTGCACTGTATCTCAGTGTCTACCCAGGTTACTGCATACCTTTGCACTATTACTATGTACAGATCTGAGTGCAGTTATTCTGCAAGCCTTGTGTCACTTTTGTGTGATTGACCTGATATGCGTTCACTTCTGTTACATTAACAGTTCTGCCTCTGCCTTGTGCCTCACTGCATACCCTGGTAAGCACATAATATGGCTCGATCTATTTGTGTATACCCAGGTATGTGCATATCACGTCACCACTGCACTATGCTAGTCTTGGATTATGTACTTCTTTGCACTGAAATACACAAAAATCACTTACTGCAATGTAACGAAAGTTACACATTCTTTCTAAAGTTCAGCTCTAGCCACATCAGTAGCTCCAGTTCTGATTTATCCAAAAAAATGTGCTGTAAAATTCGGGCCAGCTCTATGCATTTTTAAGTCTTCTCAGAAATCATGACAACATGTTAGGGAAACCAGGAGAGCAGAGATTTTCCCTGCCAGAAAGTGCTAGCAGGGCTTTTATTTTGTCACAGACTTTTTTTTTTTTGACATAGGCATACTAAGTTACTGTTCACTGGGCATTCCTTTGAGATGGACAGACCGCACACACACACACACACACACAACACACACACACACACACACACACACACACACACACACACACACACACACACACACACACACATTGATCACAATGACAGAAATGCTTAGCAGCCTTATACTATGTTAGGAAGGGCTTGAGTGCTGAAATACTGGGAGCAATCCAAACCAAATTAAATGTACCTGTGCCATATAGTACTATGCACTCCATCAAGCTAAGCAGTGATGAACATTACATACATATTCTGTAGGTTACAGTCAGTGATTTCAGAAATACATTATATTTTTTTATCCAAGCCATCAACCTCCTTTCAGTGCATATAGTAAGCTTGATTTGTAAAAGGCTGGGAATAGATCGATCCTGAAAGGGTTAATAAATCCTACACACAGCACAGACAGCAGTAAGTCATTATACACTGACACACACACACACACACACACGCGCACTCTCACACAATTGGGAGAGATATGTAATTTTTTTTTAACTTACTTTTTTCTCCTCACGGCTCCCGGTTGACTCATTTCTTCCAAGCATCCCTCTTTCTCTGGCCACCATCTGTCCACACCAGTCTCCCTTTTGGGCCACCACCTAGCTACCTCCATGGCTTACCCCTCGTGGCAAGGAGCCCCCAACTCCTCATCAGGACTGGATCCAGTACAGGTGGCACCCTTTGAGATGGTATGTTAGGTGGACAGCCATCAAGTCACTTGACCTGGGTGCCATTTCCTTTTTTCCTTATGGTGGCGGGTGTGCAATGCCAACATTGGGCATGAATCTACAAGTAGCATGCCTGCCAGCTGCTCTGTCTCCATGCACCACTGTATTGGTCAGGCGTGCCAACACTAGCCTCCGCTAGGTGTCAGGGTAACACCAGCTGCTGTTCCCCACCCTCTGGATACTCAATCCTCTTCCACCCCAGCTGGCCCCTGATGATCCACTCGCACCATGAACACGGGTCACCAGCATGGCAGGAGGTAAGACATCGCTGCCTCAGCCTTCCATGCCACCGGGCCAGTGGGAAATGTAATTTGAATCTCTGCTGGAGCAATGCAGTCTCATTACAAACTCAGTTTGGACTAACAGGGCAATATTTAGATAAAAATGTGTAAAAAGGTTTAGGTGTCTTTTAAGACTAAAGACAGCAGAGAGGAATTTCTCCAGTGATGCTTAGTTTAACAATCTGCCTGTGCTGTTTATACTGCGCGTGTATCCATGGATAGTAATTTAAGCTGGCATGAGTATGGTACATTTAGGAAAGGAACACCCCCCCATGAAGTGATTCCAGATAGCAGGGGGATCATACTCCTGCTCAAAAATTGTGCTTTGGTGGCAGTCTGAAGTGCTCTTTTTTCCCCAAGTGATAGCAAGATATCTGCGGGGTCCACCCCCTGCAGATGTAAAAATATACCGTATTGTAACAGTGTGCTGTGTTTACTGTAGACAGATTTATGTGTGCTTTGGTGTTACAAAGTGTGATTTTTCTTTTACTTTATCAAATGTTCCTTGCTATAGTTGTACTTTGCAGTTGCAAAATGTACTTTACTATAGAAATGTGTTTTTTAGTTTTGCTCTGACAAAGTGCTTTGCTGTGTCAAAGTGTGCTTTGTAGAGAGTTGGGGCTGGATTTTCATAGCCCTACATCCTGCCTGTGGCAGTTTGTATTACCAGAGGCATCAGACTGGGTACTCTGTTGCAATCTACATCCAATCTATAGTTTCAAAGCCAGATGGATGCATGCATGTTACGAAGAAAGAAAAGCAAATATCCGCATCACTCTAACTGCATAAAATAAGCTTTTATTGAAGCAGTTTAAAACATATTGCAATGTAGTACAATCATACCAGGCTGTCACAGAAACCACAACCCCGGCCAGTTTTGCACCTAGTATGTCATCAGGGGATTGGACAAGAGATACACAGGGGGTCTTAAGTAGCCTACAATTTACAGTGTGCTCACAAGTGCAATGATCTTAAAAGTGCTCAGCACAAAGTGTCTCAATATAAAGTGCATTAACTTAATTAAACATGCTATACAGCCTATACTTACAAACAGTATTAACAAAATACTACACTATAATTAAGAAACCTGAAGTTTAAACTGCAGATATTAAAAAGATATTTCCATAATGTTGTTTTGTTCCTTAAAAATCTTCCAGTACATAATATATCTAATTTTCTGCACCCTGGAAAGGAGAACACACAACAAAAATGCATCAATAGTCAGTAAGAAATACACATACAGCAATAGCAATTCAGTAAACAAGCGTCATTTCTTTATACAGGGAAGTAAATCTATCTTGCCATTCAGGCCTGGAGGGTGCATTGCTCCCAGGGTAAAAATCCAGTAAGATTCCCTCTGGATAAGTATACTATCCATGTCACCACCTCGGGGTCCCACTCTCACTTTCTCAATGCCACAAAATTTAAAGCTATGCCTAGTGCCAATTGGATTTGCAAGCTAACAACGGTTAGCCAAGTGATTTATATTGTCTTCCACCCACTATTGACCTCCAATGTCCCCTAATTTTAATTTTGAAAGGTCTTGTGGTCTTCCCAATATAGAAGACTTCGTACTCACAAATAGCCATGATAACTAAATTATCAGTATCACTGATAAAAATGATTTTATATCATATGTCTTTGTGACATTACATGATGTGAATGTCCTGCCCTTCAATATAGAAGGACGAAATTTGCAGTTATCACAAGGGTAATTATCATAGAGTCATGGAGATAAAAACAATTGCAATTATCATAGAGTCATGGAAATAAAAACAATTGCATGGCACATTTGTGATTTTCTTTTCTGGTTGATAACTGTGAACTAGCTTGTCTCTCAAATTCTTCCCTCTCTTGTATTTTATTTTAGTCTTTGTTAACTGGATAAGACCCACTAGGTACAAATGCCTGCTTTCAGGAGAAACCCGGGAGCTTTGGGCTGGTTAAGTGACTTACTCAAGAGTCACACAGTATGCAAGTGGAGGTTGTGGAAATCAAATCCATGTCTGCAGGTACCAAGCTCATTCACAGCTCATTACTCTAACCCCTATGCTATGCTGACAACCATAGCTTGTATACCACCCTTGGTTTTAGCTTAGTGGCATCTTTAAGCAGGGGTCTGTTTCTAAAATGCTTCCATTAGTGTTAACGATTTCTTGTATCCCTCTGGCATGTCTCCTGTAGGTAGTAATAAAATCCATCCTAGGGGGCCCTTCTCTCATTCCTTGACAGTTAATAAATCTTCCCTTGCAGTCATTAAAGCCTCATGGTAGGCCTTGCCCACTAACCTATCACCATACCCACATCCAAAAAATGTTGGCACAGATCAAATCCATTTTCAATGTAATTGCTGTCCTCAGCACAATTTCTGTGGTTTGGGAATGTTATCAATCATATGTTGTCGGTGGCAGGTGGATGCAAGAAGTAGGGAATTTCTATCTGTCTCTTTGCTGAATAAGTTAGTTTGTAATGTACCATTTGTTGTATTTGTAATTAGCAAATCCAGAAATGAGACCGATTGTATGTCACACTGAACCAAATATTTTAAATTGTTGTTACTGTTCTCTAAATATGCTACAAAAATCTCACAGATCATCTAATGTGCCACACCACACCATAAATATGTCATCTATAAAACGATGTCAGATATCAATCTTATCATAAAAAGGATTATCTGGCTTTTAATAGACAGTTGTTTTCTCTCACATGTCCAAGTAGAGGATGTCATAATTAGGGGCAAACATAGCCCCCTTAGCTGTACCATTTAGCTGCAAATAGTGTGACATGGGGACATCCCTGCTGACCATTACAGTTCTGATTTCTTCTTTGATTTACCTTATGCGCAAAGTTATCAAACATGATGCATCTTTGTTCACTCTGCAGAAGTGTCAGAGAATTTGAAAGAATTTGGTTTTGCCCAAAGGGTGAGATCCCAATGGGAGAGATTCTGTCTAGCTAGGTTAGAGAGAAATGTTTTTGAAGAGAAAGAAAAATGGTTCTATATGTAGTTATTGGTTGACTCATGATGCTACCATCTTTTCATTCATTTTGTTATTCTTATTATTTTACTGTTAGTGGCATTTCTGGCTATATGTATCATTCTGTCAACTTTGTATTTTTGTGTTCTTTGTTCTTGGTGGAACCATGAAAGATGATTTTAGTGTTCCTGATCCCAGGAAAGGGTCATGTGGGCCCAATGGATCCAGTTTGGCCAAGTTTTAACCCTGATTTGTTAATTTTCATACAGGACAACTAAGGCTTGATTTAAATTGCTAAGTGAATGAATAACATGAATGTTTTCCCTAGTCTGCCCTTATAATGTCCCAATGCTTATCTACGCTGAAGGGACAGAAGTATTTTTGCTTATATACCACTTAGACTGGTGTCTACACTGGTACCTAACCTGCAGTCCTTATTCATTGTCAAGGAAAAAACAATAAGCAACACTGAATTGTGCATAAACAAGCACATCAACAATGCTTTGCATGAGTACGCTGTAGTGGGCAATTTACGAAGTCAATGTGCAAAAATGTTAAAACACTTAGTTTATATTGTGTATAATTTGCAAATTGTGAAATAACAGAGATGTGTTTTTGTAACAACTGTCTGACTTCAAAGGTCTGTTAATGTTATATTGGTATGTGACTCTGGTTATATGTACAGTATATCATTAACTACCTATTTGATAGTGTTGAAAGATCTAAGGCACTAGAACAAACTTCAGATTCCATTGTGCAGACTTTGGCAAAAATATCTTTATCAAATGTTTCTTGTGAAATGTCAGCAAGGTGTATGTGGTCATCCCTTGGTTTGGTGACATAGGAGAGGGATGCTGCTCCATGGACACTGTATTGTAAATATATGAAAATGTTCTCAAATAATTAGTACCAGGACACTGGGGTATGTGTGTGTGCATGCATGGCAGTTCTGAACATCTTGCTGTCATTTCATCAAGTGGAATTGTCAACATCTAACAATACCATAACATCCTAACACCAAACCCCAGCTGAAGGAAGGAAGAAAAAGAGCATCCAGTCTCCATATAGTCCCTAAAGCTAATAGTCTTGATGTTTGGCAAGTGAAAGGGACTGAAAGTAAGTGTCACCTGGGAGGCTGAAGGCTAAGAGTGGAAGATAGGTGTGCACATAGCTGTTGCTACAGTAAGAACTGTTAAACTGTTACTGTCTGAATTCTGCCTATTGTCAAGTTTCAACCACTGCAGAGGCCAACTTACCACCAATATACCACCTCATACCAATTTTAATTCATGTTGTGATTCTCAAGAGTAGCTTTATGAACTGTTTACCCACTGTTGCAGACTGCAAACAGATGATTTCAGCAGACCATCCCCAAAGACTGTTACTATCAAGGTTGTACTAATGTTTACACAAAGGAAAAGATTATACATGCATAATTACTTGCTAACTGCTTATATATTATTGTTTTCTTTTTACCTTTTCAAAGTTATATTTCTTAAATAAAATGCCAAATAGGTATGTGTGAAAATGAACTTCTGCAGGTGGAATTAAAGCAAAAGTCTAACTTTTGCTTCCACGAATGTTTGGAAATCCATTTCTGAACTTTCCTGGAAATTCCACCTGTGATTGCCACCCAAGTGGCCTGACCCAATTGCCCCCCCAAAAGCCCTGGAAGCTAGCAGTCCTTCCTGCACCACCTGTCTGACCTTGTGTAAAACAAAAAATAGCCCCAGTGCCCACCCTCATGCCTAGCAGTTCCTCCCACCACCCAGTCACCCACCGAACCTTGTAAAAAAATAACCCTGGTCACCTGGTGGCTAGTGGCCCCTCTCCCTACTCCATCACCCATCCAACAAAAGCCCTGGAGGTTAGTGGTCCCTCCCCACCAACCACCAAACATGTATAAAAATATCCTTGATGGCTGGCTAGAGGTCCCCCCCACCACATAACCCACCTGACAAATGACCTGGTGGCTAGTGGTCCCTCCCTTCCACCCAGTTACACACCCATACTGTCCAATAAACCTCCCCAATTCCTATCTCCATCCATAGTGGGGTCTGTAGATAGTCCTTAGTTTTGCATCTATTTAAAAAAAATCCCTGGTCGTCTAGTGGTTTCAGCCCCCCTCCCCATCCCTGATCCCCTGTCACTGAATAAATAATTAATTCCCTGGTGGTCTAATGCCCCACACCCCACTAGGTGTCCCACCACCCCACTCTCACCGCCATAAGGAACCCCAGTGGGTGGAACAGCATAGCCATCCTCACTCCACCACAGCTGGCCTGCCCACTGAGCTATGAATGAATGAGCACATTCTAGTACAAGGACATGCTCATTCATTGACAGTTCAGTGAGTGAGCTGGCCATGGTGGAGAGAGGAGGACTGTGCCTGTCCACCCGCTGGGGTTTGGGATGGAGGTGGGAGCAGGGTGGTATGACTAATGCTGGGATGGGGGGTGAGGGGCACTAGAACACCAGGGAATTAATTATTTATTCAGTGACTTGAGATCAGGGATGGGGAGGGGGGGTTGAAACCACTAGACCACCAGGGATTTTTTTTAAATAAATGCAAAACGAAGGACTATCCACAGATCCTGCTACAGACAGAGATAGGGATGGGGGTATTACTGGACAGTATGGGTGGGTCACTGAGTTGAAACTGCTGCAAAAAGAATGCAACTAGATTCAAAATCCTCAATTGCTGTCTATTTATATGCAATGAGAATCAGTCACCTTGTAATCAATTCAAGGATTACAATCTGAATGAAGGGAATTGATGACAAAGTAATGGATTCCCACTACATGTAAACATAGCAATAGAGAAAATGGGGAAGCATTAGAATGTGAGAAAGTGGATCATTTTTAGTTTTCAGTCATCTGTTTTTCTCCCAAGAGCCTGACATTTGCCATTTGGTTAAAATGGGGATCACCAGTCCTGACATTCACTGCCATGCCCTAGGTCCTACATGGCATTATAGCCATGGTAATGCTGGATGAGAGGACTTGTCACAGCACTATGTGGCATAGAGGTAGAGCAGCAGGTGTAAGACCTAAGTTTACCAGTACTATCATCCTAATGGATGCTCATTCTCTGTATTTCTCCTGTCCCTTAGCAGCAGCAGCCAAAATCCCACATGAATGTGAATGCCAAGGTGAAGCAACATGAAAATGATCGTATCCATTGTGTATGAGCATTTGCTGATTACACTGGCTAGCACAGCTTCCACTTCCTGGGGGGGGGGGGTCTTCATGAGGACACCATACCAATCTCCCATAAGCCTGGAGTGATGATTCCTTGGGTGCAAACATGTGTTGCCATAATATCAGTCATTACCCAAACCATTATCCTAGTGGGCTGGTCTACAGACTGCATTCATAAATGATTTGTTATTGTTAGCATTACTGTAAATAATTTAATTTAGTAATTAATTTCTATTGTCAAATAAATTATTTGCTGTAACAGCATCAGCAAAGAAAACGTATAAACATGAAACATGAGAATGTGAAAAAGTAGATTTTTTTTATTTACCTTTTGTTGACCAGGTAAGCACACTAGACAAAAAATGCCTATTTTCAGGTAAGACCCAGGAGGTTACAGTGGAAAAAATATACAGAGGAATATAACAAAGAAAGGCTATACAGATGGTAAATTGGAGGCATGATCACATGATTGAAGCTACAGTACAGTAAGAAAGCTTTTGAAAATAAGTAAAATATACATAATCAGTAGGGCACAACAATGTACAGTGAAATTAATAGGCTGTAAATGTTAGATTATCAGGGTGTTACCAACATTTTTGCACACCAATCTTAGTACTGGGCAGAGGCCAGGAATTAATACAGGAATATAGTACTCCAAGATCCATTATTTTGAGGGAGGGTTGGTTGCAGACTAAGGCAGATTTTAGTTGTACCCATAAGGATTGCTTGAAAATGAAGTGGCTGTTGGCATACCTAGTAGGTGCTGGCAGGGAGTTCTAGAATCTAGGAGCAGAAACAGCAAAGGCCTGGTTACCAGTCAGGGTGCAGGATTTTGGGACAAGGAGAGACTGTGAATTAATAGACCTAAGTAGGTACGAGAGTTGAACAGGTTTTAGGAGTTTAGACAGGGAAGGAGGAGTGGCAGTTTGGATTATTTTGTCAATAAAACAGCCCAAGACAAAGGAGTGGTCATTGCTTGAAGACAGCCATTGAAGATTGTCATATAGTTCACAGTGATGGGTGAGCCAAGGGACAGTGAGGCAAAGCGACAGATGTTATTATAAGCCACATCCTACTTGGCTAGGCTAGATTTTGTGGCAAGGGGAAAGGTAATGAGCCCATAGCTGAGTGTAGGAAGTAGTATACCTTTAGCCAGGGCAAGACACACAGCTACTGTAAGGGCCAATTGCTTTCATAAATGAGTCATTTCTTTTATTGTCACTGTAAATACTTTAGTTTTTGAAAACTATTTTCAGAAATGTTACAGGTTGCCTCAATTGTGGGGCAAAATTGTTGCTGTCATATCAGTGTATGATGACATTTGAGCAATAAGACATGGTAGGGTGTGGGTAGTACTGTGACCTCTAAGTGCCCAGGGGCATAATAAGGCATAAGGCTGAAGGCAGAGTGCATTATTGCCCCCTGGATATGTAGTGATAATGTCTGTACCCATATTCTCCAGAAGTGTCTTACTGCACTTATCAAATAAGTGATAAGGGGGAAATAATTTCTGAGAAGTACAGAATGCATTTTAAAAGTCAAACTAGTGTATTTCTGGTAATGTATCATTATGCTGTGGAAGCAAATAGTCTCAAAAATTGGGTGGGGATGGAAAATGAATAGTATCACATGTTGCACCTTCTGTTGATAATGGGTGGCTAAAATAAATTATTTGGCATAGATGATAAAGTGGACATACACATTGAAAGTGCAGTTTATCAGGTTGAAGGGTTGTTTAGATAGTTGGTTTTGTTCTGTTAGTTCACGAGGTTTACTGCTGGTTTCTGAAGTGGTTTCTTGTGTTTCAAGAAGTTCTGCTTCGTTGTAAGGTTTGGTTGTGTTGCTGTATGCCAGTTTTGTCCCAGACAGTATAGTGCTTCACATCTTTTTGTCACCATCTCATGATCCTAGTACATGGAGTGTACATGTTGCAATAGTGGCCTGTCACCATCATGATTTCCCTGGCCTTGAGTCATAAATTATGTTTCAGGAAGTTCTGCTTTGATGAAAGGTGTTGCTGTGTTTTCCTGTATGCCAGTGTTATCCCAGATAATGTAGTACTCCACTCCTTGTTTTCCATTGCCTGAAGGGTTCCAGTATCTGCAAAGCCTAGCTTTGAAACAATGGTTTGTCACCATCATAATTTGCTTGGCCTCCAGTCCTGCATTTTAAAGCGAATGGATTGGAGTGGGCCTCAGTGAGTGGTTGGCATATCTGGTGTTAGTCTCTGCTTTCTTGCACATTTGAGGCATCATTGAGAACAGATAGTTCACCCCCATGGGTTCTTTTGTGTAACAGAATTGAAGTGTATCTAAATAATTTTGAGGGTGATGTTTTGGATGCAGGTAGTAGGTTGGCGCATCTGGAGGGATTTTTGAAAGATACTGTTTAGGCACCAAACAAAGTTTGGAGCCTATTGTAATATTTTTCAATATATGCAATAGAAGGCATGATATTGATATTTTTCTTTGCAGTTTGTGACATTGAGTGCTCACTCCTGTGTCTTTTTTGCATCATCCACTTAAATCACTGAACCTGGCTGTAATTTCCAAATGTCAGGATGCTGTATATGAGCATTCTCCAGTGAGGGGATGTAGACAAACCCAGGACCAGATGATAAACAGTATTCCAGCTTTTAGTCAGCAAAGCTGGCTATATATGGGTGGTTTAAATAATTCATCTAAATATCTGTAGTATTTTGCCAAAGAAGCAAGAACTTGAAGCATGGAATCATGTATATAATCCAAATATTTTAGCTATCAGTGAATCATGGCTGACAAATAAAATAGCAGATAATTTTGCCCAGTCATATGGTTTTCGCATTTTTAGAAAAGACTGCATTAACAAAAGAGGAGGTGGATTAATAATTTACATAAAAGAACATATTAAAGTTGTTATTATTGAATCCACTACCACCATCTTGAGCTGTGAGAGTCTGTTTTTGGAAGTAATAGTGGGAAAAAAAGTTAGTTGGATGTTTTTATAACCCCCCCACAAAAAAAATGTTACATTATTTGGACTTGAGGAATTAATTCAAATTATAAACAAATTTAAAAACAGGGGGTAATTGTATTAGGAGATGTAAACTTCAATTGGGCAGGAGCAGATATTAATACATTTAAAAATGTCTTGCTTGGAATGAATTTGACCCAATTAATAAAAGATGTTACTAAATTTAGTAGATAAATGAGGGAATGTTAATTAATTGATTGGGTTTTAGTAAATATGGAAAAGAACATTAGAACTGTTGGAAATTTATCAGATTCAATCAATGATCATCAGCCTACTGTATTTATTGTGTGTGGAGCAATAAAAGATATAAAACTCAAGGAAAAATTATTTATAAGAGAATAACTAGTGCAATAGTATTGGATAACATTAGAACTGCACTTGATAACATAGATTGGTACATACTTGATAAACTTACTGATATAAATGAGACACTTATTTTTTACAAATTTATAGTAAAATAATAGATATATATGCAACATTAAAAACAAACTATGACCAGAGCTGATAGGGTTGCAGGTGAGGAATTTGGGGTATAAATATTACAAATTACCAATATTATGAGCTTGCATTCACAAAATGTAACATAGGGTCTTACATTTGTTGTTTTGTAATATTTTTCACTACATTTTCAACATATTGTGGCCTTGTTATGACACTGTCTCATGAAGAAGAGCAGAGAAATTTAACTTCTGGCCTAAAGATGATTTCGCACAGGGACTGGGAAATCAATTTTTGGGATGCAAAAACACATTTTTGGGTAGGAGTTGAAAAATGACAGCTGTCACATTCATAAGGTGATGTAAAGAAATGGCTGTGTTAAAAATGTGGGGTAAAATACTGAATGTTACCAACATACAAGCCAACATTTAAGAAATTCAACATAGCCTCCTAACTTTGTTTTTTATTTTTTTTTATTTTTATACCACATTTAGAGCTTAGCCTTCTTATGACCCTGCCTCATGAACAAGGACAGAGAAAATTTTCAACTTTTCTCCAAAAGGTGATTTATGCAGGGACTGCAAAAATCATCTTTCGGGATGGAAAAAAAACCTTTTGGCCAGGATTTGAAAAATGACAGCTGTCACATTTAACAGGTGCTGTAAAGATTATAGATATGTTGTAAATTTAAACTCACCAAAGTTACAAGCCTGTGTTCACAAAAGCCAACATAGGCTAATACTGTAACTTGGTTGTTTTTTAAATATTTTTACACCAAATTTTCAACATAGCCTTCTTATGACTCCACCTCATAGACAAGGGCAGAGACAATTTGCAATTCCTGCCTCAAAAGGTCATTTTATGCAGGAACCACAAAAATCACCTTTTGAGATATAGAAAAACAGTTTGAGCAGGATTTGAAAAATGACAGCTGTTACACTCATGAGGTGCAGTAAAGATATGGCTATGTTGTGAATTTGTGGGGAAAAATATTAAAAATGACCAAAGTAATGAGACTGCATTTGCAAAAAGTCAATGTAGGCTCATAACTTGGTTATTTTGTAAAGATTTTTACACCAAATTTTCAACATAGTCTTCTTATGGCCCCAACTCATGAACAAGGGCAGAGAAAATTATCAACTCCTGCCCAAAAGGTGATTTTGTGCAGGGACCATGACATCACCTTTCATGACAGATCTGCCTAACTACAGCACCATTGTTCATGAGGTGCAGTCCCAAAGAAGGCATGTTATAATTTTGGGGCACAAATATGCGAAACATGGCCAAGTTATGGTACTAAGTTCAAAACCCCATTGAAATATATTGAACCGCATACTTGTTTCCTCAGTTCATGGTCAAGACATTAATGAGTGAAGACGTGTCTGCAGTCCAGGGAGGATTACAGCACTGGACCCCTGATTAGTAAGTAAGGGCTTGTGGGGGGTGTGGGGTAGTGGGTGCTGAGTAGGAGGGCCAGGTGGGGGGCGGGAGTTTAATGGCTGTAAAAGGCATTGATGGATGTTTTCCTTTTTACAGGTATTAAAACCAAAAAAAACAAGGATTCCTGCACTGAGGGAATTGGGTACCCCCCAGTGTCACCATTACATTTCTTGTGGGGGGTGCTGTGGGGTGGGTGCTGAGAGGGAGGGTCATATGGGGTGGGTAATTAAAAAAAAAATAACCATGCATGTAAGATAATGGGGGGTCACCCCCCAAAAAACAGGATTGGTGATCATGACACTGTGGGATTGGGCACCCCCAGTGTCACTGTTATGTTTCTGTGGGGGAGGGGAGGTGGGTTCTGAGACTGAGGGTTGGATTGGTGAATATGAAAAAAAAAATTGGCAGCATCCAGATCATGACACTGGGAATTGGGCACCTCCAGTGTCACTCGTATGTTTCTGGAGGGTGTGGTCAATGCTGAGAGGGAGGTTCGGATGGGGGCATATATCTAATTGAAAAAGAAAAACAAATGGTGACCACTTCACTGTACTGCACATGTGCTAGTAGATACACATGCACAGTAGAGTGCGGTGGCCATCTTGGACACAGCAGAGTGTGCCATGTTCCACCGTGACCACTGTTTGTTTGTTTTCTTTTTAAATCAAAGATATCCCCTCATTTGATACCCCTCTCAGCACCCCCACCCTGCAGAAACATATGAGTGACACTTGTGGTGCCCAATTCCCCAGTGTCACGATCAGGATGATGCTAGTTTTCTTAAAGTAAAAAATAGTACAGTGCAAGTGATCCCGCAGATGTGGAGGTGATTAAGGTGCAACTCCAGCAGGTTGTTCGGTAGCAAAGAATGCTAGAAATGCTGAGTCCTTTTTCAATAGCAAGAGGTCTGCAGGGCTCTGCCCACTGCAGCCCTAAACAAGAGTACCTGGTGAGAGAAACAACTGGTTAACTGAGGTACTAATAGAAGCTGTAAAAAATAGTGAAGCAGCATGATAGGAATTTAAAAAGACAAGTACACTAGTGGATTGGAATTTCTACAGAGAGTGCAGAAACAATTGTAAGAAACAAATTAAAAAAGTAAAAATTGGTTATTACAAAAAAGAACAGGAAACTAACTTTTGTGATAAAAAAAAAGTTTCTGGAAAGGAATAAATACTCTAATTAATCCATCCCAAAAAGAGAATATTGATTTATTAAAATGTAAAAATTCACCTTTGGAGGACAGTGTAGATATTGCTAACCATCTAAATGATTTTTTTACCAACTTAAACAGATATACTGAAGGATTTGAAGATGTAGAAGAATGTTATGACAGTATGCCCCATACAACAATCCTAAATATTACTTTAAAAGGATAACTACAACTGAAGTTTACAAACTTTTAATAAAATTAAATATATCAAAAGGACCTGGGTTAGATGGTGCTGAATGCAGATTCTTGAGATCCTTTGCAACCGAATTGTCATGGCCCTTACAAATCATTTTTAATAAATCATTATGTACACAAGTAGTGCCAGATGCTTTGAGAAAATCATGTGTAATACCAATATTTAAAGCTGGCTCAAAAAGAGAGGTATCAAGTTACAGGCCAATCTATATTTTGTTTGTATGATGAAAAACTCAGCGGTGTCTGCTACATTCACAACTCATGGAGTATGTAGAAAAGTGTGAAATTCTGACAAATGCACTTGGTCAGGTTCATGAACAACCTGCACATTAATATGGAGGGTGGACTGTATGCAGGTGTGGCATTCGTGGACCTCACCAAGGCATTTGTTCTTGTGGACCACCACCTCCTATTGCAAAAACTTGCTACATTAGGCTTCAGTTTTCCAGTTGTGAATTGCTTTACAAGTTACCTGACAAGCAGGGAACAAGTGGTTAAGGTAAATGAGGCCTTATCAAGCAGATGAATTATGATGCATGGTGTACCGAAGGGGTCCATTCTTGGACCTCTGCTGTTCACATTTTTTATCAATGATTTACCAGAAAATTGTGGCTCATCTAGTGTAATATTATACGCTCATGGTGCAGTTCTATATTCAACAGATAAAGAGTTAGAAACCTTGAACAAAATCATGTCCTCTAATTTTACACACTATAAATTGTAGAATAAAAATAAAACAAAATTGATGAAGTTTTGCACAGTACAGAAAGCTATTAAAAATCCTGGTGACTTAATTTCATTTAATTTATTTTGTAATTGCAGGTTGGTACACTGGAATATTAAAATTCCATTTCCAGGCATGACCTGAGGTCAATAAAAGTGATATTCAGAGACTTACAACAACAACAACAAAAAAATAATCAAACAGAATCATCTAACATGTCATTTTACACAGGTACACACATTCAAAGTTTAATTGTTAAACATTTGGATGGGAGTACTGTAGAAAGGGTAAATCATTTTAGATATATAGGAGTAACCTTCAATTCACACTTAATATTTGATATCCATGATAATTTGATTTATAATTCAGAACACAAAAAATTAGGTGCCTTATATTCTGTAAAAAATGTTCTTACAGATTCCTCAAGAAAAGTAATAACGCAGTCCCATCTTTTACCTATTATGGATTATGGGAGTGTTATATATGGTGGGGTTTCTGAAAGAGTTCCTGGTAAGAGAACTGTATTGTACAACGCAATTGCCAGATTTGTTTTGAGAGCTAAGCACAATAAACATCATTGTAATTTATATGATAGGTTGAATTGGATGCATTGGACCTTAGGGACAAGTATTATATAAATAATCTGGTACAGGCAATTCTGCTTCTGTGCACATGCTCTGGACCACCCGAAATTGTGCACACAACCGAAATTTCACATACCCGAAAATAGAATTCTACCGTCCTGTGGTGACATCTAGTGGAGTGATGCAAACACTGCAGAGGACTGTAACACTTTACTTAGCTGCACTAACTTAGAAAACAATCACACAGGAGAATGAGTTAATGTGAAAGCAAGCATACTTTATTAAGGTAGCTTGTGACATCGGTGCCTGAATTAAGGCGCTGTCCGAAACGGCAACGCAATGTGGGTGAAAGCCTGAATGGTGATGGTGGGGTAGGGCGACCGGATGTGGTGGAGTGGGCGACTATAGCAACAGGATGTCACTATATGTACATGCATGTGGGAGCGAGCGAGCATGGCGGGCATGGCCTGGGGGGGAGAAGTGGATGTAGGGGGTGGCGCTGCAGTTGGCTGCCGAGCTACGCCGTGGTGTCAGGGGTTGGCCTCTGCTTGCAGTGTGAGGGGTACCGGGTTCAGGTCTGGGTCCAAGCGCTACTGCATTTTTATTGTGCCAGGCCCAAAACTTGTGTTGTTTTTTGCTTTGGCCCCCCCACTGACATGCACCCCCTGGAGTTGCGAATCCTTTAGTAAGGGGGTGCAGAAAACAAAAGAACCAAGTCCCCAGCACCATTCTTTCATGTGCTGAGGATGTCAGGGTGGTAAAATTGTTTTCGCCACCCTGACATCATGATAACGAGGGTCGCCATTCAGCACTAGTCCGTTATCACATAGAACCCTTTATTAAACATTCTGTGTCAACAAATTATAAATAAAATTTAAAAGTCTGTTGAAAGTCTGTTAGGTACTGTAGTTCATAACTCACGGATCACTGGATGGACCATTGGCAGACTCACTCACAGCAAAGACATCTGTCAGGCTAAGCTGCTTTACTTTTCTGGTGCTCAAAGATTCCATTTTCTTTTTGAATGCATAGAACCAAGTAAAGTCAGACTGCTCCCTCTGGTCAACATAGTGGCGTATTTTGGTCATCACACACCACACTTCAGCTGTTGTCAGCACCTCAACCTCAAGGTCATCATCTTCATCCTTTGTTTCACTAGGGTCTCCCAGTACTGAAGCACAAATGTCGGCATCTGTAAGCTCTCCACTTACCAGCTTGTTACTATCCACAGCAACCAGCTTGGCAAAGTGGTCAGTGAGAATTCAGTCAGCAAGCACCACAAAAGACAGCTCAAACTCAAGCTCTTCCCCCAGATCATTTTGTGGCTGTTAGCTAATGCCGGCTTTCCGAAAATAGTCTGATATGGTCTCCTGGGTAACCTCCCACCATGCAGCATGAAGGAGGTGAATGGCATCAAGAATGAATATTGACTTGGCCACCTGATTAAATGGCAAGCTGTCATCAGAGTCCAGGCCAAGTAAGATTTTACACACAATTTTCTTCCTGTAATGCTGCTTCAGGTTGTTAATGATGTTCTGATCCATGTGCTGGATAAGGGCTGTGCAGTTTAGGGGGAGGAAAACTACTGTAACATTGCACAAAGAGACAGGTTTGTGGGCCCGGCAGTTGTCAACAGCCATCGCAGTTTTGCGATGCTGCCTTCGCATGTTCTTGTACACAGTTTTTAGCCAGTCATAGAATAGGCTGAGGTCATTCCACGCATTTGCATTTGCCTTGTATTGAACTGGAAACGCATCAACATTTACTCCTTTGAAACGGCAGGGTTTTTTCAACTCCCCACCAGCAGCAATGGCGGTTTTTCTGTTCCTGTGCTGTTGGCACAGACCATGATGGAGACTCTTACTTTTGCATTCTTGTGGCCTGATATCATTTCTTTTTTTAATGAAAGAGTCCTGTCAGGTGTGGCTGAAAAAAAGGCGTGGTCTTGTCCACATTAAAAATGTCTCAGAGAGCAAATGCAGAAGTTATGGTTGGTAAAACATCTTATATACACCGCTCAGAGCATTCAAAGTCACTCTCTGCCCGTTCTCCATGGACCCTCTTGTACCTGATACAACTGCATTCCTTCCACCTTGATAACCAGACTGCTATGGGCTAAAAATCAATCCCCATACCCATAGCAAGGCTTTTGGCTTTTTTAAACAGGATTTGTCCTGAGAAGGGAACACCATGGTCACGAGCAGCTGTGAACCACCTTAGTAAGGCATCCTCCATCCTACCATTCTTCCCCTCTCTTTTTCTTTTTGGGTCTTTCTTACCGCCAGAGCTCCACTCCTGTAGGATGGCATACTTATTCTTAATTATCCAGCATACACAGGACACACAGCCCCATATTCATCTGCCAAATCTTTCCTAGACAGCCCAGGCAAGAGCGTCTTCTCTAAAAGTGCTACCTTCTGCTCAAGAGTGAGCACATTTCTTTTCCGCTTGGAGGAATACGTACTGCAGTTATAACAACTGAGAAAGGAGTGCATTAGCATTTGTTTTAAGGAACACTGGTAACACCTGCTCTGAGTCAAGCAATCAAGATGATCAACACCTGAGAAGACTCAGCAGCAATCCATTGTTTCACAAGTGGCTGCTAATTATGACCACTCGACACCTCCAAAGACAAGTGATGTGCTTTGAAAACTGTGCACACAACCAAAAAACAATGTGCACACAAATGAAACAAATAACATGGGGGCTGTATGGGAGTGAATTGGAACTGGAGAAAAGTGTGCACACAAGTGGAATGTGCACACAACTGAATTGCACACAAATAGAATCACCTCTACATAGCGAACTGGAGAAGGGGGTAAAAGGATCCTTATCAAATATTATTGTGTTAAAGAAAATGTCACAGCATTTAAGATCTGATGAGACATTGACACTACACATTTTAAAACTGTAAATGTTGTACTGTTTTTACTAGTGTGTTGCCTTTCTTTCCATTGTAAACGTTCTATCCAACCCATTGTTCTCTGTGTTCTACTTCCAGATTCTATGTGGAAATAACATGTTCTAAATTAAATAAATTGTGTTCTAAGTAATAGTAAATATTTATCCAAAAATAGCATGATTGTTTACCCAATTTATTCAACACTGTTGTGGTATATACAGTATATCAGTTGTATATATTCCCAGCTCAGCACAATAGCCAATGGGAACATACTGAGTATCATACAGTACTATGAAATGGGAGTTATTGGTGTAATGCAATTCGATATATTTGCACATTTTGCTTACGGTATCGGGAGAAAATTATGATAGTGAAAGAAAAATCTGTGTGCTCTTTTGCAAAGTGTAATAGGTCTTGTTCAGACTAGGGTATTTAAAATGGTTTAAGCAGCTTAAACCATGTTAAAGTGCTCTTGCACAGTTTGCGTTTGCACTTAACATGCATTGTAATCTGTTTTTTAAAACCGTGTTTAAACCCTGATAAGACATAGGCTTAAACATGGTTTTAAAAATGTTTCAAAAGTTAACTCAGATTTACCTATAGTGCAGACGCTCAAGCACGGTTCCCCATCATGAAGCTGGATGTCCCCACATCTGAATTGGTTGCCAGGTAATTTGGTGTAGAGGCAGTATTATGGATGCTGTAAACCATTTTTAGTAATGGTTTACAACACTCTGGCAGTAGTGCAGATGCTAGAACATGGATGCGACAGCACGGTAATTAATTAATTTTAAAAAATGGTTTCCCTTACTGTGCCGTAGTGTGAATACAGCCATAGTTATTAAATAATGCAGACACATTGTTTAAAGAAGCATCAGAGCCAAAATAGTGGAATGAAAGACTGATCATGAAACAATTTGCTGTTATGGTTTGTTTAGGGGGTGCTGGATTATCAGTAACAGTTCATTAAGTTGGTGAAACAAACTCAAGTCTGTTCTAAGGCAGTTCTTTGTAACACTTTAGAGTTATGGTGGTGGGCACCTCCTGGTTAACTAAATGAGGTTGTTTTAGATGCGTTGGATTTAAAAAGTTCAGTGTGCTTCCTGTATAACTTAATGTCATGTCCATTATAGCCCTACAAAATCTTGTAACCTTAAGAACAATGGGTTGGATGAAACTGTTGAATTTCTTTGACACACTGTGTATTTATGTACATCTTTTGTAATCTATGTAGTGGAATTGTTTGTCCTACATGTAAGATTTGTTCCTGTGATATATTATTACATGATGTTTTCTGTTCTTTGAATTAGTAATCTTAAAACTGGACAACTTTGATGAACAGAGCCTTTGGTCCTAAAAGTTATTAACCTGTTAAAAAATAAAAGCTTTTTTTTATCTATGTGGAAACTGTCTTGATGCACATCATTTAGTGCTGGTAAAAAAAGCTTTCATGTTTGATGTGTGACAATGTGTTATATCCATTTCACCAGCCTGTTATTTAAATATTTTGTTAAGTCACCAGTGATAACTTTCATTACAGAAAGGGAAAGGACATTTTCTACATGATTATATATTTATTTCAAAAGTTTCACCAGGAAAGACATGCGGAGCTGAGTAATAGTTTGTTTCCAGATGTGTCAAGGGGGAAGGAGTCATGGAAGAAATATACATAGTATTTACATATACATAGTATTTCCAGGACATAATAGGATAAGCTGTACAATGAAATACACGTAATATTTCCACTACATAGCTGGACAGATTGTACAATGAATTGACATAGTGCATTTACGGTACATAGTAGGCAGAGCTAAGCAGTAGGAGTATTATAGTACTGTATGCATACCTGGGTTCAGCATATACAACACTTCCTAGCTTCCTTTAGCATGCATTTTAGAAGACTGTTCTTATTAGGTGATGGAAATGTATATTTTTTTAAGAATATTTTGCTCTATAAGCCCATCTTCTCAGTCACTAAGTCATATATTACATTTATTGTATATCTTCCTCCAGCGACACTCCAAAAACTGCTCCTCCATATCCCCCTCACCCTACCCTGATCCTCAATTGAATTCCTCAACACAATCGCCCTCTGGCCCACACCTCCCTCTCCCATGATTAGAGCCCCAAAACATCAGTCCATAATATAAATCTGAAAAAAAAAAAAAAAAGAAAATGGTCCTGAACTGCAGAGAGATGACCTCTCCATTTAAAGGTAGGTATAGGAATGAATGGTGATGACTTTGGTAATTGTAACACCTCAGTGGCAAAGGCCTGAGCCAATCCAGTATTAGTATTACCAAAAGTGTATTCATTCATGCATTCATTTATTCATCAAGTACTTACCTCTGAATGGAGAGAACTTATCTTTGCAGTGTAGGACACTTTTCTTTGTTCAAAGGTTTATAGACTGATTTGTTTGGTATGCTGGAGGAGAGGGAGGTGGGGGGATGAGGGGTGGGTGGGAGGATTGAAATGATGATTAGGTAGGGTGGGGTTGTTTTTGCATGTGGAGGAGAATGGGATTCAGTGACATACTATTGAGCAACTACTACTGTGACAGTGAATGTGGGGGGGGGGAATAATCATGCCAGTGGGTAGAGAGGTCAGGGAAGGTTTTTTAAATGACTGTGGGAGAGGAAAGTGTATAACATAATCAAGTGGGTGGAGTGTGAAATATTGAAGAGCAATTAAAAAAAAAAATGAACGCACGTCAGATACCCCACAAGAAAAAAAGTAGCTATTTTTATGCTATGCACTGGTTTACTATAGGTGAGTGATGAGATAGATGGATCTGCTGAAAAAGTGAAAAGGAAAAGTTCTTATTGCATTCAGAAGCAACCATATAGGAATGACTGTACATGTTGGAGACAGCACAGATTCCATCTATATGCAATATGGAACAAACCACATATAATGTATGGTAAGTGCCTATTAACCACCATAATCAGCAGTCACACAGCTTTGTTATACACTGTTTAGAATTTTAAAAGTTGTTAACCACACTTCGGAACTTCCAAACAGTGGCATAAGAAAAAAGAATGCACCAGAGTTCCATAATTCTCACACATAGAATGCAAACAGTGTTTTTTTGACCATACACTATAAAAGATGATGGCTGGGGATCGGGTGACAACCACGCTGAACTCCCTCTCGTGGTTGCTAGGGCTACAGTAAACCTCTCGAGCTGCGCTCTCGAGGTTTACCATGTTGCCCTAGCAACCACTCGAGGTGATTACAGTGTGGTTATCACCCGATCCCCAGCCATTATCCTCTATGTATATTATAGCTGTCTCCAAAGGAGTTCTGAGAAAGCTCTGATTGAAAATTAAAAAGTCAGTTGTTTTAATCCTCACTTGAGTGCTTGGGTTGCTGTGCAGTTTACTGTATGTTTATCTTTTATGGATCTTTTTGTTCATTTGATGTGGATGACAAAACTGAAGACACCCCACTCTTAAAATCATCCTTTTGGAGTACACGTCATTAGAGACAAGACACAGTTTTTAATGTTTTCATAAAAACTTGAAAAACAAAGTGTATTCAAAAGGTAAATAAAACAAATAATACAGTGTAATCTGTTTAAACAAGCCATATAATGGTGTGTGAACAATTAAAGTATGTACATGTTCTGAACTACATCTTTGAATAACAAACTTTTTAACAAGTATCAGAACAGATCACAATTCCATCCTCAAAACTCTGAATATAAACATAAGGTACCACAGAAGTATTAGGAGGCAGCGTAGTGCTGTGGTTTAGTGTACTGAGCTGCAAATCTGGAGACCTGGGTTTGAATTCCACAGCCCCCACTTGCATACTGTGTGACCCTGAGCAAGTCACTTAACTTATTTGTGCTCTCAGGCTGCACCTGGAAACAAGCTTTCACTTAATGTGCTTTCCTGGTTAAACAATTTCCCCCATCCCTATTATAGCAGATATCATTAAGCAATGGTTTATGACCAGAAGGTATTTTTGAGTCTGGATGACCCTGGTTCGAATCCCATTACTGGAAATACACTAATATGTTACAACAGATGCTTGTTGCATTCTGTCAATGAGGCTTACAAAAAAAAATATATATAGTCATTAAATACATAAAAAAAACATTCACTGAAGTTTTTCTTAATGCAATTTGGAGCACAAATCATGACGTCTTACTCTTTCATGGAAAACATAAAAAACAATCATAAATATTGTTTGGGTATTGGGTATAAATTGCAATTATGCTTCTTGTTTTCATTTATTTATTTGCATTTTCAGAAAACCACCTTTGAGCGTGACCTCTTTTACAAAGGATCCACATCAATGCAACACAATACAATTGGCATATACATAGAGTAACAGATGAATACAGCAAACTTATTTACAGAAAACATCTTCAAATGGCATCAAACAAAAAATTTAAACAGGTTGAGTACAGTTGAAGTTGTTTCTTTTCAGCAAATCATGATAAAGGTGTCCAACTTGGCAATCAAGGAGCAGCCTCACAACAGAGGCCTTGACTTTAGAAAAGGAGGGAGGGGGTGAGAAACATGGGGAAACCCACTAATGACAGAGAGAGAGGCAGGGACACAGCACAAGAAAACTGGAAAATGCACGGGCAACATTGAAGGGTGGCTTAGTGTAGGGAGGGACAAGGGTATAAGGCAGAGTTCAAAGAAGGAAACAAGATAGTTCATGCAGTCAGGGGACGCTAATGAGAGAGAGTCTAACCAGGGTGGCTTGGTACAGTGCGGTCTAGGGTTAAGGGAGGAGTGCGAGTACAGAAACAGAGTGGTTCAGCAGTAAGGGAAGTAAGGAGCAACAGAGAGTGAATGTCAGGTGCCCATCAGACAGTCACATCCACTGCTGCTGACGAGGCACTGTTTGAGTTCAGATTATAGGCCTGGGGACTAGCTGTATTATGCAATATTGCTGGGACCCTATGTCTATGCCCTCTGTCCATGTCCCAGTAGTCCTTTTTGTATCTCCATTAACACTTTTGGATGACATGGGACTAAAATAACTTGATTCTCAGCCAGTGAGCCTGTATAGGAACATATTCTCCTTCATCCACAGCAGGAGATCAACTGACTTTCATTGACCCAGGTCATTGCCACCCAAATGCACCACCATCACATCGGGAGACTCCTTCTCACATGATCCTGCCTCCAGGTGGTGAAGGAAGCTTTACCATTGCATTCCCTGCTGTCCCAACCACTGGAGCTGCACCTTGTTATATGGAATTAATAGGTCCCCCTTCCCCTCAATCAGTATCTTGCCCTCTCTGCTGCCCAGCGGATGAATGAGTGATCACACATCCATACCAGTTTGGATACATTGAGGGCAACTGAAATAAAAAGAATGAATGTTGAAACAAGTGTCTTCCACCTTTCCAGTGCTTGTATCTCCTTGTATGAACACCCTCAGATCTTTTGGATGATGCCGCCCCAATCTGGAAAGAATGAGTATTAAATTCTGGTTCATCCAAGCCCACTTCCTGCACTGCTTTTAAGTACACGTTGGAACTGATATGCTGTCAGTGAGACTCGTCAGCATGGCTCAAGAGGGCCTCTTCCTCAGTGGGGCACTGCATCATGTAATCTGAAACCAGCATGGCCACATCCCACCCACACCAGATGGGGGAGTCTTCCCAGCATACCACATCCCCATTCCCTTCTGGTCTTTTGCTCATCATAAGTTTTGCCAATACATTGCCAGCTGAGATTACCATGACCTACTTGCTGAGGGTGGGTTGACCACATTTACGCCTTGGTTGGACCAGATCTAAAGCCTTAAAGGCCCATAAAAGGACAGCAAAAGGCTGTCTTGAACATCTGTACCTCACAAGGGGAGTGGTAGACCTTTCCCAACATTTCCAACAGCAGCTAGAATGAGTAAGGGCTGAGTGACTTTCTGAGAGCTACTGACATAGGGGTCCCCCTGCATCAAACTTCCAGCAGTTTGCGCACTTTAGAAGTTTGGGTAAAATCCTCAAACCCCAATACCTTGGAGGACCAGGACAGCCCAACTAGGTGTTGACTAACCATTCCAGGGTGTAAGTCCATCCAGATGGCTTCCATTATGTAATTACACAGGTGGTCATCTGGGACTGGCCAATATTTGGTAACCCCAACTCGGACCTGACACTGTGGAAATGTTCTACTCCCCTTTGATTAGCTACCCTTGTCCTGGGCACAAAGGCTTTACTTATCCATTCCCAGGTGTCACTGTCACCACTTCCCATAAGAAGCCTGGCACTGGCTGTGCCTTTGCATCTGCTTTTGGCTCCAGTTTTCTGAACTGTTGCCACTGCGAATGAGACAAAGAGTCAGCAATGCCATTTTCAACTCCAGGCATCTGTCTGGCCTTGAACTGGATGTTCATCAATAGACACCTGAGTACAAATATGTGCATCATATTCCCTAATGGACCTTTAGTGTCCAGTTGCTTGTTGACGGTATGCACTACTCCTGTGTTGTCAGACCTAAACCGCACCTTCTGATCCTGCAGCCTGTAACCCCAAATTACCAACACCACCACTATGGGAAAAAATTCCAATAAGGTAATCTGTTTGATGGGGCCCACAGTGACCAATAAACTGGGCCATATCCCCATGCACCATGCCCCTTGTAAATAAGCTCCAAGCCCCAGACCACCTGATGTGTCCATAAATAGCTCAAGCTTGTTGCTCTGAACTGTTGTCAGCCACAGGGCTGACCCATTGAAGTGAGTTAGAAATGTATGCCAAATTGCCACATTTTCCCAAAAGTCCTGTGTCACCCAATTTCTGTAATGGGTTTTTCAGGCTCTCACCCCTAATTTCACCATCCAAAACCAGAAGGTGTGACCCATGGATATGATCCTACATGCAAAATTAAGGTGACCCACAAGCTGCTGTAGCTCTTTCAGTGTAAATTTCTTGGCTACCTTGAATTTGCCCAACAGAGTCCTCAGAGCTGCCACCTTGTCTTGGGATAACTGGCATTCTTGGCCTAATGTGTAAAATGCAATGACTAGGAAGGACATCATCATGTTTGAAGGTTCCACCTTCCCTGGAGCCAAGGGGACACCAAATTCCCAAACTACCAGATCAATATTTCGCACGCTTAATAGCGTACGACATACCTGCGCAACAGGAACAGCGAGGTAGGAACAGCGAAAGGGTGCAAAAGGAAGTATGCATGGTAGTGCACCCTCTCACTGTTCCCATGCAGATGATAAGATCTCTGCTGGGACATGGGGCTGGCAAGATGCTGCCATGGCCAGTGGGATGAGTCACAAGCAGCAAGGGATGCCAGCAGTGTGTTTGGGACTGGGTTTCAATTACCAGTCCCAGACACAAGACATTTAATTTTTTTACACATTGTGAGATTTTAAGTGATAACACCCCGGGAGTCAGATATATTAGTAGGGGAGTTGGGGTGAGATATATGCTGCTGCAATATATTGCGCTGTATTGGCAACGCGGTATATTGCGTCAGCATAATGTCTTATGAAATTATGACCCCATGCCAATTCCCAATGCACTCTGAGAAAGGTGTCCAGTTGGTCCTTGCACTGTGGGGTATCTGCCAGCCTTACAAACAGGAAGTCATCCAGGTAATACAAACCTCGTCCCACTGTGCTGTTTTGCTGCCACCCATTGCAAAATCATGCAGAATTTCTCTAAAACAGTTCAGGACACTGAACATCCCATAGGCATTCAATTGTTCACATAATATAAACCCTTGAATTTCATCCCCAAGAGATCTCGACCCCCCAGGATGTACTTGCAAAAAGCAAAAGGCTAACTATTTCTGCTTTTACCATGAGTGTCCCAACCCAGTTTACTGTACCACCTCCACCACCCTGTCAAAGGACACATACTGTACTGCAGCAAGCCATGGGTCAATGTAATCATTTAGCAGATCACCTTGGTACAACAAATGATTAATCATGTGGGGCTTTTTGGAGTACTAAACCAATAGGTCAAACTCACAACCCAGTATTGGTGGAGATGGAAAGGGGCCACTAATCCTACCTGAATCTATTTTTTTCTGAAGTTTTTACTGTACTGTATCTAGGCAGTCTCTGGCTGACTTAAGGTTCTCAGCTTTGTATTCCCGATGTCGGCTATAGCAGGGAATCCTAAATCCCACCCCCCCGGGTACCACTGTTTAAGAAGTGCCACTGCCTGATGGTCTGGGTACCTGGTGAACCAAGGTCTAAGCTGTTCCACCCCTATCAATGTGGGAAATCCCTCTTCTCCCTGGGTGGCCCTGCTTCCCCTGAAATGAGAGTTGTCGGTTGTGCCCTCCTGAGCCACCTTGACCCTGTTTTCAGAACTTGCAATGCTGAAAGGGGTGCCCTTGTCCACCGGCCAAACACTTGTGCATGTAACAGCATGAATACCATGAACAAGATCCCCGATTGAAGCTGAAACAGACTTGGCCTGTAGACCCCCCGATCCCCACCATTGCTGGCTTTTGTTGCCGCCATGCTGGCTGCCCTGATGAGCATGCTGCTGGCAATATGAATTACTCCCCCCCATGCATGACCCCGACCATTAAGGACATATTTAATTGACCCCAATCATTCCCCTGGGTCCTGCTGCATGTGTCAGTGAAACTCTTTGTCATATTCCAGTCATTCAATGCCACCCTTCTGCCTATATGTGTGCATTATTCTGTGCAAATTATTACAGAAGCTGATGCTCTTCTCAGGGTTCTCCTGACATACTAGAATAAGTATTTGAGGGCTTTGTTTGTGTATCTCCTACCTTGGTTGGCTGGGACCTGCCCCCCCCCACACACACTTACCAAGCTATTCCTTTCTGGGTCTGCCTTTGCATGGCTACTGTGAAGCCTGTTATGGCCTCCAGCAACTTATCCAGCATTTATTCATCCAGCGGCCCTCCTTGCACCCACATTTCTACCCCGCTTGGGCCTGCCGGTTGAGGCTACTGGTTATCTAGGACCACTACCTCAGGTTCCCATGGTACTGGTGTTGCCAGAGCCACTGGTGTTTCAAGATTGGGCTCGGGTTGAGAACTGGCTCCTCAGGAAGCTGGGTATCTTTTTTCCTAATAACCCTCATAACCATCTCTTGAAACTCCCCCTCCGAGACCACATTAACTTTAAACATACCTGGTTTGCTCCTGTTGGTCTTATTCTTGGCCAGAGGCTCCACTATATCCATTGTGAGCTTCCACGTCCCTGCTGGCTGGGCCAGTTTGGGGGCACATGGCCGCTTTAGGCAAGCATCCAACCATGCTTTCCCTTTCTTCTCATACATTGCCCGTAGCTGTTGCTCAAGAGCCTTGGCTGCCTAGGTTGGGAACTGGAAGCCTTCTTACTGGGTATTGTTGATGCTTCTGGATCTACAACAACACGGCTTTTGAAAGAGAAAAACCATGAATCGTACCACTTGTCAAATTAACCACCTCTACTCATGTGCCTTTATGTGCGTTTGATCCATGAACCCTTCTGTTTTTTTTCTTTTTCAGCTCTACAGGCCAACTCTCCAAGATGACCCTGTCATTCCTGAATTAATAGATCTTTGTAAGTTTTGCCCATGCTGGTGGTCCACGCCACTAAAACTTAAAGCAGCGATACCCATGATCATTAGATTGCCATCTCCCTTCTTTCTACCTTAAAAAGATACCCCTAAAAATCTTACTTTTTATTTGTTTTTATTTTATTTAGGTATCGAAATTCAACCAGTTCTGTTTTTAATCTGTGCTTGAGATACCACCTTCTACCACTAAGTGGTGCCAGCACTCCATGAAGCTACCCTGCTACTGTATGCACTGAATCAACCTGTTTTTGTAAGGGCGATTCTCTCTCTTTTTTCTTTTTCTTTTTTTCTTTTTTGACTGTGAGTATCCCTTTAAAGCGAGTTAACCACCATGAAAATGACAGGCAACTCAAAACTGGTTGGACCATCATATTAGAAGCTGCATGAATCAAACCCCATTCTGTAAACTGCAAAACTGAAATTTGCTCCCTTTATACAGCACGCAACTGCCAGCAGTGGGATTCAAACTTGATTACTCATACTTTCAATTCAGTTCTTTAAACCTCCATCTTGCCTCTATATATGCAATGATTGTCAGAAGTGTCTGTACTGTTCCTGTTCCTTTCATGGCACCTCATTTGTGAACCATCCCCTGCTAACTTTTTTTTTTTACAATAACGCTCCACTACTGGCCTGAATAAAGGCTACCTGATAGCAGTGGACAGTTCTTTGGCTGGTGCGTCCCAAAGCTCAACTGGTCTGTATTCTTTATTGTATGCTTCTACTCTGGCATTCGATTATCACTGACTTTTCCTTTTATTATCATTATTATTATTATTATTATTTTTTAAATATAAAGTAGTAAATCTCCCTGGGTGAGCTGGATGGCTCCCAGGAGTCACCTCCCTTCTTATAGCTGTGCGGCTTTGTCTGCCTTCTCGAGGAAGGAGGGGGTGAGCCACGTGGCATTGGTGTTCCCTGCCATCAGGCCAGTGCCAAGATCCCATATGTGTGTATTGGGGTTAAATGCTCACATATTCCAATTCTACTTCTGTAAAACAAATCAATCTAGAAGACTTGGCTGGATCCACTTTCCAGTCTGCTGTGATCAAGGCTCCACATGAAAGATCCCCCCAGCTCTTCCTTAACTTCCAAACACAAGGCTGGGGTATTTTATTATTTTTACTTTTGTTATATATAGAGCCCTAGAACTAGATTGCACCACCATAATGAGCAAGATCCCTTCAAAGACCTAAATGCAGAGGGGGGAGGCCATGTCATCTTAGTGTTCCTCCTCATCCCCAGACCCCCCAACCACGTTGCCATCAGCATCTTACCGACTTGCTCCCACTATTTTTATATCTATAATTTATTTTTTTATTATTTCATCTGGCTTGCCACCCTTCTCCCCTTCTGCATGGTTGCACTACTATTGGCAGTGCTATGGACCTTAAGACGCTGCACCACATCCTCCATGGACCACGGTCCCCATGCCCATGTCTCCTGAACATGTGGTAGCCTGTGTTCTTTAACCTGCACCATTTGCTGCTCTGTTTGCTTTGTTTCCTCCTCTCTGTAGCCCAACATTGTTCCATCAGGACCACAAGATGTAGTCAATATCTTGATCATTTTCTTTTTTTTTTGTTTTTGTTACATAGTTCTACATTTCTGGCTGCCCGCTGTCCACCGGAATGCCATTCTCCCCAGACCTGAGCATAAAAACGATCACCCAGGTTCAGATCTGCAACCTTTGCTGCCTTTGCATGTACATTTAAAAAAAAAAAACATATCTGGCCCAGCTGCTTTGCATAACCTTAAACACTGAAAATAACCACATTTCCCATTACAACCATGCCTCTTGGCTAGCCTTGCAGCACCTGTGCTCCACAGAATGTAGGGCCAGATACTTACCTTTTTCCTCCTAGCTGCTACTGCTGCCTGGCCATCTGACTATAGTAATCTCAGAGTAATCTTCGGACTGGAGAGGAGAAGAGTGAGGGGGAGCGCCAGGTCTGGCACTCTTTAACTCCTCGTTCTCCTCTCTGCAGCCGGAGCCCACATCCTATGTGCATCCTTATTTAGCCCTCACCTAGGGATGTGGCTGCCCAGCCAGCTCCCACTTCTATGTGGGGAAATCTCTTCCCTACCTGTCTGTCAGGTAGCTGGGGGAGGGGCCCAAGACAATGGGACGTCTGCTGCAATTTTGTGGGCAGACTTATTTATAAAGTTCAACAGTACTTAACTCTGTTCACTCACTGCAGTCTGCTTTGTCATTTGGTTAAAAGCAGCTGATAAAAAAATGAGTTCCCAGTTTGCAATCTCCATGACACAACATTTCTAATGGTACCCGATTCCCCAGTTTACAATCTCCATGACACAACATTTCTAATGCTATCTGCTATATTCGGAATGTTATCATCACCCTTTGTAATATTCAAACATTCCTCAACATGTTAAACAATAAGTAAATAATGAAGGTTAGTCACTTTGTCTGTTATCATAATTTCTGCATTATAATCAGAGAAAGCAAGAAACATGGGAAGTGAGGGGTAGACAGGAATTGGGCAAGGCAAGTAAAAATTTATGTTGTGAAATTATATCAAATAAGACATGAGGTGGTGTGGTAGCTTGAATTTTATATACTCTCTGAGTGTATATTGCTTGAATAAACCCCTCAAGCTTTGCTCCTGGGGTTTTGCAGCATCACACTTCTTGGGTGTTTATAAAATTCGTGTTACACACACCATCCCATGCATTATTCTACAGGTTATGTCTTATATATCAGATAATAAATAGTAATATGATGATGATAGTAATATAATATAAAATCTGTTGTTTTTACTAATTAGTGTTCATTTTTATTTACTGTATATGACAATAATTCATGATTTATTATACGATAAGGGCTGCTTAGTGTTTAGATGAACTAGTTAACCATGTTTTTTATTTTAATGCCACTTTATTTTTATTATTTTTTATTTCTATACTAAGAAAAATAGTTACATGGTATTGTAATAGTATGCTTTACTGAGTTGCTGTGGAAGATCAAAAATAATGAAATGTGTGGCATCCACATGGATTCATCTTAGAAAGGACCATAGGAAGGGTTTCTCATTGTGCTGGTATTGGCAAATGAGTGCTGTGAAGCCTGACTCAGTGATGTGAGTGACAAGACAATACATTTATTGGAGTAGACTTTAGCAAATTAATATAAATTTATTTGTCACACATTAAATGTATTTTCATTTATATGGCAAGTACAGGTCCTTGGGAAATCAAGAGTTAGTAGTGACTCCCTCAACCTATAGTTAGTTGTGCTCACCCTTGATGTGATTCTCCAATCTCTTACAAGAGTTTTAAACCTATCTCTTATCTCTAGCAAATTTCCCAGGCTTTGGAAAGCCGTGGTGGTGACACCAGTCTTTAAAAGTGGGGAAAGGACTAGTCATATGAATTACAGACCCATCTCAATACTCCTACTGCTCTCTAAAGCCCTAGAAATTGTGCACAACCAAGTAGTCGACTACCTGAACAAATATCAACTGCAATGCCCATAACAGCACAGGTTTAGAAAGCAGCACAGCACCACTACTGCGCTGGTTGACTTCACAGGGTTTATTCATGATGCTTTAGATTGTGGGCTCTTGGTGGGGGCAACCTACAGTACATAGACCTCAGCAAGGCCTTCAACACAGTAAACTATGAACTACTTCTGAACCAGCTGTCGCATACAGGACTATCACCAGATCTGGTGGCCTGATTCAGGAGCTACCTCTCTGAGAGAGTACAACAGGTGAAAATCCTGGATGTCCTCTCTGATAAATGGAGCTTGAACACTGGAATCCCACATGGCTCCATTCTTGGTCCTCTACTTTTCAACCTGTTTCTGAATAATCTCCCATTAGCTGTGCAAGACAAAGTACTGCTGTATGCAGATGACGTGGTGCAATACTCCAGCCACTCCAACCCCATAGCACTAGAAAAACAAATGTAGGCTAACTTCTCAGGAATTGAAACATGGTTCTTGAAATCAAAATTATTACTAAATTACAAGAAGACAAAAACACTGTTATTTGCCTCAACCCACAACAGACATAAGACATATCACCTGCAAATACTGAAATGCCAAAATACTCCCCTGGAAATAGTGCAAAATTTCAAAAAATTTGGAGTAACACTCAGCTGTTCCCTCTCATTCACTCAACATATAGATCTTGTTGCTAAATCAGCTAATATTAAGCTAGGCCTATTATACAGAAACAAACAGTGCCTGACAAATGAGGCATTGAAACTAGCAGTGACAAGCTCGGTTCTGTCTGTGATAGACTATGGGCTAGTAGTCTACAGTGCTGCAGCTGACTCAGCCCTCAAGTGAATAAAAACAACTCTCAATAAGACTTGTAGGTTAGTCCTGGGAGCTCACCGCCTTACTCACACTTGTGAGCTTTATGCCCAATCTGGCTGGCTAAACCTGAACTGTTGAATACAATACCAAACTTGCCTGCTAGCAAAGAGATCTACACTTGGCCTCACTCCCCCTAGTGTGTGGAATCTCCTCTGTAAATCCAATCAAAAAATAAGCACCCATCTGTGAAGACAAAATCAGACACTAAATTATTTGTGCCAAAGTGTATTTATTGCTCACCGTGGCAAACACCAAAATGATCAAACATGAGGCCGAAATGACCCATGGACAGAATTTACGTTTCACCCAGTCAACTACTGGGTTTCATCAGAGTTCTGTAAATCCAACAATATCAGGAACACTAGAGGAACAAACAGCCAGCCTCTAAAAGTCCCCTTTAAGCAGACCACCCCAGGCCAGTATTCCTATGAATACCGAGCGCCCCAATGGATAAATTCACTTAGTGCCGAAGTACAATCCGAAAATAAACTAGGCCCATTTAAAACTAAGCTTCATGCCCTTCTTGCCTCAACCAGTGGCTGTGACTGTAGTGCTTAACTGATGCACACCTGACTCTAAAGCTGAGTAAATGCATCCACACTCAGAATCACACCTTTAGTCACCCAACCTCTTATACCACTTGCAGGTTATTTCCTCCCACCTCCTCCCCATCTCTGGTCATCCTGTTCACCTTGGTCCTGCACTCCTGTGAATTACTCCCTATGTTGTCAGCTTAAACTGCTACCTTGCCCTTATCCTAGAAGCATTCCAAGATTGCTCACCCCTGCTTTCTTCCCTACAGGAAACCTCCACCCAGCCTCCCCCCTCTTTCGTTTAACCTAGTCCACCCCCTAGGTACCCTACTCCTGGTTGACCCCTTCTAACACAGTCATCGACTGCAACCTTATCCTCTGTCCCCAGTTCCTACAAAGCATACCCCTGTTCTCCTGTAATGTCTCCTGTGGGCCCCACATCACTGCTGCTTCCCTCTACCCTAGGCCCTCCCACATCCTTGGGTAAGAACTAATTTTTTATCTATTTTTTTTTATTTTAAACTTCTTATTTTACTGCACTCTGACAAGAACAGTTCCAAACATGTTTGTTAAGTACTCCCCTACTTTGATAATGTCCTTTCATGATTGACTATTGAATCTCATTCTGTGATTTGTAATCTATCTACCCTGCCTGTTCCTGATTGTCAAATGTACCCCAACTGTATTTAGATTTTGTAACATTCTACCTGCTTGCGCTTGTTGCTTGTTCCTGTTGTACAATATGTCCTTCTGTATTACATAATGTCTTTCTGATTTGATGTGGAACCTTTGTAAACAAGCTATGAGCTCAAAGGTACTGTAGTCCAAGATATGAATAAATAAATAAATAAAATAAATAAACATGATTTCTGAATGGAAGCTTGACAAGTCATGAGATTATATGAGGAATGGCTGATACACCAAAACTGTACATGCTGGAGGTTACGAGAAAGGAGGGTGATATAAAGAATAATGCCTGTGCAGGTGTGTGTTATGAGGATGTTTCACACACCCTGGGTGTGTGATAATCCATAAACCCAGAGAGTGAAGCTGGTTGGAAATTTTAGAGAGCTGTACAAGACGTTCATCTTAAGTGAAATGGTGGTGGAACTATGGCACAGATTATTCATGAAAGTCACGTAGTCAGGGTCTATTAATGGATTCACAAGCAGGTGGAACAGATATAGGGGGTTGGTAATGCCAACAAAGAGTAAGTGGAGGAGTAGATAGAGGGAGTGTTGAGGTGGCTGGGGGAGGTGTAGGCATCACAATGAAATAATTCGCTATGGCAATAGCTGATGGGGATGTGGTCGGAAATCTGGGTAGACGGTATGGACCTTCAGTCTTTTTCTAATGGCAATTTCTATGTTTTTATATTTTTATGATAACAAATAGCCCTATGTATAGTGCTTTAAGGTGGACAGGCAATTATTCATGCTTATAGCACACAGGTGGCTGTGGTGGCACTGGCCAATCATATTATACCATTGTCTTTGTTGTGCGCAGGCAGTGAAGATGATGTTACTAGTGCTCACATACTGCAGTGACACATTGTAAGGAAATATGTCCTGTGATGGAGAGTAAGGAAATGATGCCAAGAAAACATAAATTGTAAATGAATTGGCAAATAATAGTCATGAAGATGATAATAAAACACACTAGTAAAGCAGACAGGCAATTGTCGACATTCCTGATGCACAGCTGGCTGTGGTAGAACTGGTAGAATTGCGCTGGCCATTTATATTGAACCATTTCCTGTGCATTGTGTAAGCAGAGACTAAAGGGTCCTTTATACAACAGGCTCTGTACCGCAACAAGTGGTACAGAGCAACTGGAACATTACATTTTTGCAATGTAGAGGCAAGCGGTAACCTAACACAAGTGAGCATTCGCTTGCCTGGCAATCCCTGTTTTCCTGGGTTCCCCATTTTGTTCTATTCCATTATGTTCTCTTTTGACAGTGAGTGCCACTGTGTAGATGCACTCTTGCATTCACATCAATCCCGGAGAGTGTCTCGTGAGACCCTCCGGGATCTCCATTGCTAGGCAATGCCCACTTTCCAATAGTGGGTCCCGAGACTCATACAAGCAGTACTCTGCCCGAGTTCAACTACTATTATTTTCTTATACTAGAAAGAAAGCTGAATTTGGGCAAGTAGGCAGTTCATACAAACAGGCTACAACACATTAAAATCATTGAGAAAGTGGTTTTGTGATACTGGGCATGCATTTATATATATTCTCAAGGAGTATAAATATGCACGTGTGCATGCCTAGTAACACAGAACCACTTTCTCAATGATTTTAACATATTGCAGCCCCCATTTCTAAGAACTACCTACTTGACCGAGTTCGGCTTTCTTTCTAATATAAGAAAATATAGGTAGCTAAAACTGGGCACAGTACTGCTCGTAAAAGCCTCGGGACACACCATAGGGAGGTGGGCATTGCCTAGCAAAAGAGATCCCAGAGGGTCTCATGAGACACTCTCCATGACTTATTTACACAGTGGTGTGTAGAAGCACACCATATCCATGCAGCGCACAGTGGGAGGTAGTGGGAGGGAGCACAACAAAATCATTGCAGTGCAGACAGGCACCGTGTAAAAGTGCCTCAAGGTAATGTTGCTCACATGACACAGAGATGCAGGATAAAGAAAATGTGATTTGTGATGATGATGGGCAGTGAAGAATGTTGATTATGGTGAAGAGGATGTGTTGTTTTAAGAAGCTCGAGTCATTCTGTGGTACTTGATTTAATGCAATTATTAGTATTCCATATTATTTTTCTCAAATGTTGCTTTTTTTATATGTTGCAAAAACAAGATTTCAGTGAATTTCTGGTGCCATCTGTAGAATATTCTCACACTGCTGAAGATTCTTATTGTTTTTTGGGCACAGTGGACTGTGATAATGGTGGGCACGGGGCTGTTATTTTTTTTTTTGTTTAATGTTTTATTACAAAGACTGCAACTCAACAGGTGCCCAACCATACTGTACATGTCAAACGAATCTGAAACATAAAGCAGATAACTATTTATGAGCATACTCTGCATATCCTTCTGTGTAATCTAGTGAGTTGAGTCAAAAAAAACATGACGTCCCTAAACTGCCGGGGACAGAGTGGAGGCCACATATCTTTCAACCAGCAAAGTGGGAATGGAGAACTTTAGGTGAATACCTTCCTACCTCTAGTACAGCTGTGTATCCAATGCCGTTCCCCTACCCAGGCAATATCTAGTGTAAATAAATTAGAGCCATTCATTACTTATCCTTGAGCCCTGTGCACTATCATTGGTGCAGCCCAACTGAAAACATTCTGTTTAGATCCCCACAGTTCATCTGATACAATCCCTCTCATTGTGTAATGAGCAGCAGATACTGATCTGAAAAGGGGTGGCCCCCACAGGCCCACCCGTCTCTGACCCTGATAGGGAGCACCCCTCCAAAGACCCACTCCAGACACAAAAAACTAGATCAGGAAACAAAAACATCCTTACGGCGTCTGTGTAGTATTTAATTTCTACAACAAATTTTCACTGTTTTTGATTTTGTGAATTAAATAAGCACTGTGGGAGATCAGGCACCAGGGCTATGTGTGCAAGGCAACTTTTTTCTGTCAGCCACTGTGGAATGATTTGCCTTCAGATGGCCATTGTCAGGGTAGCAGACATTTTATCACATTATATTATATTATATTATATTATATTATATTATATTATATTATATTATATTATGATATAGGAGCAAAAAAGAAGGTGGTGTCACCCACATGCTGCAGTGGTGCAGGATGAGGAAAATGTGCTTCATGATGGTGGATGAGTAGGAAGAGGATGATAATTATGATGAAGAGGATGTGTTGGTTTGAGAACCAGAGTCCATCTATGGATTTTTTTTCTTACTTTACATCCATTGCATTTTCAATAACACAGAAACGTAGAACATGTCAGCAAAAAAGATTGGTAGGCCCATCTAGTCTGCGCTACTGTCTCTGCCTATTACTACACCCTGGATCTTATTTGGTCACAGGTGTCCCTCCTTCGCCCCTTACCTCTTCTTATTATACCCTTGTGCCTACCTCATGCATGTTTAAAGCTCCCTATTGTCTTCATCCCTATCACCTCTTCTGACAGGCTGTTCCAGGGATCCACCACCCTTTCTTTGAAGATGTATTTCCTCACATCCCTCTTAAACTCCACCAGCAATAAGATATGCCATGCAGCATCATAGAGTTGTAAACTGACTTCATGAATAATTACAGAATGTGGATCAAACACACTCATTTTACCATCAAGATCTGATCATTTACAGCACTGATGCAACATAAGGGGGGTAATACAAACAACAGTTATTCAAACAATGCATTCCCCAGATGGTAAGCATGTAACCTGAGACCTGCAAGTTATGTGCTGTATTAAAGAATGATACTGTTAGAGGTAACACAACTTATCTAGTCGCTATACCCATAGGTATATATGTTTAAACAAAAGAATCCATAAGGCTTTGCATTTATAGCCCCTTGCACTGACATGCTTCTATGCATGAATCTTGAGGCTTTAATGAACTATGAAGCCAGAAGTATTAATAAACCTGCCAAAGACTTGTTAAAATACAAGGTAGAGCATGCGGCAAATACTTACATTGTTAAACAACAAAACAGGGCTTGGGTTGGTCATAACAATAACCCCCCATGCAGCATATCAACTGCATTGTGTCATCCAAATGGCCTATGCCACTACACGTTGCTGGCACCACTGAAGAGCAAGTGTGACTCACTGAATTTGATAATGCTTTTAGACAATTGGGTGCAGTTACATTCTAATACCTGCTTAACATTAGCTGGGAAACATCAACCAGTCAAATAAAGAAGAAACAGATCTAGACTGTTTCAATACCAGCTGGTCCTAGGTAGCAGTGGCTGGAAAAACATTGGTAGTAAAAGTCACTCTCTCTGTTCTTGTAATGATTCCTTAGTCCTGTTATCCTCTGGGGCCCTCTGGAACTCTGCCACTACTTTTATGGCTCATTTGCCTGCTTTTTTGGGGTCTTTAAATTGCTAAGGCTTACCTCTGTAGGTCAGCAAGAGTCGTGACAGAGCAAGCAGGGAATGCATGATCCCCAGGCTTCACAGCTGTTGCTGTACTGGATCAAATTGTTTCTTCTTGTTGTGTGTGGTGATTGCTCAGTTGGAAACAGGGGAATGTCCTGTCCTTTGTGTTGCAGAGGGCAGAAATTCCTAGCAGCTGTGTGGATTAAATGTGCACCTCAGTCCCAGAGATAAGCAGCATGTGTATGCAAAGCTGTGATCTTTGCTCTGCAGGGTATAAAACTTGAGGTGACAAGTATGATAGAGTTCCTTACTGCCCACATTTCTGCCAAACGTAGTTTTTCATTAGTCAGATCCACATAGACATCAAGCTGTTTTCTCATTCTGCCCCTCAGGGAGACTTACTAGTCATACATTCATAGGCCTATCTCCATTTCCAAGAGATTCCTGGCAGGCTTTGGAAGTGGGAGTTTCCTTTTGTCAGTTTGCTGACTACAGAAAAAGTTTTAATTGACCTCTTATCTGCATTTTCAATGATGTAGCTGCTGCATCTATTTTTGCATCTTTGGTGCCCATTCATTCAAGGATGCATTACATTTATTTTTCCATCTCATACAGTACTTTAAGCACTTAATCCCAGATGGGAGCCTGCCCCATTTGCCACAAACTAATGGCACCAGTGTTACGCAGTGCTCCGCCTGTTGCTGGTCCTTCTTTTAGCTTGCTCCTCCTGCGCCTTTCTGATTACCCATTCAGCTGCCACTTAGTAGACAGGTGCTTAACATCAATCTTTACTGATTTCTAGCCTTGATGTTAAGAAACCTATCATTTTTAATATGAATTTGTAAGTTTGAAAGTGCTGCACAGGCAGAGCTGATGTGAAACACATCTGTTCTAAAACACCACATGGATTTTGTTTTAAGGTAGCTATTAGTATTAATTCTTCTTCTTAGATTTTGCTTCATTTGTATGCCCTGAAAGCATGACTTCTGTGGATTTGTAGTGTCATCTGTAAAATATTCGCAGACTGTAGATGATTCTTTTTTTTTGTAGGTACAGTGGACTGTGGTGGTGGGCACAGGAGTACTTTCAAAGAGGGATTGGGTATTGCAGTGGTGATTTCAAAATTATTTTTTTGTCTGCTACTGTGGAATGATGTCTTCAAATGGCATTGGGTAGGGGTAGCAGATTTAATATATGAGCCAATAACTTAACGTGATACAATGTAATAGAACAGAATAGAACTAGCATCGTATACTGTAAAATAGTTAAAATATGATCATTTTTATTATTTTGTATTCATTAGAGTTATTTGTTATTTTTATTTATGCACCAAGAAAACTTGAATCATGAAACAGAACTTGTAATTTGAGCTTGCTGCTTGACTTCCTTCCCTCATGCTACTTTCAGAAGCTGCTAAGCACAATTTGGGGGGGGGGGGTTCCAGTGGGGAATTGAACAGTGAATGCAAGATAATTTTGGGGTGGTGCTATTTATTTATTTGGAAATTGGTAACCGAGAAAGGCACATGAAGACAAGGCTCATTTCCAGGTGTGGCATGGGGGGAGAGGGAAAAGGAACTACAATAATGAGAAGCATACACAGTATTAATGTTTAGCACAACATAAAATGCAAACAAAGTGCAATTTAACATGGTACAAGTACAAATAAAAGTAGACTGAGTCAAGAAAATATTGGATGTGCTACTACAATGTGCAAATCAAGGGATCAAAGCAGGTGGGATGAATGGTAGTACAGAATGTGGAAAATGAAGAAGCCTGATAAAGGGTGAGTTAGAAACCCAGGAGGAGATCCAACAACAGGGATGGTGGGGTCTGTAACGGGGGAGATCATGATGGGGATCACAGGAGCAGGTGAGTTTCTGGTGGCTAATGAAGACGCGGAAGGGGGGGAAGAGGTAGAGAAAAGGGGAGCTGGTTCCAGAGGGATGGAAGGCAAGATGAGAAGGCTGGCTGCCCAGCAGAAGAATGATGATGAAGAAGGGGAAATGTGCAAGGATACTTTGAGTGAAGGGAGTATGAGGCAGAAGGAATGGGAGAGAGGAGAGAACAAAGGTAAAAGGGCAGGGACCCATACCAGTATTTGGAGGTGAAGGAGGTGCAGTTGCACTGGCAATGGGAGGATAAGGGAAGGATAGATAGGGAAGAATAGAGGGAACTGTGGTGAGTACAAGAGGCAGAGTTAGTAGTAAAGGATGTCCAGTCTGGAAAGGGAAGGGGGGTGCCATAGACCACATTGGCATAGCCAGAGACTGAGACTACCATTTTGGTAGCATGCTCTCAGTAGACCTGAGGAGATAAACAGTCTGTTGCATTGCAAGGTAACAAGTTTGTGGCAAAGCTTGGCATGAAGGGTGTCAATATGGGAAGAGAAGTCAAGCTTACTACCTAGGCACACATGAAGGTACTTGAAGGAAGAAGCCACTTTAAGAGGTATGCCATCCAGGCTAGAGAAGACGGGGGGGAGCCTGGTCAGTTTCTGGACAGTGTGAAAGGTCATGGACACTGTTTTTAGTGTTGACCCAGAGTTAATTAGATTGAAACCAGAGCAGGACATTGTACTGCTGCGGTCTAGGGGCTGGTAGTGTAGGCAACTGTGTTATCCAAAAGGACTGGAGGAGCAATCTGGTCATCTGGGTTAAAAATAAAATTTAAATTTTTGTATGCATCATTTCAATCACCAGTAGGGGAACTAGAGTCACTTAAAGAAAGAAGAGATGAAAGTGAATGTGCTTCTTGATTGCTCAGTATAGTTTCATAATTGGATATACTGAATAGAAATGTGTGAAATTAGAACATTTTGTCCCATGAAATATTTTACGAAATTTGCACATTTTGTGAAATATTTCACAGCTGCGAAATGCGAAATTTCACCACAAAATGCAAAATTTTGCCTGTGAAATGCAAAAGTTCACTAAAATGGTGAAATTTGGCCAAAAGTTGGTAAAATTGTGCATTTTGTGGCAAAACTTTGAGTTGTGCTGGCAAAATGCAGTGTTAGTGGCTCAGTAGGTAGCACACTCGCCTCTGAGGCTGGGAGGTCAGAGGGCTGTGGGTCAGTTCCCACATCTGGCACTTGGGTTAATATCCCAGTACTGACACTGTAGTGCAGCATGAGGGGGTGCTGCACTTCTGAGGTGCCATCTTTTGGATGAGATGTTAAACCGAGGTCCCATCTGCCTGGATTGGTGGTGGTTCAGGTGGATGTTAAAGATCCCATGGCACTTATCGAAAAGAGTAAGGGGAATTTTTTATTCATAACTGAAAATAACATATAAACAAAACAGCATTTTCATCATGCAAAAACATAAGAAAAGAAATAGGAAAAAGATGAAATCATAAAGCAGTATTACATCATACATGCTACCCTATACATAAATGAAAATATAGTAAACAGGACCCCCTTCCCCCCACACACACAAAAAAAGGTAGTTTTTTTTGTAAAACTCAGAACAAAATATTCAAAAATGTATTACTGCATACAAAATCAAAATAAAAAAAAACATAAAGAAGTATTACTTCATACATTAAGGTCGAAAATAAAAGGTTACACAGGTACAGAACCCACTCTCCTTCCCCACTAAAAGAGTAGGGGAACTTTTCCCTTACAATTTAAAGCAAAATACAGTCAAATCAGTGGTATGTCCCACAAATTCATGATAAAGTAAAAGAAAACATGTAAAAGCATTTCATCATACATCAAACAAAATTACCCAGTTAGGACCCAAAAAAATAAGTAGCAAATATAGAAAACAGAACCCCACCACCACTAAAAAGTAGGGACATTTTATTCAGAACTCAAAAATCAAACAAAATTATATAACAGCATACAAAATTAGAAAAAAAAAATAAACCATACATGATTAGTACCACATACCAGAACCCCAACTCAAAAGAAACTGGAACCCCCTTCCCCTCCCTGTCAAAGGAGTAGGAGAATTTTAATTCATTGCCGTAGAAACCATATAAACAAACTAATATTGACAGCATACAAAATCAAAATAAAATTATTCATCATACTAACATTCCTATGTGTTTAGAAAATTTTTACAACATAATCGAAACCAGGAATAGGCCTCACTTCAAACTTCACTCCTATCAAAACCACTCACTTCCCACAGATGAGTAGTGGAATTTATTTGAAGCCATACAAATTTAATTATAACTCAGTATTATATTACATCAACTCATAGCCAGTCTACACTGTGCCACCATGACTTAAAGATTTCAGGTGGCATTAACTTGCTTTCTGAACATCTATGGCTAAGAATTGTAGCAGAGTTCATGTTAAATAATTGTTCCTCTGTGTACATTATTTGTTGTAGTGTATGCCTGCACCTCACATGCCATATGTAGAATTTAAAACAAATTAAAAATAACCAGAGTGTAACCCTGTCATGTTTAGTCCACTTAAAAGGAAGCATGCCTAAATATAGAATCTCTGGGGTTAAATCATAAAAGGGTGATGTAGGCCACCTCCCCCATAAAAATTTCCAAAAATGTTGTACAAAAGGGCAAAATAAAAACACATGATCCACAGTTTCCACAGTCTCCAAACAAGTGTCCCTAGGGCAGTAACGGTGCTCCACACTTTTATGCTTTAGATTACCTTTAACATTGAGTTTCCCATGTAAGGAAAGCCACATAACATCCCACATATAAACAGGGATATGGGTAGATCTCAACATTTTCCCAATCAGTAATTTGTCAAAAATAGGTTTGGGGTCAAAACAAGCTGTATTTTGAAAAAAAGGTAGATATAAGGTGGCCATATAATGTCTTCCAATCTTGTAGAATGAAATTTTCTGGTACTAAACTCCGAAGTTTTATTAACCCAAAACATACCCCTAAAGTCTCAGGAATACCATGCAAAGATCATTGCTTTGGAATGCAAGAATGAGGGAGCCAGAAAAGGAGTATCCTCACCAGTGAGTACTTAACCCATGGAATCCAAATTCCCTCAGATTTTAACAATAGTGTTTTCAAGTTAATATTAGCAAATATTGTGAAAAAAATACAATGGAATTAATCATTTTAAGTCCCCCCAGTTTTTTTTTCTTGAAACAGTAAACATCTCTTGACAGGATTCAGTCTGCTACCCCAAATACCTGAAAAAACAACAACCGTACATTCGGGTTTCTAGTCTGGGGGCAGACTGAAAACTGCAGCAAGATACAAAAAAATTGGGAGTAAAAAGGTCTTGATCATGTACACCCATTTCAATTTAGATGGTCTCCACTTATTCTAGTGTAAAATTTTCTCATGTGCAATGTCCAATTTGGAGGACCAATTTAAGAGAGCCAGATCCCCAGAACCAAAAAAGAGTCCTAATATTGTGCAGGTCCCTGTTACAACCGGGATCCCAATTAAAGCAGGTTCTAAAAATTGTCCCAAGCCAAAGGGAAGGCACTTACTTTTCACATAATTAACTCGGGCTCCCATGGATTCTGTGAATTCCAAGGGTGTTTGTCCCACTAAAGCTGCCGATGGCAAATCTACTACAATAAAGCAGATATCATCTGTGTATGCTATGCTTTTATTTCTTCCATAGTACTAGAAAAAGAACCCCCCCTGGATAGCAATATTGTCATTAATGTAATGAAGTAAAGGATCTAGTGTAAAAAGATACAGAAGGGGACTCAGGGGACATCCCTGTCTAACTCCCCGGGTGACCTTGCTTGTCCTCCCAATTCACCCATTACAATATGCTATAGCTTTAGCATTAGTGTAACGTGATTTATCCAGGATATGAAAGTAGACAGAATCCCATAACTAGCCAAACAGTCCCAAAGATAATCATGATTTACCCTGTCAAACGCTTTGGCCTGATCCAAACTAAGTATAAACACAGTTAATTCTCCAGTCTCCCTGGGACAAAATTTCCCTTAACAAAATTAATCCATCCGTAATACTCCATTCAGGGATAGTGCAAGTCTGAGAAGGATGTATAAGTGTAGCTGCACAAAGCAAAAGACTGTTATTTAACAATTTAGTATATAATTTAAAATCAGTGTTTAATAATGTTTTAGGGTGCCAATTTGAAAGATCTGACCTATCACGGGATTTATACATAAAAATAACTAACCCATTTCCCATTGAATCAGGCAGTTTCCCTAAGAAATCATGTCCTGAAATAATTCTAAAAATTCAGGTAGTAAATATTGCAAAATCATACTATGCAATTCGTATGGGATCCCATCCGTCCCTGGTGCAGAACTCCTTTTAACCATTGCCAAAGTGGCCAATATTTCAGATTGGGTAAGTGGTGATACCAGTACCCGTTGATCTGATAATAAGGCTTTTGGTAAGGAACATCTCTCTAACCATGCCTTATGACCATCAAGTGAGGACTCCTGAGAACCAAAAAGAGAATGCACATGTTCCTCCACAGCTGTCATAATATCAACTCTAGTGGTACAAGGAAGGCCATTAGCATCCTGAACTAGAGACATCTGTTTCCGGTATTGCTGTTGAGCACAGAATTGATATGGATTCATAAAATCCTGTGATCCCTGGGTTCCAAACTTCCGTTCCTGTTCCAAGGATTTAAGTCTATTATATTGTAGATCATTCATTTTTTTTTTTAGTTTCTGCTAAATCTGCAACAATCTTTTTATCTCCTTGGAAGGTTTGAAATACCAAATTCTGAAAATGCGTCTTGTAAATTAAATATTGGTCTTTTTTAAATTTCCTGCTCAATCTGTCAATGTGTTGGAAATATCTCTTGATATCACTTTTTGTATCCTCCTACCACTCCTGTGAGGTGTCATATAAGATTTTAACAGATTTGCGTGCTTCTAATAAGGAGATCAAACCATCTTTAATGGTTGAAAGAAACAAAAGTTCCAAATTCAACATCCAATACCCAGGCCCTTGCTGCATACCATCATAATTGGTGACCGTCAGTTCTATAATAGCTTGATCAGATGGGGCAACAGGAAGGATGCTGGCATTTTTAATCTCCAGGGCAGGAGATATAAACCAAACATCAATTCTGGCAGCAAGGTTACCTTTTAAATAGGTCTTATCTGGCTGTCCAAAATGTCCACAAGTATCTGTCAAACCAGTTTGAGAAATCAAGGCAGCCAAGCAATTGGTATTGCAATAGTTTTTGGGTTTGAGGGCCTCTGTCTTTCAAATATAGCCTGCAGTTAAAATCACCCCCTAGAAAAACATATCAAGCAGTAAATAAATATGGTTGTATAATATGGAAAAGCTCAATTCTGGCCGTCTTTGTTTGTGGAGCATACATGTTGATAAAACGGCAGTGTAAGTTATTTATCGTAACATCCAACAATAAAGCACGTCCCGGGGCGATGTCCACTCCTTGTATAGACTTTGCCGAGGGAGAATTTACACAAATACCAACTCCACAACAAAGGTCATCTCCAATAGACCAGTGGGTTACCCCCCATTTCCACCCCAATGAGGCTCTATCCATCTCCAGTCTACTATGTAACCTAGTATCCTGAAAAAACACCACATCATAACCGATAGAATCAAACAAAGCATAAATCAAAAGTTGTTTCCTTGCTGACTGAATACTATTAGTATTTAAAGAGGCCATTTTGATGTCAAATAGCTCATTCATAGCAATTAGAAACAAACAGGGCCAAAAAAACTAACTTAAGGAATATATTAAACCGTGAGAGACTGAAATGCATCAAGATTTTTTCCTAACCCATTTACAGGAACCCATTCTAGATTTACTTTTCGGGAGGGTGGTCAGGTCTTCTGTGGACCGTTCAGTATCAGATCCCCCATCAGCTTGGGAGGAGTGAACTGAGACTGAATCCAATTCTGTTCCTACATCAGGATCTTCAACCTGTAAGGTGGAAAAAGTATTTTGCATAGGGAGTTGGAAGACTTCTGAAGCAGATGCCACAGCTTTATTCTGTAAACTCCTTCTCCGATTATTAACTATGGTAAAGGTACCTTATGGTGGGAGAGGGGGAGGCATAGAACCTGTATCATTAGGTACCTCTGAAACCACTGGTTCCACCTCAGATAGAGGTAATTTAGAAGCTGAGATTGTTGTAGGTAAAACTTCAGAAGGGGGACCAGTTGGTCTTTCGGGAGGTGTCCTGCTGGGTGGGGGGGGGGTCCATATTGCTTTAGAGCTGTCTTTAAAGCCACATTCAGATAAAAATCTTGTGTAGTATAATCTCTATCTGTAGTATTGTGAGCTGCCCAAGGACAGTCCAAAAAGGAATGCTGCTCCTCACAAAGACTGCATTTGGGAGGATGCTGGCAATCAGTCATGACATGTCCCAGTTCCCCACATTGTGTGCACTTCAGCGTGTTGGAGGTTCTGCTCAAATGTCTACTGAAACCACACTTGTAACAATGGCGTGGCTGTCCGGGATAAAAGATAAAGCCCTTATCCCATCCCAAATAAAAGCAACTTGGGAGATGTTGAAGCCCATCCTCCGTTTGTGATAAAGTCACCTTGTACCTCCATCCTCCATTCCAAAATCCTTTAGAGTCAAAAATTGGTTCCCTGTTCCCTTGTGTTTGACACCGTTTCTCTAGCCAGTAAGTAATGTCCATAATATTAACCCCTTCATTCCTAAATAGGACAGAAATTACTTTAAAAGTTTGTTTTGTTAGGGGTATGGCATGAAAATGGGCCCAGGCAGAATTTGTTTTAAACAGGGCATACTTCATCCAGAAATGACTGAGGATGTCTGGGGAATGAAAACTAATATCATAGGTAGACTCCTCTGGTGTATGAATCAAAGCATACACCTCAGAAGGAGAAAAACCCAGCATCTGTTTTAATAAAACTTTCCCCACATAGAAGCGATCCGGCATATTGTCCACCAGTCCCAAAAACCGTAGCCGAACAGCATTATGGCATTTAGCCAGGGAGACAGGTTTTTAGAATAGACTAGCAAAGGTGGGAGCAGTCAAGGTTGGAGGTACTGGAATACTGTCAGGAGATACTTCAGGAAGTGTAGCCAACACTTCTTCCACCTGGGGGGATCTTTTAACCAAAGGTGGATCTTCCAGGGGCCCCTGTTGTGAGGGAGACAATATAGGGGAAAAGGAAATTGAGTCTGGTTGTGAAAAAAAATTGTCTGACATAACCACCTCTGCATCTGTTGCTGCAATCAATGGTGGAACGTGCCCAGTAACAGGGTCTAAGGCTAGCTCATGTGGTGTATGAGGCAGAGCTTCATCGGGACTGTCCATATCATGGAGGAGACCATCCACAGTTCCCCCCAGTACCTCCATAACAACCCCTGAACCTGGAAGCGGAATATTGGGATCCGCAACCCACTGACCTGTCTCCATTTGTATCCAACCGGCCCGTTCCAACGCTCATTCTGGGGACCATGTAGGATCATTCTGTAAGTAGCTGTTAATTCCTGTTTCTTTATGTGGAACTTTCAGCGATGTACTTTCCTCCGCCAGGGGGGCTGCTGCAAATACTTTTGCTGTAGATGCCGTAGAAGGTGATGGCGAACCATGAACAGGTCACTTCCGTTTTTTTTCTTCTGCATGCAGCTTAGCTGCTCTATAATCCGCTTCTGCCTGTAGTAGTAGGTCCTGTTTTGCTCGGACCACTGCATTGATTTCGTTCATCTCCCATTACAGGCAAGAAGCCTGTTCTGGGACCTCCTGAAGAACCTGGTATCACCGCAGTGGAGGGATTCAAATTTTCCCTATTTTCGGTGGATCCTCCACCCGTTTCTACTGCAGCAGGCAGCAGGGGATGAGGTAGGAAGTGCTAGCCACTCAGAGGGTGCTTTCCAGCCATACCATGCTCCCCGCTGAGACTTGCAGGCTCACCGGCCACAACATGTCCTCCTCCACTGTCCTCCTCCATCTGACTGAGGGATTCCCCATAGACACAGTGCCACCTGTCTACAGAGTAGGGGAATTTCCCCAGTGTCCTGGCAAAATTTCCCTCATTCACTAAAAATACCACCAACAGCTTAATCTGGTTCTAGGTCAGTTGGCATTCATCTGTATCCCCCTCCTCCGGGTCATGCCTGAAAATAGGCAGGATTTGTCTAATGCACTTGCCCGGTCAACAAAAACTAAATAAAATAAAATAAATAAATAAATAAACAAAATAAAAATTTCACAGTTTCACACCTGGCAAAAAAATTCGTGGAATGGTGGAATTTTGCAAAATATTTCACATGGTGAAATTGCCGATTTCACAGCAATTTCGCCAGCAAAAGTTAATTTCTCAACATCTCTAATACTGAATGACAACTTAAAGAGCAGGTTGTTGCTGAAATTGGGTGTGTTGCAGTCCATTTTGTACCCTGTGATCTTAAATCTGGAACTTGAAACCTGTGTCCTGTGAGTTTTGTTTCTCTCAGTAGGACTATTGGTGAGCTGCATGACAACCGTGCTGCAAGCAGAAGCTGGAGACAGTGAAAAAATGTTCAGATGTGCTTTGAAACCTGAACCTTAAAGACATCATTTATAGTTAGGTGACTTGAGCTTCACACTCTAGACAGTGGTGCAGCTGTGCTTCTTTGCAGACTTCTAGCAAAGCGTGTGTATCCATGTGTCAGCCAGCCAATCAGCTATTCCCATGCAGCAGCTCACAATTTCACTTGTGAAGAAGAGCCATCACTGGAACAGCTGATCTGTCAGACTACTTTCACTGACAATCTGGACTCTTCTTTCAAAGTGTATGTGGCAAAACACTGTTGGCATGGTATTTTTTATTAACACACACACACACACACTTTTTCCCTCCATATTGCACTCACGGAGAAAAGTTATTGTATTGTTTTTTTTTAAAGGAAAGTGTGTTAGACTCTGAGGGAATAGTAGCTCAAGTATGTTGTAGGTAGGTGTGGGAAGTGTTTAAGAAATCTTTTTGTTGAAACCATTCCCTCATCAAACCCCTCAGCCAAACAAACATTCTCCAATGGGTTGTATACTCGGATCTCTCATATTTCACCCATAGCCATTATAGGGACACAGAATTTTCACAAGAGACATTGCTGATCTGAAAAAGACATGAGCAAACACTTTCATTTCTCCTCTGCAACATCTCTTGTGAATATTCTGTCTCCATATAATGGCCACGGGTGCAATGCGAGTAGTCCAAGTATGCAACACATCCGGAGAACATTTGTTTAGCGTAGTGGTTGGGTGAAAGGATGGTTTCAACAAAAAGATTTTTTATAAACACTCCTAGCACATACCTACAAAATGAGCAGGCTGCTATTCCCTCAGAGTATGACACACTACTTTTCTTTAAAAAAACAACAGCAATACAATAGCTTTTCTGAATGAGTGAAATGTGAAGGGAAGAGATGTGTGTGTGTGTGTGGGGGGAGGGGGATTAAAAAAATACCATGCCAACAGTGTTTTGCCATATACTGTACATTGAAAGAAGAGCCCAAATTGCTTTGTGAAAGTAGTCTGACAGAGATCATCTTTTCCGGTGAAGGCTCTTTCCCGCATGTGAAATTATGAGCTGCTGCATGGGAACAACTGATCATCTGGCTGACACATGGACGTGCACACTTGCTAGAAGTCTGCAAAGAAGCACAGTCACACCACTGTCAAGTGCATGAAACCCGAGTCACCTTACTGTGACATCACTACTCAGGCTTCAAAGCACATCTGAACTTGATTATGCCCCCCCCCCACTGTCTCCAGCTTCTTCTTGTACGGCAGTTATCATGCGGTTCACCAAGAGCTCAACTGAAAGAAACAAACCTTATAGGACACAGATTTCAAGTTCTGGATTTATGATCCCAGGGTATAAAACCAGACTATAACATACCTGATTTCAGTGACTACCTGCTCTTTAAGTAGGGAAGGCTGCTTGCACTGCAGTGGGACTGGAAACAGTGAGTATCTTGGAACTAATGATCCATAATTTCTTTGGCTATGATATTATACATCCAGCAGCCCTTGTCCTCATAGCCTAATAACCATGACCATGACTATCAGTCCCTCTTCCACCATGATCAGCTCCAGTCTCCACCACCACCATTTCCAGAACTTGTATTTGGTGGAACTGGCATTACAGGACATTTATCTACTCTTTTCTTCCCCCTGACATCTGTTTCTCCTCATACTTTTTTCTTCATGTTTTCTACCTGCATCGACAACACACACATAACAAATCATGACACAATGCAGCTATAGCTGGATGCTAACAATGATGACAGGGGCATGGCCTGGCAGTGACCATGTTGGCAGCTTAATTGCTACAGCGCAATCTTTGCTGAACAAAATCTAATACCATATTTCCTAATAACATGCTGAAACTACCTATATCTAGTTAATCATTACTCCTAATACTTAAACAAGTGGGCTGGTGAACTTTTTTGGAATCTGCCTGATGTGCTCTAATATTTCTCCTTATGTCACTTCCTGATGAAGCCATGGCCTACCCAGGCCATCCACAACTACTTTGTACTGACTCCACTCATTCAGTGATAATGAAGGCAGTCCCTCCATCAGCAGCTCTTCAGGAAATAGTTGAAATGCTTAACAGAATCTTGCAAGACATCATGGAGCTCAAAGCTGCCACTGCACAAACTGCCTGGGGCCTGATGACTGTAACCATGAGAGTAACTGCCATGAAGACCAGATTAGAGGTGTTACATCAGGCAGAGACAACCACTCACGGTGTGCTATGGGGGCAGGCTGCAACAATACATTATCTACTCAACAAGGTTGATGACCTCGAGAACCAGGTCTGATGCAACAATAGAAGGTAGGTCTGGTTCCCAGAGGGGGTTGAAGGGCTGGACATAGCAAGGTTTCTGCAGCAACATTATCTCCTCAGCAAGGTAGATGGCCTCGAGAACAAGGTCTGATGCACAACATAAGGTTGGTCTGGTTCCCACAGGGGGTTGAAGGGCTGAACATAGCAAGGCTTCTGCAGCAAGCACTCCTGGAGAGCCTGAATGGGCCCAATTATCCCCCATCGAAATTGAAAGACAGCATTGATCTTTATCTCCAAAGCTTTCACCAGAAGCTTGATCTCACCCTTTTCTAGTCAAGTTGCTCCAGTAGCCTGTTAAGGAAAATATTTTACATTTAGCCAGAATGTGGGTCCCTCTGAAATGGCATGGCCAGCCTATCAATCTTTTTCATGGCTTTTCCACCAATCTCACTTAGAGGAGACAGGCATTTATGGAGGTGAGAAAATGGCTGTACCTGAGTGGCTCCATTTTCACTATGGGGTATCCTGCTTGTCTGTGGACCCTTGTTAACAGGATAACTCATGATTGCCAGACACCAGAGGCAACTGTGGCTCTATGGACCCCCCCCCAGAAAAATTAGATGCACCAGTAGCTCGACCTACAGTGACTCACAAACTCCTGCTATCATAGAACATTGTACTTCACCCTGCTGATAGGTGGCCTGCCTTTTCCTATGCTGCAATACTATATCCCCACCCTACAGTGTCAGATTGTGGCTTCCTCCCAGTACACAGAGATGCCAACTCACCAGTGCAGAGGAGGATTAAGACTGTTCCTTCATGCAAGCCTTGCTTTGGAGACCAGGTTCAGTTTGGTGGCCCAAGGAACTTTCATCCTTGGAGAACTGCTGGGGTACCCCCACCTGAGCACAATATATTAATGTCTAGGACTTCATAAATACTGCCTTCAACAAGGGATGAACCTGTTTAGGGTGGCAACGTGCATTGCAAACATAGCATGGGGAAATGGGCACAGCCGCTTGGGTACAGACATGTCTTACCTGCTGCAGATCTTGTGACTGTACTTGCTAAGGAATTCCCTCATGCACCTTCTCTATAACAGTTCCATGGAGGCAAGGTCAATACATGAAGATGCATCCCCCTGCTAACACTGTCTGTTATGTTATAGGGTACCTCTTTTTTCTTTCCATTCCCACCTGACATTGAGTCTATAGCTTTCCCCAAGGATGTGAGAGTCCCCCCCCCCCACTGAAGGCCTCTGTACATATTGGTAATTAGTAAACAATAAATGCTGTGTTTAGGGGTAACAAATGGACTTGAATTTGTTGGTGTTTATTTTTCAGTTGGTTCCTTTTTAGGAATCCTGATGGATTCCCTGGGGGGGAAATGGCTGTGACAGAGTTTGAGTGTTTAGTTACTACTAGTTTTCTTATACTGTTTCTGGTTATCAGGTTCAGCTTCATGCTAAGCTTCTCTGCCCAGGACACACTCCCCTTGGACCCTTTCTGCCTTGGGTGGTTGTATAACCACTCAACATTTTAACCTTGTTCCTGCTCTCAACAGTTCACTTTGGGTAGCCACCAACCTGGTGTTTCCCATTCAATGCATGGGGCAGCCTCAACATTCTGTCTCCTTTCTCTTGTAACCAACAGACTCTCACAGCTTCGCTGTTTGCAGTGCTACTGCTAGTTGTTTATGGTATTGCTTCATCTGTTAAAACCTGTTCCACTGCCTGTTCACTAAACGGCAAATCTTTCAAACTGTTGTTTTTGGCTCCAAAGATCAAGCTCTTTGCTATCGGGTTTGACACTGTACTCCACTTCCTTATTTAAACTGCTGCATGCATGTCTTGAAAATGGGGCCAAAAAAATAGAATGAGACCAAAATAAAAAAATGGTATGGTAAAAAAACGACCTATTTGTACCGCAATGCTACTGATAGGCACCCTCTTGTATGCGGAAGCAACCAGCCAAAACATATCGTGGACAATATCCCTAACTCCCAGTACTTGAGGGTGCAAATAAATTGAAGTGAGGAGGCAGATTGTCTTGAACAGAAAAGACTTATGAGGGGCAGGTTCCAGGAAAGGGGGTGCAGACCTGCGATACTGGATCAGGCAGAGACTGAAGTTGACTCCATCAGCCGTGACAGTCTGTTGGTTACAACAGAAAGGAGACAGAAAGTAATGCAACCTGAAAGCTTTGTCACTACATATAGCTGTCAGTCTGGGGTAATTTGGAATACTGTGACTAGGAACTGGGGTACAATATGTTCTAATTGTGTCTTATGAAATTGCTGCACTAATCCACTATTTATAACATATAAAAGGGCCAATAACCTAGCAGATAGCCTAACACGCACAGTCTGCAACCTGGTAATGACAAACCCAACACATGACTGCATAATTTGACATTTGGCAACTTCAAATGTGGCCAGTGTAAATATTGTACAATAGTGGAAAAAATCAAAAAATCAGTCATTTCATTAGTACCAATGCTAGGAATACCTTTGATATAAGGTACTTTATAAATGATGATTCTACACATATATTTTATGTGGTATATTATAGCTGTGCATCCTTTTATGTAGAAAAAATGTCTAGAGTGTCAAAGTATGTACTGGAGAACACATGAGGGCTATCCAAAGAGGGGATGAGGATAATGCATTAGCCATGCATGTCAAAGGTCAATCTGAACCAGAAAACTACAATTTTTTAATTCTATGGAATAGAAAAAGTGAGACTGGATAGATGGGGACAGTATCTTGAAACTTTAACTTTAAGAAGAGAGGCTATGTGGATTGTCCAACTGGAGGCACAAAACCCACCAGGGCTGAATGACAAAATTGATGTGATGCCGCTGATTAAAAAGAAATGAGTATACTGTGACAGAATCTTTTTTGTCTATTTTTTCAATCTTTTTTTATCTTTCTGACATTGCTTTCCTCTGCCCTCTCCATTGCAGATTCATAGAAACATAGACTTTGATGGCAGATAAGGACTGCTTGGCCCACCTAGTCTGCTCTTTCCCTACCTATTGGATAAGATGCAAATCCTAGTTAACCAATAGCCTACATCTTCCTACCCCCCCGAATTGCCTTATGACTGTCCCATGCATTCTTGAATTCCCCCATGGCTTTTGACCCCACGACCTCTTCAGGAAGGCTGTTCCATGCGTTCACCACCCTTTCTGTGAAAAATACTTCCTCACATTGCCCTTGAGCTGAACCCCCTCCTCTATCTTCAAATTGTATCCCCTTGTTCTTGCACATCTCTTTTTCTGAAAGATAGAAACACAGAAGCTGATGGCAGATAAGGACCGCAAGGCCCATCCAGTCTGCCCATACATGAATGTCCCTCCTGGACTTTGTTGATTCCCTTGAGGTACTTGAAAGTTTCTATTATGTCCCCCCTCTCCCTTCTTTCCTCAAGGGGTTACATGTTAAGCTCCTTTAGTCTCTCTTCATATGGCTTCTGTTGCAGATCTTGCACCATTTTAGTTGCCCTCCTCTGGACTGCCTCCATCCTGTCTATGTCCTTGCAGAGATAGGATCTCCAGAACTGCATGCAGTACTCCAGATGGGGTCTCACCAACTGTCTGTACAGAGTGATAACAACTTCCTGTTTTGTACTGGTGATGCCTCTTGCTATACATCCCAGTATCCCCCAGCCATCCTTACTGCCTTCTCACATTGGTTGTTTACTTTTAGGTCATCTGATATGACTACCCCCAGGTCCCTTTCCATTTTTGTTGTTATTAATACCTCCTCCCACCCATGTGTACACTTCCCATGGGATTTTGTTTCCCAGGTGCATTACTTTGCACTTTTTTGCATTGAATCTAAGCTGCCATGCTTTTGACATTATTTGACAGATTCCAGGAATCTGAGTCAACAAATGATAGTGCATTAACAGATGACTTGCCAGCCACTGGGGGGCAAGGGTGGGGTTTGGTGACTGGGCCCTCCGGGCTGTAGATGAGGGGAAAAACAATCCCATATTAACCAATGTGAAAAAAGTGCTTTTTTCTGTTTTTTACCATTCCATATCTCAAAAACCATACAAGATGCCCAAAAAAACCTTTTTACATTTTGAGACACTGGCATAATGACCACACATGCAACATTTTTGGCTTTGTTGTCAAAAAATAACCAACATCATTAAGGAACAAAATTTTGAATTTAAGCTAGAAGTGCGGGTACAACCCTAAGCCTAACTATAGGGGCACTACCATGCCTCTATAACACAGGAGTGTGGTATATCAATATGCCAATAAGTATCTCTTAGAAAATTTGGATGCTACTTAAAACTGGTTAGTGAGATCTGTACTAAGGTGTGCTTATGAAACCCATCATTATAAAATGCTAACAGAGTTAAACCTGGAGTGTTTACAGACAAGGAGAGATATGTTAGGAGTGTTATAACATGATATTAAATACTACATGGATTTATCCCTGAATATAAAGAGATAGTTGTATTATCACCATTACATAAATACACAATAAGACACATTAAAAAGTATGAATTAAGGGTCCGAAAGATAAAACATAACTGTAAAAATGTCTATAGAATACTGGATTTCAAAGAAGTGGCATACATGAATTCTGAAACCAGAAGATGTAAAACTCAATGGTTTTAAATATGCATTAAATATGGAATTCCTGTATGATTGTATTTTAATATTTGACTAAGGGTACAACCAAATAAGAGGAACTTAAGTAACCCCAGATGTGGATCTTTTGAAAATGGTGTAAATTATTTGATCAGGAAAATCTTTCTCAGCAAATATTTATAGAATGGAAATTCTTACCACATAGTATTGAACTTGTTGTTTTTCCTGTTTGTTGCCTGAGCAAAAGATAAAAACAAATAATAAAACTACAGCATGTATGGAATATATATAGTACAGGTTTAATGTACATTTTATTTTTGTAATTTTTTTTATTACTTACTCCAAGTAATATTGAGTAAAGTTTGTGTCTAGTGCACTTACCCAGTAAACAAAAACTAACTAAATAAATAAATATATATTGTCTTCCGATTGTTAAATGTTATGTTATACAATAGATGGTAACTTAGTTTTGTAAACAGGATAACTTTGAAAATAGGGCCTGTTGGTCCTAAAATTTTTATCCTGTCAAAATAAAGATTTTTACTACTTCTACTGCTACAACTAGATGCCCATGTGACACGCTCACCACGTAGGCTGCACATGAACTAACCTCAGCGTGGTATGACTAGTGAGGTGATAGGGAAGTTTGTCAGCCACATATTAACCATAACCCATGGACAGACCCCCCTCCCCCCAATTAAGAGGGTTGTGTTTTACACAGTAGTATACCTTACTGTTCATTCAGTGACTAGCAGTGAGGCTTACACACACAGACAAAAAAATAAAATGATGAATTTTATGCTCTGATGTGCCAGTAATAGTAATAAAAAACATTGTCAAATAAATCCTTCATAATCCTCCCTGTAACTTTTCCAGCCTGCTACAATCAATTTACCCTGCTCCTGCTTTAGGGGAAAATGAAATAAAAAATATGAACCTCTGTGCCCTCTGCTATACCACTGCAACTCAATAAGAATGTTTTTCAAGTAAATCTTAAAAAGTCACCTCTGTTGCTTATCTCAGTATTCTAAATTAATTCTGTCTGCTACTCCTACTGCAGGGCCTGTAGCTACCAGTGCAGGCCAGCTGCTCACATCTCTCCACTGCAGCATGATTTCACTAGCTTGCCTGCTTGAAGCTACAGTTAAATATAATGAAACCTAGTTAACTAGAATGATAATGCATAGTTCTGTGAGAAGCTGCCATGTATCTGACAAAATGTTACTGTTTTTCGCATAAAAGGAACTACATTCCTACCACAGGTCACCCTCATATGAGACAGAGAGTTGGAAATGGCAGTGAAATGTGAACAGCACCAGGAGTTCCTGATCTCCTGCATCAGTAATTAGATGCTGAAGGTCATGTGGCTAGACAATAACTTGCTCACTGTGTCTTTCCTGTAAAAAGTGCAGTGTCATGATGTTAAAGTCCTACACTGCCAAACAGAAAATACATTTCTTTTGACCTGCTCTGCACATGCTGAAATGTTGGATTTTGGCATGTTCACTAAATGAAAATTTGACATCAGAGCATCCTTAATCCTTGCAGAGCCATGGACTGATATATCAGTCCAAACTTCCTATATGTTCAAATCTGTTGGCAGCCTAAGGGTTAATACTAAATGCAAATTAGTGCAATTCCCTGAAACTTGTTGGACCCCATTTTCAAAAGCGTCTGGCTGAATTGTTCAAGTGCTTGTGCCTCACAACTAAACTTCACCAGCACAAACGAATGGTATATTCAGAAGTTGCACTGTAATATGCGATTGCTCATATGTGGCTGAATATCCTGAACATGCGCTTTCACGTAGTGGCAGGTGCCCAGAGCCTAGTGTAGGAGCATATGGAAGTGCGCAATGCAAAGCCACTCGCACAGCACACAGATTTGCAATATTCAGCTAGGATATGCAAATGGTCTCATTGCACATTCAGTGCCCAAACAGCATATTTGCATATCATTGCTGGAATGTATTCAGGCCATTTGAATGCTATTGGCATGCACAGGTCTAGCATTAGAGGGCAGCACCATCACTCCACAAAGGTGATCAGGCGGTACTGCAGCCTAGCAGGCAGGTGAGAATGGATGAGTGTGTATGGGTGGGTTGCACTGGCCTAAGTAGAGTGCTACATATTCCCCACTCCCTTAGCATCCAATTGTGTCCACAGGTGTGTGACAACTGGTCAGAATGTGTGATACAGCAGCAAACATGACAGTGCAAGCTTGGAAGACTGTGGAAATAAGTGCACCAATTCACCAGTTCTGCTGAACAGTTTCAGTGGTCAGTGTGTAATGTGTCACACTCTATGTGGGTCAGAGGGTGTCTGAGTGATAACATGAGTGCCATACCCCTTACTATGTGACAGTTAAGAGGTTTGCAGTGTTACTACCCATGGCCATGTCCATGCCCTAGGTGGCTTCACACATAACAACGGCAGGGTCTGGTGTCTTTGAGGAATGCCCCCGCCACCTCCAGGCCACATATGGTGCCACCCCTGACCCACACTGCTCACAGGTGTGCACTCTCCACCACCAGTACACCATAGTGACCCAAACCCAGGGCCCCTGTGGCATTGTCACACTGCAGGGATGGCAATAGTAACATGTAGATGATTCCTGGTGGTGTGGGTCTTGCACAGGCATGCTGTGTGCACCTATGGTGTTCCACCATGGGTGCATGCCACTGGGCTGTCCCTGACTCATGCCATGCTGCCACAATTGCTGCCATGCATCCTGCTCACCTTTGTCCCAGACACCACCATGGGTGCATGCATCCACCAGGTGGCACTCTGATGGCCACATGGGTAAAGGCCATGACACCTGGTACATGTGCTGCATTGTAGCTGTCTGCACCTGGGCATGCCTGGGGGCACCTGACTAGCATGTATCAGCTTGGCATCCTGACCTGGGTGTGGTGAGGGGGGTGGCTGACTGGGCAGTGCACGTGGTGTCACCCAGTGGCACCCACAAAGTGCTTGACAAGCTGGCACAGCATGGCTGTGGCTTTCAGTAGTACCATCCTGGCATGACTGCTGTGTGTGGGTGCCTATAGCACATCCTAATGCACCTCCGAGGGCTGTCTCAGGGTCGCCTGTCTGCAGTTCTTCTTTTTTTTTTTTCAAATTAAAAACACTTTATTAAAGAAAGATTGGTGAAAATGCAAACATCATAAAATCATCAAGAGCAATGAAAGAAAAAATATACCAGCAATAGTATGACAGTGTAATATTCAATTCACAAATATCTGGATAACCACGACCAACCCCCACCCTGATAATGTAACATTTAATTCCCAAATGTACAGAGTAGGGATTAACAAAAAAAAAAAGATGATAATATGAAAGGAGAACATATCATAAAAAACTATTTCAGATTAGATTAAAGAACTAAAGTGAAAATCCAGGAATCAAGGGGTTCCCAGCATTTGGTATAAGTAATAAAATTGTTCCTCATGGACACCAACCTTCTTTCAAATCTCAAAACTTGAAGTATTTCTTTGTACCATTCTAAAATAGATATGATGTGTTGGTCCATCCAGTGGCAAAGTAAATTTTTTTTTTAGCAACCATAGTAATTAGCATAAAATAAAAACTCTTATTTCCCTTTAAGCTATGATCTGTTCTACCAAGGATGCAGTTAGCTTTAGAGAAATATTCCCTAATACCTAAATTAGGAGATATTAAATGTACTACTGTTTTCCATAAGGGATATACTTTGGGACAATCCCATAAAATGTGAGCAAGTGTAGCTGGATCCTGTTGACACCTGACACAAGTAGGAGAATTTAGGATACTCCATTTGTATAGTTTAGCTGGAGTATTATAAATTGCATGTAGTATTCCGTATAGAGTAAGTTGATAGCCATCAAATTTAATAAATCTAAAGTTATTTTGCCAAAAGAGCTGCCATTGTTGTCTAGATAAAGGTATAGTCAAGACTTTAGACCAGAATTGTGAAGGGGTATCATATTTGCCATCTGTTGTTGTATCTCTTTATATAATTAGCATAGGGAATGTCTTTCTTTCAAAAGATTGGAAAAATGATATAGTAAAGGGAAATACTTCAGCTTATCCTTGAGGTTTCCCAAAACAGCAAAAAGTAAAAGTCACAGCTTGTGGTATTCAGGCCAGTCTTTATTAGTTAAGTTATATCTTTTCTTGAATTCAGAAAAAGGAATCCAGTTATCCCTCTGGATAAACTACGAAGGAGATAAAGTGCCACGGCCGTGCCATTGGACGCTACATGCGGGAAAACACATTTTGGGCAAGATATGAAAAATGACAGCTTGTACTGCTCATAAGGAGGTGTGGTAAAATGGCAATGTTGAAAATCTGGAGTGAAAATATTAAACATTAGCGAAGTTACGAGCATGCGTAGGAACTGTGCAACGCACTCTTGTAAAACAGTCATTTTTGGGAATTTGTTTACCAAATTTTCAACATAGGGTTTTGGAGGCCAACCTCATGAATTGTGACACTGTCATTTAGTTACTGGGCCACAAATGGTGGTTCCGCGCAGTGACTGCGAAATCAGCTTTCGGGACCGAATAACAAAATGACAGTGACTGAGTTCATGAGGTGGGACCCCAAAAACCCCATGTTGAAAATTTGGTGAAAGAATTCCCCAAAATGGCTGAGATATGCACCAAAGTTGAAAAAAAAAAACATTTATACCATTATACAGCTTACCAGCATTTCTTCAGTTGGCGGTCGGCTTTGAAGAGTGCAAACATGTTCCCAGTCAACCGAAGATCATCGCGTTAGACTCTGGAGGTAAGTATGGGGTGAGGGGGGGTTTGTGGGGAGGTGGATGCACAGAGGGTGGGCGCAGGTTGGGGGCAAAACAATCAACAAGGGACCGTTTTTTGTTTCCAGGTGTGTTTTTTTGTTTTTAGGAAGACTATGCAAGACTAGTGCCATGCTGGGGTTGGCTCCCAGTGTGGCAGCTGAAAGTTTTTTTTGAGGGGGTCAGTGGAGCCAACGGGGGATTGGGCAACCCCGTTGGCCATACAGATGTTTGCCATGCTGTGGTGAGCTCCCAGCGTGGCAACTGGAAATCTTTTTTTTTTTTTTGGAGGGTGTTGAGAGGAGCTAACGGAGGATTGGGCACTCCCATTGCCATTATGACTTTTGCCACACTGGGGTGGGCTCCCAGTGTGGCATCTAGAAGTCTGTGGGGGGGCCGTGCAGCCAATGGGGGATTGAGCACCCCCCATTAGCCATACTGCTTGCGGCGGGGGGAGCGCATATAAATAGCATAGGAGAATCGTCCTCCTGGTGTGTTGCTTACTTTGTCTCCCATGGCTGTGTAAGTTTCTTCAATAAAAAAAAAAATAACCCAGGAGCAACACTCTCTGATTTTGTGATACTGCAGGATGAGGGATGAGGGATAAGGGGAATCACAGGATACTCCTCCATGATTGTGCAGGACAGGGGATAGAACACTGGTGAAGGGGGATGGAACAGTAAAGAACTCTGCTGCTCACCTCTCTTTGGTTGGAACAGTCATGAATTCTACTGCTCTCATCTACCTCAAAGACAAGCAGGATTTCTGGCAATATGCAAATCAACACCACGTTATCTCTGCTCATCGAAGCAGTCTCTCCCCCTTTTAACTGTACACCACTGCATTTTCAACTGCTGCCATAGACAGCTGCAGCATTCATTGGTGAACTGTGGCCATGCTTGCAAACACACTGACTGCATTGGAAGACAGGGTGCCACACCTGCAAAAACTCGTATGATGGCACTATGTTTCTTGCACATGCGTGCAAGCAAACATAAAAATTGAAATGAGACTCTATCAAAGGCTTTTTCTGCATCTTCTCCCTTGATGCAGAAATTATATGTTGTACCTTTCTGAGATGGTCAGCTGAATGTCTGTTAGACATAAAGCCTACTTGTTCCGGGCTAATAAATTTAGTCCAGACCTTTTGAATCCAGTATGCAAGAGTCTTTGTAAGAATTTTAAAAGTCTCCCATAGCATATACTTCTTCAAATAAACAAAGTAAAAAAGATAGCAAGATGTCTGCCATGGTTTTATAAACCCATCTGGGTCTGGAACTTTATCTGTAGCCATATTATTTAAGGCAAATTGTAGTTCAGAAATAGTAATAGAGTTCAGAAAATCATGGTCAGAGAGATCTAAGTGAGGTAAGTTTAGAGAATCAAGGTAAATATTTAACTCGTTATGCTCTACCTTAGGGTCCCCAATACCATATAGAGTAAAAAAAAAAAGGTGTGAAATTCTTCGGCAATTTGTTTAGGGTGAGTTATTGTTTCCTGTTTGTGTGGTTTATATATAGATTTTATAGTTCTGGATAACTCCTGCTGTTTAATACACATTACTAAGAATTTACCAGGATGTTCTCCCACTGAAATATAATTCAATTTGAATCTAAGTATATTGAACTTTGCTTGCATTTTGTTCAGTTTGTAATATTGCTGTCTGCAGTCAGTTAGTTCTTTGAATAAACTATCTGAGAAAGAGGAGGAGATTTGCATTTCTAAGGATCTAATCCTATTTAAAAGCTCAGTAGATTGAGCTGCTTTTTGTTTTTTATGTTTTGTGGCCAGTCATATAAATCCTCCCCGCCATGGCACATTTATATGCTAACCACAAAGTGGTGAAGGAGGTCGCAGAACCTTCATTTTCCTCAAAAAAAGGTTTAGTGAATTTTTTATGTAGTATGACTATATGATCCATTTTTAATAAAGAATCATTCAGCATCCAACATTTATCTGCTTTGAAATGTTTTATTAGTTGTAAAGTTATGTATACAGGAGAGTGATCAGAGATCACACATGGTAGGATTTGGGTTTGTATAATACCTGCCATAAAGAGAAGACTTATTAAAAAGTAATCAGTCCTTGACTGTGTACTATAGGGTAGGAAAAAAAAGTATAATCCTTAGTTTTTGGATATCAAGCTTGTCATGGATCAATTAAGGAGTATGTGTCTACTAAATTCCTGATATCATTTCGGTTCTTTGATAGGGAGGAACTGTAAGGACCTGTTATATCCATATCATTGTCAAAAACAATGCTCCAATCCCTTCTAATAATATAAGGGATGTCTGGTCATTTGGCTAAGTGTAAAGATAAATCTTCAAAAAATTGTGGGTCCTCCCTATTAGGCCCATATACTGACACCAACAGGATTTTAATATTATCTAGTGCACCTATGACAATAATAAATATGGCTCTAGGATCAGAAATTAAGTGGTGACAAACAAAGTTAATATTCTTAGCTATGAGTATGGCTACTCCCACTCTTTTCTTATCTTATCAGTCCCTACTCCAAAAATCTGACTGACCCAAATCCTCAAAAGTAAACGATCTTTAGTTAATAAATGGGTTTCTTGTAAAAAAAAAATATGGAAGAGCTAAATCTATGATGATGATGTGTCTATATTTTTGATCTCTTTTGTGGAGAATTAGTACCTTTCACATTCCAAGAAATAAAAGTATGACTCATAATTATAAATTAGATATGTATATATAATCATTTTAATGGGATTGTCCAGATAGCTATAGTCTGTAAAAATTAAATTCCAGGTTGATATAATGTATGGCTCAAAAATATTGATTGTTCCACCTTTCCTAACATATAATCCTTACTCTGTAAAATATGTTGATATAGGAATGTTTACTTAAATTGTTTAGGATAGACTGGTTAGAAGAGAGGAAAAATGTGCTTTACCCTCCTCACTCATTTAAGCTAATTCCTTACTTCCCCTGTATATCACAAGTAAATAGTTTCAAAAACAATAGGTAGTACATTAGGTACCCCCCACCTCCCTCACTAGCTGGTGACTGGATCAGTGTTCCAGGTAGGCTAAAAAATGAGAAGCTAAGTCCAGGACCCCAACATAAAAAGGAATCAAGATAGACTGTTACCTTCCTGATAAAAAAAGACAATATTGTCGAAGTGATTCATATTATCTGTGGCATACTGTATCTACTAATAGTGGCAGAAAAACATGTTTGATGCCAAGAAATAAATAACAATACTTGTTCCTGCAAAAATATTAAAGTTAAATAGTAATTAACTAAAACGAATCCTATAAAACATAAAAAATTAGAGCCCCACTAAAAAAAAGAAAAGAAAATTGCCATATATCATGATTAAATTCTAAGCAGCAACAGGATGACAATACTACCGTGTAAAAAAAAAGAATAGATCATCTCATTGCAAAGGGCAATTTCACCACTAGCAATGGACTAGGAAAAAGTCAAAACTGCTGTAGCACAGTGATTCCTGAATAAGGTGGAAAAGACATAAATAATCAATTAATCTAAGCCATGCCCAAAAAGAAAAAAGGTCCTTTTGGTTAAATAAATCATTCAAACATTTTCCCTGAATAAGAATACATTAATTTCCCCCAACAGTAATGAAATAATATTTATTAAATTACATACTTGGACAACATGTAACATATTGTAACAAATATAGTATCAGTCACTGATGAAGTGTAACAATTAAACTTCTAAGGTCTGTGTAGCCTTAATGAGAAACTATTGTCTACATGAGAAATTCTCAGTATTGGTACTAAATCACATTTTAACTCTAACATGCAAAAAGAGACAACATAGAAGAACACCGTCTAACAATAATCTGCTCCCCTAGTTTGTAGCAAAAACAAATTTAGAGTGTTACGTGATGTTTGGTGACCTCGATAAGTTCAAATCCTCCACCCAAGACCCCTGTCTCTCAACTCCCCTACCTGTCAATAACCATCCTGCAGTGACACCAAAAACTGGCCTAAATTCTACTTCCGTTCCCTAAAGCCATTGGATACCATTCACCTCATCAGAAGCAACAACCCTAAGCCCTGCAATGGTGATGATGGCATTGATTATAAAATTCTGAAGCTCTGTATTTTGCCGCTGGCCAAACCCCTGACAAATATCCTCAAGCACTCCCTCTGTTCTAGCACCTTCCCTAGCATGTGGAAAACAGCTACGATCAAACCCCTATACAAATCGGGGTCCAGGAGTAATGTAGGGAACTATCACTGTATCTCACTTCTGGCACCTCTTTCCAAGATCATCGAGAAGGTTTTTCACTCACAAGTAACCTCTTTTCTTCAAGAACATAATCTGCTCACTGAAGCACAGCATGGCTTCAGAGTTGGCCACAGCATGGAAATGGCTTTAATCAGATTCACCAGTGATATTACTAAAGCAAGCGACAATGATCAGTATTTAGGGTCGGTATTTGTTGATCTGACCAAAGCTTTCAATTTGGCGGATCACAGCCTCCTCCTCCTAAACTGTCTTTTCTGCCTTCATATATCCTGGGATGTAGTTTGCTGGGTAGACAGCTACGTCTCAAATAGATCTCACAGGACAACCATTAAAGGGGTACTCTCAAACGTCTGCCAAATTAATTGTGGTGTCCCGAAGGGTTCTATTTTAGGCTCCCTGCTTTTCTTTCTCTTCATTAATAATCTCCCAAAAATCTGTCAAAACACCAAGATAGTTCTCTATGCAGATGATGCAGCTCTATACTGCAGTGATAAAAACCCCAACACCATGTTCTCTAACCTGCAAACTGACTTCCTAAGGTTCCACTCTTGGTTCCTTCACAGAAAACCAAGTTCTTAACTCTAAAAAAAAACTAAGTACATGCTCTTTGCAGACCTCAGAAAAAATGTAGAATTAAACCTCACCCTCTCTGACCTTCATGGGAACAGTATTGATAAAGTCAAAAATTTTAAATATCTGGGCTTGGTTCTTGACCCACATCTCACTTTCCAAGTATACATTATTAATCTCATCAAGAAAATAAACATGAGGTTAGGACTATTATTCTAGATCAGAAAATTCCTTCTTTCAGCCTCAAGATCTCACCTTGTCTGCTCCTTCCTCTTCTTGAATATGGCTCCACAGTCTACCCCACCCCACGTCTGTTCTTTTCTACCAACTGAGAACCTCTTACAACAACATTGCATGTTTTGTCACTGGCCTCCCCTGGCCCATCCATCATTGTTCCCTCTACCCTCCTCTCTCAGGGGTACCCCTGAAAGGAAGGTTTCAACTTAAACTGCTTCCTTTTCTACACAATGTTGCCACCAAGTGTTCTGGACCTCTTCCCCAAATCTGTCCCCAAGTATGGCATCAGAGGAAGCACCAGCCACATTTTTGAGGTTCCTTTCCTTCATACCATACACGTGCAAAACTTCATCTGCTATCATGGTGTGAAACTTTACAACAACCTACCTCCTGTCATGCAGCCCTCTGGCTCCATCCCCTTATTTATTGCCTCTGCAAAAAAATTTGCTTCTGGAGAGTTACTCTCGTAAGTACCCACTGCGGTAAGTTTCATATAGCAGTTGTGAGGTTCTACTCCTCTCCCTTAAGAACATCCCTTACGTCGCCTCCTTTTTCTCCATCCACCCCCATCCTCCCCCCAGCTTAATGTTCACTATCTCAGCTTTACCTCCTCACTGTCTACCTCCCTCATCCTCATTGATATTTATGACTGTCTTAATTATTATTTAAATTTGTTGTAAATATGGTTATTTCTGCTCTTGTACTTTCCTTTTGCTGTATATGTTGTGATACTCAGTAACCTGAATGACTGTGAAAATGGGCATGTTTGCTCACACTCTTTCCAGTACAAAATAAACTTGATTGATTGATTGATGTAACAACACCCATTTCTCTAACCCCCCCCAGGTACAACGCAGGAGACAGTGGTCAAAGTGAATGAGGTGTTGTCACCTAAGGACATATACATTGAGACTGTGGAGGAGGCACAAGTGGATGTGCAGGATATGGACACAACAACCACAGACAGCCACCCACATCCACCAGCAAAGCTGCACCACTCCCACTGTCACAACATGGTTGGCCACTGCAATTTCAGACTACATGGTACAGAGTGCACTGTGACACAGCCACACATGTATGGCAATTGTCTCCACCCTGCCACTACCTGCACATATCCAGGGGAAACTGAGGTGCCCTAGGCCACTACACAAAGGCCATGCACAGTGGGGAAGAGGGACCCTCAAACCACCCACCCAGCCAGCTAAGGGGGGCATCCACATGTGTCATAAACATAACTAATATCCAGAAGTGCACCAGCTTGAATGTGATCTCCTGGAGCGCATGATGCCTGCACAGGAGTAGCAGCTGGATTCCAAGCCTTTGCAAGCTTTAGCTAATAAAAGTATTTTTACTCTTTCTGTGGCTTTTTTCATTCAGCTTACAAAGGGTAAACTATTCTTATCACCTACTGATCACTTATTGACTTGCCCAATGAATTCAGGACCTCAACAGGGGATGAAGACCGGTTCCACAGTACCTGCTCCACTAACTCTGGCTGATCAGAAGCCAGGGCCTAAATGAACTTCATGGAAGTTGCAGTCAGCCCACCAGCCTCCCTGACACCTACACTGCTTACCTTGGACCAGTTCTTACTAGAGATGGGCAATTTAAAGGACACCATTCTTGAGATTGCAGCAGAAGTCCGGACCCTCCACCCGATGATACATGATCTCAACTGGCATATGGGTGATGCTGGAGACCAGATTGTCTCCATGGAGCAGGCTCAAGCCCAAGTAGAAATGGAGGTTGCTCTGTGAAGAAAATTGGCTAAAATGGAGGAGCAACTCAAGGACCAAGATGGGCGAAGTTGCAGAAATAATCTGGTTATTATGGGCATACCCGAAAATGCTGAGGGCCCTGATATGCTGCTCTTTACTCAAGACTGTTTCAAAATTGAGAGGGCACATCACTCTGTACAGATGGAACCTGTGGAGAGCAAGATACCTCATCCCATTGTTCTTTGCCTCCTTAACTACTTAGAAAACAACATATTCTGCAGTAGGTTCGATCCATCCAGGTGCTTCAATGGAATGGTTGCTGGATTTCTATTTTTCAAGACCTGTACCCATCAGTATGGATGAAACAGAGAATACAAAGGTTTATTTCCTAAACTACAGGCAGAAAAGCTCCAGTACTATCTGCTGTATCTGGCCTGACTTTCAGTTACTCTGTTGGATGACCAGAAGATGTTCCAGTCTGCCAAATAGGTCAAACAGGAGCTGCTAATTCTACTCCCTAATTTGTTCTCCCATGGACAAAATACAAGAAACCAGAGCCACAAAATGGAAATTTGCTCTGGGGTGCCTTGACTGAGCATGAACTACTGTTTAACTAAATCAGCTTAGAAGCCAACTCTATACGACAGTGACTGTTCTTCTAACTTTTCCTGGTAGCTTTGCAGCAGTGCTGGGACTTTATTTTATTATTTGAGGTTTGCTTGTGGACACTTGCCTTAGACATATTATTTACTGTTGCTTATTTGCATTTCTGAAAGTTGCCGTCTTGTACTTGTTCACTGGGGAGGGCAGCAGGATTTGCAATTCAGGTGATCCTCTGCTGTGCTTTTCTTTTCATTATGGTAGTTTCACTGCAGGTCCTAGCTGATTCCTTGGGGGGGAATTTCCCTTTCCCGTTCCCTTTTTTCCTAGATCACAGAGCTGCAGAGCCTGCTATAATATATTCTGAAGACTCAGGGTTGTTTTGTATTTTCTTACCATCAATGTATTGGGAGGGAAGATTTGTTCTACGTACCTTATCTTTTCGATAGGGAGGTCGAGATTTATTTACACCTAGCCTGCCCTGTGCACATTCTTGCACACTCCTCCCTTCCTTGACTTTTTTATCATATTTTTACATATCTGTCACGATAGCTTAGCCCTGTATTGCCCATCTGTAAGAGTTCACTTAACTATGGAGCTACTCACTGGATATGATGGGTGGGGTTACTGGGAGTCTATGGGTTGGTGTTTTCCCACTTGTATTATGCCAGTTCATAACCTACAGCTGGCCTGGGCATTCTATTTTGTTAGGGAGCCTGTATGGGTTTTTTGGATTCACCTTACTTTTATTTTTATTGTAGCTCAGGTCATCCCTGGGTTATAGCGGGTGGACACTCGTTGGCATACCCCCCCCCCCAGCTTTCCAACATGATTAGAGTTTTGAGTGCTTTTCTGATTATTAAGTGGCTCAGTATTTTGGATGTTGCCCCCTTGTTTTTTGATGTGTTTCTTTTAGCTAAGATGTTCCTTTTAGGATGTCACAGCATGGGCAATCTAACTGATCCCGGGACAGACCTAGAACTTCTACTTATACTCTTTCTGTTGTTTTTTAAGGGTTCCAAACAATCTTTGACACCATCATAGGATTCAGGCCCATGCCTGTGCCGCTCCCTTCTGGCAGGTGGTCCGTTGGAACCAGCTTCTGCTTTAGGTAGTAAGATTGCTGCCTTTGACAGTTGTGGGCAGGCGGATGGCTTGTACCCCTTCCACATACCCATAACAGATTGTTCGGGATGGAGAATGGTCTCTTGGATCAATGTACCTTGGTAACTTGTTTGACTGATGTTCTTCAGGAATTATTACAACTGATTAGAGATGCAGCGAATTTAAATTCCGCTGGAGAAGTAGATGCGAAGTGACCACTTTGCGTTGTTGGAGCACAATGCAAAGTGACCAACGCAAAGTGCTCACTTCACGTTATCATTATCACTTTGCGTTGTCAATAATGCCTTAAGGTGAAGTAAGGTGAAGTGCCATGTAAATAGGCAGCCCCCACACATCACATGGCTTGCAGTACTGTAAGTCACATGGTTTAGCCAGATAGGAAGGAAGTGAGTCAGAGAAGCAGTTTCACTTTCTCCTTTGCATTTGTAGAGTGAGAAAACTATGTGGAGAGAGAAGGAGAGATCTGACACTTTAGATCTTTACTGCAGCCACAACAGCTTTTTTAAAAGCTATATCTTCATTTAATTTTAGTGTTGTGCTTGTGATTTTTTTTGTTAGTGAATTTTTTTTAGAAGTTTTGTTTTGTGCATGTGTGACTGTGTGTGTGTGTGTGTGTGTGTGTGTGTTTGTGTGTGTCAGACTGATGGGACTTGGAGGAGTTGAGATGGAGCCTTTGGAAGGAGAGTCAGTGGCCTGTGGGTGCGATCGTCCGAGGAGGGGAGTGTGGACACGGGATGGTTGTGTCAGACTGGACCGCTCCCGACTTCTGGGGTTCCCCCCCCGTGCTGAAGCAGCAGCACCAGTGCCACCAGTGGGTGCTGTCAATGCACCTTGTGAGCCACTACCACCACCACCACCGCTGGTAGATGTAGGTGCTCCAGCAGCACCCCCTCCACCACCTCCTCAGCCACAGGAGGTGGCCTTGAAAAATCCTGGTAGTTCAAGAAATGTGTCTGGTCCCCCCTGCAGCTCCCTAGTATGGGAGTTTTTGACTGTGTTGGGGGGGACAGCACAGTGTTGGTGTGCCGCATCTGTGGTGTGATGGTGCACCGTGGCCCCTATGGGACACATTTGGGACTGGGGGCCAGCGCACCCACATGATGAATCACCACAGGGTGGAGTGGCAGGCTGCCATGGAAGGGGGCCAGATGTCCACCTGCTGGCCCTTCTGTGGCAGTGGCAGAGGGTGCTGCTGATAAACAACATGTGCCTTGCCGCAGCTGGAGGAGGGCCAGTGGAGCAGCTGCACCACCTCCCCCACCACCACAGCCACCAGCACCACCCTCTCCACCACCAATCCCTGGATTTCCTCCTGCAGTGGACCCCACCACAGTCCTTGCAACACAGTCAGACCTCACCTTGGTGTGGGCAGCCCTGGAGGAGAACAGTGTGAGGGTGGGTGCTTTGCAGCAGCAAGTTGGCACCATCGAAGCACAGCAGCAGCAACTAATAACAATGCTGCATTTGCTGCTGGACCACCACGGCATCCCACGCTCACAATAAAATATTGTTTTCTGGCCCCCCATCCCACTGTTGTGTTGTACTCTTTTTGTGTGCTTTTTCTTTGTTGTTGTTTAGTGATCCACATTTTCCCTTCCAGGGCAATCTTTCTTGCTCCACATAATCAATACAGTTCTGTGTAAAGCTGCCCCTAATTTCATTACAGTGTGTCACATGGTGGAGGAATTCCCATTCTGAAAAGCCGCCCACATTCTACACCTCTTCTCAGCAACATTAGGACGTGATGCCAGGGAGAGCTCGGGTGCATACTCCATTACAGTAAATGTCCGATTGTCCTGCAGCTTTCCTAATTTTTCTTTATGTTATAATGGTCAGTTTGTTTTGAAATGTGTGGGCATGTTTCCTGTAAGAAAAGCCTTGGCAGTGAAAATGTTCCTACATTTTACCAGAAAGTGAACCGTATAACATAACGAAATATTGGGATATCTGCCGGACGTTCACTATAGTGGAGCATGCACCTGCGCTCCCCCTGGCATCACGTCCTAATGTTGCTGAGAAAGGGGGGCAGAAGGTGGGCGGCTTTTCTGAACGGGAATTCCTCTGTCATGTGACACACTGTAATGAAATTATGGGTGGTTTTCCCAGATATATATTGCTCTCTGTGGATCAAGAAATATTCCCGTGGAAGTAAGGCCCCCACATATTAGGTTATGTGCATTACCATCCATTACTATGTAACGTGGTGAATCCCTGTAAAGCAGCAGTGCAACAATCTGTTGAGAACTCTGACCTGTATTTTTTAATGCTATGTTACAAGTTCCTCTACTTACATCCTGACTGACTGGAATGATATGAGAATTTGCTAACTTGAGTGAGTCTGCTGTGCTACCTTTTCTCATGTGTGAAATAATGAAAGTAGCATTCCTTTTAAATTGGTTCCACTTCTGACCAGGTGTTTGTTATTGTTTTCCTCTGCTTTTCTCCATTGCATCAGTTAGTTGTTATAGATCACTTCTGTTGTAAATTAACAATTATGCAGCAGTGTTTTATGACAGCATGGAACAATATTTATTGAAAAGCAGCTGCAAAAAAATACAAACCTGGTGAGAACAATGCTGAAAGGTGTCCTCTTTTTTTTTATACATGAAAAAAAGTTGTCAAGTAAGGAAAGCAGACATAAATTGTGAAAAGAAGAGTGTCATTCAAGTCATGGCTTGGAGGTAACTAGTGGTGGGTGTGGCAGTGTAAAGTAGCATAAAAAAGTACAGTTCAAAACTGTGAGAACATTCTTGCCCTGCTGCTTTAACTGTGAAAATGTCAACATGACATTATGAGCTCACAGCAACAATCACAGAACGCACCAAAGTGGCACAGAGTCCCCAGATCTTTTTCTGCTGGCCCAAAATGCATCCTGCTTGTCTGCAGAAAATTGTCAAGTGGTTAGACAGTGAAATGGGAGTGTTTCAACACATACACCAGTATAAAATGATGACTGTGAGTATTGTGTTGCTGGTCCAATGTGTTCTGACAGACAATTCGAGCAAATGCAATGTGACCATCTCAGCTGGATTGAAGGGTGCCCTTTGGCTGTACACCAATAGTAGCCTTGGTGAGTATATCTATCTATATATATAGATAGATATATGGTTGTGAATTTTCTAGGGGGGGAGGGGGTTGACAATCATGGACATGTACTCATGGTATTGTTCTCTATCACAGGTCACACAGAAACTGTTGGTGTGCACATTCAAGTGCTCAATGAGAATTTTTTGCGCTGAAATTGGAAACAGATAACTCTCAAGCACATGAAGGTAGGTATTTTTTTTCTGGGGAGGGGAATCATATTTGCAGGTTTATCTAATGGTTTCTTATTTTGTTACTTCTTCACAGATTTCATCAGCATCCTTCTGGAGTCCGGTACTTATGATGGTCACGGCCATGTAATGAAACAACTTCTGCATGTTGATATGTGTGCCCAAGCTCGGGGGAAGGGAGTGCCTGATTTTGAAGAACTTTTTGGGATAAGGCCACCATGACAGAACACCAAAGCATCTTGAAGTTTCCTAAAAAAAGAAATGAATGACTTCTTACAACTTAATTGTTATGTGTCCCTCCCTGGTTCTCACAACCTGTGTGCAATATTTCCTGTTGTCTTCACAACACAATGAAACTGATGAAATAAAATGTTCATACTTACCAGAATGGATTTCACATGGATATTACATTGCTTCCTCTTTGTACGGTACAGCTACAGTACCATTCCCATCCCAATGTCTTTTATCGATGGAGCCTTTTTTGGTTACCCTGTAAAAGAAACAAAATAAGCGCACCGTATGTGTTTTATCATTGTGGCTCTGAAAAGCCACCGAAAAGAAAAACATAAAACTAAAGGAAGTGAAGCAGCATAACAAACATGACTGAATACACATACTCACTTTATGGTTTAAATATTAAGAAGCTTTGTGTCTGTGACTGACAGAGGTGGTGGCCCGGACAGACTCAGGTTCAGTGGTGGCAGTGGCTAACATAATTTCTGGTGGTGGTGGTGGTGGTCCACGGGGGGCATACAGACTCATGGTGGCAAATTTGGATAACATCAGTCACGATGGTGGTGGTCCAGTGGGTATACAGACTTGGGCTCAGTGGTGGCAGTGGCTAACATCATTCCCAGTGGTGGTGGTGGTGGTGGTCCGTGGGGGGCATACAGACTCAAGGTGGCAGACTTGGATAACATCAGTCCCAGTGGTGGTGGTGGTCCAGGGGGCATACAGACTCGGGCTCAGTGGTTGCAGTGGCTAAAATCAGTCCCGGTGGTGGTGGTGGGTGTCCGTGGGGGGCATACAGACTCGTGGTGGCAGACTTGGATAACATCAGTCCCGGTGGTGGTAGTCCAGGGGGCATACAGACTCAGGCTCAGTGGTGGCAGTGGCTAACATCAGTCCTGGTGGTGGTGGTGGTGGTCCAGGGGGGCATACAGACTTGGGCTCAGTAGTGGCAGTGGCTAACATCATTCCCAGTGGTGGCAGTGGTGGTCCGTGAGGGGCATACAGACTCATGGTGGCAGACCTGGATAACATCAGTCCTGGTGGTGATGGTTCAGGGGGCACACAGACTCGGGCTCAGTGGTGGCAGTGGCTAACATCAGTCCTAGTGGTGGTCTGTGGGGGGCTTACAGACTCGGGCTCAGTGGTGGCAGTGGCTAACATCAAGTCCCGGTGGTGGTGGTGGTGGTGGTCCTTGGGGGGCATACAGACTCATGGTGGCAGACTTGGATAACATCAGTCCCGGTGGTGGTCCAGGGGGCATACAGACTCGGACTCAGTGGTGGCAGTGGCTAACATCAGTCCCGGAGGTGGTGGTGGTGGTCCGGGGTGGGGGGGGTTGCACACCACCTTTTAAATACTGCACTTAAAACCTGCCAACATTAACCACATCATCATCCTCATAAAGAAAACTGCCCTCACAGTCAATGATGTCTGAAGTCTGACCACTGGGAAATTCTTTCTCCACTGTGTTGTCATCTATGTCAGTGGTGGGCCATTTCAGGCAGCCACTGCCAGTGCCACCAGGATGCTCCATTTCCACATCAGCAAGACCACCACGACTAGTCCGGGGTACAAATACCGAGGTTGCAGTCTGTGCTTGTATGTGCCTCTCATTCATTTTAATGAATGTTAGCAAACTAACATTTGCAGGAGACAGGTTTGTCTGACGATCCCTGACTATTGCACCTGCTGAGCTGAATACCCTCTCAACACTTACACTGGAGCATGGGCTTGTGAGGTACTTCAGTGCCACTGCAGTCAGCTCTGGCCATTCACTGACCTTTCCACTCCAGTACAAAAGAGGAGTTTCAGTTATTGTCAGATGCCTGTTTTCAGACAAATATGACTCAACCATTCTCTGTGCCACACTAAGTCCAGTTGTTGATGCATCATCCTGTTCTCCCAAATCATTTATTTCACAAATACCCACTTGGGACAAAGCCTCCCAAAGCAGGTTGACACCAGCAACTTTGGATGACAGACCACCTGGAACTACAGTCCTCTTACCCTTGCATGATATGCTTGATGGTCCTCCAGCTACATCTTCAGCTGGATTATGCGGCTAAGGTTTGCTTACCTTGGCACGTGACTTCTGTGCCCCATGAACCAAGCGCACCAGTTGACCACTGAAATTTTTCACCTGTTCAGGCCCTCCCTCCAGTACTGATGCAATTCCATGTTTGTATCGTGGGTCCAGCATTGTTGCCATAGCAAAGTTGTCACTATGCTGAATGCTCACAATGTGATGATTCTCGTCGAATACTGTCAGCATGTGTTGCAGCAACACACTGCTACCACCATCTCCGGCAACATCAAGGCTATGCTGTACATTCACCAATGTCGGCTTCAGCACCAGCAGTGGAATTGATTGGCTAATGGATGCAGACTTGCCACTCACTGCCTGTGTGGCATGTTCAAAAGGCCACAAAATTGCTATTACAGAGTCCATGAGGTGCCACTGTTCAGTCATCTTAGACATGGAGGCCCTGGAACTGTCACAGCTAGTGTGCATAACAAGATATTCTGAGATGGCTTTGTATTGTTCATACAACCTCTCTGCCATGTATAACATGGAGTTCCATCGGCTGACAACTTCCAGCTTCAAGCGGTGCTGAGGGAGGCTGTTTTGTATCTGCAACTGCTGCAGTTGGTCACAGGCCTTTCAAGATCTTGAAAAGTGAGAGCAGATACATTGTGCAATAGTCAGCATTTGCTTTATGTCAGGGTGCTGCAGAAACTCCTGAACCACAAGATTTAAACAGTGGGCCATGCATAGAACACAAAAAAAACCCACCATTCGTGATACATTTCACCACATTTGACCCATTGTCACTTGCTATGAACCCAGCTCTCATGGACAAAGGGTTCAACCATCTGTCAATTTCAGTCAATACCTTGTCCAACATGTTCTCACCAGTGTGTGAACAGGTCACACTGCGCATAGCAATTGTTGCATGCTGGTGAATTCCAGGAAGATTGCTACCATGACAATCCACCTTACTGCAATGATTATTCACACTATCAACATCACTAACAACCCCCGGCACCTGCGCCCAGTGTGCAGTTATACACAGATATGAACTCCCCATTGTTTTGCCACTTATCCACATATCCATACTTAAATGGATGAATGGAGAGGAGGAATGTTGAAGGGCATGTCTTACTGAGTCGGAGACAGTGGAGAACAACTTGGGAACATCACAGGTAGAAAACTATGTCCTGGATGGGGCTTTCCATTTTGGACAGACACGTGCAGCAAACTGCTGGAACCCAGAATTCTCCACAAAGGAGAAGGGCAAAAGATCAATTGCCAGCATTTCTGCTACAGCAGCATTAAGTTCACGTGACACTTGTATGATTGGGAGGGTACTTCAGCTTATGTGCAAAAACAGTCTATAACGTGGGCTGACTTAAACGTTTTGCACAGCATGTGTTGTTGCTCGCAAATGGTTGTGCTCTGTAATGAATGGCATTGGCAGGGGGTGGAGTGTGGACATTTGATAAAGACGGTTGCACAGGCAATGATGACAAACCCAGAAATGATGTTATTTTGCCAGATTTGCCAGCCTGGGTTGATGTACCACTTGCACTAGACATACTGCATTCACCACCACCACAAAAACTGCTACTCTCACCAGCACTGGACAACATTTCAAAGTCATTATGGTCCTCCACCTCATCATGCCTGTAGTAATCCTCTGCTGTTATTACCGCACTACTGCACATGTTTAATTTCCTACTGGGCTTAACAGTCATGGAAGGGGATAACATGCTGGCTATGGTTGCCGGTGACACAGGTGAATGCCCCACTGTGGTATTAGCTGTCAGCTTGTGCTGGGTCCACAGAGCCAAGTGCCTATTCTTAAGATGCGTATGCTGTCCTCCTGTCCCAAGATGGCTCCCCTTTTTACCTCGACTCACACGCACATGGCAAACCTGGCAGATTGCAACTGAATCATCATTTGCATCTTGAACAAAAATCCCAAACAAGGGAGTGTGATGCTCTGCTGTTAACAAGTCTATGATGATGTGGCTTATTTAAGTCTGTTATTTTAAGCACTGAAGTGGGGGGGGCACGTGATGATTCGGACACTGCACACCTGGACTGCAAATGAACACCACGACTACCTATCACACTGATTACTGGGTCGTCGTCATCATCATCAACTAAAACCGGTATATCACAAGTTTTTACAGGGGGGATTCCTGCAAACAGACTCAGACACAGCCACTTTTAATTTATTTTTCTCCAATTCCCAACTGGGGTCAATTACATCATCATCATATTCATCAACGTCACTCTCACACACATCCACATCTTCAGCTTGGATGCTAGCATGTGGACTGCATGTTGCAACAACAGCAACATCATCATCATCACATTCATCATCAGTATCGACACCACCATCACCTGATATTTTTTCACCACACTGTGAATCACTGCCTAGAAAATGCGTGATATTAAGTGCCACGGTGGACGGAATATCACATTTGCTATCGTTGACATGATCATCAGATTTCTCAGGTTCAGTTAATGGGATGTTACTGGGAAGTATGACATCAGCTACACTGTCATCACTCACTTGCACTGCTTCACACTCAATATGTTTGGATACAGTACACTGGTCGGAATTAGAACTTGACGCAACAATGCTAATACTTCCTCCACCACCACTAACACCAGTAACACTAACACCACCAGCTGGGAAAACATCATCTCCTCCAACTATGAGTGAAGCTACTGATTGGGCTGTAAAAAACATTGCAGGAGAAATACCTTTTCTCACATCAGCAATGCACTTCTCCATCCACGTACTACTACCATGCCTACAGACCCTCTTACTGCCAACATTGCCATGGCCAGAAACAGCTTTGCTTGCACGTCTCTTTGCAGGCATTTTGGGGATCAACCACAAATATTATTACCAAATTCAGATTTTGATATGCTCACATTCTGACTGGAGGGACGCTGGCTGGATGTGAAGCAAAATAAAGAACTGTGGCTTCAGCAACAGATAAGAGACTACTGTGACACTGTCTCGCAATTAAAACAATTTCAGTAACCAGTGATGCTGATGGGGTCACAAATCACAAACTCACAAAAACAATCCAGTCTGGTAAAATAAACCTTTTGAACGTGGGGGTAGGAGGAGCACTGAATACAGACAGTGCTGATTTTTATGGCACTACAATACAAACAGCAAAACTAACAACAGAGAACATAATTGCAGTACAAAATCAGGCAGCTGCAGTGGATAGCAGGTTCACACTGCTGCGCTTAGTTGCACTTACACTAGTCTGTGTCACAAATTTTAAAAGGTGTATTATATTTGATACACGCAACACTGCACACACAACACAGAACAGGTTGTGTACAATGCTCAATGAGGAATGCGACACAAATGCAAAAGTTCAGTGTACTGCCACGTAATGTAAATTTCTACTTTAAACAACCTGACCTTATGAAATACTGCACCATATACACGCAACAAACAGCAAGAACATTTCTACTATTACTGACAATTGTACTATGTGTACATTAACACAGTCAGTTATATAATAAAAATATAACCAAAACACAAAGAAATCACTAGTTCTCCAACTTAAATCTACCTACACACAGTTACTCCCTTCCCCCACACAGCACACTTTCACTGTCTTTCACCACACACACTCAATGTTGTAAATTAACATTCAAAATCCACACACAAACAAAAACACTCGATGATGTGAGCACAAGAGGGTTTCCTACAATCGATGAACTACAGTTGGATCACCCCCCAAAAAAGCAAAAATGCTTTTTCAACAGCTTTTACAAGATTCCTACAGACAGCTATCAGAGCACACTGTCTCCTACTCCTTCATACTCATACCACCCCGAACTGAGGCTGTGCAGATCAATTTCTAGCTCATGTGACCTGAACTCCCATGAATCACTGCAAAATCTGCCTTCAGAGCTCAAAAACGAGGTGAAGTGAACTGCCACCAATGTACTTCGCCTTAAAAATTGAAAGAGTATTGACCAGTGGAGGCAGAGTAACGTGAAGTCACTGTTTCTAATGCACTTCGTGTTCCTCATTATGACACGAAGTACTCCTCAAATCTGCCTTTGCTCCCCGAAATGCTTCACGGAGCAGATTAAGTCCACTTCGCCCACCACTACAACTGATTGCTATAGTTCTTACTTTCTTGTTTTTATTGTTGGATTTGTTCTGTATGTGGGATGGGAGGGGGAGGGTTTAGTTGGCCTCCATCCCTTAATAGGTGCTGAGTATTTCTATAGACCCCATTGTGTTGTTCATGTTCACAACAGACGATGACGGTACCAGCTAGGATAATTTCCTGGAACATTAAGGGTGATCAAGCTAGAAAAAAAGATGCTGTATTCTGAAGAATTTAAGCTGACTAGGAAGCTCAATAGTCTGATTACAAGAAACACACTTGCTGAAGGACCAGATCCACAGGCTCAAGAGGGAATGGGTAGCCCAAATGATTTGTATGGGAAATAGCCTCCGACAGTATGGAGTAGCTATACATATTGCCTGTTCTGTAGCTTTCACTATCCTGCAGGAAATAGCTGACCAGGAAGGATGTTACATCTTCCTTAGGGGACTTTTACACCAGCGAGAGGTAAGGCTGGGTTTAGTTTATGGTCCAAATGTAGATTCCCCAGCTTTCTTGATGTCCCTAATTACAGCCTTAGGTCCGTTTGTTTCTCTGCCTATTATTCTTGGATGTGACTGGAACCTAGTTCAGACACCAGACAATGATAAGTCTGAGATTAGTAGACAGGGGTTGTCTCTGGATCAGAGGGCTCTAAGGGATTTTGTGGATAACCTGGGACTCTTGGACTTGTGGAGTACCATCTATCTGAATGAAAGTGTTTCCTTTTATTTTTGTCCACACCAAAAATTCTCTAGTATTGATTATTTTTTAATTTCCCATGAACTCCCACCAAGACTCAGGTTTGTAAAACTAAACAATTGGTCCTTTCAGGTCATCACCCTGTATTTTTATAACTTTACCTTAGTAATGGAACCACATTGGACAAAGCTTGGAAACTTAATTCTAAGTTCCTTAATGATCTGTTTATAGAAAAGAGACTTATAGAATTAACACAACTATTTTTGATACTAACACGAACACAGTGTCCAGAGCAGACTATCTGTGGAGTGCAGCCAAGAGTGTCTGGAGAGGTGAACTTGATTCGCCTCACATCGAAGAAAAAAACAGGTGTTTGCTCAGTACATTTTATTGACATTAGGCAGATAGAATCTCTTTTAGCTAGAATTACCCCTGAAGCAACTTGTTGCCATTTAAACTGCTTAAGATCCCAATACGCAGCTTTGTTAAAGGAGAAGGCCAAACAAGCTATTTTTAGGTTCTGGGCCACATACATTGAAAAAGGTGAGAAAGTGGAAATAATTGTCTCTAAGAGTTCATTATCATGAAGCTAAAAATTAATGAAGGATATCCAGTGGGATGGCACACAAATCCTCACGACTATTGCAAGAAAGATTTCTAAGGTAGTTAGAGACTTCTATAGGAATTTACAGTACACTGCATATTTTGGATCCTGGGGTAGTGGACATAGAACAGGCCCTTGATACCTTTCTCGGCCCTGTCGAATTGTCCTGTCTTACTCAGGTGCAAAGTATTCTACTGGGTGGTACAATATGCCAGGAAGAGGTGGAAGCTCGCTATTAAAAATTTTAAACTTGACAAAGCCCCAGGGCCCAATGGGGTTCTGTCTAACTTTTATAAAAAAAATTTCTGCCGAGCTTGTCCGACACTTGACTTTTACTTTTAATCATTTTTTTTAGAAAAGAATCTCTGAATGCACCCTTATGGAGACCAGAATTTTGCCTCTTCCTAAGCCTGTTAGAGACAAACCCTTCCAGGGAATTACTGGCCCATTTCTCTGATAAATGTTGATTTGAAAATATTTTCAAAAGTGCTTGCCCATCAGTTAGAGGGAGTTTGTCAAATTTTCATTGGTCCTGAGCAAGTGGGCTTTATAGCCGGCCATCTTTCGATTGATCATCTTTGCAAGGTAGTCCACACTGTCTCAGCCTCCAAGGAGACCAGATCAGCTGTGGCCTTGGTCTCCCTGGATGCCAAGAAAACTTTCACTTAGGTGGCCTGGGCTCATCTATTCAAAGTTCTGGGTAGGTATGGGATACCCCAGGCTTTCATTAAGTGGCTCCAGGTGTTATACCAGTCTCCATCTGTGTGCATTAGTTGCAATGAAATAATTTCAACCTCCTTCCAACTAACGAGAGGCACACATCAGGGTTGCCCTCTGTCCCCTCATCATTTCAGTCTCTGTTTAGAACCCCTCATCATTATGCCTAAAATTGTAGCAGTGGTCACGGGTATAACTATAGGAACTCACAGCTATTCTATCTCTGTGTATGTGGATGATATTTAACTCCATCTCACAGATCCCCAGGCAATCCTCTGACAGGTTCTCACCATCGCTGAGGATTATAGCTGGCTCTCCATGTATAAAATCAATGTTCACTAAACTGCAGTGTTCCCACTAAGCAACCAGGTGGGTAAGCTAGTATTGTTCCAGTTAGGGCTTCAAAGGGGAATCAAATATTTGACTTATCTTGGCATGAAATTTCCAGATGTGTCTCAGAATTTGACACATTAAACCTCAACTCCCAACTTAAACAAGTTTATCAAGATTTCACTTGTTGATCCTCCCCCCCCATCACTTTTAGGACATATAAGCATAATAAAAATGAATGTGTTACCCCACATTCTATATCCTTTTAGTATGCTTAATCTGGTCCTTCCACTTATATGGTGTACCACATTTCACAGGAGAATTGCCAGATTTCTTTGGCAAGATAAAGGACCTAGATGCTCCTATAAATGACTAGCAGGTCCTAAGCACATGGTTGGCCTTTATTTACTGAAATTTATGCTTTATTACTTTGCCTCACATGGGAGTAAATATTTTCATTGGCATGGCCTTTCCAGCCTGGATTCTGATATTCATTATAGATCACATTGTCTCTCTATTGAAGTGTTGGCATTGACTTGTGGACTACTGCTCCACTCACTTTTTTACATACTAGTTGCTTGAGTCCCCGCATCACTCTACCATTCTATTATATAGTCCGTCCAAGCTCATGCTCAATTTTGTAAACACTAGGGCCCAGATATTCAAACTGTGCCAGGCTGTGGCGCAAGCACAGGCGCAGCTCAAATTGGCTGCGCAGGGGTGCGGACAGGGCGATATTCAACGGAGCTGAGCCATGGCTCAGCAGCATTGAATATCTCACCCTGGCCACCCTCAATGCGCATGGCACAGTGACACTGTGCCAGCAATAGTGGCCAGAGTGGAGCATGAGGATGCACTAGCGCAGTTCCATTGTGCAAGGTGCAGCAACCACAATATTCAAAAGTTGACATGCAAATGGGGCCATAATGTATGCAAGGTGCACATGGGGCCATTTGCATGTCATTATGGCACCATTTGCATGCAGGTGCGCCGATTCCCGATGACTTGTGCCTGGCGCTCTGCCAGGCAGCAGCTTGGGTACCGATGCCCCCTGCAGCCGGCAATGTGCTCCACAGCCTGATTGTGGGCTGCAGTAAACAAAGGAACATCATAAATCCCTGGTGGTCAGTGGACCACTGTCTGCCCAATCACGGGCATTTGTAATAGAAGAATAAATCTGTCCAATATCCCTGGTGGTCCAGTGGACCACTGACTGCCCGATCGTGGGCATTTGTAATGTAAGAATAAATCTGTCCAATATCCCTGGTGGTCCATTGGACTGCTGACTGCCCCATAGCGGGCATTTGTAATAAACAAAAATTAATATGTCCAGTATCCCTGGTGGTCTAGTGGTATCCCCCCCTCCACACCCACCCACTGAGCCCCACCGGCCCGCTCCCTCCCGGTCAGCCAGCAGGCAGCAGCACCCCATCTGCCTGCTGCCCTGCCACCCACCAACTGACATCATTGGTAGGGCTGAATGCCCATTGGTCCACAGCATGAGCCAATGGGCATGCAGCCCATACCATACTACACATTCCAGATACAGAAGACTGGTAAACAAGCTAGACAGCATGAAAGTGGGTCCAAAGAAAATAACATGGGTACAAAGTTGGCTAAGTAACAGAACTCAGAGGGTGGTGGTAAATGGAGTTCATTAGCAGGAAGGTAAAGTAACTGGCGGGGTGCCACAGGGGTCAGGATTGAAACCAGTTCTCTTCAATTTCTTTATTAGCGGCATTACAGAAGGGCTGGAAAGAAAGGTATGCCTGTTCATGGATGACACAAAAATCTGCAACAGAGTGGACACGCACCGGGGTGGAGAAAATGAAGGAATACCTAAAAATATTGAAAGGCTGGTCAAGGATTTGATAACTGGGCTTCAATGCCAAAAAATCTAAAATTTTGCACATGGGCACAGAAACCAAAGGGCAACATACCATTTGGGGGGAAGATGCTAACAAAACAGGAAATGGATCTGTGATTCAAAATATCTGATGACCAGAAGGTAGCAAAGCAGTGTGATAAGGCTGGAGTGCATAAGGAGGGGTATCACCAGCAGAAAAAGGGAGGTAGTGTTACCCCCTATATGGATCAATACTACAGTCACACCTGGAGTACTGTGTCCAGTTATGGAGGCCCCATCTCAGGAAGGACATGGACTTGGTGGAGGCGGTACAGAGAAGGGCAAACAAAATGATGCATGGCCTTTATCATAAGCCCTATGAGGAAAGACTAAGGGAATTAAATATGTACTCACTCGAAGAAAGGGGAGACATGACAGAAACATTTAAATACCTCAAGGGTATCAATAAGGGACAGGAGGGTGGCATTTTGCACAGAAAGAGATGCTCAAGGATGAGGAGGCATATGAAGCTGGAAGGGAGGAGACTTAGAAGGGATGTGAGGACATATTTCTCCATGGAAAGTGCGTTGGTTGCCTGGAACAGTCTCGCAGCAGATGTAATGAGCATCAAAATGATAACAGGTTTCAAACATGCATGGGATAGGCATAGGGGGTCCTTAGTAACAGGGCTGGGGGAGTTAAGGCCAGAGATAAATTAGGGTCTATGGTAGCACAGTAGGTAGGGACTTTAGGGCAGACTAGGTGAGCCAAGCAGACCTTTTCTTACAATAGCTTCTATGTTTCTATCTGGTCCTGTGCCTGTGGACCCGTGCACAATGGGCATTCCATGCTTCAGCATGTGCGTCTGTCATGCATGACTGCAGTTTATGGCAGTCCTCTACTGGGTGTAGTGCTGTGCGTGCTGCTCCCCACACCAGGGTAACTTAATAAATGTTGCGCATGCATGTACAGTATGTGTACTCTGTGCAGAAGCAGGTACATGACCACACCCACAAACATGCATGTAGTGCTACTCATGCACAGCTATGCGTATGACCTCTTATGCTGCTGTGCACCCTACATGCATGCCGATTGACTGTGGTGTGTGAGGTATACAGACATATAACTTTACATGTGCTTGTTGCATGCCATACAAACACTACTCTGGGTTTGTGCATATGCCCCATTATGAGTGTAGCAACAGCAAAAAAGCAGCTCCATCCCAAGGCCTGCCACAAACAGTTAAATCACAACAGCAAAAAAGAAAAAAAAACACTACACTGCAGCTTAAAATGAAGAATTGATTTATTTACTCACGACTTTAGGAGTTAAGAACATACAGTAATCAGCAATCAGTTTGCGTCATGCTCCTTTGGCACCTGCCACCCCACCTCCCCCCCAACTCCCAGTCCCGTGAGTTTCCCTAACAGTCACTACTAATGCAAGCTGCCTGACCATGCCCCCTCGCACCCCACCATTTACTGCAGCACGTCTTCTCCACTTAGCCTCCCCTCACCCCCATTTCTCTCTATACTTTATCGCATTTCTTCCCCCCCACCCTTCACCTCCACTGTAGTACCTACCTCTCTCTCTCATACCTCCTTTCTTCACCCCACTGCCAGCTATCCCCATCCCTCTGAACTACCGACAAGGCACTTTGTGGCTGCTTATTCCTCCCACCCTCCGACCCTCATAAAGTGTTTTTCTTGTTATTTTAACTTGTACCTACAGTAAGTTTTGAGTTATTCTGTAAGTTCTGAATCCAAGCTGTGTTGTTTATTGTGATGTATCTTTGTTTTCTCCTATTGTACTTTTTTTTTGCAATCCTTGATGTGGAACCTTTGTAAAAGATCCTCCTCTCAAAGGTCTTTTCTGAATCACGAAATAAATAAATATAGTACATCTTCATATCATGCTCTGGTGTCTGAAGGCCATAAATAAAGAATCCATGGCAGCTCAAAAAGTGTTGTGCTGTAAAGTGCAGTCTACTGGGAGAGCAGGAGTTAATGAAAAAAGTGTTGCAGACTCCAACTGGTTTCACTGTGTGCCTCTGCACAGGCACACAGTGAAACCAGTTGGAGTTTGCAAAACCTTTCCTGTCAACCCCGCTCTCCCAGCAGACTGCACTTTACAGCACAGCACTTTTTGATCTGCCATTGCTTCTTTATTCATGTCCTTCAGAATTTGGAGCACTGTATCTTGGTATATGTTCTTGGCTGTCAAGGTTGTGAATAAATGAATCAATTCTTTCTTTTTAAGCTGGTGTGGGGTGCCTTTTCTTTTTTTGTTGTTCCCATTATGAATGTAAAGATCGCAGACTGACAGCATGCATTTATAGTTGTATCACAAGCTTTTTAAAATCACAAATTGTTATTCCCATATAAGTATACCCAAATGTTTCACATGAATCTTCTAACCATACTTAGAATACTAAGATTATAGCACAGAATAAAGACACCACAGCAAGGCTTGTGAGCAAATATTAGTTTAACTGTTTAGACAAGTAATGTTACTGTAGTAACAAAACACATGAATATTCCTGGGGAAGAAACAAAAAAGACAGCAAAACTGAAAACAGGCACTTGTGCCTAGTGGGCCTAACCCAATTACAAAAAAATAATTAAAACGAAAAAAAAAAAAAGTAAATAAGGTCACTTTTTAAGGTTTTTTTTTAATTATAATTTGTATCAAAAAAAGTAAAAATGTAAAATAGAAACTACAGCTAAATAGAAAGTAGTCCCCTTCTAAGTTTTATACTGCTTAGATTTCCCAGTAGGTGGCAAACACATTGCATAGTGTTTGCTGTATGGTCATGGAAGCATGAGTTCCATCTCTAGTACATGCAGTCCACTGGTAGCGGAGGTCAGCATTACATCCAGTATCTAGGTGCCAGTTTAGCACTGGAAGTCATCATTTGCTGCAGCAGGACTGTGGTGATGAGAACTGGGAACAACTTTAACTTTCATTGAGAGGCAGGCAGGAGCAGGCAGCATGTGATGCATTGGGACTGATTTTGGTCTTGTCAGCATGCTAGAGAAGAGACTATGAGTAGCCACTGTTGGTAGCATCGGGAGACAGGTAGTTCTGTGATGAAATGTGAGGGGCCACACATAGCGGAACGGGGGAGGTTTTGTTTTTAATTACAGATAGAAGAGTGAGGAGGTTTGAAGACTCTCAGTAGGGATAGTTTCAGTGACTGAGCTAGTGGGCTGTCGGTAGCAAAGGGGATATTTTTAAACTGTACTGATCACGATCATGGCTGTTTGCAGAGTCTCAGTCAGCATATTTCATTTTAAAAACAGACAATCCTCTAGATTCTAAACAAAAATATGTAGGTATACAGAGCTAACATACATGTAAGCATTAAGCCACGATGAAGGTGGCAACTAATGAGGAATTAATGCATGGTTGGGAGGTTCGGCCGAGTGCCTGCAATGGCCCAACCATGCATTAATTCCCCATTAGATGCCACCTTCGGAGTGGCTTAATGCGCTTGTAACATGGTCATATTTTCTTTACTGTCTGAAGCATGTTCTGTTTATTGCTAGCTACATCAGGAACAGATTGAGGTTATTATCAAGAAATATGTTGACTGCACTTTTCTAACTCCTCGGATCTACCTGTATACATCTATTCAACCACTGATGCTGAGAACAAGAACTCACTCATCTGCTACAATGTGATATCAATTGATGTTTTATTTTCATTCTTTCCCAATTTTACACTACTTATTTCACTACAGTGCTTAGGAGGTTTCAGTTTCTTGATTCTATTCATGCCACAATTTCAACTGCAGAACAGCTACCAACTAATTTGCATATTTGCTGACCTGGTTAGTCTGCTGTGCTCAATCGTCCGATGTCATGCAAGGAGTTCTGACCACCACTCTGTCACTCCTGCAGTAGTTATTTCCATGAAAATTGAGCCCCTGTCCATTCCATGCTGCACTGTGCCTCTGACATGCATAGTGAATAACTTTACCCCGAATGGTGCACAACTTTGTTGTCTCACCCATGACCTCGCTCCTCTATCACCCAGACTCATTTTCCTACTCCTCGGACTGCCATCTTCCATGCGATACTCTCGGGCACTCAGATGGGTGGGTGGGACAGACAGGCATTTCCATTGGGCTGCCTCTGTTCCACTGGTTCACTACTGCTGATTCTGGACTCTGTGGCACACATCAGTACTTCAGTTTGAGGACGGCATTATTGCTAAATTAATGCCGTCTCCAGACTATGCCATGTGATGCTTTCTGACCTATTACTTGCCTTGCTTTACTGTCAGTGATCTTTGCCATGTTACAATCTGCCTTAAGATAAATCAGTTAACAAAACAACAGAATACAGTATATAGTTACATCAGAACAGTAGTTATTTACCAGAGTAAATCAATTTGTAACATGGCACTGAACAGCACAGTGAAATGGACAAAGCAGACTGGTTGAAAGGCATCAAGTGACCAAAAGCGAGCAGGTATTAATCCAGCAGTAGAGCCCGCTCGCTAGTGCATGTTATACAAATAGAGCGCGCTTCGTATCGTGAACACGGAAAATAGACAGAGACTGTATCCTTTGAGTGGTCTTTGCATTGGTGTGTCTGTGTACCTGTAGATGGCGTTGCTCATACAGCACTGGTACAGTCCTCATCGGCATCCAGCTCATAGATTGAGCGGCTCGGGGAACATCAGAGTGAGTAGCTGAGGTGGGTAACTGCAGCACTACTTGAGAAAGAAATGTTACAGTGCAGGCATCAGTGCTAGCATGAAAACAGACACACACGGAAAGCAACAGAAATCACTGTGTCCATACTTGTGAGTGTTACTGGCTATTTGTGAAAGTCTCCCAGAATGCAGCGCTGTAATGCAACATCGGGATATAGCGTCGATGCACAAAGCACAAAAGCTGTTGTTAGGAATCAGAAAACGGGAATGTTGTTGAACCTTTCACAGAAAAACATTGCCTCTGGCACTTTTTGTTAAAGTACTCCACACTATATAAATAGTAGTGTGCACAGCAACGGGAACGCACACATTTCTGGACTATAACAGTGTGTAGCTATGAACACAGTACAAGACATTTGTACAGAAATCATTACAGATGTCGGGAACTGTACTGTACTGTTAATAGAAACCATATTTGCACAATATCTCCCTTGTACTGGCCATGTTACAAGAGCATTAATCCCCTCCAGAGTTGGGCTCTACTAGTGGATTAATGCCCGCTGGGTGGTTGGAAGCATTCGGCCTGTGGCCTCTTGCACCAACCCGCCCGCCCAGTCGGGCATTAATCCATTAGTAGAGCCCTCCTCTGTAGGGGATTAATGCTTACATGTTCTCTCGTGCTACTGTTTATGTAGTTTTTAAACCTTCTTGGTATGCATTGCAACCATAGATATTAGATATTTCTGGATGTTTCACAATATATCTAAAGAGATTCACTCTGACAGTGCCGGCAGGCAATACTTTCTCTAGTGATATCACAGAAATTTCAGGAAATATCTGACCATGTCTTTTGTTGCAACTGTACTCTCATCTACTGTATGGTTTGTGTATTTTTTTCTGTTATCAATGTTGTAGAATAGGCGATCCTTGTAACGTACAGCACTATGCCGTTTTGTGCTTACTGTGTCTGTTATTTTGTTTGTGCTATACAGTACACATGAACATTATATTATGTGCATTTGTAAATATGTTAATGGTTGTTTTTGCAACCAACATATGTTTTCAAACACCCTGTACACGACTTATGCATTGTGCACTTAATTCAGTTTATGAAATCCACCACATTTCTGCTCTTTCCTAGGATTTCCATTTTGGGTTTGGAAAGGAATTCCAGACATATTTTCCTTGCTCGGAGTCACACAGTGTGCAAGTGAAGGTTGGGGGAATCAAACCAAGGCTTGCTGGATCTACCAAGTTCATTCACAGCTTGTTAACTCTAACATCAAGGCTATACTGCCAGTCACACAGTAAGGGACCCTTTTCATAGTCCAAATAAGACTTTTGGCCTTGTGCTTCAACCCACCTGTGGCATGCTGTTATCTCAGCACAGCTCATATCCTGTTGTGCCTTATTGCTTAAAAACAAAAAGCTGTCTAGAACTAATGAAACTGCCAGCATTGACATCAGCCTTCTATTCATGTGTTGATTTTAAAGCAGTTTAAACAAACTTTTAACATCAGTATGAGATAATGGAAGGAACATCAACTAACAGTACTCTTGAATGTATATCCAGAAAGTCTACATTCCCAACTGCAGGTAGCATAATGGTATAAATCATGAAACTTCACTGCTGACTCTTTCAAATAGCCATGCTTCACCACTGAGTCATTCTTCCTTTGTATAGCCACAGCCAGTGCAGGTATAGTGAATCTAACTGGCAACGGAAAGCAGTTGCCTCACTTGAGCTCCTTACTTATGTGAAGTGTTGATGCATGCCATGACAAAATGTGTATTTTATGAGGAAGATAGAAACACAGAATTTGACAGCAGATAAGGACCGCTTGGCCCACCCAGTCTGCCCATTTCCCTACCTAATGGATAAGCTGCAGATCCTAGTTAACCAGCAGCCTTCTTCTTCCTGCCCCAACCCCCTAGAATTGCCTTATGATTGTCCCATGCATGCTTGAATTCTACCACTGTTTTTGACTCCACAACCTCCTCCAGAAGGCCGTTCCATGCATCCACAACCCTCTCTGTGAAAAAATACTTCCTTAAATTACCTCTGACCCACCCCTCCATCTTTAAATTGTGCCCCCTTGTTCTTGCACACCTCTTTTTTTTGAAAGATGCTACCCTCTTGGACTTTGTTGATTCCCTTGAGGTACTTGAAAGTTTCTATCATGTCCCTCCTCTCCCTCCTTTCCTTGAGGCTATGCATATTAAGCTCTTTAAATCTTTCTTCATATGTTTTCCGGTGCAGACCCTGCACCATTTTAGTTGCCCTCCTCTGGACAGCTTCCATCCTGTCTATGTCTTTGCGGAGATTGGGTCTCCAGAACTGCACGCAGTACTCCAGATGGGGTCTGACCAGCTGTCTGTACAGAGGGATAATAACTTCCTGTTTTCTACTGGTGATACCTCTCCCTATGCATCCCAGTATCCCCCCAGCCCTCCTTGCTGCCCTCTCACAATGCTTGCCCACCTTTAGGTCATCTGATATGACTACCCCTAGGTCCCTTTCCATTTTTGTTGTTAGTATCTCACCCCCCACTGTGTACTCTTCCTCTGGGTTTTGTTTCCCAGGTGCATTACCTTGCACCTGGGAAACCTGGTACCTTTTTTTAGTTTCCTATTTATTCCTTTTTTTAGTTTCCTATTTATTTTCCATGATATCCCTGCTGAAATTAAACATTTCCATTTTTAATGAAACCCTGCTTTTACTATGTCTACCCTGGAATGTACCACAGCACAGAGAAGTTATTTGGCTTGTCCAAGTTCACGCTGAGCACTTGACTGTAGTGGGGTTTGAATCTGTCATCAACTGGTTCCCAGGTTAGTGCTGTAACCAGTAGGTCACACCTCCTCCAAGTTGTTCACTATTATAAATCTTGACAGTACAGTGTCATCACATGCTCTCTGCTCGGTGCTGCTTTGCCATATGCTTCTGTTACCCAAATTCATAAGATGCCACTTCTGTATAACAAGAGATGTTGCTCAGTGAGTCTAGTAACTTACATACAGTACTAAAGATCTGCCTGTATCTGTGCAGCTGTAAACAGAGTTTAGTCCATTGGTTGCGCAATTTATTATTTTTTCTTATCATTCACAAAAACAGTGCTTACAGCTGTTGTAATTTTTAACATAAATGTAGGTAAGTGAAACAATACCTGCATACTACAGTTTGCAAGGCAGTTGAGACCCGGCAGTAATGTGCAAATGCAGGTGGGCCGTGACTAGAAATGTGTGCAGCCTCATTGAGTGTTTCAGCCTCTGTTTTTAAGTGGGAACAAATACTGACTGCAGATGTATGTGCCACAGGTTTAGGAGTATATGACCTTTTTTCATTCTATTTAAATCTTTTTCACTGTTTAACCTGAATCTCTGTGGCTAGCGGGTTTTGTCATATGTAAAGAACAGAGAAAATGTGGAGTGGAGTCTGTTATAAGAAAAAGAGAGACTGCTGCATGAGCATGAGTGCAGCAAACAAAACATAGGGGTTTTCATTACATGCATGTTGAAAATAGAAAATAGAATTAGCAGTGGCATTTTTCTTCATGGTATGTCTGTAAAGAGAAAGACATACAAAATTATTTGACTTTGCTTATTTTTCTATTTATAGCAGTCTGTTAGCTAACACTGTATATATCTGCTCTGCTTTGATTTTCTTTTGATATAACTCAGTGATATACAGTGCAGTGATGCCTAGTGTCAGGTTCCATCATGACTAAAGATACCCTGAAACTACTGCCACTAACCCCTGTAGTCAGGTTAGTAGGGCACTCACCACTAGCTGCACGCTAACTGTCATCATACGTCTAATTTATTTATTTATTTAAGTCTTTCATTACCAGGTAAGTGAACAGATCCAAGGGGCCATTTTCAGGCATGACCAGGGTCAACAAAGTGACACAAAAAAATTAACAGTATACAGTAAGTAAGTAAAATTTATTTCTTGAGCGCTTTTCAAAATTATCAAGACGCTTTACAGTAAAATCCAATATAAACAGTAACAAAGGTTCAAATCATACAGAAAAAGCTTGATAAAACAAATAAGTCTTAAAATTAGCTTTAAAACTTATGATGGTCGGGCATTCTCTTAACCAACGAGGCAGGGAATTCCACAGGGTAGGTGCAGCATAAGAAAAGGCACGTGCCCCAGATGTTTTCAAATGAACCCTAGGAATCTCCAGCAATCCCTCGTCGGCGGATCAGAGTGAATGGTAAGTGCAGTAGGGAATCAAGAGCTTTTACAGATATCAGGGTCCCTGCTTGTGTAGGGCTTTGTAGGTCAGCAAGTCAACCTTAAAGGTGATCCACCACTGTACTGGCAGCCAGTGCAGTTCGTGCAGCACAGGAGTAGTATGACTGGTCCTAAACATACCAGTCAAAAGCCCGGCCACTGCATTCTGCACCAGCTGCAAGCAGCAGATATCAATCCCAGGAAGCCCTAGGTAGAGGGCATTACAGTAATGAAGGCGGGGGGTTATGAAGGCATGGACCAATATAGGGAGGTCAACCAGAGGAACCAGGTGTTTCACCTGGGCGATATTCCTTAGATGGTAAAAGTAAGATTTAACAACAGCGGAGACTTGAGATTTCAAAGTCAAACTGCTATCGAAAATAACACCCAGGTTACACTCTTGATCTGAGGTCATGAGCTGGACATCATCAATCCATAGACCAGAAGGAAGCCCAGACCCGAGACCCGCCGCTGGATAACCTGGGTCCACAACCAACACCTCAGTCTTGTCTGGATTTAACCTCAGCCAGCTAGAGCTCATCCAGTCTCTGATCTCGGTTAGACAGTTGTTAAGCACGGAGACCGCATCATCCTGTTAGGACATAAAGGACATATACAGTTGGGTATCATCTGCAGAGCAGTGAAAACCCAAACTTTACTTCCTAATGATATCTCCCAATGGCAGCATGTACACTGAAAACAACATGGGTGCCAATATGGAGCCCAGCAACACCCCACAGGACAGGGGGAGGGCATCAGAGAAATAAATTCCAGTGACAACCCTCTGTAACCTGCCTGTGAGGAAAGATTGAAATCAACTTAAAACTGTGGCAGATAATCCACAGAAATGCTGCAGGCACTCCAAAAGCAAACCATGGTCTACAGTGTCAAATGCCTCTGAGAGATCAAAAAGGACTCAGATAGTATGAGCCTTTCAATCTCTCACAATCAGGAGATCATTTAATACCTGAACAAGGGCCGTCTTGGTGCTATGTCTTTTCCTAAACCCAGACTGGAGAGCATCCAGGACATTGTGAGTTGTAAGATGGTCATCCAGCTGCAACGCAACCACCTTCTCAATAACCTTACCCACAAAGGGTAGATTAGAGACAGGTCTGTAGGAAGGTTTTTTAAGGAGTGGTTGAATGACCACCTCCTTAAGGGGATCATGGAAAAAACCCTTTTCCAAGGAACACCAGACAATTTCAGCAAAGATCGGGCAGAGAACATCTATGCAAAGTACCAATAGTGGCATAGGGTCCAGATCCAAACTACAGCTGGTTGGTTGCAAAGTCTGAATAATCCTCACAATGTCCAAGAATTCCGGCCGACTGAAGTCAGACCAGACAGACAGGGTGTATGCAACCTCCCGCCGAGCTCTGCAATCCTTCATAGAGGGAGATGGGCCGATCCCTGTCCTGATGCTAGCAACCTTGTCTGCAAAAAATCAAGCAAGCTCATCACACTTTATTTGTGAAAAACCTCTTCCAGACTGAAGACAGACTGGATTGCATAGTCTGTCCACCATCCAAAAGAGCTGAGCTTGTTGGTTTCATGCAGCAGCAATCTCCCTGGACAGAAATTCTGCCTTCTTAAGGGTTATTGCTGATTGATAGATCTTGTAATGTTCCATCAATCTAAGCCTGTCAGCATCAAGGCAGGATTTCCACCACACTCTCTCTAGCCTTCAGCCTACCCTCCTCAGCTCCTTCAAGGACCCCTCAAACCATGGGGTCCTTGGGCTCAGAGTGAGTAGGCAAACACGAACAGGTGCAATTAAGTCCAGAGCACCTCCCACCGCCTTATTATAAGCCAGTGCAAGACCATCTGGACTCATGCTTTCACTCAATAAACCCGATAGGTCCAGTACCACCGATAGGCCTTCTGGGGTAACTCCCCTCAGAGGGTGGTACTGGACCACCTCCGTAGGGGCAAGCCTACTGGGGGTGCCTGAAACTGAACCTTATGGTGTGATGGTCAGAGCAACCAACTGGTTCCACCCCCAGATCTGTGGTCTCCATCTCCAGGAGGAACACGAGATCCAGAGAGTGACCTCCAATATGGGTAGCAGAGGTAACCACCTGTGTAAGGCCCAACATAGTCATAAACTGGAGGAGATTATTTCCAAACTGTGAGTTCATCATCGACCCAGGAATTGAAGTCACCCAGAATTACCCATCTGGGTGACTCCAAGGCCATGTGGACAATGAAGTCTGCAAACTCCTTCAGGAATTCTCCCCCATCACCAGCTGAATGGTAGATGAAGAGTATCCTGAACCCTACACCTGCTCCCAAGATACACTCAAAGGATCACGTACACCCCACTGGCACATACACAAGGCCCAGTTCCATTTTAAAATAATGGCTACACCCCCACCCCTACGATCCAATCTCGGGCGATGTATCACCGAGAATCCTGGTGGAACAGAAGATGCCAGAGCAGGGTCTGCATTTTCATCCAATCAGGTCTCGGTGATACATGTCAGGTCAGATGTTCCAGCAAGATCAGCTATAATGGCCATCTTGTTTCTAATCGATCAGGCCTTGCATAACACTGCCCATGTTGAATGGGTCACCTAGAAAGATCCTAAGACCTGCCCACTATTTCTGGAGCCCTTGGGTATGAGAACCAGGAAGGGCATCCCCCTTTCCTGATCACATTTTTCCCCAGGGCGTCTCCTAGTCCCAATGACCTCAATCCGTCCACCCATCTCCATTCTCCCACCATGCCCAGGCCACCCCTTTTTAGATCGATTTCTGACTGTCCCCAAGTCACAAAACCTCTTGTACACCTCAGCTGGCAATGGAGGACAGTCAAAAGGGTGTAATGCCCTGAGCATAGAGGGAGAATAATGCCCGGCCATCTCAGAACCCTCCCAACACATTTCAAATACACTTATTATAACACAATGTAATCCCACTAATTATTAAATAAGACAACAAATAATTAAACCTTAATCCTATAATCAACTTGGCACCCTCAAATTATAAACCCTTAATTATACTAATAAAATAATCCAACAGTCCCCTCTGATAAATGATCAAGCAGTCCTTTACAAACAAATCAAACAAATAATTTCAAATGTTTCATGAGTGAGCAAGGAAGCTCCCACCTCCCCTGTTCAGAGATGCCAGGACTTCTTACTCCCAGGCTCTGCTCTCACCAGAAAGTCTGAGAAGCAAGTAAACAGTAAAAGAAATGCAAAATTCAACCAAACAAAATCTAAATAGTGTCACCAAAAATATTATAGATCTAGGCAAATTACAATAAAATCAGTCCAAATCCAGCGTAGTGAAGGAGAAAGAAGAACAATTAATCCAAAACAATTTAAAGAGCTTAACCTCCAGTTGCACGATAAGATAGGCCTTGAAGAATATTCAAAATACCACTTGAATATCCCTAATACAGCGGCGGGCTGAAATGTCAGGGTAGAAATCTAAGGGGAGGCCCTCTTCCCCAATTACACCAAATTGCACGCCCTGGTGCCTAACCAGCAGTGACCCACAGCTGCAAACCCCTGAGGGACAAACCACTAGGTATGTCCAGCAGGAGGTTTAGGAGAAAATCCAGTTGACTCTCCAACTCCCCAGAGAGTCACTAGAGAAACTCCAGCTTGGTCACAGGGGCACACAAACCACTTAGCCCCAAGCACAACAAGGAGCCCCCACCCCGCACCAACACAGATTCCAAACCACACCAATTGAGATAGAGTCTAAATGTCCATTCAAATCACTGAGTATGCTCTCACTACACCAGTTACTTCTTCAAGAGATGACGAATTTGGGATCAGTCCAAATTCCCCGGCGTCATAGCCTGCCTTCTAGCTGCACAGTCTTCCTCGCAACAGGCAAAGGCAAATCAAAGTTCCCACAGCGTTTCTGCAACGATTCTACCCAGATCCTCCAGACTCAGGCTCACAACGCTGAGCAGCAAATTCCAGCCCACAACATCAGGCAGAAGGTTCCAGCCCCATCACGGAATAAAAAATAAAAAATCTGCTTCGGTTCTCCAAAATCAAAACCCGACACTATTTCAGCGGTAGACTCACAATAACAAAGTGAGCCGCTGAAATAAAAACAGCTGAATGCTCCAAAATAACCAAGCAGGACAGGGAGAACAGCCATCCTGAAAAGCAAAATGGTAGTTTCACTAAAACAAAAGTGAACCACCGTAACAGCCGATTTAGCTTCTGAATAGCAAAAAAAATAACTAAAGCACTAGCTATATTCCCGCAGTTTGCTAGAACACTGTATAACTCACTTGGCAGCCCTAACTTACTAACTAACTAACTGAAATAAAATAAAACAAACACATTTTAATAAAAATAAAATAAAACAAAGTCGAAAATGAAATAAAACAAACTCAGACTCCAGAACTCAAACCTCAGGCAGCTGACACACCACCTCAACATATACAGGAAAATATACATACAGGTGCAATCAATGTACAGGCAGAAAATAGTTGAATACAGTATAGTTTACAAATGTGTCAGGGTAAAATCAACAGATACATAAAATTTCAACAGTGTTAAGAGTACAAGAGTACATTACAAATTTACACTGGGTGAACAGGGTAGGGAGAATATGAGACCAAGGGGGGGACAGTGCAAATAGCAAATATGAATGAACATGGCATGTCGATTCCAAATACAGTAGTGAAGACTGGATTATTGTTCAAGGAGCAGGGAACTGATTTGGGCAGGGGCCATATTCAAAGGGACCCAGTGCACAACGCTTATTGGATAGCTTGATCATGCTTAGTACACCCCTACATCCATGCAAAAGAGACAGCCCTTTTTCATACAGTGCAAGTGCTATACTCATCTGATTTTGGAAGGAGCCAAAGGCTGCCATGGCAGCACTCTTTACTATTTCCAAAACTCTACCCATGTTAACGTACACAATAATGCGTAGCCTCCCACCTCTCATGCCCAGCAGTATTGGTCCTGAGCACTGACCAAACCCTCCCATCTCCCACCTGATGTCTGAGTCACTGGCATAAATAGCCTTGGTAGTCTAATGAACACCCCCCAACACACACTTGATTCCCCAAGTTAATGTAAGAAATAGCCTGATAGCCTGGTGGTCCCCTAGCTGATTGCATAGTAAAACATCCCAGGTAGTCCAGTGGTACTACCCATCCTTGTGATCATTTTTATAATTATCATTCAGCCACCCAGTCAGTATACCCCACCCCGCCCATCATTCGATATGACTCACTAATTAAGCCTCATTCCCAGTCCAGTGGCAGATCAGCAGACAGCAACTGGCACAGAACCTACACGCACCACCTTGACCAATCACCATCTGAATGACAGGGTCAAGTATGTGTACCATAGAAACAGCTGTTTCTGCAGTATCCTTGCTTGCGTCTGTAATCCATATGGTAGCTGGCCAAGGCAGTCTGTGTGTGGAGGGTCTGTCAGTCACCATCTGTGGAACTGCTGGCAGACCAGGAAAGACCTTAATGGATGAGTTAGGGCCAGATGGTATGGTTGTATTGGGTGATGTATGGTTGGTTGGTGAGGGGGTTGGGTGATATGAATATTATAGTTTTGATCAGGCAGGAGGGGCTACCACTGAATTACCAGAGATGTTTATTATGCAGTCAGGGATTTGGCAGGAGTGGGAAAACTAAACCTGCAAAGCTATGTTACATGGGAATCTGCAGGGGGCACTAGACTGCCGCAGCTATTTCTGCCATTAACTTGGGTATTGGTTGGGGGACTGCTAGATGAGTAGGCCTAGTTCAGCCAAGCACAGGGTTGTAATGTCACAGATGATACCACACATATGACCACTACGCAGAAGGAAACAACATTTAGACAGAATATAATCAACCCCAAGAGGGTGTGGACACTGTGGCAAGAAATAAAAAAAATAACTGTAAGAGATTCCCTACCAGGGAATCAAACTGTGATTCCCCCAACCCACGCACTTCAGGGTCAGGTGCTTCAGCCACCTTGGGAGTGGCTCGACTGAGCATCTCCCCGGCAGTGGCTAAATACACTTCCACCTTCCTGGTGAGTGACAAAGGATAGCGACAGTATCACATTGTTGATACTCCCCTGTTGCTCTACTCCCCTATGCACTACCTGTAATGCGCTCCTGCCCTGTGCGGATTGGTGTGCACGGCTATCAACTGGTACCGTTCAGCCATTAACTTTAGGCTTGAGCAGGGGGACACTAGACTACCAGGGATCATTCTGCAGTTAATTCTGTGATCAGGTGCCATGGACACGACTACCAAGAACTGTTCAGCTAGGAATCAGGTGAGGGTGGTGCCACTCATCATTGCTTTGCATGAGTCCTCCATGCATTTGTGCATTGCAATATTTTGCAGAGCTTATTATAGCCACGTGATAACATGCAAATGGACCCATTGCACATTGCATGCCATATGTGGCCGATAGCATGCTGGCCACTGAATATGGCACCCAGGAACAAAGGTGCTAACCCATTTAGGACATACACTCTCCTTTCTCTTCTAGGAGTCTGTTTCCAGCAGGGGCTGTGTTACTGCCACACATATGCACTTTGTGTGACACTAACACAGCCCCGTATTCAGGCAGGCAGATCCTGTCAGACATTGCATGCTTTCCATATAAATGTAGTACCCTGATGTACTGTATGGGCACTATTTTCCATGCACTGCTGTTGTTGGTGTACAGTAGTGCTGACAGCCACCTCTGAATAATGTGGCCATGATGTCCTCAGTCACAACTGGTTATAATGTTTGGTGCTATTACCTTTAAATCTTAGAAATATGCATCATCATGGATTGTTATTAATCCACAGGCTGTGTTTCACAGAAACTGTCCTGCATGTGCCTCCAAGGGGTCATTTAGCCTGTGGACTATAGCAATAAATTCAAGAAAGACAGGCAAGTTCAAAGCGATGGCCTTGACTCTTATTAATGGTTCTGAACTCAGTATACTGATTGACATTAGCAGCCATGATGGAGCCTGACAACAAGCACCTCTGTATCAGCCAGATAAAGGATGTACTCTTGATATGTGACATTAATCAGTCTATATTTAATACTCATGCCAGGAATCACAGCATCCAGTGTCAGTCCTTGAGTTTTGTGGATAGCTGCAGCATACTTATTGCAGACAGCCTGTGCGATTGTTTCCTGTGATGCAGGCGTCCTGAACTACAGTAAAAGGAACTTCACAGATATTCTCTCAATAGCTTGAGGATTTGTTATATTGTCAAAAGTGACCAAGATCTGCACAATAAATTCTTTATTTATTCCATATTGAAAATTAGTTATGCAACCCATGGCAACATTTACTGAATCAAAATCTATTGAGAGATTTCTGCATAACATTATTTGTGCATCCTTCCACAAAATGAGGATCTCCTTTAGTCCGGCTGTTCTCAAAACATTCACATTTAGATAATTCTTTGTTATGCAATTAGTCTTATGTAGTCTTTCCGTGGGATGACATTTTATGTAAGAGAAAAATGAAAATCTAAATGATTTACTAACACTGTTTGAAAACTAGATTGAGAACAGCTTGCTTTCATTATGTTTTAAACAGTTTTCATATGATCATAGTCCATGATGAATAGTAAAGTTACAGGGAAAATAATTAATAGCATATTATACACAGGTTCTTTAGTACTTAATACCCATGATTTATGAAATGTGAAGGAGAAATTGTGCCCCTCATTGCTTTCAGCCAAACCCAAGAACAACCCCTGTGTTTTTCATATTTCCTTATTAACAAGCAGTAAACCATCAGAAATACTCAAATGTTATTCATTCCAGCAGATGCTTTTCCTGGAGCTTCAAATAGCTCATTAAAATAATATCCATGGCTAAAAATTGTGTCCATGGCAGATAATGCAATGGTGAAATGTAAATTTCATGAACTTTTTCCATAATGTTTTTGAACTTTTAATATTTACTTCAATACATTTGATGTCTACATGCAGAGAGATAAGAAAACATACTTAAGCCTTTTAGCTGCAATATTGGTTAGGCACAGGTTCAAGGTCCACACATAGTGAAAAATCAATAAATTAAGGATTTAAAAATGACAGGGTGGGTAATTGAGTTTTATAAAGCAGATTTTCCCATGACCTAGATTCTTGCATTCAGCTAAATGTTGTAATGAAGATTAAGTATATTTATGAAGTGAAGCCATTAACAATGGATTAGACAGCAGAATCCAATTTCCTATTCCACCAGTGGTGTTAACACAGGTTGAAATCTCACTGATGTATGGGGTGATGCTGTCATTGCCACATCAGTGAAAAAATGATATTTTCTGTCATTCAGTCATTGCATCCCCTAATGAAATCTTTAATATTAAAGGTAACCTAAAATCTGAATTTTAATCAGATTATAAGATGTTCAATAAATGTGCAAACCTAGATCTCATTATTTGATCTCTAATATGAACTTGAAGGTTGCATAGCAACACATTTATTTTTAGTATCAATTTGTCAATAAGGACCTTTGAGTCTTGTATTCTAACTGGCTATACGCTCCTCTACTGCTGTGTATGTAGAATACATTCACAGTTAATACAGTATTATGCAGTGATACATTCTGTGAAAAGCAGTGAAGTATACATGAAAATAGTTGAATGTTCAAGATCATAAGACATTTTCAGCATTTTATATGGCAAACTAGTGTCCTTCTCATGTTATCAAATAAACTATAATGTATTAATTTGTCACAGTGATATACAATAACTTCCTATCTGAAGAAACATTAGACGAAAATCAAACTAAATTAAATTTCCTACTGTAGCTTTTTAGGTCCCACAATACATTTTACAGGATTTAGATCATTCTGAATATGCTGTTCATACTGTAAAGTTGAAGGGAACAGGTTCATAAAACACTGTTGATCTTATAAATCAAATATTCTCCAGAGTTATACCACACTGTCATGTGGATATTGTAAATTGTGTGTGCTATTTTATGATTATTTGGGGTTATGCAGCAGTTCAGAATGTTTCAGGGTTCTGATACGATTGTTTTTTCTGTTTTAAACTGAGAAGTTTGAGTTAAACTTGTTTTGCTCTTGAAGTGTACAATTGTCTCACTGGAAACTGCAGCTTCTGAAAACTCTTGTGAGTTCTGCTTCTGAGGAAAATTATACCCATATGGTCAAATACATTGTCAGGGGATACTCTTCCCAAAACAACCACATCACACAAACTTGTTGGGTGCTCAGCTGGCCTTGTTTGATTAATAATTCATAAATCCACCAACTTTATTACATTTCCTTAATCATTTCTTTCCATATACTTCCATTATATACATCTCTTGTTCTTTGTTCATACTCCATTCTTCTGGGCTTGGGTGCAAACCTGACACCCACTTTCGGTCCTCTGGGGTGCAAAACCCCAAAAGGACCCCAACACAGCTGGGTGCACGCCCATCCCATGTCCTGTTTGCCTGGCCCAGTACCCTCTGGGCCCCAAATATCTTCCTCCTGTATCTTGTATTCCCCCCTTCCCCACCCCCATTTTTTCTCTTCCTTCCCACTTCTTTCCCCCATTCCCCTCCCCACTTGTGCAATCCTGCAGCTGGCCACTCAGTTGCTGTCCACCTTCAGCAGCTCTTGTGGCCACTCACATTTTCTTAAGCCCCCAATGCTGTGTACCTTCAGCAGTCCCGGCCAACTGACTGATGTCCACCTTTAGACAGTTGCTGTGGCCCCAACATTTTCTTGAGCCACACTGCTGTCCACCTTCAGACAGTCCCTGTGGCCCCATATCGCTACCATCTATCAACCTGCAGTCCACCTTCAGCGGTTGACCCCCGTCCCAGCCATTCCACACCTCCATCACCCCTAAATTAAAAGGCAGGCAGGTGGGCAAACTACTCTCTAGCAAATGAAGAAGAGTGCTCCCAGTATTGCTTCTCCATAAATACCATTTTCTTGCCAGTCCTTCCTCTTGTTTCTGCCACTAGTCACTGCCCTAGCTCCCAAACTCCTCCCCTTTTGTTCTATCCTTCCTCCCACAATTCTCTCCTACCCTTCCTAGCTTTCCTCTCATAACCTCTCTCTCCACCCTCCTCTATTCCTCCTCCTCCCCAACTCCTATGTTACTTACCCCTGAACACCCCCTGCAATTTTGGTCAGGAGACCCCTGACAATAGGGTTTACAATTTAAGCTGGCAGTCCACCTTGTCAGTGTATCCTCTTCCCAAAACATCCACACCACACAAACTTATTAGATGCCTAGTTGTTCCTGTTTTATTAATAACTCATAAATCCACCCACTTTATTACATTTTCTTAATCATTTCTTTCCATATACTTCCATTATATATATACTGTATATATATATATATATATATATATATATATATTAGAGGCAAAAAACTCCATTTAATGCATCAGTTAGGGTTGTTCCACAGCGACAAAAGTGAGAAATTCAGTGTTAGGGTTAAAACCCCTTGGACCCCGCCCACTCCCCAACCCGGCGTGAGTGCTCATAGGGGTCATCAGCCCTAACTCACCCCATCACATGTGTAATGCAGCAGAAGTACAGGAGAATGGGTGAGAGTTAGGACCTAACACCTATGAGCACCCCAATGCGGGTTGGGGGTGGGCTGGGGTCCAAGGGGTTTTCAACCCCAACACCGAATTTCCTACTTTTGTCTCTATGGAACAATCCTAACTGATGCATTAAATGGATTTTTTGGCCTCTAATTTCCCTTCTTTTTGAGAATGATAACGAGAAATAGTGAATGTACTGCAGCGGCGGGAGTGGGCCCCATGCTGCTGCCATGAGATGTCTTGTGACATAGTAACAGGAACAGCAATGCAAACAGAAGTGCTAACAGTGCCGCACATTATAACGCAAGCGCGAATGAGAACAGAAAGGTAACGCACACGGTGGCGTAGATGGGAACGGTCCACCACGTGATGTCTTGTCACATAGTAACATGGTGCCCGCAAACAGAAATGTCAATGGGCATGGTGATGCAAAGCGAAACAGAAACAGTACTGTAGACACAAATGGCAAAAAATAACGGAAACACAAGCGCAAATGAAAACACAAAGGATAACGCACATGGTGGCGTAGACGTGAACGGTAAATGAAACAGGTACGGAACTGCAAGCAAAAAGGGCAACATTAACAGTAATGTAATTGCACAAGCTGGTTTTCCCCAAAAGCTGCATAGAGAAGAGAGTGAGTACAAAGAATGCATGCATAATAGTGGGCCTCGGAGCAGAAAATGATGAGTTGGAATACCAAGTAGCTTATATCTCAGGTACCGTATGACGTAGAAAAATTTTTTTAAAGTCATATGATTTATGACTTTCCTGGCTAGTTTTTTATTTAGCCCCACGAAAAGTCCGTATCTCACACCGTTTCCGAGATACGGACCCTGAAAGGTGTGGTGAACGTCGTAATATTATCCTATGGGAAAAAATGAGAAGTTCGGAGTGCCACAACTTTGGCTCCCTGTAATATTTTTTCACCAAACCACTAAAATGCACATCTATGGGATGTTGGCTGTCTTTCCTCCATATTTCAGCCCAAAAGACTGAGCTGTTAAATTGCAGCAGGGCGCCAAAGGATTGTTGCAATGCGTCGGATGGCGTAATGTTATCCTATGGGGAAAAAGCATCAACTTTGGAGTGCCGTAACTTTGCTGCTGTGCAATATTTTTGCAATACAATACTGAAAGGTGCATCTGTTAGATGTCGGCTGCTTTCCTCTAAATTTAAGGCCAAAGCACCAAACCGTTCTTTTGCAGCAGGGTGTCAAAGAATTGCTGTCATTTTCCCACAGCCTAGAAAAGTACTGTCGCAATTTGTGAAAGCTTTCACAAAAATTTGTGACACTTTCATGAGTGTGACACTACTTTGTGAAAGTACTTTTTCCAGAAGTTTGAAAAACATATTTCTGGGGTGTTTTACCCCAAAATAAAGACATGGCTAGCATCCTCAGGGCCCGACCAGGTGAATACAAAATGAATTAGGTTGCTAGAGGGTCCCAATTTTAAATACCAAGCATTTTTCTGTTCACTAACTGAAAACAAAATGGCAGATTTGCGACAGTAAAAGAGCCATTTTCGACAATAAAAGGTGCATTTGCGACACTGTCGAACTTTTTGTTAACTTTTCCCATTGACTTATAATGGGAAATTGTTTTTTGAATAGCTTTTGAACCGTTTAATATTTTTTAACGAAATCTTCAAAAGGCACATCGGGGACCCCAGCCGCATGTTCTCTGAAGATTTTGGACCGGTCACGTAAACTGTGCGACCTGTAGGCATGACTGTAGAATTCTAGAAAAAGCATAAACGCACGTGCAGATCATGCTTAATAACGCTGCAGCCGTGTATCAACGACGGTACGAAACTTGACAGTTCCCAAGGCGTATGGGTCTTGCTCAAGTATTCTAAATTTCAGGCAAATCTGTCAAATGGTTGCAAAGTTATTAAGGTGCAAAATTTTAGGTTTAACATGTAAATGGCTCCTCAACCCTAACTATGGTAGCACTACCGTGCTACCATAATATATATATATATATATATATATATATCCCTTGATCTTTGTTCGGATTTTCCAAAATCCTACCAAAAAATAGGCATCCAAGAAAATTGTCCCACATGATTCTTATGTTCAGCATCAACCTGACAACTGGGCTCATGTGCAAACCTGACACCTACTTTTGGCCCTCTGGGGTGCAAACCCCACAATGGCTCCAACACGACTGGGTGCATACCCAGCCTGTGTCCTGTTTTCCAGGAACAATTCCCCATGGGCCCAAAATATCCTTCTCCTGTGTCTCCTATCCCCCTTTTTTCTCTTTCTCCCACTAGCCCATCTCCAGCTATTTTGCTGGATCATGGGCTTCCCCCCTTGGGTCTCTTTCCTACTCAGTTCCTTCACTGCCCTTTCCAGCTACAGGTTAAACATATCCACAGTCCCAGCCAAAGACATGGCCATTTATTTTTTGAAATTTATATGATATTTCTAGAGAAATCTCCTTCTTTCTCCATTTACACAGTAGGGGCAGCAGAGAGAAACTCTTTAGAAATTTTGCAAAATATCTGGAAATATCTGGTCATGTCTGTGGCTACTACTGTTGTCATACATCTGTTAAGTGTAGTCCATCCAGCTAATATGGCCTGGTGCATTCATAGGAAATGTCCCTATGTGTTATGGCAAATGCCACCATCCCTTTTACCAGGGCTGTCACCTTGTTGTTCAACTTCTTTCTATCCTCTTCTACCACTCTTAAATCCCTTGCATATCTCCAAACGACTTCCAGGATCATCTCAGAGCAGACTATCATCACCTCAGGACACCACCCTTTAATAATCCCCAAGTCTTTTTTAATCTCATTCCAAATGTCCATCCAAGGCCTTGTTCCCAAATCATTCCCTCCAAGTGTGGAATTAACAAGTCCAGCCTTGGCATTTTAATTCTCAAATCCTGCATGAGTGGCAACAGCTGGGATCATCTCATTTCCCATACCCCCTTCCAGTGCACTCTCGTACCTCACACCTTATATACTTTTGATGCTTCATTCTAACAGCACTCTGCCAATTGGAGCACACCCAATGCCATCCTTCAGCCCTATGGGATGCACCCCACAAGTGCCCAGCATGGTTGGGTGCATGTTTCACCCCTGTTTTGTTTCCTGGCCTATTACCACCTGAGCTTCATATTCTCTTCCTGTGTCTATCATACCCCCCCCACACACCTACCTGATTCTCTTACTTCCCTCCTTCAGTAACCATTTGGCTCAGCCATGCCTTCAACACCTTCTCCTGGCCTCTTCACTGCTGTCCACCTTCAGTAGTCCTTGCAGCACCACCTTCTCTTATTTCTTAACCTCAGCTACTGCTCCCTTCAGCAGTCTCCAGCCAGCTGACTGCTTTCCCCATTCACAATCCCTTGTGGATGCCTTCATTCCCACCTGGCCACTACTGCTGTAGCTTACCTCAATAGTGATAACACTCCGGACTCAGGTACATACCTGATGCCTACATTTGGGTCCACTTGGCCACCCCACTGCTATCCACCTTCAGCAGTCCTTGTGACCCTCACTTTTCTTCCTGTCTTGCCCCCCAATTGCTATCCACATTTAGCAGTCCGAGGCCACCTGACTGCTGTCCACCTTAACAGTCACTGTATCCCCCTGCTTTCAGCCATTCCTGGTCACTCCTGCTGTCCATCTTCAGCAGCTGACCCCCATATTGACAGTCTTCTGCACTTGGGTGCATACCTAATGCCCACCATTTGTCTCCCCTGGCCACTCCACTGTTGCCCACCTTTATCAGCCCTTGTGGCCCCAGAGTTCCTTCCTTTCTTGACTCTAACTGCTGTCCACCTCCATCAGTCTCTGGCTGCCTGACTGCTGTTCACCTTCAGATGTTCCCATGACCATGTGCTTCCTTCCAACCTGGTCACTGCTGCTATCCCCCTTCAGTAGCTGACCCCAGTAGCATCTGCAGTCTAGATTCTAGTGCATACCCAGCACACAACCTTCGTTCTCACCTGGCCATCACACTGCTCTCCACCTTCTGCAGCCCTTCTGGCCCTAGATTTCCTTCCTTTCTTGACCCCCACTCCTGTCCACCTTCAGCATATCCAGGCCACCTGCCTGCTGTCTACCTTTAGCAATCTCCATGTCCCCATGTTTCCATCCTCAACCTGGTCAGTACTGCTATCCCTCTTCTCTAGCTGACCCCAGTGGTAACAGAACTCTGGATCAGGTGCATTCCTGATGCCCACCTCTGGCTCACTGGGATGCAAATCCCACCAATTACCAAATGAGGTGGGTGCACCCCCAACCTCGGTCACCTAACTGCTGTCCACCTTGGCCCCAGTTCCACATCCTAGTCTGTCTATCCCACTGTCATCCACCTCCTGCCATCCACTTGGCCACCCTCAGCTGTCCACCTTTAACAATGTCCCATGGCCCCCACTTTCCATCCTATCTCATCTGCCCAAACTGCTGTCCGCATTTAGCAGACCATCTGATCCTTCACTGATGTCCATTTCCCACAGCACACTGTGGCCCCTTACTTTCCATCACATCCTGACCATGCAACTACTGCCCCCAGTAGTCCACAGTGTCCCCTTTCCAATCTTGTCCTTGCCCCTGACTGCAGTCCACCCTCAGCCGCCCCCCACCTCAGTCCCAGTTTCCCTACTTTTGCTGGTCTCAGCTGCTGTCCCCCTTCAGCAGTTGAACCCCCCCCAAAAAAAGCAGTTATATTGCTTTACCAATTTTTCTCACATAAGTTACCCTTGTTTTTGTTTATACCCCCAGCTGCTGAACATAACCTTGGAGAGAAATCTTTCTAGTTTGCCCACAAACAAAATCTCAATCAGTTATCAGGTCTGATTCAACATTTCAGTCAACAGCTTATGTCCATCAGCCCCTAAGTTTCAAGTCTCTCCTTCCTTCCTGGAATACTTGATTCTGGAGCTGGGCTCATTGCTAGTTCACATCAAAGCCACCACCACCTTCGATCCCCTTCCTTGTTTGTTGCATGGGTTTTTCCTGTGTGCCAGCACTGTCCCATCAGTGGACTTCCTTTACTTGGATGCCATGCCTGCCAAACTCAGAAAATACTACAGTATCAGTATACTTCATACCTCCAATATTAGTACCTAGATTTCCTAGTGGCATATGTATATGTAGTGCTCTTTACTTTATAATATATATAATTATATATTTTTTTTTTTTACAAAAACTTTGTTAATGCATCAGTTAGGGTTGTTTCCACACCGACAAAAGTGTGGAAATCCCACATTAGGGTTACCACCTCACCCCCACGCCCCCTCCTCAAAACCATAATTCTGCATTCCCCCCAATACCCCCCCCACACATATGCAAGCAAGGGAAGGGCCAAAACAAGACAAGCAACCAGAGACAAGCAGGAACAGGTAACAGAAGTGACATTCAACTCTGTAAACATTCCATAAGACACAGGCATCATCACAGTCCACCAAGCAAATGAGTTCTGCAGCCATCATGGTGGCTTGGGGGATACACGCAGATGCTGGGCAATCATGACACAGATGCCCATATTTCAATAGTTAACAGCTGAGGAAACACACAGTATGTTATCCACCTGTGTCCCATTGTATTTCTGACTCCCAGCCCATTCAGAACAACTCATGCACACACACACACACACACACACACACACACACTACACACAGACAGAGCAGAAAACACACAGAAACAGAAAAAAATTTCCTAAAGCTCTCACCCCCATGGTATAAATCATACACATGATGTGCAGATTGTGGGATATGGAAAATATTCTCAGTCCTGCAGAGTGAGCAGTGCATCCTCACTCGAGAATATAGAGCTCCACAGCAGGAGTGAGAATACTTTTCATATCCCACTCATGCCCATCATGTCTCCCCAATATTTTCATATATATATATATATATATATATTTAACCAATGATGAATGACAGGGCACGCCTTACGCTCAATTTGTGTGGTGTGTCACAATGGGCAGCTGAATGACTATAAACACAATAGAAGTGGGTAAATCTCAATGATACACATGCCATGAAGTGAATTGTGAATTACTGCAATTATAAAATGAATCTATACAAATAAGTGAAATAACATGATTTAGGTTTAAAGAAAGTTAGTTTTATTGGTTGGATCTTTACCAGGTAGTTTGTTGCATGAATTACTCACAGTCATGTGACATGTTTGACCAATGCAGTTAGAGGATTTTCTTAACCCTTTTTATAATCGTATTTATATTCTGGATATTCCTTGTGACAACAAGAAAAACAACAGTTATTTTTCTCTATCTTGCTTCATAGTGTTGAAAATAATAAAATAAATGTGAATATATAGATGTCATTATCCTGATAATTGCCCTTAGAAGCAATTCAGTTTTTTAATGCCTATTTCCTCAATACAGGTTCAAAAGATTGTTAAAAGCTTGAGTTAATACTTTTCAACAAGCTACTATACAAGGACCTAAAGCAGCTTTCTCATGTGCAGTAGACATCTTCCTTGGAGTTGTACCATCGCATTGTGATGTTCTTCACTCCCAAGACTCTGCACTTCTTCTGCAGTAGTATGAATGCACAGTAAGTAATTTCTTTATTTCTTTTCTGTCAGCTCATTCCGTATAACAACCATTCATTTGTGGAAAGGATAATGTACATGTTATTATATGGACTGGCAGTATAGCCTAGATGTTACAGTACCAATCTGTGAATGAGCTATGTAACCCAGTAGGCTGGAGTTTGAGTCCCACAGAGTCCACTTCCATATTGTGTGACTGAACAAATCACTTAACTATCACAGTGCTCCAAGACAGTCACTGAAAACAGGCACTTGAGGCTACTGGAACTTATCCAGTTACCAAAGAATAAAATATCAAGGCTCTAAGACTATTCTTAGTTATCTTGCTGTTTAAAGTGTTGACCTCTGGTGTGTGAATGGCATAAATGTCCCTGCACGTGGTATAAAATGTTAATCTGCCTCCTGCCTCCCCTGGATACCTACAAACTGCCTATAATCCTGAATCCTTTGGGTATTGCCTACTTGAGTACTGTTGTTATTTACCTATGGCTTAACTGTATATTGTGACTCACTGTACTGTTCTATGTGTATTATTGTATTATGTTTTGTTCTTGGAATGCTTTATTCCTCTGGTCATCACTGAAAAAGGGACTTTGTCTCAGTTGACCTACCCAGTCAACAAAATTCAAATAAATAAATAGATAAAATAAAATAAAAATGAATATATGCTTGAATGAGGGTTTATTTTAGCATGGTGACACTACCTACATATTTTCACTGAGTAATAAGTTGTACATCTGCATTAAAAGTGACTTTGTCAGCTTTTTAAATTATGAGTTGTGAGGAACATAAATTATAATACTGAACATACTGATGTAATAAAATTCATGTTACCATGAATATTATACATAGGTGATTTAAAAAGCTTGACATCTTTGTTTCACAGTATGGAAACATGTGATATTATTTATATCAAGGCTCTAAGGCCCACATTTTCAAAAGATTAATGCGGCACAAACTGAGTTTGTACTGTGCTAACCAGGACTGGTGCTGGCCATCAGTAGTGTGGCTTATTTAAATGCCACCCATGCATGGTGCACCCCAGACAGCACCATAGCATGCAATATTACTCTGTGCATATGCAAATGAGGGAATCCCCATGCATATGCAGTGCAGCACGATAATGGAAATATTTCAGAGGCGTTAAACAGTCACAACTGTGGCTCTGTTTAATGCTTCTGAAACCCAGTCCTTAACCGTGCGCAGAGGGGGTGGGTGCCCCACACACCCTACAAACTCTGTCAAGGGTCAGTATCCTCATGGTCCTGCAGTCCCACCCTAGCCCCAGTCCCTTTCCCAATAATAACATAAGAAACCTTGGTGGTCTAGTGGTCCCTCCCATGTCCTGATCTCCTCCCTAGTATTGTTTCTTGTAAGCACTGGTGGTCCAGTGGATCCCTTCCCTGCCCTAACCCCGTCCATGTAAAAAAGAAAAAAACACATTTGTGGTCAAGCTGTCCCTCGCTAGCCTCAATCTCCTCCTCCAGTGGTGTTTGTTTAAATAATTGGTGATCCAGCAGCCACTCCCCAGCCCCTATCCCTGCCCATGTAAAATCAAATAATCATTGGTAGTTCAGAAGTCCTTCCCCAGCCCTGATCCCTGTCCATGTAAAAAACTAATAATCATTGGTAGTCCTGCGGTCCCTCCATATCCCTGATCCCCTCCATGGTTGATTTTGTTTAAATCATTGTTGGTCCAGTGGTCCCTACTCAGCCTCAATCCCCTGGTAAATAACTAATAAATATAGTCATGATGGTCTATTGGTCCCTCCCATTTCCCCCATTCTCCGATCGTCATCACTACTATAAATACATTACCCTGGCAGCCTAGTGGCCCCCCACCCCACCAGGCAGTGACCCACCACCCCAATTCTCCCTAATCCGACCTGAGCCAGCAACCCGCATGGCTCTTCTCACACTGCCATGGCTGGCCGCCAACTGAACTGCCACAAAATGTGTACAGTATACAGTACACGCTCATTGTCAACCAATGGGACCGCTATATATTGTTTTAATAACCTTTTATTAAATTTTCACGTTTTACAATACAATAGAACAGAACCATTTCTATGTGAGGGTTACAGAGTGCAGAGTCTAACCTAGTGATGAAATGCTATGTATATACCAAGCATGTAATCAGTATAAAATTAGGACTCTATAGCATAGGCATAATACAGGCATAGTACATTTCTAGGTCTAATGTACAATGTTATTTGTTACTACTCCCTAGACAAGCTAAAACTAGTAACAACTACATATAAACCATGTATTTAGGTCTGCATAGACTGTATTGGTCACTCTGACCCTAAACTGTAGTGGAGTTGTCAGGCCTATGCAGGGGGGAGATGTGCCTTAGTAGAGTATCCTACTGGTTACAGGTAGGACAGAGGGGCTAGAACAATGATGTTAGGTATTTACTGCATCAGACAGGTGAGTCCTTGGCTACAACCTCTTGTTGGGATCCTAGATTGTGAGTTTCAATGTGTCCTGTAGGATCCAGCAGTGAGTTTGACTGTACTCTGAACCCAGGAAGTTGGGGAACCCTCTAACAAAAACAAACAAACACACAAAGAATACCAGACTCAACAGAAGAGATTGGTTCATCACACTATGGCTGTTCCTAGATTAGATGAGCCATGCGAGTAAGTGTGGACTTGCTGACTAACTCACCTTGTAACATAATAGCTTAAGGGACTGAGAAAGGGTACTTTGGTGTGGGGAAGGATATGGTTAGCATGGGGCTTAAGGAAGGTAAGAACATTCTGTGAGGGTGCTCCATCTCTTTGCAGAGAATGGTGGGGTTCTTTTACCCATGCCTGTAGGAGAGCTGTTGTACATCAAGTATGCCAGCCAGCACTCCAGGAATTTGTGTACCTCATTGAATTGTGAGTGGGATAGTCTTTCTAGACTGGTTAGTGTTGTGAGAGAGGTCAAGATTTCACCCAGGGGGTTGGCACAGTCAGAGATCTCCATTTACAAAGTACTGCTCTCTTGATTTGTAGGGCCAGAAGAGTGAGCCATCTGACCTCTTGGGCTTTGAGTTGGAGGGTTTCTGGTGTGATTATCAGGATAAAAAACAATGGTGAGCTTGGGATCTGAGTTTGGCGGACCAGAGTTCCTGTGCAGCAGACAAGCTGCCGTAAGTTCCGAATTCTAGGGCAGTTCCACAGTATGTGGTACAAGTCTCCACTTGTTACATTGCACCTCCAACATCTGTCAGTATCAAAAAGCTTGGCTTTATATAAAACAGCCAGAGTTCTGTACCATGAGTGTGAAATCTTGTTCTGAATAAGCTTGCTGCATGCATCTCTGTACCATTGATAGGTGTCCTTCCATGTCTTATCCTACTGAGTTTCTGGACTTTTGCACCCCATCATTCTCTTCCATTTATATCTGGACTCTTCTGATTGGGAGGGAATGGTGTCCCTCAACTTAGCATAAGTTCTGTCTGCTAGGCACTTTGTTTGGGATTGCCATCTGGAGACCTCACTGGGTCATTGTGATATGGAGTAGGTTTTCAATAAAGAGTGAACAGCTTCCCTTACTTGGAGGAATCTCCAGAAATCTGTCTACTGTAGCCTCCATTTCTCTTATAGAGTCATGAAGGAAGCAGCCCTGAGATGTGGTAGGTCCAGAATGTGTTGGACCTTGGAAATGCCTCTCACTAACCAGAGAGGCCAGGAAATGGGCCTATTATCTTTTTACCAGAATATTTGGATTGTGCCAGTGAGGGGCAATGGGCAGAGGCATCGTCGCTGATAACCCCAGTGTTTTGTGGATACGCCTCCAGCATTTAACTGATGAAGTAATAGTGGGATGGTTGTGCCCTGGATTGGTTTTGGCCCCATACAGCAGTGCCAGGAGATAACTCAGTCTCAGGCAGGGTCCAGTACATTGCTGGCACTGTCTGGAACACCAATTTGTATACTTCCATCCATGGGAGGTTACAGCCCCCTTTGACCAGTGTGCCCACAGCTTATTGCGGTTAAAGTATGGCTGCGCTTCTTCCCACAGAAAGTCCCCTATTAGTTTATCAATGGCTTGAATCCATTTGTTGGGGAGCTGTAGGGGAAAATGGGATAGGAGATAGAAAATTCTTGGTGTGGTAATCATTTTAATCTCAGCAATCCTACCCACTAGAGTGAGATTCAGAATTTGCCATCTGTCAAATTCCATGTTGGTGGTATGTAGCAGTGATTGGAGAGTTGCTTCCCACAGTGACTCTACCTTGAATGTGATTTTGATACCCAAGTAGGTGATCTTGTGTGGCACTTAGAAGAGCCCCAAGTCAGAGGCAATGCCCTGGTGACATAGATTAAGAGGCATCATTTCCATTTTAGCTTAATTTAGGCATAAGCCCGAGTGCTGTGCTAGTGTGTCTAGTAATGCCAGGAGAGGTGGAAGTGAGGCTTGGGCATCCTTTAGTGGGAAGAGGAGGTCATCAGCATATATTAGTGTCAGGTATCATTTAGTGCCAATCCCCATTCCAGTGATACCAAGGTGTAGTCTTATAGCCACTGCTAGGGGTTCCACTGCAAAGATAAATAATAATGGGGAAAGGGGACAGCCCTGACGGGTCCCTCTTCCCACGGAAAAGGGAGCCGAGATTAGCTGGTTAGTGATTACTCTGGCCACTGGACCCATGTATATGGAGCATACCCCAGGCCATGTATCTTTTCCCCACTCCCAAGTGGAAGAGGACCACTTGGAGGTAGTCCCATTCCAGGGAATCAGAGGCTTCTCGAAGTCCACCACAATAGCGGCTGCTGGGGAGTGAAAATCTTTTGCTTTGTGCATAAGGTTTATTAATGACCTGATGTGGTCTGTGTTTTGTCTCCCTGGGATGAAGCCTACATGGGACGAGTGGATCAATCTGGTCAGAAGGTGGCTCAATCTAGTAGCAAGAATCATGGTGTGGATCTTACTGTCAACATTGATCAGAGAGATTGGTCTGTAACTCCCCAGAGTTGTGGGGTCCTTTCCCTTCTTGTGGATGACTGTGATCACAGCTTCTTGGAGAGTAGACAGTAGGTATCCTAGTGTTTCTGCCTCTGTATATATTTGTGTTAGATGGGGAGGGATCTGTTCGGAGAGAGCTTGGTGAAAGTCCATGGTGAAGCCATCACCCCCCTGGGACTTCCCTTTCTTTAATGTTTTTATGGCTGTCCAGACTTCCCATTCTGTGATAGGGGCATCCATCTCCTGAGCCTCATGGTTGGTCAACTTGGGGAGGTATAAACTGTCCAAAAATGCTTAGATCCCTCTCGGAGGGCAATTATGTGTGGAGATACACAAGCTGGAGTAAAAGGATGACATGATGTTATTTATTCCCTGCAGGGTTGTGTCCACTGGCCCCAAGGGATCCTTCATCCCTGGTATTTTATTTATTTAGTTATTTATTTAGCTTTTGTTGACTGGGTAAGTGCACTAGACAAATCCTGCCTATTTTCAGGCACGACCCGGGGGAGGGGGATACAGATGAATGCCAACTGACCTTGAACCAGATTAAGCTGTTGGTGGTATTTTTAGTGAACGAGGGAAATTTGGCCAGGACACCGGGGAAGTTCACCTACTCTTTTCGATAAGTGCCATGGGATCTTTAACATCCACCTGAACTACCACCAATCCAGGCAGAAGGGACCTTGGTTTAATGTCTCATCCAAAAGATGGCACCTCAGAAGTGCAGCACCCCTCTCATGCTGCACTACAGTGTCAGTTCTGGGATATTAACCCAAGTGCCAGATGTGGGAACTGAATCCACAGCCCTCTGCTCTCCCAGCTTCAGAGGCGAGTGTGCTACCTACTGAGCCACTGACACCGCTGTGCAGTATGTGGCAGTCTACCTGCTGATTCCTTAGCTAGTAGGTTAGATCCTTGCCCACCTTTTCCCCTACCTTCTGGAATTTGTGTTTAAGCCTGAGGATCACTATCTTTCCCTTTCTGGTCAAAACTTGATTAATTTCCAGACAGAGACTTGGCAGAGAACACCAGGAGGAAGGAGTGCTGTGTGACTGGACTTCTCTACTTGGACTAAAGAAGTAGAACTCGTCTACTGGGACCTTCAATTTAGGGAAAAAACACACAAAAAAAGTTAGTGTGTTTGTCTGAATTAGCTGAAGTTAATGGTTATCTGAAGCAGTTATCTAGGTGTAAATCTCAGGTGGCTGAAGGGGATTGTTATCTGTGAAATTTAATTACATGTAGAAATATCTGTTAAGTAGGGGGAGAGGCTTTGCTAGAAGGAAGCTAGATTTAAACACTGCCATTGATAGATTCTGCCAGAGACTTGGCAGAGAACACCAGGAGGAAGGAGTGCTGTGTGACTGGACTTCTCTACTGGGACTGTATTGCTCTCCTTCCATCCCCTCCACCCTCCCACCCAAAGCTAGTTTTACTTTTATAGGCACAGGATTTGACTGACAACAGGAAAGTCCTGTTTGGGAGCAGGAAGTGAGTGATCACAGAGCCACCAAAGACTCATCATCTTAGAAGGGCAAGAGTAGCTCTCCATCCCCCCAGTTGCTAGAGGTCTGCCTCTGAGCAAGTAAGGGGTCTACTCAGAAATATGGGATCTTATTGTCTCAGAACAGGATGATCAGGTGGTTAAAAGGCACAGAGGCAGTTAGTAAGTATGAAGAGAAGAAAAAGAGAAAAGGAAAAAGAAGAAGAGGAAAAAAAAAGGAAAGAGTAAGGATTCCAAACAACAGTGAAGGGGCCAGAAATAAGACATGATGGGAGTGGTGCAGTGCAGTGCAGTGGCTGTGGAGCAGCAGTCTTCTGGGAGACATTCTGGAGGGTGTAGTATTGTCCCATCTGCAGGCACCTCTCTGGGCTGAGAGAGGAGTTGCTCATCTCTAGGCTGAGTTGGCCAGGATTTTTGAGACCTCCTCTTCCATCCAGGGACCACCAGGGCCACTGCTGTTGCCTCAGAGGTTGCCAAGAAAGAGGAGTGGTTGGACCACAGTGGGCTCAGGGAGGGTGAGGGTGGTGGAACAGAGGCACATCCCTCCAGTTGTACCTCTCCACAATTCCTATGCCATTCTGGCAAAGTGTGGTTCCTCTATGGAGGCACCCGCAGTGGAGACCAAGGAGGATGCGGGGAACCTCCACAAGGGAGACCCATAGGAGGGTGGCATGGGACCCCACAGAGGAAGGAAACAACTCCTGGTGGAGGACTCCATTGTTAGGAAGGTAGAACTGGGGGAGGAAGGGGAAAGGGACATAAGGTACCTGCCTGGCGCCATGGCTTGGAGGGACAAGGAGCAAATCCTCAGAATTACTGGAGCAGCTACACAGGGAAGGGAGCTTGATGTCATTGTCCTCCTAGGGACAAATGAACTGGCTAAGAAAGGGATCAGAACAGTGCAGGAAGAGTTTGTGGAGTTGGGGAGGGGCCTTAGACAAGTAGCACACACGGTAACCTTCTCAGAGGTGCTGCCTGTCTGTGGCTTAGGTGAGGCTAGGGTGCTCCACACCCTAGGATTCAATCAGTGGTTGAAAAACTGGTGCAGAACTCAGGGATTTGTCTTCATTGGGGACTGGGGGTCCACCTAGAGTGATGCAGGCCTATACTGACATGATGGGCTACATCTGTCCAGGACGGGAACCATGATCCTAGGTGATAGGTTTAAATGCTTCATTGGCAAGCATTTAAACTAGCCAAGGGGGAGGCACTGGAAAGGAACAGGGAAATCCTAGCTCCTTCCCCCCCAAAAAATCAGGGTAGTAAGTGAGGTAAACACCAAGATAGAGATATCAATAGGGAGGAGGGCAGGGGTAAATGGAGAAAATGACAAAGTGAATAAGGACAGGGATGGGGCAAAAAGGGGTAAGGCCATCAGGAAATGGAGGGTAATGAGTACCAGTGCCTGTAGTCTGGGCTACAAGTTCCCTGAACCAGTGGCCTAGATGGAAGAGGGATGCCTGGATATCGTAGCAGTCACAAAAACATGGTACACAGAGAACCATGACTGGGATGTTAACATACCAGGGCACATAACCTACAGGAGAGACAGGGAGGGGAGAAGAGGGGGAGGAGTAGCTCTCTATATAAAGGAATGGATAAAAGCAACTGAATAGAAGAGTAAACAGGGAAGAGAGGAGGCACTGTGGGTCACCTTAGAGACTGGAAATGGCACCACAATCCACACTGTGGTTATATACAGACCCCCATGTCGGGGGGATGGACAAAGATGTGATAGAAGGCATTCTTAAGATGGCAGAGAAAGGGGAGATACTGTTGATGGGAGACCTGAATAAGCCAGATGTTACCTGGAGCACATTTGCTGCAGCCACATCCAAGAGCATGCCTCAGACAGCTAGTTTTGGGACCCACTCATGAGGGAGCAATCTTAGACCTCATATTCTCAAATGGGGATAGTGAGAGGATCTCAGATCTAGAACTGGATTGCTATCTGGGAACAAGTGACCATCAAACAGTGTGGTTCATGATAAACTCAGCTACAGAATCAAGCCATACAAAATTGAGGGTATTGGACTTCAGGAGGGCTGACTGTGGCAAGATGGAAGAGTGCCATAGAAAAGCACTAGCAAGCAAACTAGAAGAAGGGATGGAACAACAATTGGGAAACATCAAAACTGCCATCACAGAGGCAACAATCCTTGGTGTCAAGCAAATAAACAAATCAAAATGAAAGAAAAAGCCACTATGGTTCTCAAAAGAGGTGGCGGAGAAAGTCAGGGAGAAAAACACAGCATTCAGGAAGTATAAGAAAACACAGAAGGAGCAGGACAGAGAGCTATACCAGTTAACTCACTGTCTCCTAGCCGACACCTGTAGGCATCAATAAAATAGACTGGTATTTCCTGAGGACTCCCACAGAAGTCAGCTACTGATTTTCTGTGTGCCCTGGCAACATCTGGAGAAGTCACTTATATATTTTAATATATAATGTAACAGAATATAATATATATTTGACTGCATAGCACCGTTGGAAAGGTAATTTTGTGCTGAACAACTTTGCCACTGATATTTTGTGTATATCATGTATACTTTAGGAGTTATTCATATTTTTTATGGTTTGGTGTGTATGGCTTAGCTTGTCTGTTTTAGTGAAAACAAAATGTTTTTGCTCTTTCAACCAGCATAGAAAAGAAACAAAATTACATATTATTTTTTGCATACCACCACTGGAAAGGAAATTTTGTGCTGAATAACTTTGCTACTCATACTTTGTGTCTAGCACTTATGGTTCTTTAGCTATTAGGATTTGTTTGTGGCATGCTGACTATAGCTTGATTTTGCTTAGAAAGGGCCAGGATTTACTATTAACAGTATACAGGAGACAAGTGGTGCAACTTCAGAGAACTCCTGTGGAGGCAATGAGTTAAGGCAGAAGGAAGCAGGGAGGGAAGTCAGAATAGCAAAGGCCCAAACTGAGGAAAAGATAGCCAACTTGGTTAAGAAGGGGGATAAAACCTTTTATAGGTACATCAGGGAGCGTAGAAAGACAAAGGGAAGGATAGGAGGCTGAATAGAATGGATGGTGGGTGGGCAAAGAGGGACAGTGAAGAAGCAAGGATACTGAAAGAATATTTCTGCTCAGTATTCACAAAAGAGGGGAAAGAGGTGGAGGTGCCTAATCTAATTAACAGAAGCACTCTTGATAGGAGGGTCAATCCCAGTCCTTTCACAGAAGAAAGGGTTCTGAAAGAACTCCTAAAACTGAAGGTGGACAAAGCAATGGGGCCTGATGGAATTCATCCCAGAATTCTAAAAGAATTAAGGTGAGAACTAGTGAAAACACTGACTACCCTTTTTAACAAATCATGGGAGGATGGTGTGGTACCTGAGGACTGGAGGAAGGCAGATGTGATTCCCTTAACAAAAGTGGGACCAAGACAGAGGCAGGAAACTACAGATCTGTCAGTTTGACCTCTGTGGTAGGGAAAGTGATGGAATCACTTCTGAAGGAAATAATTGTTGAGTACCTAGAGGCCAAAGGGGCATAGGACCCAAGGCAGCATGGGTTTACAACGGGAAGGTCATGTCAGACAAATCTAATTGAATTCTTTGACTGGGTGACCAAAGTAGTACACCAGGGAGGGGCTGTGGACATGGACTACCTACAGTTTAGCAGGGCATTTGACATAATCCCACACAAAAGATTAATAGTCAAATTAACCAGCCTGGGAGTGGGTCCTATGGTGGTAGCCTGGGTAAAACATTGGCTGAACAACAGGACACAGAAGGTAATTGTTAATGGAGTCCACTCTGAAGAAAGGAGGATTACTAGTGGAGTACCGCAGGGTTCAGTACTGGGTCCAGTCCTTTTAAATGTCTTTATAAGTGACATTGCAGAGGAACTGGAAGGAAAAGGATGCCTCTTTGCAGATGACACAAAGATCTGCAACAGGGTTGATACACAAGGGGTGTGGAAAGGATGAGAAGGGACTTGCAAGGTTGGAGGAATGGTCAAAGTATGGCAGCTTGGATTCAATGCAAAGAAGTGCAAAATAATGCACCTGGAAACAAAACCCAGGGGAAGATTACACAATGGGGGGGGGAGGTAGTAACAGCAGCAAAAATGGAAAGGGACCTGGGGGTAATCATATCAGAGGCCCTTAAGGTTAGCAAGCAATGTGAGAAGGCAGTAGGGAGGGCTGGGGGAATACTGGGATGTATAGGGAGAGGCATCACCATCAGAAAACAGGACGTTGTTATCCCTCTGTGCAGACAGTTGGTGAGACCCCATCTGGAGTAATGTGTCCAGTTCTGGAGACCCCATCTCCACAAGGACATAGATAGGATAGAGGCAGTCCAGAGGAGGGCAACTAAAATGGTGCAGGGTCTGCAAGGGAAGCCATACGAGGAGAGACTAAAGGAGCTTAATATGTATACCCTTGGGGGCATGATAGAAACTTTCAAGAACCTCAGTGAATCAACAAAGTCCAAGAGGGTAGCATTTTCAGAAAAAGAGATGTGCAAGAACAAGGGACACAATTTAAAGATAGAGGGTGAGACAGTGCAGGGCAATGTGAGAAGTATTTTTTCATAGAGAGGGTGGTGGATGCATGGAACAGCCTTCCTGAGGAGGTTGTGCGGTCTAAAACTGTGGGAGAATTCAAGAATGCATGGGACAGACATAAGGCAGTTCTTGTGGGGGTTAAGAAGAAATAGGCCATTGGTTAACTAGAATCTGCAGCTTATCCTGTAGGTAGGGAAATGGGCAGATTAGGTGGGCCCAGTGTTCCTTATCTGTCGTCAAAGTCTATGTTTCTATGTTTCTGTGACTTAGGCCAAGGACTTCTCTGCTTGTGTAGGAGTGGGAGTCAGGGGAGGCCATATTTTTATAAGTTGCTTCTGTTTGTATAAGCTTGATCCCTAGCTCTGCCAGGCAACATTCTCTCTCCCTGTGTCTCTTGGAGGTATATCCCATGATTTCCCCTTTGATGGTGGCCTTGTACACCTAATAATAATAATAATAATAATAATAATAATAATAATAATAAATAATAATTTTATTTGTATAGCACCTTTCAATATATCAAGGTGCTGAACAATTTTAAAAACAATTCAAAACACTAAATAAAAACGGAACATGTCCATAAAAATCAACATATCAACAAAATAGGATATTTATAATAAAATCCAAACATTAATAAATAACTTAATTATCTAAGAAAGCCATATTCCACAAATAAGTTTTCAGGTCTCTCTTAAAAAGCTCCCACCCCTCAGGTGTTCCCTGCTGTGTCAGCTATCGGAGTGGAGGTGGACCAGGACATTGCCAGAAACCAGACTTGGCAAAATGTATTTATTTATTGAAAGGTTTACCAAGGAGCACATACTGAGCAGCAAGTGCTTGTTTCCAGATGTGTCCTAGTGAAGGGGGAAATAGATGGGGAGAGTACAGGCAAAATACATAAATACTGTATTAGCAGTTAAAATTCATATTGATGTAGAACCAATGGTAAAATAGTTACACACGTGCAATGCAGGACAATAGCAACAATACAGCAGAAAAACCTAAATAATAACTGCAAATTTGTGCATTGGAATACAGAGTACAATAAAATTATGCAGCTAATTACATGGCTGCAGCAGGGAAGCACCCAGCAGCAACCAAACAGTTTAGGAGCATAGGAAATAATGATAATAATAGAGTGGCAGATGACATGGTGAAGCAAAGGAAGAGGGGAGGCAAGGGGGTTATAAACAGGTGCAGCAGGAGTGGAAAAGGTTTTCAATGAGGGAACTGTGAACCCGAGGTGAGGGGACAAAGTGAATGGAGTGAGGGAGGGAGTCCCAAAGCTTATGAAACCAATAGGAAAAGGCAGCTTGACCTTCTGAGTAGGTCCGAAGGGGGATGGCTAAGGTGAGAGAGTCAGCGTTTCTGAGCTAGTACGAGGTGCCAGTGACAGAGGAAAGGGAGGAGGAGAGGTAGGATGGCAGGGACTATGACCAGAATTTAAACATGAAGTTGGCATAGTGGGTACACTCTCTGTCCTCTAAGGAGGGTAGGGAAAGAGATTGGAAATGGGTGCAGTGATGAGTGTGTGGGGGGGGGACAGTAAATGGCGAAGCGGCAGAAGGAGCGGAACAGTGTGTCCAGTCTGGTTAGGGAGGAGGAGGGGGTGGTACTGTTAACCACATCCCCAAAGTCGAGGATAGGGAGAGTCATTTTCTGTACAATAGCCTGGTGAGGCTGGCAGGGGGAGGAAGCCTTGGTTGCAGTACAGGGAACTTAGTTTAGGGTGCAGTTTCTTATGTATGGCAGCAAAGTGTACAGAGAAATTGAGGTACCGGTCAAGCCAGACCCCAAGGTATCTGAAGGAGAAGCAGTCCTTGAGCAGTGTCCCATCCAGGGTGTGGAAGGAAGGGAGGAAGGGGACCTGAGACAGTCTCTGCCTTGTTCGAAAGGTCATGCAGATTGTTTTCTTGGCATTCAGGAAAAGTTGGTGTGAGCGAAGTCAAAGCTGAACATTATCGAAGACGCATTGAAGTCTGGTTGCCACATTGGTTATGGAGGGGCCAAATGCATACAAGATGGTATCATCAGCATACATATGGATAGAGGTACAGTATGTGGGCAGGCGGCGGGCAGGTCATTCAGAAAGACAGAAAACAGTAGGGGGGACAAGGACAGAGCCTTTGGGCACACCAGTGGTTATGGGTAGTGGGGGGGGGGAAGAGAGTTACTAATCTGGATAGATTCTGACCTGCCTATTAGGTAGAGTGGAACCAGCTGGTGGCCTCATTTGATAGCCCTGCATTGGAAAGATTAGTTAGGAAGAGGGGACGTGACACAGTGTCGAAAGCCTTAGCGAGGTTGACAAAGATGGCAGAGGTGATGTGGCCCTGGTCCATGCCTGTTTGGATGGAGTCAGAAATCTTCAGCAGGGAGGTGATGGTGGAATGGGATCTCCTAAAACCAAAGTTATATGGAGTGAAAAAGGGAGTGGAGTCAAGGAAGGAGGAAAGCTGGGATAGTACTAGACATTCCTGTAGTTTAGCGAGAATGAGGAGGAGAGAAGCAGGGGGTGGTAGTTTCCAGGGGATTAGGGGTCACCTTCTTTAGGGAGGAAGACAATGATAGCATGCTTCCATTCAACAGGAACAGAAATGAGGGAAAAAGAAAGGTTTAGAAGAAAGGCGAGCGGTGAGGTGATAGCAGGGGCGGATAGGTAAAGCATTTTGGCATCCAGCCCAGAGGGGCACGTACCCTTGGAGGGGTTGAGGGTAATAAGAGCACTGAAGACTTCCTCAGGGGTAAGGGGGCTGAAGAAGAAAGTGGATTGAGGGGAAGCAGATTGGGGGGAATAGTGGAGGGCTTGGTCAGAAGAGGCCAAAAGGAGAGTGGACAGCATGAACCATCTTCAGTAAGTAAAGAAGGAGCTGAATTCCATCTCTACAGATTGAGGGTCTGACACTGTGCTATTGCCAATTTTGATGTCAGGTGTGGGGGACTGGGAGGGGGCATGAAATAGGGATTTGACCACCTTCCAGAACTTAGAGGGGTGATTTATGTTTGTTAGGAAGGTGTCCTTGAGGTATCCTGCCTTAGCACATCTGATTGCCCTGGTGCAGGCATTTCTAAGTGTTCTATATTTCAGGAAATCCGTGGGGAGACGGGTAGATTTGTGGGTCTTCCACGCTTGGTCCCTAGCTTGAAGACAAGCCAAGAGATCTGCAGAGACCGAGGGCAGGTGATTACCATGCACACAAATCTGTTTCAGTGGCATTTATTTATCCCAGGAGGAGAGAAGCTTTCACTTGAAAAAAGCGAAAGCAGAGTTGATGGAGGGGGCATGAGTGATACAAGACTAGTCTGTGCTAGACAGATCATTTGTGAGAGAAGCGAAATCCAGGGAGTTATAGGACTCTATCAGCAGGGTTTTGGGAGGGGATTTGGGGGCAGTGGATTTTCCAAACTGTGTAGATCAGGTGGTGGTTGCTTAAGGAGCCGGGGAGTAATCCAGCTTTAATTATATGGAAAGGGTGGGAAATGAGGACACAGTTTATCAGAGCGTGTTTAAGGGATTTGGTATTTAGATGGGGGAGGGTTCATTTAGCAGGTGAGTGAGGTTTAGGGCAGCTATGTCTTGTTGAATTTTGGAATGAGAAGGGGCGAGTCAATTCACATTGAAATCACCCAGGACATGGGGTTTGACATTAGCACCATGTGTTTGTAGGGAGAATAAGAGATTGAAGATTGATGATATAGGTGTGCTGGTGCAGCAGTAGTAGCTGGGGATAAAAATCAGGATGGAGCAAGGAAAGGTGAGTTTCACCAGCAGGGATTCATGAGTTTGAGGGATGGATGTGAATGTGAGGGAAGAGGCAACATACATACCTATACCTCCACCCTCTCCATTTCCAGACCAGTCCTGGCGGATGAGGGAGTAGCCAGGAATGGAGAGACAGTCATTTTAGATGTGTGATTTTATCCAGGTTTCTGTAATGATTAAAACATCTGGGTTGAAACCGACCCAGTGGCGCTGAGGGTAGAGGCACTGGATGCCACACCTCATGCCATGCTGGCGACCCAGGTTCAGACGCAAGCCCGAACTGTCAGGGGTCGGCGGGGGAGTCATAAGGATTGAGCATCTGGAGGACTGCTCTCCTATTACCGGGGAGGGATCCAGAGAGCCATCACTCTGCAGCAGCCCCCGGTAATGACCGGGTTCACTGCTAGAGCTTGCATAGAAGGATGGAGTGCAGCAGACGTCGGCAGGCCCAGACATCATTGCATGCCTGCACTCCCAGGGCTAGAAAAAGACCAGAAAATTGAGCAGCACAGACCGCAGCAGCTTGATGGCCGCACTCCACCGGCTGAAGATGCCTGATGTTTGTGCCGGTATTGGTTCCTCGTCTGGCACTGGGGCAATAGGGGGTGCCCCTCTCGAAGACAGAGCTGCATATACCAGCTGGGCATGCAACATTGGGATCAGAGGTGGAGCTGGAGCGGTGGCTGGATTAAGGCAGGTCAGTGGCTGCAAGGGGTAAAATATGATATGATAAAAAAAATAAAACATCTGGGTTGAGAGAGAGGGCTATAGGTTGGAGCATCGAGATTTTATTGAGGAGGATCCTGATGTTTAAGTGATAGAATATAGAAAATAGAAGAGTCCATGAGATTCTGGGTCAAAGGGAGGAAGGTCATCCAAAAATCTATTCTGCTGTAGAAAGCATGGGCTTCCAAGTGATATGTGTAGTCCCATGCCCGGGGGTGGAAGAGGCAACAAACAACCAGTTGCCTCTGCACTTTGACCATTAGGTCTTCGTCAGGGGGCCTAAAGGTCAAAGCACAGGGGAAACTGGTTGGAGTTGCCGCCACATTTGTATGCTGATCTATATTTTTTTTGCTTCGTGCAAAATAAACTCAGAATTTGCAATGGAATGTCTTGCATGAGAGTCACTTTGGCTGAGGAGTGCATTCCAATTCTTGTTTAGGGTAGTTACTACCCTGATCTTTCTACTACCCTAGTACCCTCCCTGACTATAACAAAATGTGAAACATGTTGTTTGGACTGCCCTAAACAGAAAACTACTCAAAAGGATTTGTCTTGATTCTGATAATATAGGCACAGCTGGTCTTAACGAACCTGCTGCTGTTTCCAAAAATTATACCCATGGCGGGCATGGCTGAGGCAGATACAAGAGGTGCAGCTGCTGTCAGTGAGCCTCCTGCTGTTTCAAAAAATGATTCCCATGTCAGGAATTGCTGAGGTAGGTACAAGAGGCACAGTTGCTCTGATTGAGCCTGCTGCTGTCTCCAAAAAATATACTCATGACGGGCATTGCTGAGCCAGGTGTAAGAGGTGTAGCTACTCTGATTGAGCCTGCAGCTCTTTCCAAAAGTTATACCCATGGTAGGCATTGATGAGGCAGATGCGAGAGGTACAGCTGCTCTGAATGAGCCTTCTGCTGTTTCTAAAAATGTATACCCATGGTGGGCATTGATGAGATAGGCATGAGAGGCAATGTTAAGTTACCAAATTTTAGCAGTTCGCCACTCCATACAGGATTTTCTATTTGTTTCATACACAATCTAGTTATCATAGTCAGTATAACTGTTCGTACACTGTTCATGTTCAGGGTCAGAAGTGCATAATTCAGTATTTGGGGTAGTTGGAAAATTGTAAGCATTAATTTTGAGAAATATAAGTCATTCCACATTTATAGAACTTAGCAGTGTTCTGTGGTCAGTGACTATTCCTCCAGTTGCACTAAATATGGGTTCTGAGTATACGCTTGAAGTTGGACAACTGAGGCACATTATTGCAAGATTTGCTAAATCTGGCCATATTGTTCCTTTTGTTTCCAATAGATTAATGGATCTTCTTCCATAACAATCACAGTATGGTCTGCAAAATACTTCTTGATCATTGTGCTGTGTAAGACAGTTAACAGTCTGGCAGATGAACCAGCTGCACTGCCTACAGGATAATAGTTTGCTTTGTTGCAAGCACCTCAGAAGTGATTCATCCTTCTGACCCTGAAACTTTATGACTCTGAGCATGGGATGTCTAATAAGTAGCTGTAGATGTCCTTTCCTTGCTGATGACACTGGTGATTGTGAAGAATTTATGGATGTGTTATTGTCTGCACCAGAGGTGCACTCTAATGAGTTGGCACAGCTTGACTGCTGTAAATCACCTAATGGTGTTGATGAGGCAATGTCATATTTGGTTAACAGAAGATCTCTCCAGTAGTCTATGTCGTCCCCTGCAGAAAGGATGGCTTCAATGTCCCCCTTAAAGTGGGGATCTAGCAACATAACCAACACATAGGTGTCATTCTTAAACATGACCTTTATTCTCTGATCATTCAACAGTCCGAGACTCAAGTCATCTGCCAGCATAAAGGAGGGGTGTCTTCTTTTGACTGAAAGGTTTTCTTTGTGTCATTAACAACAAGCATTTGTCAATGCCAATTGTTGCTTGCTTCTATGTGCTGTTTAGGAATTTGGAAGTCATTGGAGGGCAAATATTGAAAATTCGCGAACTTACGAGTGTGCGTAGGAACTGCAATGCACGCTCGTAAAACAGTCATTTTTAGGAATTTTTTCACCAAATTTTCAACATGGCCATTTTAAGACCTCTGCTCATGAACAGTGTCACTGTGATTTTCTTAATGTGTCCCATATATTGATTTAGCACACCAACTGTGCCATTGTCTTCTATGGCGGAAACACATTTTGGGTGAGATGTGAAAAATGACAGCTATACTGCTCATAAGAAGGTGTGTAAAATGGCAATGTTGAAAATCTGGAGTGAAAATATTGAAAATTCGCGAACTTACGAGCGTGCGTAGGAACTGCGCAATGCATGCTCATAAAACAGTAATTTTTAGGAATTTTTCCACCAAATTTTCAAAATAGGCTTTTTGAGAGCCCACCTTATGAACACTGGCAGTGTCATTTCATTAATCATTCCAGAAAGGTGATTTTGCGCAATGGTTGCGAAATCACCCTTCGGGCCCGAGTAACGCAATGACAGTGCAAGAATTCATGAGGAGGGGTCCCAAAAACCCCATGTTGAAAATTTGGTGCAAAAATTCCCAAAAATGCCTGAGATATGCGACAAAGTTGAAAACCCTATCTATCCCATTATACAGCTTACCAGCATTTCCTCAGTTCACGTCGGCTTTGAAGAGTGCAGACGTGTTCCTGGTCCACCAAGATCATCGCACCAGACTCTGGAGGTAAGTATGGGATGAGAGGGGTGTGGGAGGTGGGGTGCGCAGTGGGTGGGTGCGGGTTGTGGGGGCAGGGAGACTGCATGGGACCGTTTTTCTTTACAGGTTTTTCTTTAAAATGGTGATACAGAACATTTGCCACGCTGGGGTGGGCTCCCAACATGGCAGAAGGATGGCCCGGGTGGGGCGTGGAGCCGGCGGGGCTGGGCACCTGTCGGCCATGGCATCTGCTGCCACGCTGGAGTGGGCTCCCAGCGTGGCACCCTGTACTAGGGGCAGTGGAACCAATGGGGGATTGGGCACCCCATCAGTGACAGCATTGGGGAGACAGTGGAACCGACGGGGATTGGGCACCCCGGCGGCCATAACATGATTTTGCCATGCTGGGGTGGGCTCCAGCATGGCACCTGATCTTTGAGGCGTGGAGCTGACGGGGGATTGGGCACCCTGTCAGCCATACAGTGAGGGGGAAGGTGCATGAGCATGCAGTGTGCGTGTGTGCGCGTGTGTGTGTGTGTGTGGGGGGGAGCTCTGCTCACTCAAGCGGAGCTCTCCCTTTCAACTGTATGCCACTGCATTTTCAGCTTGCCATAGACAGCTGCAGCAGTGATTGGGGAACTGGGGCCGCGCCTGCAAACACACTGACTGCATTGGAAGACGGGCTGACACACCTCCGAAAACTCGGATGATGGCACTATGTTTTTTGCACATGCATGCAAGCAACATACAAATGTGACAAAATCTTATTTGAGGAAAAATTTGACTCAGAGTTGCACTGTCCACACTGTTATCATGTGTGACAGCCTCATATGACTCAAATAAGGTGACCAAAGATTCAAGTAGACTCCAACTGCTGAAACTGAGCATGATGTCTACGTTACCTATTTCATTCTGCATGGTGTAGTCATATGCAGCTTTTTTCTGTTCAAGGAGACTTTTCAACCTGTAAAATGTTGAATTCCAGCTGGTTGGAACTTCCTGCTTTAATGTATGCAGTGGTAAGTTGTTTGACCTCTGCAGCCGCATCAGGACTTTTTGTGCTTTCACAAAGTAGCTGAAATACTGACATATTTTCCTAGCAACACCTAGCAGGTTTTCAGCATTTCCATTTCCATTTAAGAAATTATGGATGAGAAGATTTAAACAATGCGCAAAACAAGGTATGAGTTGGTAGTGGCCATCTCTAACAGCTTTGACTATGCTGTCACCATTATCTAACACTATGAGCCCTGGAGATAAAGAATACAGAGTAAGCCTTTTCTGGAATTGTTTTTAAAGCTCCTGTTTTTGCCTATGTCTTTTTTCCTCCACCTTCCTCCTCTGTTCTCCTAACCCAGTCCCCAGTACCACTTCCATGGCTGAGGCCGGCCTGCACCCCCCCCCCCCCGGATGAGATCATTTATCAGTCCCACACCCTCCCTGTCCCTTTGATCCTAGTAGTGTAGGTTCACTAAATACATTTTTTAAAATATCTTTTTCAATCAAACAAGCCATTTTCCCATTGATTCTACAGCCATGATTTGTGCTGTAGTTAGAGTGAGCTCCCACACAGGCTGCTTCTACATACCACAACACACACAAACAGACTGCTGCTGACTGTATTCCACACAGCATACAGAGCACAGACACCACTGACCAATCAGGTGTCAGCCTTGTGTCATGTGCTTTATTTTCTGTTTTAAGTGCATGAAGGACCACACAGGCTGCCTTTTAATGCCTGTTTCCAGCCACCAATTGCCCATCTCACACCATGTGGCCTGAGAATTACACTGACATGTCCGGCAGGGTAATACATTATCCAAACTACCCTGCCTGGGCAAATCTCAGAGAAACCTGCACTGCCTGACCCAGCTGCCCAGCGGACAGCCCATCCCTACTTGTAACGTTCTGAGTACTGCATCTCAGTTGCCACAAAGAATTGAAAAAATATTAAGATGCATAAAAACATATTTTTGTAAACAGAAATAAAGACGTGATTATACCCCTTTATAGAAACTACATGAGACCATAGCTATATTGTGGTTCCCAGTTCTGGGTGCCCCATTATCTAAAGACAAAACAACCTCGAAAAGAGTCAAGAGAAGTTCCAAGATAGTCTGGGGGCTGATTGCATAGGGCAGATACCCATCATAATATGTTATCAACAAACCCAAAACATTATAAGGTTTCAGACATTACACTCACTTCACACAAAGGCTTTTTCGGCATCCAGAACAAGGACCACTCCGCAATCTTTGGCAGGTCTCCTTGCTCATCAGTTTTTTACTTCACTTTCAGGGCCTGTCCTATGGACTCTCTGTATTTTCAACGTTACAGCTCTGGGCCTCTTGTTTAAGTTTTTGCCAACCCTGCTGAATATTTCATCCTGGTTCCTTACCTTCTAAACATCCATGGAGGTTGACTAAGCAGACATTGGACAGTGGGCCAAACTCTACTGGTCCATAGCGTTGTTTCAGAGTTCAGCTATGGCAGTGGTAAGCTAAGTTCTTTGTCTGGCCTGGTCAGTTATGATGTCCTCGAGCTCACGGATTCTATACCATGCCTCATTCATCCTGCTACTGTGAGCTGCCAATGATCCATCCAGTCCTGTTGCCAGTCTGTAAGTGGGTGATCTGTACTATTAGTTTAGCAAAACCTGCCTTTACCTCTTGTTGAAGGGTTTGAGGTGAGAGCTGGTAGGGACACCACAGCTTTCTCTGTAGTTCTTTTGCTTGGTGCCACCTCAGCAGCCATCTCGTGGGATCAAGTGTGGTCTTCTGTTAATGAAGACGACAGTAGAGAAACCCCTTCAAAGTCAGTTTCTTCAGTTGATTGCTGTCAGTTTGTGCTGCCATTAGTCATAGAGGCTCAAATATCTAAAAAAAGAACCAGGTGTTTCATAAGTGTATGCCAGTCATACAGCGAAACCTGCACCACGAATGACAGTACAGTGACAGCATCAACAGGTCACTGTACTGTCACTGCAGGACCCAGCACTGCTTTCTGGGGGTCTTGCACCCCCCCCCAAATCAACTCTGACTCAGAGTTGATTAGTTTAGTTAGGGGGTGCGGGGGCAGAGTCCCCCACATGAGGGATTCAGGGGCCTTTTCGGTAGTGAACAGTTTTATGCCGACCACAACTGTGGTCAACATAAAGCTGTCACTGTAATGTTGGTCGACAACAAAGTTGTTGAACAGGCGTTGCAGAGTCTTTCATATGTATTAGGTAGATTTTAGCTGTTTTATTTGGTGCATGTGGGGAGCTGAGCTAATGATCATCTGCAATGCTGGTTAGCCAGGCCACCCCAAAAAATATGTTTTGAGTGTTTGGTTAAGGTAATCCCTACATATTTTGTATGTTTACCTATGCAACATGGACAATCTGTTCTATTCTGAGGATTAAGTGGCCCCAGTAACAGCATTAAAGATTTTCTACAGTTTGCTTTATACAGTGATGCAGCACTAAAAAGGACAGTAATCTCTTTAAGAAAAAAAGTTTTCAGGTACGTCAAGTAAGGTACCAACAGCATATAAATACGTCATCTAGTTTGTTTTACCAATTTGTATCCCTTTTCTTTCATTACTTTTTTCTACTTAGCATTTGCCAGCAGCTCAATGGCAAAGACAAATATAAGGATAAGAGAGGACAATGTTGATGTGTGTCTCTCTTTTTGAGTTCTATAGTGGGTGATAATACATTATTTGTTGTAATTTTAGTGCAATGATTTTTATATAATAGTTTAATTAGATCTATAATATTGGACAAAATCCAGTTGTATAAAAGATGGCTTTGAGGAAATTTCATTCCACATGGTCAAATTCTTTTTCAGTGGCCAAACTGGTAGCTCAGAATTAGCACTAACGCTCACTACATCAGTGGCCCATGTTGGGAAACAGGCTCAAGTCACTTGGAGACTGGGGAGGGAGGACTGAGCATCTTAGGAACAGCTCTGCTGAATCCTGCCGCTTCTCTGCTACCTGGGTGAGGCCAGGAGGGAGTGCAGCAATGCACTTGTAAAGATTAGGAACAGCTGCTGGAAACTTACTGTATGAGCATTCCCATAATAATACACATGCATCAATATTGTTTTTTACAAGCACCCTGGGGAGTAAACAGTGTTGGCAATGCCCCAATTCACCAAGTAGGTGCACCACCTCCCAGCAGGCCCATGCAGTAATGATGAGATAGACCACAAACAACAGTGATTGTTCTGGGTAAGTGGTGGTTAACCAGTGAGCTCATGGAAAGGTCAGTGGTGGGGCTGGAGGGGTGCAGTTGGGAAAAAGGCAAGCTGGGTGCTGAAGAACAGGAAAACCAGGATAGAAAAAACATGCTTTTTCAGCATCAAATAGGAACAAAGTGGAGACTTCCATTATCAGTTATGTTATTTGTTCTCCTTAAACAGTACTGTATTTGATGTTAACCTGATACTCATAGTGAAGCCATCATGGTCTTGTGATGCAAGAAATGGATTTACAGTTTCTAGGTGAGTAGCAATTATTTTAGATGCAATTTTCATATCTGAGTTGTACATTGATATTAAAGGAATAATGCATGACAGGGTGTGTGTCGTGCTGGGACAACGTCACGCCTGGGGTGATTAGGCACGAGGCCGCAGGCCGAGTGTGATTAATCACCCCAGAAGTGACATTATCCCAGCATGACACACACCCTGGAGTGCATTATTCCTATTATACAACGGCTTAATTGTAAAACAAAGAAACAAAAGATAAAAAATATATTAAAAGTAGATTTTTTGTCATTTTGTAATGGGTAGGATTACATTATGCAAAATAGTGCAGTCTCTTGTTTAGTCAGTAGGTGGAGTTGTCCTGTTTTGTTGTGGCTTTGTGCTCCTGTTAGCAATCTTTGCTACTGCTGTCTTTTTATGAATAAGGGTTCCATATTAGCATAGCTCATTGGGGGGTTACCTTTTTTTTTGGTATAATTCCTGCAGTCGCTATGCATTGTAGAAGGCAGCCCCCCCCACACACACACACTCAGTTATTGCGTGCACTCGCTCTGCGCTTCAGAGGATTGCTGTATTAAGGTAGGGACAGGCTGTAATATTGTTTTGGGTATTTTTGGGTGGTGAAGTTCTTGTTTTAAGGAGAACAAGAGGAAAGTGTTTTGTTGAAGCGAGCAAGTGGGAGCCGCGCACTGACTGTTTGAAAGTGCGGTTTTCATTCTCTCACTTAGCGCTCGTTCTGTATATGGGTCCCGATGTCCTGTTTTTAAAAACTGAAAAACAGGAGATTTTGATGCTTGTGTTTATTGTGTTATTTGTGATGGCTGTGGGTGTTTCTTTGTGCCGTTTGTTGTGGGGTGATGGTAGGTGTTATGGCGGGTTTCCGGTTTTGCGATGGCAACGGTAGCTGGCAAAGCGGAGACCAGGGAAGCTGTTCGTAGTCAGCGGAGCGATGTTTTTTTTAAACTGACATGCGGTCATCAATGTGCTGGCACTAGAGCCGTGACGTTATGCCAGGATAACATCACGGCTCTAGTGCCAGACTGACCAATGGGGATGCAACATTTGTTCTTGCCATTGTATAATGGACATTATACAATGGCAAGGAAAGTTCCTGTATTCTGATTGGTCAGTGGGTGCGTGAGACAGTGATGTTATTACGCAATAACATCACTGTATTGATTTATTGGATCATTTCATAGACCGCTGTTGTCTCTTCAGAAACACAAAAAATCTACTAAAATATTTTTAATTTTTTTTTTATTTTGTATAACATCGAGCCATTGTATAATTGCAATAAGGCACTCCAAGGTGTGTGTTATCATGTAATAACGTCACTCCTGGGGTGGTGGAAGCACTTGCCTACACCTCGTGCTTCAACCCACCCCAGGAGTGACATTATTACATGATACACACACCTTGGAGTGCCTTGTTGCTTAAATACAAAACACAATTTAAAGGATCATTATCTTTCTTTAGGAATAGATGGATGATGGAATCATAAAACAGAACTTAAAAGTGCACCCACAGTATAAAAGGTAATTAAATAAAGAGTGACTATATGAGAGTATTTAATTCTTGAAACATTTATACAGTAGAAGTCCATTGTTAGGTAATTTGGTCCAAGGCCTTACCACTGTCAGAAAGCACCCAGAGCACTTAGTTAAGGTCCCTCATAAAGCTCTTATTGAACCAAGTGCCAAGGTAAGTGGGTCACAGTATGAGTGTCTTTATTTGGAAAATCAGATTTAGTAGTTGCCGTGTTGGTCCTTGCAAGAATAGATCCAGAAGCAAATGATTTGATACCTTTTAATGGACCAACATAGATGTAACAACAAGAACAAAGTGCTCTAGCTTTCGGACCAACTAGTCTTTCTTCAGAAGCTCATGGCAGTTGTTTAGAAAATACAATACTTATAACAGCTAGATAATGCAGAGAAAAACAAAAAAAATCCCCATTGGTTTAAAATACTCATTTAAAAAAAAACAGAAGATGATGTCAGAGAAGTTTAACAGTACCATACTGCCTTCAGCCAGAAGCAACCTGGTTAAGTTGAATTCCTTTGGGAACAATTGCAGTGACTGAAGGAATATAGGTTACTAGGAGAGAGAGAGAGAGAGAGAGAGAGAGAGAGTGTGTGTGTGAGTGTGTGTGTGTGTGTGTGTGTGTGTGTGTGTCTGTGGGAGAGAGAGAGAGAGAAAGAGAGAGAGAAAAAAAGGGGAGAGAGAGCGAGAGAGAGAGAGACAACATCTTCTTAAAGCTATGTATCTCCCCCACCCACATTATGGTGATGTGCGGTGGGTTCGGGTGTATTGTTTGTATGAAGAAGAGGAGAGAAATTAAATTTTTATCTCTTTTTCAGATTCCTTAGACACTTGTGGTACATCAAGTTGTTACATTCTCAGTGTATATTGACATCAGTACATAACAGGCTACATGGTCTTAATTCCTTGAGGTTCCTCGACTAGAGTTTTTTGTTTGACACTAATATTATCAATTTATATTTAAATTATCATTTATATAGTCCTGAGGTTTTTGAAATTTCTTGGGCCTTATATCTAGCTGGAGAGTACAGCTGGGTGACAGATCCAGCTAGGTTTTACACATCACACAGTGTGCACTGATGTCTTTAAGACAACTTTACTGGTAAATTCTTGTCTATAATGCAGGCATTGAAACTTTGTGGAGCCTTAAAACAATCTTAGTTTGTCTTTAATCTGGGTGGGGGTTGCCTTTCAGTAATCACATCCTTATACTAACTGTGACACTCATAGCTTGATTTAGGAGTTATCTGCTTCAGCAGTGTTATCTTATGTCAATTAAATTTATATGCAGTAGGATTCTTTGTATGTGTGTTTCACCAAGCATGTTTAACCCAAGGTTGCTTCTGGCTGAAGGCAGTATGGTACTGTTAATCTTCTCTGACATCATCTTCTGTTTTTTTTTTGTTTTTTTTAAATGAGTATTTTAAACCAATGGGGATTTTTTCTGTTTTTCTCTGCATTATCTAGCTGTTATAAGTATTGTATTTTCTAAACAACTGCCATGAGCTTCTGAAGAAGGACTGGTTGGTCCGAAAGCTAGAGCACTTTGTTCTTGTTGTTACATCTATGTTGGTCCATTAAAAGGTATCAAATCATTTGCGTCTGGATGTGTCTTTATTTGGGTAATTCTAACACTAACTAACATTTGTATTCTGCATTTCAAACATTGTTTGAACATTTTCTTCAAGTAACTGTGGTGAGGCATGTCTTACACCCACCTTCATTTGAACATTCTAAGTGCTTTTTGTTTGTGATAACTGCTGTTTAAAAGCTGGACACCTTGGGGTCAATTCTCAGAAGCCTGAATTTGATGAAAGGTGCCTGCATCACACAGCAGTGGGGCAAGGGGCACCCTGGTCAAAACTTTTAGATTCTGTGATTCTCAAAGGCACCCTGCACCAAACCAGGACCTAGTGTGCCAGACTGGCCCTTTGCCAGGTCTGTGCCAAGATACTGGATGCACCAGGGTGCTAGGGGGGCTTGTGGCATATGCAAGCTGCCATATCCTCAACATCGGGATTCTGCAAAGTCTCCCAGGATGCACACTCCCAAGTACTATTAGACCAGCCAGGGCAGGTCTATGGATCCTTGTGCCTTCCCTGGAGCCCTCCCTCGATTGGAGGGAACATGAGCCGCCACCCCCACAACAGCATGGTATGTGCACTGGCATTATATTTGCATAGTGCACCAACCCGGCTAACACAAATGAACAAAATAAGTTATGCTGGAGACCTTTGCAGTGACCACAGTGCCCCCCACGGTGCCCAGCATGAGGGTGCCCCAACATGCTGTACTGGCAGTGGCTCTTTTATGGCCCAATTGGGGTGCTGGTGCCACCCCTCCCTTCAGCCATCTGTGTCCTACTAGCCCTACCCAAGCACTGTCTCATCCCTTATGACCACTGTGGCCTCACAGTGTGTCTCCGTTCATGGGCACATATGCTGCCTGACTGCCCTGTAGCTTGCAGAAAACTTCTCAGGTGCACTGTCTGTGTGCCACATGGCCACATTTGCCACAAGCTGTGAGATGCTGGTGCGAGGATCCTACCCAATAGCAAATCAGGCTCAGGGTCCCTGGTACACTGGCAATGGGTGCAAGCTGTTGATGAAGCAACTTGTGCCACCTTTTGAGAATCAAGCCCAGTATCTCAGACCTCAACCCCAGCACTGTTTATGTGACCATTTTTGGTTTTTGCTTTTCCACTGGTAATGTCAATGATGACTTCATACTGTATATCTCGGGCCAGATTCTCAAAGCTCTTCAAAATTCAGCAGCTGCGGGAAACACTCGCTGCAAGTGGGTTGTCAATTTCACCCACAACTAGAGGTGTGTGAAGTCAGAAAATTTCGTTCTGCATAATATTACACTGAGTTTTGACTTTCCACAAAATTTTACGCTCTGCAAAATCCCTGTTTCACCTTTTTCCAGTGATTTCACAAAAAATGCGCAATTGCTGACTTCGCTTCTATTGTGCCACTATCTTTTTTATTACTATTACGCAAAATTTTCCCTTGATGTGAAATTCACACTGCAGTATGGGATAGGATGTCATCTGATGCTCTAGGGGGGGTCACATGTTGCTGAAGAGCCTATAGGAAGCTGAGTATGTCGTGTCTGAGTGCAGTGTTGTTGAGAGTCTCTCAAAAAGCACATTGTGTAGTGCGACTGATCATAAAACCTGCTAAAACATTGAAAAAAACTCCATTTTGTATAACATTTCCATCAAACTTTGTTTGTGAGTGCATTGTGGATATTCAGTATTGCTTTTTTTTATTCACTTAGGCCCCTATGCACAAAGTGACTGAATAGCTAAGCGCTGCATATCTGCAGTGAGTAGCCACACCGCACCCATGGCACCCCTCATGTCAGATTCACAAATGGGGCATGCAGCTGCCCCTAGGCACCTGATCCACTGGCCACGTGGACAACAATGCACTGGAGATGGGAAGGGGGCATGTCCACACTACGTGCCATGCAGTAAGGCATGCAGTGTGAGACGCAGGGGGGTGCAGTGGTGGAGAGGATATGCCAGGGGAGACCCTACTGTAATGGCCATACGCAGCCATACCCACACACCCACAGAGTTCCCACCAGCATGGCAACTGTACCAGAGCACCTGCACTCCAATGCATGGAGCCCTCCCCCAGCTGTGCTGCACAGAGACACCCTCATGCACTTGTATGCCCCATCCCCTTGCAGTCAGCAGGAGAGGTGTCCGTTGGGCATTGCCACTGGCTGACCCATGGCAGCAGCACCACCTGTCAGCCCCTGGGGTGGTGTGGTCCATGTGGCGGGGGAGTGTATTGGTTGTTTGTGGTCAGCAGTGCTCCTTTCCTGGGGCTGGTGCCTCACTGTGTGCAGTGGGTTGCACACTGCTAGGGTTGGGGCACCACTATGTATGTGGGCAGGAGGTGGGCATCAGGGTCTGGGGTGGGTTCTGCCCTGTTCTGGGGTTGGGGAGCAGCAGTGCTGTCATCAGTGGGGGATGTTTCTGGAGCAGGCATGGGGGGCTGTACCACCACCGCCAGCCACCCACATGGTCCGTGGGCTCATCCATGGCTACATGCTGTGCTCAATGCATGATGCCAGTACCTTGCCCTCCTTTGCAGGGGATACACTCTAGGTCCCAGGCAGGTCTTTAAATTGACTGCCCACCTGGGACCACGACTCCACCCCTGTCAGTCCTGCACATACCTGTGCACCAGGGGGCAAGGCTGCTGACAAGTGGCCGATGGTATTGCATGCCACCGGTGTGCACCTGTCCACAGATGCAGAGCTGCGTGGGCAGGGTACACACCTCTGATGTGTAATTCCTGCCCAATCGTGCATAGGCACCTTAGCGATTAGATAGTATAAAGTACGTTTTTCAGTTTCTGCATTTTGGTGAAGGTTTCTGTGGATTGTGGGGAGGAGCAGCAGCATTGTAGGAGGCTAAGTTCAATCAATATCTATAGTTTTGTTATTTTTTTCTTAGTTAAGCAGTGTTTTATGTGTTATATGCTGTTTCTTTTTCTTTTCTTGTCATATTTCCCTCTGCTAAACTAAACCCTGTGCATTTTGTCTGTGAAATACTGATTTGGTGTTCATTTTCCCTTGTCAGATTTCCCTGGTCTAATCAAAAACCAGACCTGTGTTTTGGGCGTATAAAATACAGATTCAGTGTTCAGTTTCACTTGCCAGATTTTCCTGTGTTAGAAAACCAGACCTGCATTTTAGGCATATAAAATACAGATTCAGGCCCAGATATTCAGACTGCGCCGGGCAGTGGCACAAGCCTGGGTACAGCGCAACTGGGATGCGCCAGGGCTAGGACCAGGTGATATTCAGTAGTGATGTGCCATGGCACAGCACCGTTGAATATGGCACAGACTACGCATGGTGCAGTGGTACTGCACTGGCTCAAGCCACAGATAGGGAGCACAGAGATGTGCCATCACAAGGGCAGTTGCGCTGGGTGAATTATATGAACATACGAACATACACCCACAATATTCAGCCAAGGGCATGCAAATCATATTAGGAATCATACTAGGGATCATAGATGTACAGAAGGCAAAAGCCCATATGAGTACATCTCCAGAAGTCTGGAAGTGTTATACCCCAGTTAAAAGATGTTTATCCAGGATTATTTTAAAAATGTAGGGGTTATTGGTATCTAAATGTGCCTTGGATATCGCATTCCATGTGGGAATAATCCTCTGAGTGAAAAAATAACATCTGATGTCATTCCTTGGGTATGTTAGAGCTAACTGGTAATTATGGCTTCTTAGGTTACAGTCCTTAATTTTAAAGGACAAGCCAAGAAGTGCCATCAGTTCAGGATCTTTTGAAATGTTATGCATAAGTAAGAGATCTCCCCTTTTTCTTCTCTGCTCCAATGAATACAGGCCCAGATCCAGCAGTCTTGATTCATATGTTTTGTTCTGCATCCCATCGATCAATTTAGTAACTCAACGCTGAACCCCCTTCAAAATATTAACATCCCTCCTAAGGTAGGGGCTCCAGAGAGGAGAACAGTAATCCAAGTGGAGGCATACATGTGCTGTATATAATGGAAGAATACTATTCCGACTGATGAACACTCTTTTAATACATCCTATGTGCCTATTTGCTTGAGTTCTAATATGGTTACAATGGGTACCAAAAGTAAGATTTGATTTAATAATAATTCCTAGGTCTTTTTCCTCGGTTATAGATTGCAGGAAACTACCATTAAATTTTAATTGAGTATTTGGGTTGGAATCCCCCAAATGCATAATTACACATTTGTCAACATTAAAGCACATATCATTTTGTTCAGCCCATTTTTCCAAACTTATTAAATCATCTGCAAGGTCTAATACATTCTTTTCTGATCCAGCCTTGGCTGCAACTTTTGTATCATCAGCAAATTTGAAGGCTATATTATTCAAGTTTGCTGTCATGTCAGACACGAAGATGGAAAACAGCACGGGTCCCAGCATGGACCCCTGGGGCACCCCACTAGTGACGCTGCTTAGGCTGGAGGATGAATAGTCCCTTATGCATACTATTTGTGTTCGGTTGCTTAACCATTCTCTGATCCAGTTTATCAACCTGTAATTTATCCCAAGCGACTGCATTTTATTAATCAGAGTTCTATGTGGTACTTTATCAAAAGCCTTACAAAGATCCAAATATATCACGTCTGCTGGTATTTTATCATAAAGGAATTTACTCACAGTCTCATAGAAGACTAGGTTATTGGTAAGGCATGACCTTTTGCTTTTGAATCCATGTTGATCGTAATCTATTAAATTTTTCTTAGCTAGGTCTTCCTCAATTCTGTTTTTTAAGATGGCTTCAAATAATTTACCCAGAATACTAGTCAAGCTAATGTGTCTATAATTAGATATTTTACTTTTATTTCCCTTTTTGAAAATTGGTGTCACTTGTGTAGCTCTCCAATCCTTTGGTACTATTCCTGTTGTTAGTGATAGGTTGAATATTTTATATAATGGCTCAATTAACCAGGATTTTATTTCTTTTAGTAGGAGAAGATGAAGTCTGTCAGGCCCCGGTTATTTATTGGTTTTAGGTGTCTCCAATTTAGTCAAAATTTCTTGCCTGCTGATTTCCATACTACCGTCATCTAATGCATTATGTGCATCATCACCTTCTTGTCTCTTATCCAGAGCATCCTTAAAGATGGAGCAGAAATAGGTATTAAATTCTTCTGCCATTTTCTAGGGGGAGTCCACTATATAATTTCCTACTGTAAGTGGACCAATGTTTCTAGTGGTCTGTTTTTTTATTGTTGATGTAAGAGTAGAAACTCTTACCTCCGTCATTTGTATGTGCTAATTTAAACTCTAGTTTACTTTTTTCCATTTTAATGGCATGTTTACACTTTTTTAATGTTTCCTGGTATTTTCTCTTATTGAAATCATTATTACATTGGGCTGAAGCACAGTATGCTCTTCTTTTCTTTTTTAGCAAGGATAATATATATGGGCTTACCCAGATTGGTATTTTTCTCCTATTGTTGTAGGTGATTCTATTTGGCACATATTTATTTTCTAGTTCAATAATTTTATTTTTTATTGTGAGCCACATTTCCTCAGGGGATGTAGACCCATTGTCCCATTGCCATGTGGCTAACTCCTTTTTAAGTTGTGAAAAGTTTGCCTTATTATAGTTTTTAAAAATTGTTCTGCCCCGATTTTGTTCAATAGTAAGGTTTGTATTGAATGTTATCACACAATGCTCACTGTTTTGTAAAGAGTCATGTATTTTAATGTTCTTAACTTGGTTTGGAATATCAGTAATTAGTCTGTCAATGATATTGTCCTTTTGTGTGTGGTTATGTATGAGTTGGGTTAAACCATTGGATGCACATAATTCCAAGAATGATTTTATCATATTACTACTGGTTGTTCCCTCGAGCCAGTCTGTTCTTGGGAGATTGAAATCACCCATCAATATAATGTCTCTTTTATCAGTTTTCTTATTTGTGGCATCTAATATTGCCTGATGTTCTTGTAAATTAACCTCAGGTGGTCTGTAGCAAAAACCAACCAATTGTTTTGTTTGTTTCTCTCTCATAATTTCTACCCATAACATTTTGCTTGTTATTTCGTCCATTGACTAGTTTATATATTTATAGTTTATACCATTTTTTATATAAAATGCTACCCCTCCTCCCCTTTTTATTGTTCTGTTTTTTGAATAATATTGTAGCCTGGAATTTTAATCCAGCTAGAATTATTCCCCCACCAGGTTTCTGTAATTGCCGCTATATCAATGTCCTCATTTTTTAGTTTAATACCTAATTCATCTATCTTAGTCAAGTGTAAACTTCTAGCATTTGTGTACAGAAAGGACAGGCCATATTTATTTGAGTATCATTTTTTCATTTTAGATTTGTTATCATTAGTTGTTTCTATACTATTTATATGAGCTTCTGTTTTGGTTATCATAATGCTTTGCCCCTCTAGAGTTAGTTTTTTGTTGCTGCATGGTCCTTTATTATATTGTGAAGCATAAACCCTAATAATCTTGTACCCTTATATTTAGGTGGAGTCCATCATAAGCATAAAGGTCGTCCCTGTGTTAAAATATCTCCCAGGTTTTTACAAGGCCATAATATATGCAAGGTGCAAACGGGGCCATTTGCATGTCATTATGGCCCCATTTGCATGCCTTGCACAGGGCAGCCTGGTAACTTGTGCCTGGTGCCCTGCACAGTATGACGTGTGCAGTGGGGATCCTGGGGCAACCCCCACCCCATAGCTGCGATCATGATACCATACCCTACACAGTTCCCTTGCAGTCCAGTGGACCCCCCTTCCCAATTCTCGGAGTGTGGTAAATGTCTGGGACAGCAATCCCTGGTAGTCTAGTGGACTCCCCTCCCTCTCCATACCCCGATCACTGGGAGCTGTAGTGTAAGTTAATCCCTGGCACTCTAGCAATCCCCCCCCCCTTCCATTGTGTGATCACCAGCTAACACCGTACAATATCCCTGGTAGTCCAGTGGTACCCCCCCACCCATTGCTGTGATTGCAGTAAACCTCCATCGAATGATTCCTTGGTGCTCCAGTGGCACCCCCACCTATCCCACCCACATAGAGACCCCTTGCCCACCCCACTCCCACTCACCATCAGCGTGCAGCTGCAACCCACCCACATACTGCCCAGTCACCGGCTGAATGACAGATATAGCATGGCCTTGCAGGGTATACTGTATTAGACAGTCCCAAATATGTGAATTACTTTATTCACATATTGGGACTGTCTAGTACAGTATGCCCTGCAAGCCCATTGGTCCACACTGTGGACCAATGGGCTTACAGCCCATACTGCACCTGTCATTTGGTGAGGGCTGGGCGTATGCAGGTGGGTTGCAGCCACCTGCCAATGATGGGGGAAGCAGACTGGGCAAGGGGTTCTGTGTGGGTGGAGGGTGGGGTGCCACTGGGCACCAGAGAATCATTTGATGGAGGATTACAACAATCGTGGCACCAGGCAGGGGGTACCACAGGACTACCAGGGATATTGTATGGTGTTAGCCGGCGATCATGGCAACTGAAGGGAGGGGGGTACTGATAGACTGCCAGAGATTAACTTACACTATAGCTACCAGCGATTGAGGTATTTAGAGGGAGAGAGGGGGGCCCACTAGACTTCCAGGGTGTCATGTGTGCTTGTGGATGGTGTACAGGGTGGGTGGGTGGCCTCCCAGGCTGGCGGCCACTTTGTTGCACCCTGCAATACAGCAGCCCACCTGTGGGTGGCTGGGAGTTGTTCCTACTCTTCCTGGGCTCAACTTTGAGCCCCCCATGCAGCGCAATGCAGGGTTGTACCTGCATATGCACCACACATCCCGGGCTGAATATTGGGATATGCCGCATATGCATGGGCACACCCCCTGCATCTGCGCCGCATACAATTACATTGCTTCCCGGTGCAGTGGGACTTGTGCTGCACCATGCAGCCCTTTCAATATCCCACTGGGGCACTCTGTTGCACCATGCACAACCCCTTTGAATATCTGAGCCCCAGTGTTCAGTTTCACTTACCAGATTTCCTTGTGCTAGAAAGCCAGACCTGTGTTTTGGGCATATAAAATACAGATTCAGTATTCACTTTCACTTGCCAAATTTCCATGTGCTAGAAAACCAGACTTGTGCTTTGAGCATATAAAATACAGATTCAGTGTTCACTTTCACTTGCCAAATTTCCATGTGCTAGAAAGCCAGACTTATGTTTTGAGCATATAAAATACAGATTCAGTGTTCAATTTCACTTCCCATTTTTCCCTGTGCTAGAAATCAAGACCTGTGTTTTTGGCGTATAAAATACAGATTCAGTGCTCACTTTCACTTGCCAGATTTCTCTGTGCTAGAAAGCCAGACCTGTGTTTTGGGCATATAAAATGCAGATTCAGTGTTCACTTTCACTTGCCAAATTCAGGGCCAGATATTCAAAGGAGATGTACCCGGCGCAACTGAGTAGTTCCAGTGCATCCTCGAAACAAGCCCCTGGGCCAAATTCAAAAGGAAGGGATGGGCCGCACAATTCCAGATGTTCTACAACACAAAGATAATGTATGCGGCATAGCAGGAAGGAGTGTTTCCATGCAGATGCGGCACATCACAATATTCAGCCAAGATGTGTGGTGCAGCTGCCCGCACATCTCAGAGATGTGTCACACAAAGTTAGGCATGGAAGAAACATGCCTAACTCCTAGCCACTCACAGGTGAGCTGCTGTGCTGCACAGTGCAACACGGCACACACCAGCCCCATGATGGCTGGCTCCCCCAATTCCTGACCGTATCATTAAACTAAAGTTAAACATTCCCTGGTAGTCTAATGTCTCCTCTCCCTGTCCTGACACCTGATTGCAAAGATAGATCATCATGAACATGTGTCCCTGGTAGTCTAGTGCACTGGACCACCAGGGATACTGGGATGTTAGTATTATCGTACGATCGGGTTCGGGGATGGAAGGGGGGACACTAGACTACCAGGGAAGGATTATCATTTTATTATGATTCAATCTGGATACGAGGATGGGAGGGGGGTACCACTAGACTACTAGAGATGCATATGGTTATAGCGCGAGTCTGGAGGACTGTGAGGGCTGCTTCCTTGCGGATGTTAATTAAAACACAGCCTGATTTTTCAGTTATTGGTCCTCTGCAGTATAAACATTTTATTTATGACATTCTGTTACTTTATTTTCATTCATGTCTTAATGTTGTGACAAGTAATGTCTTTACTTTGATTAATGTCTAAACACTCCCCATACAAAATGTTCTGCTGTATTTGTAGGTCGCCAAATTCAGTGCCTATCTCAGACTCCAACACCATTGACATTTCTTGCTGTTCCACATGGCAACATACTGTACAGCACTTATTCCTTTTCCTCCACCAGTGGACTGCGTTGTTCTATCATATCCAGTGATAAGTATCATTGTCCAAGCCACACTGATGCATCATTAAAACAAGCTCCTCACCACCAGTCCCCATCCTTACATAACTGTGTTTTCTGATGCTACTATTGCTCCTGATTGAGTACTGTCCACCTCCACCAGACTGTGCTGTTCGCATACCATACCTGCTCCGTACAGAGGGACAAATCACTGCTTCATCAGCCTCCTCCTCCTACTCCACTGTGGCCTGCTTGTGCTGCTTCTTCATGATCAGGAACAAACAGGATGCTTTGTCAACTGCATACAGTGTGATGCAGCATAAAAATGTGATTTCAAGAATCACAATAATAAAACAGTTGTGTTTCTGCTCTTCAGACTAATATGAGTGAAATCATCAAGCACCGCAGGTTTGCAAGTCAGCAGCTATTCTGACAGCAAAATGCGACAACAGCATGTGATGTCACAGCCAGCATCGCTATTTCTCATGTAATGGTAAGTATTGTTTTTTGGTTTTTTTTTAAGTCATCTTCCTCACTGTATTGCAATAATATTTTTTACTTTCACAGGTCAACACAGCTGTGCTTCTTCTTCATCATGATCATTCCTATCTGCCTTTGACATGTCATCTACTTCTTCGTATGGCCAGCCAACATGACACAGAAGTATCTTGGGAAGTACCTGAAATCAAACAATAGAAACACAAAACATGTACTATGACTCAGATGACTTTGAGTCTGACATTAAAAAAACTTCAAACAGCCTTCCCCTGGTAAAATAAAATATTTACTTTTATGTGGTTGTTGCTGAATTCACAGACATATAGGATGCAGAGTGGCATATGTCATAATCATATCTGGACAAGGAAAAAGTAAAAATACATGGTTATTACATCAAAAAAACTGCCCCCCCCAATAAGAAACATACAAAGAATACATACTTACCATACCACGGCTGTGTGTGAGATGTAGTTAATAACAACTTCCTTTGGGGAACCAAGAAACATGTAATCAATAAGACACGATGGAGTGTGCATTATGGTGTGATACCCACACTCCTAGGGGCGTAGTTAGGCATGAGGCCAAAGGCTGAGGGCCAGTTGTCCCTAGGAGTAAGGTTAGCACATGGTAATGCACAACCATGGACTATCTTATTGCGCTTATAAAATGTCCCTTTATTTTTAGAAGCAGTATTTTTTTTAAACTCATTTTTAAATAAGTAAAAATGTAAGTGAATCTGTGCTTTTAACATAAAATAGTCCTTCCACATATTAGTGTTAGATTAAAGCAGTGTTACACATAGTGTGCCTCCATGCCCACTTAAGCTTCATATTCCCCTGCCAGCCACAACAATTCACAAATGCTGTTTTTCTCATTCTAAGTATGACACATAGCCCGCTTATTTTATTTCATTCTCCTCACTCTGTAGACAAAACTAAAAGGAAGCCATACCAGAGGCTTCTCAGTTCCCCAGTGCTGCAAGCATGAGCGTGGTTCAAAACTGCCACACTCACTGACAGCATCATGAACTGCTCACTCTGTCCTAAAAGACAGACAGCAAGGAGAGTCATTTACCACCTTTTCTCTTTGTTTATATAGTATTATTGCTTACTTTCTTCATTCTGTTTTTTTTTTCCCCACTGTGTTTCCCCACATTCAAGAAATTGAACGTTTATCATGGAATGTTTACCATGGAATACAGGGATTCAAAATTCTGCTCAGTTCTACTAGCAGAGTGTTCCTCTACTAATATACTGTACACACAGACAACAAAGGCATGTTTTAGAGCCAGAGACTCCATTATCTCACTTGTCAGAGAAAGCAGAAGAGATTTCCCTGATGAGCAGGTAAAAATAGAAGGGGGATTTTTCACTGTTAGCAAACAAACAGTTGTAGTGAAAACTATAAACAATACTTAATGTTTCTGTTTTGTTTATGTGTGTAAGGAGAGTGTGATGATCTGGTAAACAACATTTAATAAATTTTGTTTTATTTTATATTTAAGATCATTTTTATTTTAGAGCCCAGTTGAAGGTTTCTACAGTGTAAAGGTAGTGGCCACGTTTGTGGTGGAAGATCAGTTCTGGTTGTAGGAAGACTGATGGAAGATAGTTCTGGTTTTAGGAGGACTGATCTGCTCATTGTGTAATGTGGTTTAGGACCAGGATGACTGTACGTATACAGAGAATTAATGTACGGTCATCTGATCTGTCTTGGCCAATGAGATTTCTAGATTTTTTCCTTGCCATTTTATAAAATGCAATGTAATGTAGATGATTATGTCACTTCATTGCTCATGATATGTACAGTAACTGAAAAAGGAAAATATTACTGAGATATGGATATGGGTGCAAATAACAACAACCAACACCGTGCAAATAAGTAACCATTTCTTACTTTCCCGTGGTTTGACAATGTGCTGTCTTCAAATTTTCACAGAACACTCGGCAGCAGCAGCAGCAGTAGTGATATTTATTTATTTATTTAGCTTTTGTTGACCGGGTAAGTACACTAGACAAATCCTGCCTATTTTCAGGCACGACCCGGGGGAGGGGGATACAGATGAATGTCAACTGACCTTGAACCAGATTAAGCTGTTGGTGGTATTTTTAGTGAGTGAGAGAAATTTGGCCAGGACACCGAGGAAATTCCCCTACTCTTTTCGATAAGTGCCATGGGATCTTTAACATCCACCTGAACTACCACCAATCCAGGCAGATGGGACCTCGGTTTAACGTCTCATCGGAAAGACGGCACCTCAGAAGTGCAGCACCCCTCTCATGCTGCATTACAGTGTCAGTACTGGGATATTAACCCAAGTGCCGGATGTGGAAACTGAACCCACAGACCTCTGATCTCCCGGCCTCAGAGGCGAGTGTGCTACCTACTGAGCCACTGACACTGATTTAAAGGCAGTATAGCAACTTGACATTTGGCCATCATCATTTTCCCACTGTACAGTAGAACCCTTGGTGTTGCTGTCTTGCAGTCTTAAACTCCACAATGTATGTCACTTCTGAAGACATTTTCTCATGTGTGTCTTCTGGATTTGTATGGACAGTTGCTCAGCACTGCAGCAGTAGGCATGCAGCAGCAGGAAATTATTTTTGGTACTTGAGCAAGCACTTGAGTAATGTAGCTAGCATGAGAAATCTTGCATTACAATTTTCACAATGTATTTCACTTATTAAGACATTTTCTCATGTGTGTCTTCTCGACTTGTCTGTTATTAAGGCAAGCAGAGAAATCATTCATAAGGGGGAAGGGAAGAGATAATAAAAAATTTATAACATACAACTACAACAAAAACTATCAAAATAACATAATATGACACATACTGGAAACACTGTAGATGATCACAGATCTCTCTCTGGAGACTTATTGTCTCCTGGTTCTCCAATACCTGTTTGGTGTCTCTACGTTCTTCTGTGACCTTACTTGTGGTGGAGATCATCTAACTCAGACCCAAAAGCGACTAAGTCAGCTTGAGTGACAGGTACTCCCTTGGTGTGCATGGAGACCAGGAAGATGGGGTGGATGGAGCAGACAGTAATGCCGATTGGCACACTGTCATATTTCCAAGTTTCTACTGTAACCAAGACATTTTATCTTCCTTTGTTTTTTCTTTTAAAGAAACAGCTGCCCGGGACCATGTACAGCTTTTCTGTTGTTTCATAGAGTTAGCTGCCAGAGGGCTCAGTGTAATTTTCCTTCTCAAAGACATTGCTAGACCATATTTCTTTTGTGTCTTTTGGCCTTTTAAGTCCAAATTAACAGATACTTTGGCCACGGGACTTAGAGCGCTCATTCAGATTGCTGAGCAGGACACCATGGCACGGCCTTGCAAACCTGAGGGTGTGTGAGCTCACTTGCTCTCAACAGCTCAGCTTATCATCAGCAGATAATGCCTCCTTCGTCTTGGCACACCATCACACTTGTAGGCCTGCTCTCAGTAGTCCTCCTCCTCTTTCTGGGACTTATTTCCTGCCTGTCATTGTCTTGTTTGGCTACAGCTACTGCTGCAGGAACAGGTGTTCTTGTTCCCACCTGCAGCCTGGCCTCCCATTATGCATGGTGGTGATAAATAAGGTGGCTTCTCTACAAAACTGATTTCACTTATTAAGACATTTTGTCATGTGGTTCTTCTCAACTTTTCTGGGCAGTTGCACAGCACAACTTAAGGATGCATATTTTATTTATAGGTATAGTGTGTGTGTTTTGTGACTGACTTGCACCAACAATTTACATTAATGTATATTACCAGATAGTTTCATGAACACAAGGTAAAAAAATTAAATGATTTTTAGTTAATGGCTTCTTAAGCAATACACTACTATTAGTGGTTGTCATTTCCTGTTACACACTAACAACCATTGGGACAGCATGCAGCCAGATGTGGCGGCATGCCTAGTTTACATAAGATAAGAACGTTTTTTGTGTTTGTTTTTTGGGGGTTGGGTGGGTAACGGCAACAATGAAGTAAGGAAATATTATGAGAACATATTTACCTATGATTTGTTATTCTGTTTTAAATTGCCGCTTATCTACTAACTAGAGTCACGTGGTACCATTATTCACACAATTTGAGTATGCTTCAGAACTTGTTTTCACATCTAAAGTATTAGTAAAAGGAACACTTATGGCCAGGACCAGGTTTTCAGCAGTTCTAATAACTGTTTCTGTATGTGACTTTTTGAAAATCACTTCTGCATTGATGGAAATCAACTACTACGCAACATGCGCTGCTCTATCACATTGGGACAGTAGGTTTCCAAAAACTGCTGCAAAGATTGATGCAAACCAGGTGGGAGCCATATTGAACTGAATCTTAGTTTAATATTTCAAATGTGAAGCCAAAATAGAAGGCAGACTCATAATCAAGAAAGAATGGTATCATGCAACAAGTTAGTAGGTAAGGGGAAATATAAAACTGAATAAAAAAGTAGAGGCCAAAGGTTTCACAAGATTAGTGTGGTGCTGCTTAATATTTTTTTTTTTGTGGTGGGTGGGGAGTACAACTCTCAACAACACTCGAAATAATGAGATTTCAGAAGGATAAGGAAGATATAATAGAAGGTACTTTAGAAATGAAAAGAAGTTCAAAAAGTAAATGTGTGTATGACAAAAATGTTTTTTTCACTTTTTTTAAATTTTTTTTTTGCTGTTTTTAGTATGTGGTGTTGGTACAGGAGAGGAGGGAAGGGAAGTGAGAATAAAACAAATTATAATGTACAGTACAAAAACACCAAAATCAATCAAAATAAGATAATGATGTGACACATATGTAAAGAAATGAAAGAAAAACTAAAGCTGATCACAGATCTCTCTCAGGAGATTTATCATTGCCTCCTGGTTCTCCAGCACCCTTTGGGTGTCTGCACCTTTTTTATCTAGCAAACAGGTCTGGAGCTTTATTCTGCTTGGTAAAAACAGCCAACTAGTGAGTGTATAAAGGGTGCAAATATGATTGCATTTATCTGTACCAAGTGCAAAGCGGCACACCTTGGCTTTACTGTGTTTAGCACTGTGTCACAGGCAGCTGCATGAACAGGAAGCCACAATCTATAAGTGACAGACTGGGACCAGCCACAATAAGGTGCCTGACATCCCCAGTGAGACTGTTACTGCTCCAATACAGGGCAACCAGTCTTCTGTTAACTATGGCCACCAGATTGCCAGCATGGGGGCCAAAATATAAGGTGTAATCTAGAGTTTCTCTAAGATATTTGAAGTTCTTCAGCTGTTCAAGGCTATGCAAATGAATATTTCTGACACAAAAAAGTAGAACATCCCTCTTCTGTGGGAGGCTAGGGAAGAGCTTGGTCTTTGTTTTTTTGTAATCGAGGAACAATTTATTGTTGAAGAACCAGCTGTCAAGAGACCTAAAGTTACTTTGAAGAGTAGCAGCATGGTTGCCAAGGTCAGAGTTTTTGGAATAGATGACTGCGTCATCAGCATAGAGGAGTATGTTAATTCTCTGACAAGCATCGGGCAGTTGATTTATGAAGAATCCAAATAGAAGCATGCCCAAGATTGATTGATTGATTGATTGATTGATTTCTTTGTTTATAAAAAGCGCCTTTCCAAAACCAAGACACTTGTACATTAAAATAAACCAAACATCATAGTTAAAACCATCATAACACCAGCATTTAAATAAAAACAACAAAATAAAAATGAATCAGATCAAATGCAGCTTAAATAATTTTAAATATACTGTGTTAGCCATCAGTTCAGCCCAGATCAGGATAAGCTAAATGAAATAAATGCATTTTTAATGCTGATTTAAAACTGTGAATGGTCAGGCACTCTCGTATATGACAAGGTAGAGCATTCCACAGGGTCAGGGGCACAGAAGCAAAGGATCAGGCCCCAGATGTTTTCAAACAGACACTGGTAATGTCTAGCAATCCCTCATTGAAAGATTGGAGAAGGTGGAGAGGGCAGTAGGGATGAAGGAGATCTTGCAGGTAACGAGGTCCTTGATGATGTAGGGCCTTATAAGTCAGTAACCTGACCTTGAAGATGATCTGCCACTGTACTGGCAGCCAGTGCAGTCCATGGAGCATAGGTGTTACATGACTGGCCATAGAGGTAAAAGTCAATAACCTGGCTGCCGCATCCTGTACTAGCTGGATGGAGCCCTGGGGGACACTAATAGATACTCCCCTTGTTGGACAAAGATTTTTTAATCTTTTCCTCCTGGGAGCAAATGGTGAGATAACTGTGGAACCAGTCAACTGTGTTCTGTGACAGACCCAAGGCCAAGGAATTTGCTAAGTAGGAGATTATGGTTGACAAGGTTGAAGGCTTTAGTAAGATCAATGTTTATAGCTCTGAGTATGTCACAAAGTACCTCATGAACAAAGTTGGTGTATTCATACAGCATACAGCACCATGTTGGTGTGGTATCCTGTGTACAGGGTGACCGCGATTGAGCGCTTTCAAAAAGGTTGACTCAATCATGGCACCTGTGCACAGGGCTACCTGGCTGGGGGATGACCAGTTAGGGGGTTTGGCGAATATAGCAACAGGATGTCACTATGTATACATGCACACGGAAAGGGGAAGGACCATGCCATGCAATGGGCAGAAGAGGAGGGAGGATTTGTGGGGTGTAGTGCAGTGGGGGGCTGCCAAGCTAGTTTTTCAGCGTGGTGGGTTGGTGGCAGGCTGGGGCTGGGAGGGTTCCAGGTTCAGTTCTGGGTGCACTCATGTTTTTTTGTGCCAGGTAGGGTTTTTTTTTTTTTTACTTTTGAGAATCTATTAGTAGGAGGGTGCAAGGGAGGTGCGGGGGGCACAGCCCCTGCATAAAGGCAAGAAACCACATCTTGGGTGCCCTCTTGCTGTTTGCTGCAAGTCTACATCACTGAAATTAATTTTCGGTGATGTAGAATTGTCCTAACTGCGGTCGCTATTTCGCAGTCGTTGTTATCACATGGGATCATTGGTGCTGTAGAGCTTCAGGAAACCATTGTGCTGTACACACTGGACACTGTATTGTTTGAGGTATGTGACAAGTTGATAAGAGACTACTTCCTGGATGACCTTGGACAGGGGGGGAAGAATAGAAATGGGTATACAACTGACAAGGCCAGTGTGGTCTCCAGTTCTGAGAATGGGTATAAACAGTGCAGATTTCCACTTCCTTGGGAACAGTGAGTTGCACAGTGAAAAGTTAAAAATTCTAGAGATGGGTTAGGAGAGCTTATCTATTGCCAGGCCAAGAAAGCCCATATCAACTAAGTTACTCCCATACCTACAGTGGTAGTTACAAAAAAGTTGACCGGTACTGTGGTATTTTCCATCAACCGCAGAAATAAATACTGCAGATTTATCATGAAAGAAATCCAATGTTATTCAATGCATTTTTTTATTGTGGTAGCCCTTGCAGAAATATAAGTGTTCTGTGTACATGCAGAATGCATGCCACATGCTTAATTATGCAATGCTTGCATGTGGTTCTCATGCACAAAGTGAACCTAAGCGAACCAGGTCTAAAAAGCAAATTATGTTTGCATCCGTAAGCTTAACATGTGTGCATCAGGTAAGCTGGTGCAACATCTTCTAAAATATCACATCAGGTTCATGTGTTGCATGCTTTACATGAGTGCAGCAGTTAAGCGGGTGTGAACATCATTTCAACATCAATTCAGGCTCACATGCTGCATGTTTGCCATGTATGCAGCAACTAAGCTGGTGCAAATCTCATCTATAAAAAAAACATACGTTTCTATTTCTCATACTAGCAATTGGAGCCATTAAAATAAATGTTTTCATTGATTTCCCATCAAAAATTTGGTAAACTCATTAATTCTGATTGTTTTGCAAGTTGTTTAATGGCTTTTGATTTTTGTCAATACATTTTCATTAATTTGTAAAGTATTGTTTGCTTAATGCAACAAAATGTCTAGAATATAGTCAACCAACATCCCCCATTCCAGATGCGCAAAGAGGGACCTGTATGTTGTGAAGCCTGACCTTTTTGTTTTGGCCATGCAAATCCCCTTATGCATATTTAGTGCTACAAATGTGTTTCTCCATAACTGTTTTGGCTAACTTATCTTCCCTTTTTCATTCTGTATGGAGCATATACACTGTGCCCATGCTCAGCACTCTTTGTACTGAGTAGGGTCTTGGAAGCATGCACCATACATTACATTTTGTCACAGAAATGATAGACATGGACACTCAAAATGAGGGACAATGATGGACACTAACCCTCACTATGATCAGGACACAACCTGAAACACAGAGATACAGTATCTTAGAACACAGTGGAAATCATTGTATTTAATTGTACCAATATTAGCACTTGAGAATAAAATTCTGCCATAAAGCAGGGGTGCTATTTTGGTAAGGCAGAGGAGGTCAGTCCCCCCCTCCCCCCGCATTTGTGCCTGGGTTGTTGTTATAGTGTGGTAAATATGGAATTAAATTTGGATTTAATCTTTTGGGCAATAAGTGACCCCATGGCCTCTGTGCGCTCACACTGCAGGTAAACTCCTGGTTTGACTGTGTCTGTATTGTGTCCACTCTTTCCATGTATTAGCAGTGGCACCATCACACGTGATGTGGAGGAGCTCCAGCCCAGCAACAGCACATGAGTCACACGAGTAGGAAACTGTCTTTCCCACCACAGAGTAGACAGGCTGCACACTACAGCTTGGACGAGTCAGTGAGCACTGAACTCTCAATAGCAGTGTTGTGGTGACACATTTTTGTTGATCTATTCTTAGTGAGTCTTTGTCTCCCATGGTGGCTGAAGGGGCAGAGTGTGAGCTAGAAGCTAACTTGAGATTAGGCTACCTATTTACTCTACTAGGCTTGCCTCACAAAAAAAGCACAGGCCCACTGTGGCAGCAAGCTAGGCCTAACTACAGTGATGACAGCAGTGTGGGTGGCCTTCATAGGCCTTGATCAGTGCAATGTGGCAACAGCCATGGCATCAGCCAAGCAGAAAGCAAGTAACACAGGTTGGGTTGGGTGGGTTCGGTTGGTGAGGTGACTTGGTCGTGGACCACATTGGGGACCTGGGATGGTCAGTTCTTGCACCCAGCTTCTGGAAAAAGGACAGAGGAGGAGTGGACTGAAAACTGGGCAGGTGGCACACTGAACCAGGCTGCAGGTTCTGGCCAGAAAGCCAGATAAGTAAAAGTAAATCATTTTTTTTACAGGGGATTGGGGAAGGAGGAAGGACTGAAATATTGAATTGCTTTTCACATTTCTGCACCTTTGGGTGACTTAATGAATCACAACCCATATGGGATGCGTATTGAATGGAATGGAGCTGGGGAGAGAAATCGGGACAAAGTTTTTTTTTGGGGGGGTTCAGAACTTCAGCCAGAAAAAAAAAAATTAGTAACTAGGTGGGTTTAAGCCCAAATATGATGCACTGCTCTGGGATATAGACAGATGAATCTTATACAATTGAAGTTTTCCTGGTTTGCATATCACTTTTCAGTCACAACAAATAAATGTTACCTATTAGATATGTTCCAGACATTCAAGAGCTTGCCACCTAGGGGCAAATTAGCACCTGGCCTCCCTGGTTGTTGACTTCCCACTCAATGAAATCTGAAATGGTGCTCCTGCCATAAAGTCTACATTTACAGGACATCCTCTGTGTGAGCAGGATGTTTTCCATGAGTGATGGATGAGGAGCAAAGCAGTTTTCATGGGTAAAATGAGGGCTGTCCCTTGCAGTCAGGGACAGTCGCGTGGTACAGTAAGCACAGATTATTGGAGCTCCGTTATAGTCAGGCTTATGCACCCCTCCAGTGAAGCTGACCTCCACATCCCCATGCTCAGGTGCAATATGAAATAGGACAAGGGAGACTGCAGGGCGTGCACCATTGAAATGAATGGGGGTATTTTTTATTAGTATTTTATACATTATTGATGGAGAGCTGGAGATTAATGAAGGCCACCACTCAACTAACATGTGCATTGTTAGTAGAACAGTGGCCTTCATTATTCTCCAACTCACCATCATAATGTATAAAATGTAATAAAAGACAACTTCATTCATTTCAAGGGGGTTTTCTCCCGCACTCTGACCCATGGACATCATCTCTTAAAGACTCCTGCCTCTGGATCCCTAGTACTCAGGTAAGAGACCCTCAACTTATAGCTATACCTGGTGGGTTAGGTCTGTAGCAGCATGGCCACAACTGTTGCAGTGTGTGTGTAATGGGGGGGGAGGGATTGGCTATGTGGGTGGGTGTTGAGTTATTGCTACTTTTGTGTTTGACCCTTAAAGTCTGTTTGCGTGGAAGCATTCAAAACTATGGAGAGAAAATAGTAGGAGTACAGGCCAGAAAGAAGTAATTAAGTAGTTTTGTAGGTAACTGTGTGTATTGGGGGTGGGAAGAACCACATGTTTTTCCATTGATATCTATGTTATAGTTCAGCTGTGTAGCTGAGATTAGGGGGAACAAGAAAACATAAAAGGGTAACAGTGACTATAAGCATGCTGCATGCATGCAGATATATGTAGATTTGTATTGAATTACTGTACAAGTGAGCAATATGTGTGCAGGCAGTATAGCTTAGTGGTTAAAGGCACTGAACTGTAAACCAGGAGACTTGGAGACCTGAAGGCCTAGGTTTGAATCTCATTAACTCCCACTTGTATATGGTGTGATCCTGAGCAAGTCAATTAACATTTATATGTGCAGTTATTAGTCACCACTTGCTTTTTGCACACATGCCACATACATAAACTCTGTTCCAATTTAACATAAAAATAATGCTTTCCACACTTACTTGCTGCACGCATGCCACATGCATGCAATCAATTCCAATTTAACATCTAAATCATGCTTGCAGCATGCATATCACATTTGGTAGTTTTATGTGTGCAGCATGAAAACATTTTATATAATTATTTCTGTAAGGGAGTGGTAAATCTGTAATATTTTTTCCACAGTTGATGGAAAATATTGTGGTACTGGTCAACCTTTTTGTAACTACCACTGTAGTTTCAACACGTACCTTACTGATGTGTTTCAAACTGCCTTTGATTTACCCAGCCTTAGAGTAGAATTTAGGGTACCTTGGTTCAGAGCCCACCATCTGGGAGGCTTGGAGACCTAGTTCCCTGCAGAAAGTCTGGGCAGGCTCAGTGGGGATGACAGAACTGAGGTCAGCAAAAGCTGTGTTGAAGAAATTGACAATTTTGGTGGGAGAAATGACTTCTCATCCCTTTGCCATAAGCATTTAAGGAGTGTTTTTACTGTCTTGTCATGGAGCTATGAGACATCGTCTCAGACTATTTTGCTGTTGCTCCGGTTCTGGGTCTGACTGTCCTTACAGAGGTCAAATTTGGCTTTTCTAATCATACTGTTGCACTTATTGTGGGCTTTCTTGTACCTTTGAAGGTGGACGGAGGACCCTGTTTCTCTAGCCAGCACCCACAGATTATCCCTCTCCCTCATGCAGGCAAGGAGTTCTGAGGTGATTCATCTAGATTGTGTTCCTCTTACCTCGTGTTTTTTAAAGGGTGCAAATTGATCACACAGAAGTGTAAGCTCAGACAGAAAGAATTCTAGGGCCAGGTCAACATCAAACATGACATCTAAGAAGCTCCAATGAATTTGGGTTAAGTAAGATTTGAATCTGGGTACCTTCATTTTGTTTTTGGACTTGGCTGTCTGTGATTGGGACAGGAAGGGGCTTGCCTGTTTAACTGCTCATAGACATTCCACTGGGGAGTGGTCACTTATGGTGTCTGGCAAAACTTTGACAACTTTAACAATATTTAATGTGCATAACTAGTACCCAGTCAAATAGTGCCTGTTTTATAACTGGTCTTGGTGAGCTCAGTGACCAGTTGTGTGAGAAATATGCTGGACATCTTACCCTTTGACCTGTGCTGGATTGAGCATTACAGTTGATGTTAAAGGCACCACTAGCAACTTATCCCCAGTTCTGATTGAGTTGCATGAAGTAGTGAGTAAGTGACTCAATGCCCAGATTATGTTTATCCAGTGGGATATATACAGACAGGATGACAAGAGATTTGTGCCCTCACCTTTTCGAAGGCTTTATTGCTATGCATTCCCAGTCCATGGTTAGGTCTTTAATCACAATTTTGGAGGCATGCAGGACTGATCTGAGGTAAATAAGACAGCCCCTACCTAGCTTACCTATTTTATCCTCACTGAAGATATCGAGGCCTGGTAATGAAATAGTGGCATCAGGTATGTGTGGACTGAGCCATGTTTCAGTTTGGCAAGTAAAATCAGGCTGCACTAACTTGACCCAAGCTTCAAACTGGACAAATTTAGGTAGGAGACTGTGGATATCTTGGGAGACTAGGGAAATTTGGGGGCATTTAGGGAGATGAAGTAAATGAAAAAAAATCTACGATAATAATCAGAACTTATAATTTGGTTAATTAAAAGGAAAGTTATACATGGACACATTTGCCACAACAAAGAGAATAAGGCGTACAACAGTAATTATATGTCTTATTGAGAAAATAAAGTTAAATACTGAATAAGTATTTAAGGCTTGTGTATCCAAATGAGAAAAAAAAAACATATTGATGGCTCAGAAGCTTATCCACAAGTAATCCTCTTGTTAATCTAATTGACTGTATTATTGCTATCACATACAGTATGTACCACTTGATTTATATAGTCTCACACTGCATTTAATTTATTTATTTAGTTTTTGTTGGCCGGGTAAGTGCACTAGACAAATCCTGCCTATTTTCAGGCATGACCCAGGGAAGGGGGATACAGATGAATGCCAACTGACCTTGAACCAGATTAAGCTGTTGGTGATATTTTTAGTGAATGATGGAAATTTGGCCAGGACACTGGGGAAATTCCCCTACTCTTTTTGATAAGTGCCATGGGATCTTTACTATCCACCTGAACTACCACCAATCCAGGCAGATGGGACCTCGGTTTAACGTCTCATCCGAAAGACGGCACCTCAGAAGTGCAGCATCCCTCTCATGCTTTACAAATAATACCAATGATTTCAGTGCAGAATTGTGGTTTGCCAAAACAAAAAGATTGAATCTGCACTCAAAATACTTGTTGCCTAAAAACACACTTATTTGTTGGTTTAAAAAATCAAAACTTGTCAAATTTCTTTCTCATTCTTTTAGTCAGATGCATGAGGATCGTCAGTACTTTAGTACGTCATCTGTTTTATTTTAAATTGAATAAACCTTATTTGTTTGAGCAAATATGAATTCTGCTGTAGGAAACTATGGCTATAAAATTGTGCAATTTCCAGCCTTCAGAATGATTGCTCATTTCACAGAAGCATTGGGCTTTGAGGAGGTCATTAAAAATCTACTTAATCTGCAGCCAAAAGCAGAAAGAAATATTTTCATGCTTGACAGATGACAGACTAGATGTGAAAGCCAGCATTATAATTCAAACAAAAGTATAGAATATCTGCATTTCAAAAGGTGTTATGAAAAGAAAGAAAAGCAAACGGTAATATTTGTTAAAAATGAAGTGTGAGCGGACTTGAAAGATTCAGTTGTTTCAATTAAACCCAAACAAAGCACAAGTAGGATGTTCAAATGTTTGAAAAACAGAGCTGAAAGACAATATAATTTATGAGCACCTCTGTACACAGAGGATTACAGACCTCCCTTTATTGTATTACAAAGCTGTAGCTGCATCAAAGGATGTTTATGATGTCAGTGAACCACGAGTGAAGCTTGAGCAGTTTACAAATGTCAGTGATGCACTACAGTGTGATAATAGGCCTATTTAAATTGAAAGGCTTTCATCATTTTCTATATATATGTTTTAGCTTGTCTTCTTTTCCATCGCATCTTGCACCTTTGCATGTGCATAGTAAGAAGACCGACACAGAAAATATAATGCTTCTGTGTGATGATAGTAGTTGCAAAATAATGTCAGTGAGGATTGCAGTGGTGATATAATTAATGAGATGTTATAAATGGATAATTAACAACTCACTATAAATACTTAGTGAATCAAGCAAATTGCATATCATTGGGAAATACCATGGTATCGATGCTAATTATAAGGTTTTCCAATTGTAGTGAAACAAAATTAGGCAAAATGTTGTTTTTGTTTGGCTATAATGGTAACTGATGCTAATATATAAAGCTGACCTCCTTGCTTCAGTTATAAAATGCAAACCTTGAGCTACAGTGTGCAATAGTGTGAGAAACCAATTTATCTTTGAAAATACAGTACCAACTTTGCATGATTTGTTACAGTATACTGTGAAACCTGAGGAATAATTCTATAAATAATGTGGTTCCCATTAAAATAATAGGAAACCTGAAAGAAAGCAGAAAACAACATAGTAAATTACAGCCACCTTCCATTCACCACCAAATTGTTAAATGGTGCTGGTCCTTGCTAGTTTATAGGAAAAGGCAGATCATTATCCACACTCAGTTGTAATCAATGAAATGTTTTATTTATTCAATAAATCCCCAGTGTTTTAGAATAACTCATTTTTTCAGGGTGTTATAACCTAATTATTTTCTCAATGTAGTGCCTGAATTTGTTTTTTATTATTTTTTGCTTTATTCTCAGTGTAATTGTTGAGGCCCAGAGTTTCAGTATAATGACACCAAAAATGTGGAATAGGGTGTGGAGAGAATGGGTAGAGACCTGAGAAAACATAAGGTGTAGTCAAGGGCATGGCAGCTAAGGTTCAGTTTGAAAAAGTGCAAAATCATGCACCTAGGTCACAGAAACCCAGAGGCAGAATACCAAATGAGGGGAGAGATATCGATGGTCCCTAAACAGGAACAGGACCTTTGGGTAATCAATATCTGATGAAATAATTTCAGCAAGGCAATGTGACAAGGCAGTAGGTAGTGAATAAAGGATGCTGGAATACATAGGGAGGGTACCATGAGCAGAAAGATAGTGATGGTGACATGACTGTAAAAATCATTGGTGAGAACCCACCTGAAGTATTGTGTCCAGTGCTGGAAACCACATCTCAGGATGGACATAGACAGGGTAGAGACTGACAAGAGGGCAACTAAAATATGCAGGGGCAGCATCAAAAGCCCAATGAAAAGAGACTGAGAGATCTCAATATGTACACTTTGGAAGAAGGAAGGAGAAGGGCAGGACAGAGACCTATAAATACATCACAAGAGGTGAATAAGGTACGGAAGGGATGTACTTTTCAGAGAGGAAGGTGCACAAGAACAAGAGAACATGCAATGAAGCTGGAAGGGGTAAGATTTAGGAGGAATGTGAGGTAGTACTTCACTGAAATAGTGGTGGATGCATTGAACAGTCTTCCAGAGGAGGTGGTGGCGACAAACTATTGTGGGTTTCAAGCATGCGTGGCATAGGCACGAAAGAATCTTGGTAGGAAAGTGGCAGCAGTAGGAAGCCATAAATCACGTATGGTCTGCTGTAACAGTATGGGCAGGAAAAAATCCACAGACTAAGTCGATCATGCAGTCCTAATCTGCCAACACATTCTAGATTTCTGTATTTCTAGGAGGCTGCATTATCAGTTGGGACAAGAACCTAAACTGTTTTTGGGAAATTTAAGCACCTCAGTAAAATCTTATTAAGTTTATGTACCCTTATTATGATAGAGCCTTCTGAAGAGAGATGAGGGAAATAGTAACTGATAGGTTGGAGCCATCCTGTCTGGACCTGGCACTGCAAGGTTGTTGCTATGCTAAAAATCTTAGAATTAGCCTCCCTTGGCACAAGCTTTTTTCAAATAATATTACAGGTTAGGAATCACCCAAAGTCCATTTCCAAGTCAGCTCCAGCCAATCAGATGGATATGGGTACAGGAAATAGTGTCATAGCTCCATTTGACCAAGGCCCTGAGAGGAAAGAAAGGTAACATATATTCTTCAACACAGCTCCTCCCTGCCTCTCTTTTCACTTGGGGTTGCTGAGTGATCATTTGAGGAATGAACCAGATCCACAATCTAAAGTTTACCAAGTTTATTGTATGATAATGAGGTCATATGCAACTTTGTAACTTGCACAGTAGGAAAGATAGAAGTACTTACCTGCACAAGAGTTCCAAGGGGATCTAAATCATTATAAAATCTAGCATTATTCAGCAAACTGTAGTTTCTTTAAACAATATATTTATTGGTCATTAAATTATTGGGCAAACATATAATAATTTATTAGTATATACTAAAATAGTAGTAGCAGTAGTAATAACATGTATTTTGAAACAATAAATATACACTCTAGAGGGAACCTATTTTCAGGTGTATCCCTGTAACACACATACAGTGCAAGTCACATTAAACTGTTTTTCCAGCTCACTGCTCTTTCATTGTTTTATTTTTTTATTTTTTTTGTGTGTGCTGACAATGCAATGGCAATTCTAAATGCTTATAATACAAATTCTTTTTCAACCAATCATCAACTCACATGCACTGCACATGCTAGGCAATTTCAGCCACTGCGCTGTATCTGCTGAATTCACCACTGTCGGATTCATCTTCCGGGTTGTGAAGTTTGCGTTATTCATCTCCTTGCATCATGTACTGCACTGCTGTATGTTTTCATGATAAGCTTTAACAATAAATAGAACAGATGGCATGGTAGAAAGTGTAGTGGCCAAAGTACTATGTAACCACCCAGTCCCTTGAGGTTAGTAGTATCCCATCAGTATGAGTGCTAGGTAGGGAAGGCAGCTGGTGAATAACTAGTTAAATGTTTTTTTCACCTACTCACTCTCTTGTTTACTTAATCTCAGCTGAGATGAGAGTGATGAGGTCATTTACAACTTTCACATCAGCATAAGCCACAGCATCTGGCTGTGAGTGGGGAGTTTTAGAATCTTGGGTCAGCAGTTGAAGTGTGACAAGTGAGAGCTGCTGTGGGATATGTGAGGAGAGCCTCTTTTCTCACTCTAGTCCTGAAAGTCACCAGCTTGCCAAGAGAAGTAGTGGAACCCATTGTCTACAGCAGGATCTCCTTATTTTCATCCCTGGAGGGATGGTAAGGACTGCTAAAGAATGGATCCTAGGGGCAATCCCCTATTTGATCCAGGACAATTTGAAGCTGCCTGTGCTGTTCTAACTGTGAGTAGATCTGACTTTGTGTTTCCTGAAGAAAGGACCTGTACTTTGGGTGTTTCTCTGGTTAAAAGGGAAAGGTACACCAGTTCTATTCTAAGTTTGAGACTTTTCTCAGTTTAAAGTTGGCTGACAATTGTGGGGTCCAGAGGTAGACTAATGCACATAACTCAGGACTTTAATTTCCTACACTCCCAGAATAGTGTTTCCTAATGCTGGATGTGAAAGCTCATTCAAAGATGCTTTTTCCTAAGTATTTTTCACAAAGTTTTAAGGTATAACTCTGAAAGAATGGCTGGGTATGGACGTGGAAGTGAAGGGTGGGCAGACCCCCATCTGGAGTAACCAGTTCAGCACTACAGGTTCCAAAAGGGTGCCTGGTTATTCAGGACATGTCGGCCAATGTCTGATGAGAAGTTTACTCCCTTGGAGTGGGTTGTGCTAGTAATCAGCCCCAGTGTGCTCAGTTGAGGCCAGTGCCACTAGAAGAAAGGGTTCAATTGTGGCCAGTTGCCACTTGCAGAAGTTTTAAAGTCCTATGCCATATGGGAAATGTGTGTGCTCAGTTGTGGCCAGTGCCAGTAGAAGAAATGTGAGTTCTGTTGCGGCCATTGCCACTGAAGAGAATTCCGTGTCCTATGACAAATGGGAATACGTAGAGTTTCTGTCAGATTCAGTCATTTTGTTGTTCTGCAAATGCCTTGTGCCACGATGTGTAAACCTTGGGGTCCACCCTTGCTTTAGAGAACATCTTTTGGAAAAAGTCACACTCTAGAACCCTAACTCTGGTTTGGACATTTATGGTTTTGCATCCCGTGTGTGGAGTTACTGGGTACCCCTCCAGAAGTATAGGTCTAGCATATTCCTAGCAAAAAGTTCTCTCCTTGGGACCTGGGTTTTGGTCATAATGTATTGCTTTTGTACACCCCCACCCCTTTTTCTGACCTCTAGAGGTAATGAATCTGGTATAGATTCCCAAAGCCAGGGATGGTACCAATTTCAGAAATATTTGGTGCCCAGTCAAGGGTATCAAGGGGTAGCTAACTGTGTAAAGTAGTGGGGGGGGGGTGGTTACAACAAGTAGAGAAGGCAGGAAGACAGAAGTGTGAAGCTCTGATTACAAACAAAACTCTGTTCACTCCTGTGGAAATTATTGTGTAGAACTTGTTTTATTTTAAACCAAGGCACCCTGCTCCACTGTGGAGCATTTTGACATTTCAAATAAAAAGGCAGCAAGCCTGATGTATGAAAGGAAAGCCCCCTGGGGCAGTGTGGTTAATGGCCCTGGTCTGCTTTCCTACTTGCTTTACATTTGTTTGTTATTTTCAGCTCAATAAAATGTTGTTTGGTACACTTTATCTTGAGCTCACTACAGTTTTATTTGAAATGGCTGAGTGCTCCACAGTGGAGCTGAGCACCTTGGTTTGACAAGTTCTACACAATAATTTCCTTGGGAGTGCACAGAGTTTTGTTCGCAGGTTCAGTTTTGTTAGAGGGGTGGCCCTCCTTTACCCTGTGCACCACCCACTTATCATGATTTTGTGGACTTTTTAACAGTACTGCATGTGGAGGTCTGATTAGCAACACCAAAGTGAATGGTCTCTCTCTCTCTCTCTCTATCTTTCTGCAAAGCTGCCTGTGAATAAATAAAAGCTAAGCTAAGTAATCTGTAAAAAATCTTTGAAATATGTGAAAAAACTTGCAGTCAGGATATGCAGGTGGGTGAAGGAATTTAAAATGCATTCAGGGTGTGCTGGCTGGAGAAGGCAGTTTGGAGAAGCAGTCGGGGTGTGTGCAGCAGAGAATTAATCCAGTACTGTACAAGCCACAAGTAAAAAATCAGAATACTGTTCTGCTTTATAAAAGTGCCAACATTCTATGCCATTTACAGCATTTACTATACTGTACTGTACTTCAATGGAACACAGTCAGGGGTGTGGGCAGGAGAGGGCACTGTACAGTACATCTGTCTTTCACAACGAATAAATTGTGGTTTGCCTGAAGGATTGGGAATGTGTAAATGCTCTGTGCATAATCACGATTGGTGGTTTGAAGGTGAATCATGGAAGTGAATCAATAAAAACTTTAAAATTAAATCAATGAGAAAAAAATACTTTATTATCTAAAAGCAAACTGGATTAGGCAGATTTGTATCCTGTATTGCACACTGAAGTAGTGAAATCAGTCTCCAAATCATTGTTAAATATTTTTTTTTATGGCTGCAGTGGGCATAGCCCTGCAGAAGTTTTGCTTTGAGAAAAGGACTTCCTGCATAAATTGCCTTCCAAACAGCATGATAGAGTTCTCTGCGGAAGCCTTATTACTACCCTACCTGTGTGTGTATGGGAGCTTGAAAGCACTATTTTTCCTCTGGCTTGAGAAGTTAATTGAACCCTCCCCAGTACTGCCTTTTTATGCAAATTGAACCTACTCCAACAATTGAGCTCTCCCCAGTACCACCTTTTTTTGCAAGTTGAAACCTCCTGCAAAGTGTTTTATGGGCCATTTCTTTGTTTGTTAAGTTTCAGTGCTTAATTTACTACTTTTTTGCAAACTGAGAAACTCCTGCTTTGTTGGTATGTCCTCTGTCACTCATCCAGAGGTGTGAATTCCTTTGGTTGACTTTGGATGACCACAGTGGCAAAATGATTACATTTGTCTCCAACCAATGTCTTCAAGCAACTGAATAAACACACACACACACACACACACACACACACACATGCATATACCCTAAGCAGAACACAGCTGGATGAGGTACCAATATTTAGGAAACTTATTACACTTACCAAAAGACTATCAATGTGACTCCTGGCTACTGTGTTCTCTCTGCTGTGGCTGAGCTGTAATAAAGATCCTGTAACAAGATACTGGCCTCCTGCCGGGGCTATTAGACATCAGAGCAAAGAGCACTCTGGGAAGACTCTCTGGGACAAGATGCAATAAAAGAAACCTGAATGGCAGCCCCATGGGGCCATAAAACAGCCAGGGAAAGTTAGAAAAAACTCCTCTCACAGCATGAGCAGAAAAAAAGAACACTGGGATGAAGTAAGAACACAAAAATGGTAATAATACATATATTTTCCTGATTGTAACATGCAGTTTTCCTTTAATAATCCACAACAATGTGTGGGTTGGGCTGGGATTTACCCACACCTGGCAAGTGACCAAAAATGCCAGGTATAAGTCCCAGTGCACTCCACACTGTGCAGTGGAGTACTGTGATTGTACATCTGGTAGGAAGTAAAGGATTTAAAAAGTTATTAAAATACTCAATTTCTAGAGTGTAGCAAAGGTGCAAAGGGGATGAGGTATTCGGCTTATCTTTAGATGTCAGCTGTCAAGGCATATCCCTGTCTAAACCAGTCTTATCTTAAATCAAGGCAGTAGCCATTTCATAGAATCACGAGACTGAAACTGATTCTGCAATTGATAAAGCTGTGGTGGGCAGGATATAGCTAACTAAACTCTGGCATCAATTTCTGTCTCAAGGTTTTGTGACATGTCTTCTACCTTTCTTTATTGCTTTGTTGCAGAGATGTCAAAATTGATTTTGCTGGACAGCTGACAGCTGAGTAGCCCTTCATACCTACATAGAAAAGAATTTATAAAACATTACCTCCTGACTTATAGGGTTGTTATTCCTTTGGTTTCTTCCAAAAACTTTGATCCTCATCTTAACAAATTTGAAATGAATAGACCAGAATCTTGGTCTAATTTAAAGTAATTGTCTGACACAGGGTTATTACTTAGAAATCCTCAATGCAGCATTAAGTAGAGAGAATACTGGATGGGCAGTTATGCACAACCAGTGTCATCTGCCACAGAGAGGTTCTGATTCCCTCTGACCAGGAGAGTGAAGCTCAAGAGGTCCATGGAAATTAAAGCCCTGATGTCACAGAACACATTTGTTAGGCATAACGTTGTTCATCCTGTATTTTTATAGTGTATAGTAGTATTATGTGAAATCAGTCAACTGTTTTTTTTCACTCGTTCATAATGAAACTGACTTGTGAAGTCGCTAGAGGTTCCAGCACCCTTTCAGTGAAGAAATATTTCCTTGCAGTACCCCTTGGTCTACCCCCTTCCAACTTCATGTCATGCCCCCTCATTCCTGGACATCTCCTTTTCTGAAAGAGGCTACCCTCCAGCACCCTATTTATGCCTTTAAGATATTTGAAGGTTTTTATCATATCACCCCTGTCTCTTGTCTTCTCCAGGGTATATAATGTATATATTGAGGCCTCCCAGTCTCTCCTCATATGACTTTTTGTGCATGCCCTGCACCATCTTTGTTGCCCTTCTTTACTGCCTCGACTCTGTCTACAGCCTTACAGAGATTAGAGATGCAGCAAAATAAAATTTCACCTGCAAAACTGTGGCAAAATGTTTCATGAAATTGCAGTGAAATTTCCCCCGCAATTTCATCTGTTGGCCCCTGCAAATGCTGGTGTCTATTGGTCTCCCCCCAACTGATCATAAGCTGTAATTGAATTAAGCCCCTCCCAGTTACCCTGGCCCCCTCATTTCCTTTTAAAACAAAAAATTCAACCTCCACTCTCTGGTGTCTAGTGGCCCACCCGGCCAATCACCAGCTGTAATTTAATTAAAAAAGCACCCCCAAAGGTACCCTGGCCCCCACATTTCCTTTTATTTAAAAAAATATTCAACCCCCACTCTCTGGTATCTAGTGGACTCCCCCACCCTGTTGGGGGCCACTGGATGCTGGGAAGAATAATTTGGGCCAGTGAGCGGTTGGGGGTAGGGGGAACAACAGGACACGGGGGGACCACTAGACACCAGGGAGAACTTTGGCCAGTAGCCACTTTAAATTTCACCACAGGAGGTGAAATTATGCCTGCAGGTGGTAACAGGTGGTGAGATTTCACTTGCGAGCAGCAAATTTCACCAGATTGGGGGGGAATTTCACTCGTTCTGAGGGGGTGAAATTTTGCATTTTGCTCTGTGAACTATTTTGTGAAATGTGTGAATTAAGCAACATTTTCCAATTTGCACAACACTAACAGAGATGCAGCCTGCAGAACTGGACATCATATTCCAAATGAGGCCTCACCACAGATCTGCACAGTAGAATTGCTACCTCCTTCCTTCTGCTGATGATACCTCTCCCTATGCATCCCAGCATCCCACTGGCTCTTCCCATAGCCTTGGTACATTGTTTAGCCACCTTTAGGTCATCCAGTATGATTACCCCCAAATCCCTTTCCTGTTTGGTGACCATAAGTTTCTAGCCACCCCCCAGCCGTAATCCTCCCTGGACTCCTGCAACCCAAATGCATGATTTTGCACTTTTTTACATTAAATCTCAGCTGTCTACACTTCAGACCATTCCTCCAATTTTCCTAGGTCCCTCCTCATTTTTTCCATGCTTCCTGGAGTGTCCACCCTGTTGCAGATCTTCGTGTCATTCAGAAAAAGGCACACTTTCCCCTCCAGCCCCTCCACAGTTTCACTTATGAAGGCATTAGACAGGAATGGACCCAGGACTGATCCCTGTGGCACCCTGCTGGTCACACTCCTTTCCTTACATTAAGCACCATTTACTATGACTCTATCATCTATCATTCAGCCAGTTCCTCACCCAGTTTACCACCTTGTGACCCACTCTCAGACTGCCCAACTTGTTCACAAGTTACATGTGGATCGGTATTGTAAGCCTTACTAAATGCAATTCATGTTTGTGTTTAAGCTGATGAAACACCCTTATCTAGTTAATGTATTTGTAGCCGTAGTGGCTCTGCCAGAATGTGTTCTATGAGTTGCTTAATGTAAATAAGTAAACTTTATTTATACAAGGTGACCTTCCATAGCTCAGGGCACCCTTACACCAAACTCATACAAAACTCAAATAAAACACATTAAAATTATACAACTAAATTCAGCTTAAAAATCAACACAAAAAATCTTAAGATCTTAAGATCCTTTGAAGGCATTTCCAAAAAGATATGTCTTAAGGGAGTTTTTAAACCTTTCTATGGTCAAGCTCTCTCGTATCCGATGTGTGCACTGCTAATTGCACTGCATCAATGACAAGTTTCCAGACAGCTGTAAAGTAATCTGAAACTGAAAAGCAGCTACAGACAAACCATTTGGAAAATGTTATTAATGTAGTGCAATGAGCAGTGTACACAACAAGCAAGTGATTGAAAAATGCTAAACCAGAGAGTTGGAGGAACAGTTTAATATAACTTGTACTGTACAGTTTCCGGTTTCCATCACATCATACAACACAACTTGCAATCAATTTAAATTAACGGTTACAAGCACAGCTTGTTTCACTTTTACCTAGTCTTTGGAGCTTGTTGAATAGTGACATCATTCCTGCATCAACACTCAACTTGAGGGCAGCACAGTGCTATAGAAGGTTGAAGAGCTGGGTGCCTCAACTCCTGTCACACTGGTGTCCCTGGTTAAGCAGTGGACCAGGGTTGCTCATGGGCTGGCCAGGGAAGGGAGAATTGAGCATCCATAGGATAAGCTATCCTGCATAGTGGAGGGGACTGAGTGTGTCCCACTGTTTATCTGCTGCCTGGAGGAATCTGTGTGACAACCATGGGTGCCTTCATGGAGACAGTGTATGCACATCACATCCATTGTGCATGCAATGGGCCTGAGGGAGGAAAATTGAAACCTTCAACTGTGGGATGAGGTCTGGTCCTCTGCAAGCCCCATACTGGTGACTGGACACCTCCAGAAAGGTCCTTTGTTGAAGACAAATGGAGTACGGTAACCCCAAAGAAGCTGGGTCACAGGGCTAGAGGGAACCAGGAGAAGGGTGTGATTGGGAGGTCAGGTGGCAAAGACTACAAATAAAAAATACAAAAAACTCAGTTTGTTTCAAAACCTTGTAACATTAAAGTAGATGCCCTTTTCACTATAACTAGTAAATGTTGTTGGCATCTTTAATATTTTAACCTTGTAGTTTCGTGTGTAATAATAAGTGGGCTCATGAAAGTCAAGATGTAAATAGTAGATTTAGTTATGAGTTATATTAGATTTTAACATTTTGTACACATATGTAACCATTTAATATTTTGTCAAGCACTTGGGCTTACAGTTCAAACACACATACATGTCACAATGATTGCTGTTAAATTCAGAACTGGTTATAAAGTATACTATTTTATTGTAAATATTTTCCAAACTACAAAAATCCCTTTTCTTGCATGCAGATATTGTATGTGAAAATACTATATTCCAGTATGGGAGTTATTAATATAGTTGCAATTTTCAGTTTTTCATTTTCTGTTGAACTAGAAAGACGCCTCAGTGCCTCCATATTTGTATTTGGTTTCTGACAGAGACCTCAAATATGGGTTGTAAAGGTTAGGCATCAGTCGGAAACCACACCAACATACTTATATTCTGTAATGTAGTCTAACTGCTATCCTACAAGGAGTCTAATAATCAAGTATTTGCAATCACCTTGTGAACCCATCCTAGATAGCTCCAAAATCATCCTGCAGTTTTCATCAAGCGTTTCTTTTTTCACTGGTAACCACCAGCACTGTGTCATTGGCATCCATGTGATCCAAAGAGTGGGTCAGGACACTGGGGAGATTATTTGCATAAATCAAAAATAAATGGGGGCTCAAGATAAAACCTTGCTGCATTGATCTATAGAGATACTGACAATGGACAAGCTGTCCTTTACCAGGGCACTCGGCTTCCTCCTCATTAACTATGCTCTTTGCCTTCCTATTATCTCAAGATGCATGTCAATCTCCGGCATCCTATCCGTTAGTAGGGAATGGCTCACTGGGTCAAAAACTTTTGTTAGGTCCACAAACACTGCCACAGTCTTTTTAGAGCTGCAGTGGGCATAGCTCTGCAGACCTACTGCTACAGAAAAGCACCTTGGTCACACCCACATTCCTTGCAAATGCACAACATGAAGTGACAGCTGTACCTCCGAGGTCACATCTCTGAAACACTCCGCTCTCTGAACTATTTTTTTTTTTCTTCTGCGGGGATCTTGTTAGCTCTACAGCACAGCTGAATGGGATGGCAGCCATTTAAAGTGCTGGCTATGTGAGCAGGAGATGCCACATTGTGTAACACGGGGCGAGAACCATGACCTCCGCACTTGATCACCTACTGGTTGCCTGCTGAGTTGGAGCAGTGTTCTAAGGCACAGCAACAGCACAGTTTTGTCATAGGCACCCCACACACCATTGCCATGAGAGACACTGACAGGAAGAGGGAGAGAGCCTATTTGTGTCCAGAGCAGCATTTATGTAGTACTCACATATTGTCTTTCATTAATATTCCCATGAGCAGCAGACAACATTGTCAGCATTTGCCCCTCACTGCTGAGTGTGTAGTAGAGAGAGAGAGAGAGAGAGAGAGAGAGCGAGAGAGAGACATGAGAGACAAGAGACTGGAGAGAGAGAGAGAGAGAGAGAGAGAGAGATGAGATGGAACAGAGTGCCCCTGGAAGCATCACAGCAGAGCTCAAAGGTGCTGGAGCCACTGCTTCTGTGTGGTGGGGTCAGTTTTCCCTTCTACCGAGCATGGCTCCCTCTCTCACTGTGTATGAACAGATGAGGATTTTACCTGGAAACACAGCTCTCCAGGTCAACACCAATCTCAACAGCTATATAGTATTTTGAAAATAATTAGCATGTCTCTTTCTGTTGTGGAACTGATGCTAGTGACACAGATACGGACAACTCAGATGCATAAAAATCATAAAAATGGGTCATCTAGTGACACATTTCCACACATGATACCCCAAATAACCAACCTGCAGAAGATAAGCCTGCATTCCAAGCAAAAGCACTTCCAATTCTTCAACAAGCAAAGCAATCACTACCTTACAGAATCTTTGCGAGCAAATGTGATGGAGTTTTTGCAAACATTTGCCGAAGCTTCATTTCAGTAACTTATCCACACAAGAGAGAAAGAGCAGGGCTTGGATTCACACAGTAAATTTATTACACACACAGTTACTCCACACCTCCGGTAGCTGCTCGCTCAAGCTGTGGCAGTACATCGGAACAAGTGGGTACTGGTCTCGGTGAGTATTGACAGTCAGGGCATCCACACTACAAGAATGTTTAAAGTCTCTTTTCACACAATAAATGTTGTAAAATGCAGTGTTCATTCTGTTAAACTCTGGAATGAAGACTACATTTTACAACTTTATTCAAGGAGTGACTGTTAACACTGGTGTTTCCTTCATGAAAGCAAACGACAAAACTCCGGACAATGGACTTACCTACTAAGAAGAGAAAAAAACAAAAAAAATGCAAATGGAGTACCCTAGTGGTGGCAGTGTGTGTAGAGAAAGGTTGCTGGCTTTGCTCAGTTAATAGAAGGCACCACAGAACATACTGTAGGAACATAGAACATAGGAGGGGCAAGCAACCTAGCCATGCAAAACTGCTTCAGCATATTAGTACAGGACGAGCAACAGGTGGAAAGCACATCTTTGCCAAATAGAGTTTCTCAAGGGCCAACTAGTCCCCCAGTTACCACAAAGGTGGGAAACATCTCACAGACTGCTGACAGACAAAATTCTGTTGGGTTACCACCTAAAACCCGATCAACACCCAGATGTACTAATAGTAGGGGCCTCCCTTTTAAGATATGTCAACCGTATAGTATGTAGAAATAGAAATGAGCATACTATGGGCAGCACACTACCAGGTGCAGGAATAGGTGACATCAAACATTTACTCAATGGCTTAATACAACACTGCGACAAACCAGTCATGGTCCTTCATGTGGGAGTAAATGATGTGGGTAGAAGAAAACTCACTGACATCCAAAGAAATTTGGAGGAGGTGGGCAATACACTCAAGTCTATGGGCTGTGAGGTCCTAATATAAGACATACTGCTGGTCCTGAGGGCGGCTATTGCAAGAACAAGGGGAATCAAGTAGCTAAATGGGTGGCTGAGAAGGTGGTGTCACAGGGAGGAGATGAGTAGGGATGTAGGTTTGTCATGGCAGTCATACACGTCATTGATTCCATGACATTTGATCTTTATTCAGGACTTCCATGACTTTCACTAGTGTCATCAGAATGTAGCAATGATGACAGTGCCACAACATTTACTACTGTTTACTAATGATTTTATGAACAAACAATGAGTCATTAAAACCTCATCCATGACAAACTTACATCCCTAGAGATGAGATTTATAGACCTAGGCCCAGATATTCAAAAGAGTTGCGCATGGTGCAACAGTGTTGTGCCATGCACAACCCACTGATGTGCCCCGGCACGATATTCAAAAGGGAAAAGTGCTCCGCACAAATCCCGATATGCCGGAGCGCATCAGTAATGTATGCAGGCACGGGTATGGGGGGGCGTGCCCATGCATAACCTGCACAGCCCGATATTCAGCCCGGGATGTGCAGAGTCATGCATGCGCAACCCCTACTTGCACCTGCACAAAGTTAAGCCCCCCAAAAAAGGAACAAATGATGGCCACCCACAGGTGAGCTGCCACATTGCAGGGTGCAACATAGCAGCTGCCACCTTGTGGTCCTGAAATTCCTGCTGCACCTGGCAGTGCCCCATGTCCCATGTGGGCATTGGTATAAACCCCCGTCCAATATCCTGGTGTTCAGTGGACCCCTATATTGCCCGATCGCGGAGCATCGGTATAAACCCCCATCCAATACCCCTGGTAGTCAGTAGACTTCACTCTGCCTGATCGTGGGCATCTTTAAAACACAGAACAGTCCTATTTCCTGGTGGTCTACTGCCCCCTCCCCACCAGCCCACTGGGCCCCACGCCCAGCTCCCCAGGTCAGCTGGCAGGTGGCAGCACCACCTGCCTGCCACCCTCGCCTGCGCTGACTGTGGCTCGATGAGGCTGCCGTCCATTGGTTCACAGCATGAGCCAATGGGCATGCAGCCCATATCGTACAATAGTCCAGATATGTGAATGAATTCATTACATATCTGGACTGAGAGCTACGGTATAGGCTGCATGCCCATTGACTCATGCTGTGAACCAATGGGTGTGCAGCACTACCGAGCTGTCAGTCAGCAGGCTAAGGGGTGGCAGGTGGTTGGGGTGCTGCCGCCCACCAGCTGACTTGGGGGAAGTGGGGCGGTGGGGCTCAGTGGGCAAGTGGGGAGGGGGGTACACTAGACCACCAGGGTAATAGGACTGTTCTATGTTTTAAAGATGCCCACGATTGGGCAGAGTGCAGTCCACTGGACCACCAGGGATATTGGACAGGGGGGTTTATACTGATGCCCACGATTGGGCATATAGGGGTCCACTGGACCACCAGGGATAGTAGATGGGGGTTTTCTTTTAGACGAATGCCCGCGATCAGGCTGCAGTGGATGTCGGTCCCCAATGGCTGCTGCCTGGCAGGGGCGCCAGGCGAAGTCATTGGGGATCGGTGCACCTGCATGCTAATGGGATGAAAATGGGGCCATAATGACATGCAAATGGCCCCATGTGCACCTTGCATAAATTATGGCCCCATTTGCATGTCCCCTTTTGACTATCGCTGGTGCTGTGCATGGTGCAATGGCACTTGTGCTAGCACATCTCCATGCTCCACTCTGGCCACTTGCGCTGGTGCAGTGCCACTTTGCCATGCACAATGAGGGTGGCCAGGGTGCGATATTCAAAGCTGTTGCACCATAGCGCAGCTCCGTTGAATATCACCCAGGCCACACCCCTTCGCAACAAAGTTGAGCTGCACCCAGGCTTGTGCCACAGCCTGGCGCAGTTTGAATATCTGGGCCCTAGACTCTGTCAAAATGATAAGCTGCATATAAACAAACAGGAGATTCAAATCTTGGCACAGGAAATCAAGCAGGCACTGCACACCCATTTAAACTGAACCATGGAGGCATGGGAGAGGTAATAAGAAGTGCAATAACAAGGGCAGTTGCAGAGCTGAGAAAAAATTCCACCTAGAAATGTTTAACTTTTAATGCTAATAGCATTGTACATAAATTTGATGAATTGGTATACACAGCTGCACACAGATGCCATTCATATTTGTGCTATAACTGAAATCTGGTAGAATAACAAGGGTACATGGGAAAGACATATACCTCGATATCAGCTATACTGTACAGATAGGCCTAACAGAAGGGGGGGGGTTGCTATATATGTGGCAGATAATATTACATCTGAAAAAATGGAAACAAATGTAGTAGAAGGTATTGAACAGATATGGATCAGGGTAACCCCAGAAGGCAAAGCTAAAATTACTATTGGGGTGATTTATAGGCCACCCTCTATTCCCAAAAAACTGATATAGCATTATATGAACAAAATAGAATCCATGGAAACCCCAGAAAACATCGTACTGGTTGGGGACTTTAATTTACCTGGCATTGACTGGGAAAACTATGATACATGGATGCATTTAGCATCTCAGGATTAGAACAATATGTATAAAATGCGACTAGAGGGGACAATCTGTTAGACCTCGTGTTAAGTAATATGGGAAACAGAATACAACAGTGCAAAGTCACCACCCCACTCGGCTTTAGTGATCATGCCAGGGTGGAATTTAGTTTAGTGGGGCAACAGATTGGAGTGTCAAGCAGTACACTGATTAGAAAATAAGAAAATGTGGACTACAACTAACTGAGGGATGACTTCAGTAAGTAGAACTGGAAGGCTGACTTTCAGCACAAATTTGTACAGAGTATGTGGGAGGCTTTGGAAGGTAATAAAAACTGCACAGTAAACAAACACATACAGCCCAAAAAAAGTATAATAGGTCAGGGAAGATCCCAACTTAGAAAATGGGCTTTTTATTTGAAGGTATCTGATTGGCTAGTACCCTTTGGACAGGGGTAGATTAACTTTCAATAGATGCCCACCAAATAAAAAGTTCCAGCCCAAATCTGCCTTATGCCTAGCCACGTATTCTTGTGCTCAGCCTGCTTTGTCATTGGCTGAAACACTGGACACACAATTTGAAATTGCCGCCAATTTTTTACACTTAGCAAGACAGCATGTGAGACCCTTCCTCTAATACATAGTTACTACTTAGCCAAGACACCACCACCCAGTAACTGCCCAAAACAAAACAATCAACATATTTACCCTGTCATAAAGCATTCTTTTTTTTCTTAGTTGTTTTTAATTTCTTCTACGAATAAACCCCATGCTGCTGCCACTGCTCACTGACTTCAGACAGTCACGGACTCAAATTCCACAAATCCAAATCCAAAATACACATTCAATGAAAAGCAAAACACAGATTTTTTTTTTCTTTTAAACAGATCCACCAAGCGAGTGGTTGACTGTATGATGTTTCACGCGGCGGTTCATTTCAGCACTACTCCCGGAAGTTACTAATACCACTGTTCTTGCCTTATCGCTGTTTAGGTTCATTGACAACAAAAAGAAATGGGAGAAAAACAAAGCAGCTTGACCATAATGGAAAGAAACGGTACCTTTCCAGTACCTCTCCTGCACTCCACAAAGCAGCTTTAAGATAAAAAGATGAACAACACCTCTCCTGAGCTCCACTGCCCTTCCCTGTCACGGTACTTCCCCTGCACTGCGGTACCTTTTCTGATCCCATTGCAAACATTACCAAAACAGAGGACAACCTTGTAAAGAGAGAAAGGGAAAGGGGAAGTTGTTTAGTCAGAAAAGGCACACTAACCCGAAGCTTGTTTCCAGGTGCAACCTGGGAGCACAAGGAAGTCAAGTGACTTGCTCAGGGTCACATAGTATGCAAGTGGGGGCTGTGGGATCAAACCCAGGTCTCCAGGTTTGCAGCTCAGAGCCCTAAACCTCTGTGCTATACTGCCTCATCAAAGAAATGTTATCTTTCCAGTACCTCTCCTGCACTCCACAAAACAGCTTTAATCACGATTAAAAAATAAACGGTACCTCTTCTGAGTTCCATTGCCCTTCCCAATCATGGTACTTCCCATGCTCCAGTATCCTTCCCGATTACAAACATTAATAAAACAAAAGACAACCTCGGTGTGTTTCTCATTCACTAAGGGAAATGAAAACAAAACAAAACGGAATGCAAGTGAGTGAGTGAGTGTGTGTGTGTGTGGGGGGTCCAGTTCCCAAAATGTGAGGTACTGTACATAGCAGTTACAAAACAGTTAAATGCTATGCTGCCCTCTACTGGTAAGTATTGTCAAGAATATCAGTAGAGGGACTACTTTACTAACCAAGCAACTATAAGATAATGCTTAGTCTTTTTCTAAATATTTTTTTTAATCTTGAATATTACAAAAAACAACAACTTTACAAACAGCACATTTTCTAAGCGCAATAATACCCTCCAGGGTAGGTGGTATGGGCAACACCGGAACTTCCAGGAGCTATAAGGCCCTCCACCTGCAGCGTCGGGCCTCATTATGCCCTTGGGTGGTCTGGTATTGCCCAATACCGCCCACCCTGTCAGGTATTATTGCTTGCATGGATGACAGGCAAGGTAAAGAGGATGATTAAGAACAAGCATAGAGTTTACATAGAGGCAAGAAGACATGGGCATGAAAAAACCTGGGGAAACTATAACATAATGTTAAAAAAAAACAAGAAAGCCATTAAAGTTGCAAGGAAGAGATATGAGCTGAAACTGGCTGGAATGGTCAAGAACAACTTCAAAACATACTATAATTACATTAGTAACAAAATAAGCGGAACACAAATTATAGGTCCACTCAAAGATCCAGGAGGGCACCTGGTATAAGATAACCAGATGGCTGAAAGATATAATAGCGATTTCTCATCAGTTGATAACACCAAAACACTGGGAAATAAACTACTTCTTGACAAATATCAAAATACACCCAAGTTAGAGGTTGAGAATATCAGAAAAAGACTGCTCAAGCTAGGTCCAAACAAGTCTTTTGGACCAGATGGAATTCGTCCAAGAGTAGTCATTGAATTATCTGAGCTACTGGCTGAGTCACTAACAGTATTATTCCAGGCATCACTGGATCACGGGAGGTGGTAGACGCATGAAGAGAGGCAAATGTGGTCCCTATTTTTAAAGAGGGTTCTAGGCAGGAGGTTGGCAATTATTGACCTGTTAGCTTAACTTCAGTACTGGGTAAGGTCCTAGAAGGGATCATAAAGGATTACTTTGAGGATTTTATGGAACAGGGGGTTGATATCGATGAAACTCAGGATGGTTTTAAAAGGTGGCTATTCATGCCAGACAAATCTCCTGGAATTTTATGGAAATGTTAGCAAAGATTTAGATGAGGTAACTCAGTGGATGTGATATTCCTAAACTTCTCCAAATCCTTTGACAAGATGCCACATGAAAAGTTGGTGGACACCCTGATTAGCCATAAAATACAGGGAAGCATGATTAACCAAATTGAGGCAGTCCAGAGAAGGTCAACCAAAATGGTGCAGGGACTGCATCAGAAGACATACGAGGACAGAGTAACAGAGCTCAATATGTATACCCTTGAGCAAAGGAGGGGAGAGAGGTGATATGATCGAGGCATTCAAACACCTTAAGGGCATTAACAAGGTGAAAGAGTCTAACATGTTTAAATATAAGAAAAATAGCAGAACAAGAGGACACAGCAAGAGATTAGAGGGGGGCCGATTAAGGGGGAATGTGAGGAAATTCTTTTTCACAGAAAGGGTGGTGGATGCATAGAATGGCTACCACAAGAAGTGATGGCTATGAATACAGTGCAGGGCTTCAAACAGGCATGGGATAGGCATAAGGGAGCAATACAGATGAGTATGAATAGATAGGCCATTGACAGAGCAAAGGCTGATGGCACATTTATAAGGTAGAAAAAAGAAATGGGCAGACTGGATGGGCCTTGCGGTCCTTATCTGCCGTCAGCTTCTATGTTTCTATGATGTGCTGGATATGTTCCTGGTTACAAAATAGGAAGTAGAGAGTCATTATCAAGGGTTCCAGCTCAGAACGGTAGGAGGTGACAAATGGGGTCCCTCAGAGATCCGTGCTGGGGATTTCCTTTTCAATGTATATATTCATTTAATGGCTAGTGGAAGGGATGTATGGGACTCTAAGTTTGCCGATGACACCAGAATAGGCTCTATCATAAACAACAATAAGGACATAGTCAAATTGCAGGAAGCCTTAGCAAACCTGCAGGGGAGGGCACGTGATTCTAAACTGACCTTCAATACTGACAAGTGCACAGTTATGCACTTTGGGAACAAAAATAAGGCAGCAGAATATAAGCTTAATGGGATGACCAGGTCCACCTGTGTCACCACTGCATGGGGGTTGATGGTGGCAGTGGGGGATGGGCTGCTGGAGATTCAGCTGCTGTCACTTCCTGTTCCCTGCCCCTGCTGGACTGTGCACATGCACCAACTGCATGCCTACGTGACAATCTGATAGCATGCCTTGACCTCCCTCCCTTCCCCTTCCACATCCCCCGAACAGCCTCATACTCACAACACAACCTGCTATGCCGTTCTTTGGTGTTACTGTGGGTGGCTGTTGCTGCTGTACAGGCACCTCCTGCTGCTAGTGCTGCTCCACCTGCTGCTGCTGTACTGGCTTCACCTGTTGATGTGATTGCACCTGCCCCTGCTGCTGCTGCTGCTGCTGCATTTCTCCAGGTGCCTCCCTCCCTGGCTGAAATGCATCCCGATTAAGATGAACCCTCTCCCCCACATGCATACTGTGCAACTGCTGCCCTTTATGTCCTGCATGCTCCGCTATTTGCTCCTCTGACATATTAAGTATAATAACTAGCCCCCAAAAAAGAGAAATACAGGGTTGAAGAATCAGAAAATCAAATAGAAAAAAACAACAGAAAAAATGCAAACCACGAACAATAAGCACTAACAAAATGTGAACAGAGGACAGATAACGTGTAACTAAGTAATGCATGAAAAAGTGATAAAGTAATTATTTAAAGATTTTTCTTTAGCAGGTTGTGTGCCACAGAACTGACCACAGTCTGTCTCTTTCCAAACACTGGGAGAAAATGAAAGTAACTCTGTCATGTCCTCCCAGAGGATAAAGATCAGATACCTCACTTCTTGCCTGCTTCAGTCTCATGTGACCTGCAGAAACTCTGTCATGTGATTCTGCAGTTTTCTTGGCAATCTTCACCTTAACAAGCACAAAGCAAAGTCACAGGTGAAGTCACAGATGAAATCAGCCGTGAAGCCACCAAGGTGAATTTTGGATGTACCACTGCGACTTTGCCAAATGCTACATGGAAGCAAATTTGGTGACTTTGCCAAAGCTTCGAAAACCTAAGTAAAACTTTACAACATCTATAAATAACATTAGCACTCACCCAAAATTCCACCAGCTAGTCAGAAAATGATTGAGGAATTGTCTTGGAAACTATCAAATGAGAGGCAATAAAATAGCATCTGGGCATGAGAAATGACTGTTCCTGCACTTTACCTGCAATGTATATGGACTGGTTATTCTCATGGTAAGCAAATAAAAGATGTTAAAAGCATTTTAAAAACATTGCAATTGATCTTTAATGATGTTACTACATTTAAGTGGGTTAGTCAGACCATGCATATTGTAAGAAATAACCTGGGTAGAAATATTAACCATGATCCCCAAGATGAAGTGTGACAGCTATAAACCCCCTTGTATAGTTCCAACCCATACAGTTGTGATATAGAAGGAATAACCAGGTAATAAAACTCTTATGGACCAAAGAAAATGTTACAGAAACAGTATCCAAGCAACTGAGTGCCAACTGGGCAAACCATACTAAAAACTGTAGTGCAGATGTACCTCCTAGGTTGGAGATCCGATATTTCAAACCTCTTTTCCTTCCCCCCATTCCTTGGGGAGTTGGAAAGCTGTCTGGGGTTAGAATGGAACAGGGAATATGTCCTCTCCCTAAGAGGCCCTTTCCATGAGCCTGTTGGTGACATTATAGGCTCCCCAAATAGCAAAGTATATTCCCATTCCACCAAGGCTGAGCTACCGTGCCAGACAAAAAACTCCTCCCCTCCCACCCTGATCATTTTGCAAAGCCCATTTGACAATAACAGTGTAACTAATAACAAATTATAACAAGAAGTGCCAATACTGATCTCAGCAGTATGACAAGGGGCCAATAAATTGTCCTACAAGTAAAACATTAGGATTTGGGTCCTGTATTTAGAATTAGATATCGCTCATGGTCCCTCTGAATAACATGAGCTGGGCAATTTGCAGGACAAACCTGTAGGGAGCAAGTTCCACAAACCATTATGATCAAGACCCTGAAACAAGGGGTAAAGAGAAAGGCATGGGTACACCCTGGCAACCATGGAATTATCTATCTGAGTGTAAAACAGCACTGAGGATGGGGCCCCCACGTGCACAGCAAGTTCAGGCTCAGGGTAGCATGACTTGGTGTGGAAAGTAATAAGCACTCAAAAAAACATCAACAGGAGAGGGGTATGTGGCCACCAGAGGGGATGTCCCCCCTTGCAGGCCTGTTACCCCCTACAGTAGAAATACCATAGTGCACACCTTGGTACCTCCATGCCTAGGCTTCCTCCTCCTTCTGGAAAATATCTGACCTGTTGTCAGTCAAGCTAGTTAAGAGCAAAGGCAATGCAGACAATTAATTTACCCACCTCACTGAGAACCCAGATGGGAGTAAAGCTGTGAGGATGTATAACATGTACGGCCGAAATGTCACTGGACAAAACATTGCGCAGTAAATGTTGCAGCCAAAATGTCCTCGGGTCAAAATGTAGCCAGACATTTTGTCTCTGGTCATAATGCCACCACAGATACAGTCTCCAGTCATAATGTCTCTGGCAGATTCAGCCTGCAGTGGTTAAACAACAAGGATAGTGTCTGGCAACATTTTGTGCAGGTACACACAGGTACCACTATTTCTCTTCTGCACCAGTGGATAGTTGGTGTCAGGTACCAAACGGAGAGTGATCTTGCCACTTGTCATGATGCTCAGATGCTTCCCGTTCAGGCGCAGTCATCAGCTAATGTTGTCTCCTCTTGACTGCCATGTTGTCCATGACTACAAATCTTCCTGCTGCTTCTGCTGCTGGGTTGGTGAAAAATCCTCTCTTTGCTTCGGTAGAGAAAAGTAAACCATCTGGGTCACACTGTTGCAGAGCCCCAGTGTTCAGAGGTAAAGATGACAAAATGAGTTATTAATGCAAACATTATGGACAAAATGTTGCCAGACAAGTTCCTTGTGTTTTAACCACTGTAGGCTGAATCTTCCAGCGACGTTATTACCAGAGACAATTGTCTGGCTACAGTTTGACCCAGCATTTTGGCCGCATCATTTAGTTCACTGTGTTTTGTCCAGCAACATTTCAGCCATGTGCCATGTAAAACTATTCACAGCCTCACTGGTTTAAGCATATCCCCACTGCCATCACAAACCCTAGTAAGTGTGCATCATGTAAATATAGTAGTAAGAATTTTAAACATAGACCTTTCCAACAAAAAATAAGCATCTTATATCTTACATTCATAGAAACACAGAAACATAGAACATAGCAACATAGACTTTGACAGCAGATAAGGACCTCTTGGCCCACCTAGTTTGCCCATTTCCCTACCTACAGGATAAGCTGCAGATCCTAGTTAACCAACAGCCTATTTCTTCCTACCCCCCCATAAGACTTGCCTTTTTCAAGCCTTCTCTGGGGTCCTCAGCCACCTTCCTGGGTCTCCACTACTGAGGTCCCCCACATTCCCCTTTGTCAGTACTATGGGTGCCTCCTCCTTGGAATCCCACCCTGGCAGAGCTGCGTAGGAATTATAAAATGTTATTAGTTGAGGAATATGCCTCTGTCCCACCACCCCACCCCTTCCAGAGCCCACCGTAATCCAGCCATTCATCCTCTCTGGCATCCTCTGAGGGAATGTTGGTAGACTTTGTGACCCCTGGAAGGGGGGAGAGAGGTCCTCCGAATCCTAGCCAGCTCAACCTGGAGTCTAGAGACCTACTTCCTCAACCCAAAGAGGTGTGTACAGATGAGGCAGCACTGCAGTCTCCAGAAAGTATCTCTGAAAACCACTGCCATGCTGCCACTGCACTCCACCAATCCCAGCATTCTCAACCTCTATTCTCTATATGTTACCTGGAAATACTTTTGTACCATCACTCTTGATAGGTTGTTTCTAGTTTTCCCTTTTTTTGTTTATTTCAATCTGTGATGCCGGTGCCTTGGTCAAATCTTTCTATACTCCCTTCCTAGACTGGTGTCTCTCCTTTTCCAAGTTTTGGCCTAGCTTTGACCTTCCACCCTTCCCAGCCATGATTGTTACACAGTAGTGAACATGTGCCTTGCCATAACTAACCAGCAAAGTCCTCCCCTTCTCCATTTCCTTCTGCTAATGCCTTCTAACACCAGTGATGCCAGTCAGCTGTTCCCCTTGTTAGCTGTTCCTTTTACTCACTGGACACAAACATGTGAGGCATGTTGGCAGTGGCTGCATTTATGCAAAACCTGCTCCCTTTCTGGTGTCATGCTATTGGCTGTGGGAGGTCAAATATCAAGTAGCTGATGTCCCAGGCCAGACAATTAGCACCCTCCCCAAAATGCAGTGCTAGACACAGTTGTCATTATATGTCCCCGAAATATGGGATACTCTGGCTGGTCTCAAACTTACCTCAATAATAAATACACTAATTCAAACAAGTTTCAGCACAATTTACCCCACCCATGTTGTCGCCCAGGAACACAAGCTTTTTTTGTCCCTCCAGTGGCAAATACAGGCCAATTCTGCTTAAAACAGACCTGCTGCAATTCAAGCATTCAGCTTCATGATTGGTGCCATAGCCACACTTACACATACAAGCTGGGCGGAGACTCCTGCTGTCCTCCAAGTTCCAAGACTGCAATCCATCAGAATAAAAGCAAAGAAGAGTAGACCTCAGTCACCACTGAAAATATGACCCAAAACAATGGGGTGTCTGATTCCAAAACCACTTTATTGCTTAAAAATGAAACAGCTACAACCTTAGCAAATGCTAAACATTCCATATGGGTTTAGCATGCCCATGTAGAATTTCTTCTTATTTAATTTTGTTGTAATAGCAACATCAGTGGTAACCAACAATAGACATTCTGGTTCCCCACAGTCTGCCTCAGGTTATTCTATGGATTTATTGCCTTTTGCAACATTAAGAACATTACATATTTTTCCTGCTTACTGCCTTTTTTAGAGGTTGATGAACAAAATTAAATAAATAAAAAAGAAAATTTGCAAGACTGATGCAAGGCATAATGTCAGCAAAATGTCAAACAGTTAAAAAAATGAAGCAGAGGAATACAGAAGGCAAATATCTCAGGCTGAAACCCACCCTCACTTTTCATCAATGAAACAACACTTTATATATTAATACTACTTAGAAGTTCTATTGTGTTTACTTTTAGATTTCTCACTGTTTTCTTTTTCTTCTCAATTTCTTTCCTCAAAGGTATGCCGTGATCTCATCTGTCTCAAAGCCTCAGCTAGATAGAGACAGGCTTACTAATAATGTGGGGACGAAAGAATAGGTTTCCATGGCAACATGAACCATGTCTGGATTCAAAGCATTACCTCCCCCTCCACTGATATTTTCTTTAATGGTTCAGAAAAGCTGGTTGCAAAATTTGAAAATTGTATAGTATATTTATCTAGCTATAATGGACAGAGAACCACTTACATCTTTATTGCTATCATGTTTACAAAATGGTGAGTACCTCTATCCACTGGCTACCTTCTCCTTTCTGCTGAACTATTCAGAGCATTTCTACATATTCTAATCATGAGTTTGGGGTGGCAAACCACAATTTGCTTGTAGACACAATATAGGGCATTGGTATGACCAATGAATGAACACATGTAAAAGTGCATGAATATTAATAGTGATCATACATGTTAAATAATCATTGTTTGGAATAGATTGTCAAGGTTAAAATTATCATAAAAGAATGACAATGCAAACTTGGTATGGAACTCTGACAATCAGGTAGATAAAATGATGCTTAACTGGTTTAGTATGCTGAGGTGCTATACTGCCAGTATCAGAAATGATTTTCCCTGCACAGCTGATTTAAACTGTCAAGGAGTGTACTTAAATCAGCTACTAATGCAATGCATACAACAGCTTGGCAGAGAGAATTTGCTAGCCTGGCAAACCTCACAGGATCCTTGCTTTATAATAAGGAACGGCATCAGCTACTAACAAAAAAAATCACTTTTGAATGAGTGAATTCTTAAAATTGTTCTCAGGGGCTAAAGTGGTTTAAATTTCTATTGCACAATCTGCACAGAGTATGTTTTGTTCATGATTTAAAAAAAAACATGTCACTATTTTTAAGTCTTCTTTTGTAAAATAATGAATTTTTAAATAATGCATGACATAAACTGTATTTTTTTTTCTATACGTGGTTTGTCAATAAAGATCCTTGAACCTTTAATGGCTTGGCAGAGAGAATTTGCTAGCCTGACAAACCACATTGGATACTTGCTTTATATTAAGGAATGGCATCAGATACAAAAACAAATCACTGTGGAATTTCCAGGTTTATATTATTACTAAATACATTTTAAAAGCATGATCTGTGTATTCTCGAAGTAATCTATACCAGATTGAGAACCATGACTGTTACTCCAGTCAAGTCAGTTAGAACAAACTCTGGTCAGAGCTAACAAGGTAGCAGGATGCTTTTTTCAGTGTCAATGGCTAAGCAGGTTGCATACTCGCCTCTGAGGCTAGAAGATCAGAGAAGGCTGTAGGTAATATCCCTACACAAGGTACTTGGGTTAAATCCAAATACTTGCACTGTAGTGCAGCATGGGGGGTTTGCTACACTCCTGAGGTGCAATCTTTCAGATGAGATGTTAAAATGAGGTCCGTTCTGCATGGTCTAGTGGTTGTTCAGGTGGGCGTTAGAAGATCCTATGGCACTTCTTGAAAAGAATAGGGGCATTTCCTTGGTGTCCTGGCCAGTTTCCCCCATTAAATAAACTACCAACAACAGCTTCATCTGGTTCAATTTCAGTTGGTTACCATCTGTACCCAACCTTGGTCATCCCTGAAAAAGGGACTTCTAGTTTCAGTGGTCCTACCTGGTCAACAAAACTCATAAAGAAAATAAATAAATGTTCAGGGGTTAGGAGCAATCTACAAGGACATTTACAGATATATATATATATATATATATATATATATACACACACACACACACACACACACACACAACAGGTGTCAGGATAAAAACTGACACGACTTCAGTTATCTAAGTCACTGTGTGGATAAATGTGTGGTGATGTAATCACTATGTGGATAACTTCAAGTGACCCAAGTTCAGCAATATACCAGATTGCCAGGGGTTGGAAAACCGACTGAACATTCATCACATAGCTGTCCTGTCCTTGCATGGAAAGGCATGTTGACTTGAACTTTGGTTTCCCCCAGGTGAATGCAGGAACCCAAGAAAGGGAGAAATTGCTCACACAGGTTCCATAAAGCCCAGCACAGCTACCTCTGTTCCACATGATGACTTGGATGACTGGCTCAGTTGTGGATGTAAGTGACTGGGTGGGGATAAGGATGGCTCTCCCTTTTCTGGTCACCCTATCATGGGGGAGGGATGCAATCTATTGGAACTTTGGGCTCTATGGTTTGGGACAGGGGAGTGATGGACAGGAGTCATTTCATTGGCGGAAAGGCATTGGCCCGATGCTCACAATCCTGATGCCAGGTGCCCGACACACAGTTGCCTGACATCAGGATTTTACTCTGTAGAGTTAGAATCTCACAGGTGGGGCGGTTCTCCAATACACTTGCCGCGGGTAAACTCTGGCGTTGGGCAACTGTGTCGGGTACCCAGTGTCAGGATTGTGAGCATTGGGCCAATGCCTTCAGCTAACCGTGGTAGATCCTGATGGACAGGTGAGGTAGGGATAGGGCTGAGAGCCTGCCCAAGTCAACTGGCAAAGCAAAATGTTTGATGGGGGAATTCTGCAGTATGTATGACCTTATCACATAGTGTATACATAACCCTCCCATAATGGGTGCAGCGGCACTGTTACAGTAAACCTATCAAGTATAGGTAATATGCATGGGGTCTTTTACCAGGGTACTACAGAGCCAGAGGTAGGAGTCATAAAGGGATGACATTTCTTAAACCTGTAGAATAAAATAGAGGAAATGGGTCACAAAGGATCCTCAGTTCTTAGAGAGTTACAAGGAAGGATAAGACAGGTTAGACATACTGTAGTACTTATCTGATGGGGAAGGAGTTCACATCCTGTGAGACCTGCAGAAGTAAAGAAAAGAAGGTTAAGATAGAGTAAATACAGTAGTGGGAGCAATAGAGAGGAGAGAGATGAAATGAGTAGAGTACAGCGTAAGAGGTAAGAAAATATATAGCCGTAGAGGGAAAGGTATACAGGTAAATGAAGTAAAAGATACAGAGACAAACCTAATTAAAGTATTATGCTAACATCAGCAACTGTTTACCATGAGTGTCAAAAATAAAACACCAAAAAATGGAATATTGAAATGTTAGTTACCATTGGAAAAGCTGTTTCTGTGTTTTCACATTGACTTGCATGTTGTTTTTAGTGTGTGTTGTATATCACTTTCACACTTCTGTATAAATGAGATGCACGTTTGTATTCCTCAGACCTGTCCTTTGCAGAAGGCCACTGAAGGCTTGAAGTCCTGGCCCAAGTGGGTGCATGCAAGGCATGTTGCTGGAAAATAAGTCTTGCACTTCGTGTGTAAAACTGAATCTAGGAGAGCTGAGCATTCTTTTCTTTCATTAATACAAGCTGTCTGCTTTGCTTATATACCGCCTTTTTCCTCTACTTGTGCACCACTCTACACTTCTTACACAATAGCCACATCACTGACCCCTGATCATCACTGGACTGACCATCCCACCCCAGACAGTCACAGGACTGTACTCCCTCAGTCAAACACAGTATTGGACACCCATGCCTGACAGTCACAGAACTGATCCCTCATTCCCAACAGTCGCAACACTACACCCGACCACCATTTATTTATTTAGGAAATCAGAATTACAACCCTTTGAGTCATAGGCTTGTTTTTAAAGGCTCCATTTCAGAATAAAACTTAGACATTCATACAGTACATACACAGAATAAATGTGGGTGAGCAATCATACAGAGTAAAAGTACAATGAACACGGGTTAATGCCTATACATTTGGTAGTTAAAATAGGGCAGAGCTATCGACATATTACTTAAGCGGTTAAGACCTATACAATTGGTAGCTAAAGCAATGCATGATATGAGTTGATAGTAAGCTGCCTCAGGGAGGCCTTATCTTATACATACCATGACATCACTATACCCATATCCCCGACAGTCACATAGATGACACTTTCCACAGACAGTCACAGCAGTAATTACCCCCAACCAGTCACAATACTGTACATCACAGCACTGATGACCACCCCACACAGTCAGGACCGCAACACCCTCCCCCCCCCGTCAAACAGTCACTTAGTTTGGTGTTTTATACAACCTTTCTGCTGCATGTACAACTTCCTGCAAATGCTTCTGTCCCTCAAAGTTGTAAAATTATACAGAAGCAGACCTCCCAAAAGTCAGAGGAATGACCCTCATCATGATAGTCACACACCATCCACCATCAGTCACAGCAATGACCAACCCCTCAACAGTCATTGGATTGGACCCCAGCCCCACAGTCACAGGACTGTCTGCCCAGTCACAGGACTCTTTAACCCCCCCAGTCACAGAACTGTTCCCCCCACAGTAACAGGACTGTATCACCCCCTTCCCCACAAGCACGGGATTGACCTCCCCATCACAGGACTGTATCACCCCACTGACAATCACAGGACTAACACCCTCCACTGACAATCTTGATAATGACTACCCACCTCTGGCAGTCACAGCACTGATCCACGCCCCTGAAAGTCACAACACTTTCTCAGTTTTCCCAGTAGTCACAGAACTGCTCTCCTACCCCCTCAACCTGGAAGCCACAGCAATGAACATATACCCCACAGAGTCACAGCACTTATCCCCATTCCCCCACAGTAACAGCACTAGTCACAGTACTGCACCCCATCCCATCTTACAGAACTCATCATCAATCCTCAACAGTCACACCACAGCCACCTCACCCCCAAAGGTCACAGAACTGACACCCCTCTACCATCAGTCACAGCACTAATTTCCATCCCCTGACAATGACAGCACTGACCTACTACTCTTAATGGTCACCACACTGACTCCCATCCACAACAGCCACAGTACTGCCTCCTCACCCACAAAGGTCACAGGTCTGCCACCCTCCTGACAGTCACCGAACTGTACCACCTTTCAACAGTCACAGAACTAACACCTTCCACCATCAGTCACAGTGGCCACCTACCCAACAGTCACAGTGCTGATCCTCATCCCCCAACAGTGACAGTACTTACCTCTAACCCCAACAGTGACAGCACTATCCACCACCACAGTCAAAGCACTGTCCCCCTACATCTGCGACAGTCACAGGGCTGATCCTCATTCTCCAACAGTGACAGCACTTACCTCTAGCCCCAGCATCAAAGTCACATCACTGCCCACCACGACAATCAAAGCACTGTCCCCCTACATCCATGACAGTCACAGGACTGATACCGTCTGCAGACAGACCCAGAAGTAATCCCCACCCCCTCAGTCACAGTGGCCACCTATCCGACAGTCACAGTGCTGATCCTCTTCCTCCAGCTGTGACAGCACTTAACTCTGACCCCAACAGTCACAGCACTACCCACTACTTCCATGACAGTCACAGGGCTGATACCCTCTACAGACAGTAGATCCCCACCCCCACAGTCATAACATTCCCCTCCCACTGACTTAAGTTGCAGTCCTGCCTCCCACCTGACAGTCATGGCACTGACCACCCTCCCCTTGACAATAATCCTACTGACTCGCCACCCTCAACCATTAAAGCAGCGACACCCCCAACCATAACAATCACAGTACTGACCCCCACCATTAACACAACACTGCCTCTGAACCTCCTTCAACAATTTTAGTACTTACCTGTCCCCTTACAGCAATGCCCCCAACAGTCACAGCACTAACAACCAGCCACTGGCAGTCCCAGAAATGTCCACACCTCAGTCATTACATTTTAAAAATAATGTAAGTACTGGCAACCCATCGCAGAGAGTGCAGCGGTCGAAACTTGTACAGGCCCACTAGCCAAATTCTGGTGGATTTGGTATAAGGTTAGTAAGATTTTCCTTTAACTAGCCCTGTAGGTTTGTACTGTAGAATGTAACCAAAAAGTACAGGGCTTCAGCTGGGCTAGTGGAAAAGTCTGTGAGGTTAGTACATTTTCCCAGTTTCTAGACCTTCTGGCTAGTGGCTGCAAAACTTAACTTAGAGCCCTGGAATGGGCATACTATCCATAAGGTGGCCCTCTCTCCCTTACCCTCCTCTGGTTTTACTGATTTTAATTTGTGAAAGTGATCATTCGTAGACTGGAAAATGTATGCTCCTTTGTCATTTTATGATAGAGTTGTTGCTGTTGTGCCATGCCCAGAGCCTGAAAAATAAAATTTGCCTTGCCTTGCCTCTAGACGTTCCTGCCCAGTGACCAGCCTTAAAGCTGAACACCTATCTAAGAGTAGGAAAACCTACATCCCTGCCCCCCCCCAACAGGAGCACTCTTCTAGTGCCAGTGCAACTGTGTATAATAAACTTTACATTGCTTGTTAAACTGGCTTGTAGCACTGGTTCTAAGGTTACAGCCCCTGCCTGTATTACTTTCCACAGGCTGAGGGGCCTGGGTTCATAACTAGCTAATACCAGGGTTTGCCCACCCAGGGTAAACACAGAGATTTGGTGCCTCTACCCTGAGTAAGGTTTCAGTGGATATTTATTAAATTTGTTACAGCCCTCTGGGAAGCTATAACTACCCACTACCCCACCTAATGGCCCTGATATGCTCATGGGTTTCCCACTTACCATGGTCTGAGCTTCAGTGTGACCTCCTGAAAACCTCTGCAAACAATGGTTATCAGGCATTCATGTACAGGAATATTCCAAACACAGTAACAGATCACCAGTAAACATGTATGAGGCCATAAAACATTGCAACACCAATCAGGTTTATTTAGGGGAGCATAACAAGGAAGGGGAAAATCTGGTCAAATGATTTTATCCTTACTGGTTTGAACCAGGATACTGGCATGCATTTAGTTCCACTTTGCAGTCCAATAAATATACCGGGCACCCAGATGGAAAACAAGCTAACCTAAACAGTGCCCAGGGTTGCAGCTGTTGTTGGGGCACTTGATGAAAGAAGACATGATGATTTGGCATGCAGTTTTGTGTACAGAGGCCGGCTGACCCAGTCTCTTGAACCATTGAACTAGCAGTGATATGGAGAGTAGGTGGTACCACAATGATAATTAAAGCTTGTCTCAGGGAGCTACCCTGATTTCTACTCACTGTACTCAGACACTGGAGATGAACTGACAAAATAAGACCTGAGGAGATGTTTCTTGAAGCAAGGGGGAGGGTTCCCTCATGGTCCTCATACAGCAGCTGGTCTGGTGATGCAGAAGAAATTGACTCAGGCTGATTTCACATAGCCCAAGGCAGAATGGCTTAGCAGAGTCATCAAGTCAAAACCGTGAACTGGATCTCTTGACCTGACCAGCTGCACAAACACTTCAGCAACTTTTACACATCTATATGTAAGGGTGCTGCTGGTTCCCCTCTGGTCCTTCCAGTAGGCTTGCAAGCTGATCTGCAGTTCTGCCTTTTGCTGCATGAATCCACTGCTGTTGCATGCTGCAGCTTGCACTGACTGATGTACCTTGGACCCTGCAGACTGGATCACCAAGAAAAGTCTAGGACCACCAGGCCTAACCTCTGAGAGATGGCTGGCTCCTCAGAGGCTCACACTCTGAGCTCCCAGGCAGATCTGGCAAATTTCCATTGTTTCAGCAGTTACCCCCTTTTACATGGGGTTAAGGTCCAGGAATCTCATTGGCTGTCAAAACTATCCCAAACTGTCCCAGTATCTTAATTGGCTTGCTTTTTGGGCCCTAGAAACGGTCCTCCTTTTTCCTCACAAGTCTTTATTTATTCCATAACTCTCTGGCCAAAGGTTCAGGCTCTTGACTGGTTATTTGGCTGCACAATGGTGGCTGCTGCATAGTCCCAAACACACATTTTATTGCAGTCCCAACATAACTGTTCTGGTGCAGCCAGAATAAACACTATTCTTATATAAATTCCCCACAGTTATATAGCCCCAGCATTTCTCTTTTAAACACATTGATTAATCACGCCCATATGTGCCTAGCTTCTGTGTCACTGCCTTGCAAATACAGTGCCACTCTAAAACTGGCAGCAGCTCATTAATATTCATTAGGGCTTCACTGCCCTGACATTTGCCCTTTAATACTGGTGCCCCAGAGGCAGCACTATATGTGCTTGCCTTATACTTAATTAACAACACTTTTCCTGCCCTTGCTCTAGGTTCCTGGAGCCTTTTTAGCTAAATACTGTGTGCCAGGATCCACGGGAACACCTTAAGTTTTTATCACAATCGGTGGTTGCAAACAGTGTGCATCTCGAGAGTGCTAGCAGTGGCTGCGCAGTTAAAATGCTGGCCACTAGCAGAATGTGCTCTGGGAGCCCAGAAGGGTTCAAATGAGATAATGGGGCTGACTGGGGAACCTGAGTGGGGACACAGAGCTTAGGCCAGTCGGTGACCCAGGAGATTCATTGGGAGGATGCCCGAGAGATACAGCTGATATATTGGAGGGCTACCAGGTAAGCCCCCCAAAGGGGGGCTACATATAGTCTCTCAGTATTGATGTTGTGTACCCACAAAACACTAGCAGCTACAGTCCCTCAGGTCTGTGTCTGGAAGGTAAGAATTTGAAGTCTTCAGCTGAGCACCCTGTCAAGAGTAGGAAAACTTACATCCCAGCCCATCCCCCCACAGGACCGCTCTTACAGTACCAGTACAGCTCTAGATCAATGGCAAATGGCAGGAATAAACAATTATGCCTGTTCTGTGTCCCATTCCAAAGAACAGCTGTTCGACAAAGATCCTTTTCCTACTGTACACCACTGTGGCTTAATGAGATCCCAGTTAACATTCTAAATGCTGCTTGCCCTGGAACCTTCAAAGCTGAACTTATGCAGTTTCTACTGCAAAAGGACGTCTATGAGTGCTCAACTATTCAGAGCAGTTCTCCAGAGCCTGCACCAATTGTGACTTCTAGAAACTACTCATGGTCTCACTCAAGTGGTTGTGCTCTCTCATATGTCTCATGCCTCATTGCCCCTCTCTCCCAGTCTCTCCCCCTCCCCCACTCCTCCTTTTCTCCATCAGTCTCCACTTTCATGATACCATCCCTCCACTGCTTGGTCTCTACCTCCTTTTCATCTCTCTCTCCCCTCCCTCCCTCTCTTTCTCCAACCACCTTCTCCCACCTTAGCACACTATTTCACATGCAGGCTCCCCAGTTCCTCAGCACCAAAGCTGTAATGCAAAGTGACAAGGCTCCTACTGGGCTGTTTTATCCCAGCACCACTCTCTCCCTATCTTCCATTTTCCTCTCTCTCATATACTTTGTTATGCCATGCAGCACTTAGCATACCCTTAATGAAACTGTTTTCGATTCTTTTGTTATTTACCATACTCATAATTCGACTATGTTTGTATTTTGTTCTCTGAATTCGATTATGTGCTGATAATTGAACTATGGGCCAAATTCTAGAAGGGTGGTGCAAGTTGCCGCTGAACACAACCTACGCCACCCTCAACTGCAACACTGACCCTGCGCCCTATTCTAGAAGGGGCAGGGTCTCCACAGAAAAGTCCTGCAACTTGCGACATGCAGCAAAGTACACCTCACAGAGGGTGTACCTGTCCAGCATGTCACAACCTGCTGCCACAGGTCACAAGTGCACCCCCGCCTGTGCCTTGACCATGGGTCACCCACTGCCAATGCGGCACGGTAGTTCAGTGTCTTCCCCCGAACTGTACAGTAAGATAATATATATATTTTTTCCACTTCCCTGGTAGTCTAGTGGCCCCCCAAACTGTACAATGTTAAAATGTGGAAACTCCCCATTTCCCTGGTAGTCTAGTGGCCCCCCTCCCAGCCATGTCAGCCCACCCAGCACCTCCACCCTTCCCCAGCTGGTGACTGGCTCAGCCCATCTCTCACCTCCATGGCCAGCCACCGACTGAGTGCAGTATTAGTGCTACTACACAGATACACTCAGAAATTAATTTCCTCACCCCCTGTTCCCCGGGAAGGATGCCCGAGAGATACAGCTGACATACTGGAGGGCTACCAGGTAAGTCCCACATAGGGGGGTTACATACAGTCTCTCAGTATTGGTGTTGTGTACCCACAAAACACTAGCAGCTCCCCCTCCCCCTTTCCCTTCCCCCCAGACATAGAACAAATCCTAAATAGAGAAAATATAAGGTGTATCCTTACCCCCTTCCCCGCTCTTCCAGGTTTGCAGGGGTAAAATGTAGCCTTAACAGTATAGCTACCCCAGTATGCTCTTAATATAGGCAGTTTGCAGAGAATAAAGGGTTTGTAAGGGGGCCCAGATTCGATTAAATCTGTTCATTTTGTTCTGAAGACTTGCAATCATTTTCTCGGCTCTGAAATTAGCTAGGAGTTCCCTCAGCCATTCAGTATATGATATCTCCTCACTATCTTTCCAGTGTCTAAGTATTAACTTTTTAACTGACATGGATATTAAAGCCATGTGATACTAGCGAGTAATTACTGGAATTTCAGAAAAGTCTCATATGAGGCAACTTTTAACTGAGAACAGGTCATTAAGACCAAACACGGGGTCCACTCTTTGTTCAATGTGTGACCATAAAGAAGTTATCTTGGGGCAAAGCCAAAAAATATGCAATAAGTTACCCTCACTCTGGGCGCATTTTATGCAACTAGAAGAAGAGGCAATCCCAAATTTAGCCAGCTTTTGAGGTGTGTAATATAAATGGTGCACTATTTGGAATTGCATAAGACAGAGCCTGTCTTGTGTAATAAATTTGTGACACCCCTTCCCAGAGCATGGACCAATTATTAGATATCTCAGGAAGGAGAGAGTCCCAATAAGCAGAATGCCCTAAATCTCTGGATAAATCCATTCATATAGGGCATTAAATATCTTCGAAACGGCATGTGGGAGACCAACCAGTTGGGCCAATTCTGATCAGAAAGCTGGACTCCGAGACGGCGGGGGAGTTACCCCTATGGCTTTCACTAGCAAATGATGCAGCTGGAAAATTTTAAAAATATTTGAAGTCGGAATACCCATTTTAGCTAAGATTTCCGGAGACGAGCTCTCTCAAAACTTATATCAGCTCTAAGAAATCTTTACATCAGACTAAACATTACTTAAAGTGAGAAATCAAAACGTTTCAAGCAGCGATCAGTCCTAGCATTAATTTCTTGGCAGCAGTTCCTAGAAGACTTCTGGATTGCTGCACATAGTGTGAGGAACATTGGCAAACAGAAGCAAGTGAGATTCCTCCAGGGGCAGAACGTGAGCTTCGGGCAGCTTGCTTTGCCTTAGGCAGGTTATGAAACTGCAGAATGCAGTTTGCTTTAGAAGAAACAGCCCAAAAGGGCAAAGTAGTCCCCTTGCTTCGAGGAGGAGCTTCAGGCAGCTTGCTTCACTTTAGGCAGGTTATCAAACTGCAGAATGCAGTTTACTTGAGAGAAAACAGCCCGAAAGTGCACAGTAGTCCCATGTCATAGCACATCTATCTATCTATCTATCTATCTATCTATCTATCTATCTATCTACCTATCTATCTATCTATCTATCTGTCTGTCTATATCGATACAGAATTTACTGGAGAACCACTTAATTCTGTGTATCTTATTTTCCGCACCATCGGGGAACCCTCAGATATCAGCTCAAACTTATATTGGTGCATTCATGGTACATTTCGGCAGGCAGATGTCAGTACTTGGTAATTCAGTAGTCTACAAAATGCCAGTGACACAGACTCTTGTAATTTCATTTTCTAGACTACTTAAACACTACTGGAAGATGTCTGCTGCAGTGGCTAAATAAGAAGCTTACTGTGAAGAGTGACCTATGCGGGTGAGCCACTTAAGGCAGAAATGCTATGTCAGTGTGTGATTGTCCCAACTAGAGTTGCTGAGTTTGTGGTGGCTGAACTTGCAGGTCCCCCTGCTAAAAAGCACCAAACTGAATATGCCAGTTACTCAGGTGCTGTGCACTTTGAAACTGGTAAATACTCTGTTGAGAACAGCAAAATGAATGCTGTCAGAGTCTACAATTCCAAATACAAAGCCACAATTAATGAAAGTATTGTGTGTGGCTTTAAGAAAGATTACTTAGCAAAACTGATCAAGACACCAGATCCCAGCCAAATACACCCCGAACTACCGACCAAACCATTAGGCAGGACAGCTCTGCTCATAAAGGATGTGGAGCAGGAGTTTCAAAACATCATAACAAGCCTGCGATCAGAAGGGAATGTAGTGAATGCTTGAAACATAGAAACATAGACTTTGACTGCAGATAAGGACCCCTTGGTCCACCTAGTCTGCCCATGTCTCTACCTACTGAAGAAGTAGCAGATCCTAGTTAACCAACATCCTATTTCTTCCTACCCTTCCACAAGAATTGCCTTATGTTTGTCCCATGCATTCTTGAATTCTCCCACAGTTTTAGACTGCACAACCTTCTCAGGAAGGCAGGTCCATGCATCCACCACCCTCTCTATGAAAAAATACTTCCTCACATTGCCCCTGGGCCATCCCCCCCCCTCTAGCTTCAAATTGTGCCCTCTTGTTCTTGCACATCTCTTTTTCTGAAAGATGCTACTCTCTTGGACTTTGTTGATTCCACTGAGGTACATAAAAGTTTCTATCATGTCCCCCCCTCTCCCTCCTTTCCTCAAGGGTATACATATTAAGCTCCTTTAGTCTATCCTCATAAGGCTTCTCTTGCAGACCCTGCACCATTTTAGTTGCTGTCCTCTGGACTGCCTCCATCCTGTTTATGTCCTTGCAGAGATGGGGTCTCCAAAAGTGGACACAGTACTCCAGATGGGGTCTCGCCAACTGTTTGTACAGAAGGATAACAACTTCCTGTTTTCTGCTGGTGATGCCTCTCCCTATACATTCCAGTGTTCCCCCCAGCCCTCCCTACTGCCATCTCACATTGCTTGCCAACCTTAAGGTCATCTGATATGATTACCCCAGGTCCCTTTCCATTTTTGTTGCTGTTACTACCTCCCCATTGTGTAGTCTTCCCCTGGGTTTTTGTTTCCGAGGTACATTATTTTGCACTTCTTTGCATTGAATGCAAGCTGCTATACTTCTGACCATTCCTCCAACCTTGCCAAGTCCCTTCTCATCATTTCCATGCCCCCTTATGTATCAATCTTGTTGCAGATCTTTGTGTCATCTGCGTAGAGGCATACTTTTCCTTCCAGTCCATCTGCAATGTCACTTATAAAGACATTAAAAAGGACTGGACCCAGTACCTAATGCTGCAGTACCCCACTAGTAACCCCCCTTTCTTCAGAGTGGACTCCATTTACTATTACCTTCTGTGTCCTGTTGTCCAGCCAGTGTTTTACTCAGGCTACCACCCTGGGACCCACTCCCAGGCTGGTTAATTGTTTTATTAATCTTTTGTGTGGGACTGTGTCTAATGCCTTGCTAAAGTCTACGTAGGCCATATCCATAGCCCCTCCTTCGTCTACTACTTTGGTCACCCAGCCCAAGAAATAAATTAGATTCATGTGACATGACCTTCAAACTGTGAATATGTGCTGCCTTGGGTCCTGTGCCCAACTGGCCTCTAGGTACTCAACAATTCTTTCCTTCAGAAGTGATTCCATCAGTTGTCTCTGTGACAGCTGCTGGCATTGTGAGGTAGCACATCAATTGAGTGATGGAATTATGGCAACAGCACTTTCAGCAACATGAATTCAGTGAATTTTGAAATGGCAACAGTAACATTTCTGCACCCTGCGGTATGGGTGACAATTGCTTCCCTCCTGCCCGAGGTGCTACGACCTTGGAATTAGTTACATAAGTAAGGGGGTGCAGGGGGTAAAGCCCCCATCAATGTGTGGTGTAAGGGGTGAAGCCCCCCTGCAGAAAAGGCATACTGCAGTTGTTGCCCTTACTGTATGAAGCCCATATTCACCATTGCCCTTTTAACATTCACCAAATTGCCCATAGCTGAAATTGCGGTTGCAGTAATTCCATCACTCAGTTGACATGGAACCACATTGTGGGAGCACACAATTTATTTATTTATTTTATTTAGTTTTTGTTGACCGGTGAGTGCACTAGAAAAATTCTGTCTATTTTCAGGCATGACCCGGGGGAGGGGGATACAGATGAATGCCAACTGACTTTGAACCAGATTAAGCTGTTGGTGGTATTTTTTTTTTTAGTGAATGCTGAAGAGCTATACAAAAATGGTGGTCAAAAATGGTGGCCAACTGTTATTCAGTCATCAATGGTCATGGAAAGTACTAAGCCGATGGGTTATACAAAACAAAAAGCAACAAAAGTGGCCAGAAAAACTCATTTGGATTTCATACAGCTAAAGCCCAACTTCCTTTGACGAATGGCTACTGCCAGTAGCCAGGAACCTATTCCACCTGCACTCATCATTAACCTGGATGAAACTGGTGTCCAGTTAGTCCAGTGTAGTCAGTAGACAATGGCGACAACAGGCACCAAGCAGATTGAGGTATCAGGTTTTGGCAACAATCGACAAGTTTTGGTGGTACTCGCCTGTAGCATTACCAGAGATCTGCTTCCACACCAAGTGATTTACAACGGGGAACCAACAACTGCCACCCTGCCTTTACATTTCCTGAAGGGTGACTTATTAGCCACTCTAAAAACCACTTGGCAAGCAGTGAAACCATATTGCTTTTTATCAGTGAAGTGCTGGTACCTTGTGTAAAGAAAATTAAGAAACATATGAACTTGCATACTGACCAGAGATCATTGCAAATTTTTGATCTCTTCAGGGGCCATACCACAGCAGATGTGCTGGAATCACTGGATGTAAATGGGATAATACCAGCTTATTTACCCACATCCTGCACCGACCTGCTTTAGCCTCTAGATCTCATTGTTAACAAAATCTTTAAAGATTAGCTGAAGCAGGAATGTATAGCCTGATATGAAAATGCGTTATCTAAACAGCTGCTAAACAGTTGAGCTTCCAGGGACATTAATATCGACCAACAGATGCAGATTCTAAAAGTGAAACATGCTCAGTGGCTTGTAAGAAGTATCAGCAAACTGAAAGAAAGGAAGAGGATAACATGAATGCATTCTATCAGGCAGGAATCATAGATGCATATACACAATATCTGAATTAGTGACCTGACACATGAATTACAGACATGACACCCTAGTGCCTTAATATTACCTACATTTTTAAGCAAAAAAGATTTTCCCAAATAAAGTTTTTTTAAATGTCCCTCTTACACAGAGTGCATTGCAATATATTATAACCTTTTTTTCACAAGCTGTTTTGCCAAAAAAGTTTTCTTTTTGTTTGTAAATGTCCCCTTACACAAAATGCATTGCCGTACATTATACCCTTTTTTCACAAATTGTTTGCCACTGTAAAGTTTTATTTTTGTTTATAAGCATCCCTCTTTTTCCACAAATTGTTTTGTTACAGTAACATTTTCTTTCTGTTTGTAAACATCTCCCTTACACAAAGTGCATTGCAGCACATTATACCCTTTTTTAAAAAAAAAAATGTTTCACGCAATACCATTTTTTTACGTGCCCCATTCCAGTACTGCATTTGTTTTAAACATTCCCCTGATACAGAGTGCATTGCAGTACATTATACCCTTTTTTTACTTGCCCCCATTCCAGTACTGTCTTAGAAGTCTGAAATCAAAGGAACTAACAGTCAATATGCTGACACCACGGGAGATGCCTACATCATGTGACAACATGGCGACTCATTTGATTTTCGTTTTTGCCACGTTTGTCGAAAAACAGGAACTCAGGAATAACTCTGAAAGTTACTGTATTGGGATGATGAGATGCTGAAATTACAACTTGGCAATGTTTTCTACTTCTACACTGCAAGCTACTGAACTGCTGGTGGTTAGGAGTTTGGCATGGTGAAGGATGGTGGTGGTGGTGGTGGTGGGTGGAATCAATTCTAAAATGGGACAACTAATGAAACCAAGGTACTGTACTACAATCAGCAGTCAGTTAGGCTACAAGGGGGTTACGAGTATATGTTTTTGCTTAATCACAGTTAAAATCACATTACGGAGTCACCCAGTGCTATCCCCTTATTTTCACTACAAAAGTATTTCCACAGATAATGTCTGATCCACATACATAGCAAACATAAATTGACAGTGAAAGTAGGGGGTTAGATATTATATGATTATTGGAAACCAGGAGTGGTAAACTGAACTGAGGCTTGTTTCTAGGTATGACCCAGTGGAGAGGAACATGAGAATTGCAGTTTGATACATGAAGCAAGTCACTAGAACAACTTCTGGTAAATACATTGGTACAATGATGAGTAGATAAGTACAAAAATAAATTATACAATTAAAACATGGTTACGGCTCAAAATGAGATGTCAGATTCAAGTGCAAGGAAAAAGAAAGAAACATCCCCACTGTGCAGTAGTAACTGACACAAACAGGAGACCCCAAACCATGATTATGCATGACCTTGTGGTAGATGGAACAGCAGAAAAGGTGGAAAGTGTAGCCATTAGGCAGATGGAGGAGATTCAGCCACAGGTCTAGACAAGAACATTTGGGCAAGGCTGCTAGGGTGTCAGGAATAAGGGTAGCAGGAGCAGGTGAGGTGTAGTTGGAGTTTCAACTGTGCCTGAAGGAGCCATGGTAAGAGATGAGATGGAGGGAGTAAGGGAGTTTGTTTCAAGGCAAGGGAATATGATAGGAAATAGCACATTGCCCAGCAGAAGAGCGGGAGTGAAGAGTGGAAAAGGTGCAATTATCCCTGCAATGGAGGGAACAGGAGGCAGGACACTGTTGGGATAGGAGAGAGGAGACATAGGAGAGAAGGGAACCAAATCAGTATTGTGCTTTTGAAGGTAGTACAGTGAGCCTGCCTGTGTGAGGGCAGAGGGAAGATGGAAAGGGAGTAATGTATTGAGCAGTGAGTAGTGGGGAGTATGTGGTTGAGGTTTTGTAGCAAAACAGTAAAATGAATAGCAGAGGGTGTCTAGTCTGGCAAGGCAAGTGGAGGGGAAGTGCCATAGACTACACCCTCATAGTCGAAGACAGGGAGCACCATTTTGGTACTGAGCTCCTTCTGGGCATGCAGAGGAAAGCAGTCTTTGTTGTGGTACAGGGCACCTTGTTTGGGAAAAAATTTAGCATTGATGGCATCAATGTGGGCTGGTAAGTCAAGCTTACTGTCAAGCCACACACTGAGATTCTGGAAGGACTGTACCACTTCAAGAGGGTGCCATCCAGTGAGGTGAAGACCATGGGAGTGATTATCCTGGCTTATTTCTGACTGGTTCAAAAGGTCTTGGCCACTTTTTTCTTTTGTTACTGTTAACCAGGAGTTGGTTCAATTTAAACCAGTGCAGAATGTTGTTGAAGACCAGCAGGAACAGTTTTTCAACGCCAATGGTTAAGGGACTGGAGGTGAAGATGACTGTCATCCTCATACATGTGAATATGCAAGTTGGCACAGGTAAATGGGAAGTCATTCAGGAAGATGAAGAAGAGAATGGAACCCATGATGGAACCCTGAGAGACCTAAGCCTTAATGGGCGGTGGAGATGACAGTACACAACCTATCTGAAGTGATTGTTGATGGTCCGTGAGGTAAGAATGGAACCAATCAACAGTAGAAGCTGAGAGACCAGCAGAGCTCAACTTATACTGGAGGAGTGGATGAGGCACTGAATTAAAGGCGTTGGCCAGATCAATGAAAATGGAGGTCATTATGTGCCCCCGATAAATCATGAAGAAGACAGCATCAGTGACTTGCAGGAGGGAGGAAACAGTGGAATTCTGCTTCTGGAAGGCATACTGGAAAGGTGAGAGGAAGCTGGATAATGAGAAGTAGTCAAGGGAGTCTGGAATGGACCAATCTCTCTTACAGTTTTGACAGGGACTGGAAGAAGGAGATGGGGCTGTACATTCAGCTCCTTTTTTTACACAAAAGTAACTAAAATCAGCATAAGACCCTGCACTTTAAATACTTTTGAACATATCTTCCTCTCTGTAAACCTTTGGGAGCATTTTCTTATCACAATGAACACCACTCAGTCACTCTACACCAGAAGATGAACGTCAAAGTCATTACACCTCATAGTGTAAAAATTGCAGGATCAGCCAGATAAGAATTTTTTAATCACTTCTTTCCTATCAAATTCATGGCAGGATCAACTAGACGACCTAAATAAAACTGTAATTTATGCCAGACAAGGACTACTTTTTGCCCCCCCCATAAAAATTTGTCAAACCATTTTATGAGATAGATAATCCACTACAGGGTGTGTGGTCATAGTCAGGTATACACACTCCTTGGGTGATTGAATGCACACCAAGATGTGTGCAAATCAGGGCATCTGTTACTGATATATACATCTCTGTAGGGCACTTTTCCAATAAAGGAAAAAAAACCATCAGGGGCTCCTAATCCTTAAAGCCCTGGAAATGGCGCAAAGTACCTGCACCAAACATACAGTATGAGGCACAAGTGGAACTATGCCCTGGAAACTGCCATTGGAGCTATTCACAAAGGCAGCCTGCATCAACAGCAGGCTGCCTGCACAAATTGTTACTTGTGCCACTGGTGCACCCTAAAATGGTCTGCAACATGGTGCTAGGGGGCATATGACAGACGCAAGCTGCCACATCCCCAAAAATGGTATTCACAGAACTCTGCCTGAGGGAGAATTTTTAAGTGCCCTTAGACCAGCCAGGGCTTCTGTCTAGGGTACTTAGAATACCCTTCTGGGAGAGTTGACTGTTTGTGTGTTTGTGGGGGGGGGTGGAGGCAATGTGCTGTGGTCCCCTTCCCTGATGTCCCAAAACCAAGTATGTATAAATAGTAAAGTGAAATCACTTTTTAACCAGCTGCCCAATCCCTGAAAACATTGAAGACATTAATGCTATTAGCCTCAGTGATGTCCTTTGGCAGTTGGTTCCACATATTTCCAATTCTTTGTGTTAAAAAACATTCCCTTCTATTGTTTTTGGTGTTAGTCTTTAGCTTTATATTTTTGTCATGAGATTTGAGCGTGAAAGCTCTATCCTGAAATTGAAGTCATGGGGCTCGATTCTCAAAGGGGGCTTTGATCAGTGAAAGCTGCAGCAAACAGCAGCTTGCCACAATGCCCGGTGCACCAGGGATCATGCACCAGATTCTGGTACTAGAGGGGTCCCTGCACCTAAGTCCCTACACTTGTGGCAACCTCCTCCCTGTGACAAATACAGGGTGCATGGGAGGGGTTTGCTGCAGGCTCCTGGAGCAAATGCAAGTGATCCCCAACCCCCAATCCCCATTGTCCCTGAAATTAAATGAAAGCAAACCAAGCCTGATTCATTGGTGACCCAGTGATATTTTATTTATTTATTTATATATTTCACATTTCCGATTAATACATTTGAACACAGGAGCTCTTTTACAAAGGCTCCAAGTTGAAGTGGTACAAAGACAATTCAGAACAAAACAAGTCAAAATACAAGAAACAGAGTGACAGGCAAGATGAACACAAGATAATAGTTACTGGGAAAAGATTACAGTGACTAAGAAAGTACATAGTTACTGAGATGCCATCTTAGAATGATACATAATCTAGTATTGAGAAAAGTGCTTGTTGACCATGTGGTTGTGTCAGATTAGTTCTAATTGCAGCATGCAGATTGAATTAGCCGCCTCATCAGGGCATTGTTAAGGGTAAAAAAGAAAGAAGAAAGGAGGGGGAGTTATGGAGCATTAGGAAAGTTTGAGATGGGGGACAAACAGGTTTTTTGAAAGGAGAAAAAAGACGGAGAGGTAGAGGCCAGTGCTATGTTAGAGGAGGGAGTAACCATGGCAAACATAACATTAGCTAGCAGCAAGCATGCTAGAAGAGAGGAACCAGGAGAGGGGAATGGTAAAAGTCCAGTATTGAGGAAAGAATTTGCCTGGGATGTATCAGAAGTGTTGTTATGTTTCTGTATAACAGCCAGCTAGGCCTTGTCTGAGAGTTGACTAGCTAGGGAGGAGAGGTTAGGAAAAGGGAGGGCTAGACAAGGGGTCAAGGGAAGACAGAAGTTGAAAGGGGGAATGGAAGATGAAAAAGGGGGTGGAGGAGAAGAAGAAGAGGGGGGAAAACTAAGGTTAGCAAGGGGTAAGGGGGAGCTAGCCAGGGAAATCCATGTGGGAGAATAGATTGGGAGGGCAGTCACACAGATTCACTTGTGCCAGCAGTAGACGTCATTTTTTTTTGAAGGGGCCAATTTTTTTACAGTCAGCTAGAGAGATTGGCAGGTCATGGGCTGGCCCAGTGGTGGTGGTGGGAGTTGAGGCGCTGAACACCACACCTCGTGTCACACTGGCAATCCAGGTTCGGGAGTGGACCTGGATCATCGGAGGTTGGCAGGGGCAGAGAGGGATTGAGTGTCCATAGGACTGCTCTCCTTCTCCAGGGAGGGTGTGTGCAGCTGTCGGAGCACTAGTGGCCCCTTGCGGAGGCAGGGGGCGATGCAGTGTTTCCTGGCAATACAGGGTGAGGTGCTGGGACAGACACCGGGAAGGAGTATGTGCAGAAGCACGCGCGCTCCTGTCCCTTGGCATCATTGCATGCCTCACATGTCTGGGGCAACTTGAACAGGGAAAAATGGGACATCAGTCATGGCGCGGCATGATGGCCTCTCGATGGGGGATGCATCAGCTCTGAGGGGAGTGCAGCAACATTGGATCTGGTCCTGAAGGACGAGCAGAGAGGGGGGCTCACTGCCTCCCCACCATGGTGGGGTAAGCCACAGGGATGAAGCTGCAGGACCCAAATAGGAGCTCAGGAAGGTCCTCAGGATGGCGGACGGAAACCAAGGAGGATTCCAAGATGTGGAAAGGGAAGGCTGACTGGTTGCTCAGGGGAGAAAAATGATTAAGGAAAAAAAAAAAAGATTGGCAGGTCACTGAACCACTGAGGCCTCCTTATAGACAGAGCACATTGAGCAAAGGTACTACGCCTAAAGGGTACATGAAGCACACCCTTAATAGAGTTCCTGGCCATTTTAGAGGATTTGGCAAGTTGAAAGATCTGGGCCATTGAGGCAGGAGTTAGTCCCAGCTGTGCTTTCTTCCTGATTAGGCAGGCTTGGCATTTGGCCCTTGGTGCAGGGGGAGCCAGCCTGTCTCACTATAAAGCAGACAGGTATGGGTAACCTGATCAGCCCCCAAGACTAGCCTGCAGGCTTTGTTCAAGAGTGTCTTAATTCTTTTTAATGCCGAGTCCCTTGCCTCGCTGTAAATGATAAGTCTGTAATCGACTGTGGCAAGTACTGAGCTCCTGGTTGCCAGACTCAATACCTCTGCAGTCATAGAATGCCAGTGCCTGTAGAGAATCCCCTGTTTGACATTGGCTGTTCTGATGATGTGGTGTATGTGGCCAGCACAGGAGATCGTGTCCTCAAGTTGAATGCCCAGGTATTTGAATGAGTAGACGTTCTCAAGCATATCTTCTTTATTGCTCGTGTCAAGCAGGGGGCCTGCTTTCTTCCTGTCGTGAGATAAAGTGAAATGCATCACTTTTGTTTTTGTATAGTTTAGAAGTCACTTGTTCTGGGCAAATCATGACTCTAGTTTTCCAAAGCTATCCTGCAGGGAAGTGGAGATTTCATCTGCTTGGCCTACAGGTACTGAAATGATGGCATCATCCGTGTACAGCACCATGCTGGATGAGCAAGCAGAGGGCAGATGATTTATAAAAAGACTGACAAAAAATGGACCAAGTATAGACCCTTGGGTCACAGCCCTAGGGTCAGATGTTATTCCAGCAATTTTGACTCATTGTGTCCTGTGGGACAGAAAACTGTCAAACCAGTTTACTGTATCATAAGATAGGCCTAGTGACACTAGATTTTCAAGAAGTACCTGATGGTTCATGTTGTCAAAGGCTTTTGTAAGGTCTATAAATATAGACCCTACAGATTTGCCACTGCTCAGAGTATCATACAGGTGACTAGTATATTCTACCAAAGCAGTGATGGTGCTATGTTTTTTTCTGAAACCATGCTGTTGTGCACACAGTAGCTCATATTTGTTAAGGTACTCCACAACCTGATCGGCTACTATTCTTTCAAGGGCCTTTGAGAGAGGAGTGAGTATTGAAATCAGTCTATAGTTACCCAGGCATGTCCTGTTCCCACTTTTCAGTACCGTGGTGACATGTGCCATCTTCCATTAATCAAGAAAGACTCCTGTTCAGTGATAAATTGAATATTTTGGTGAAGGGAGTGGCTATTTCATCGAAGGCTAGTGCAATTAGTTTCAAATCCAGCATGTCACTTGCAATCCTGGTTTTGCCATGGACCCTTCTAATGTATTTTAGGGCTTCCTTCTTTGAGATCTGCTTAAAATAAAATAAAGGTTTTCCAGCATTACGGGCTGGATTCACATCACCACTATTGTACTTGCTAATGGGTTGGCAAGTAAGGTACTCCTGAGGTAGAACTGAGCCAAGGTGCATGAATGCCATGTTAAATGCATTAGCAATGGCCTTTGAGTCCTGCAGTGTGCCTGATTCAGTATTAATCAGTTCAGGATGTGCTTTGGATTCCTTACTGGTCAAGTCTTCTAGGTTGTTCCAGAAAAGTTTACAATTTCCCCAGGTCCTACCCAACTCTTCTTTATAATAATTTGCCTTTGCAATCCTTATCAGTCTTGTGCATCTATTCCTTGCCTCTTTATAGGCCGTATAGTCGATCATCTTTCCTGTGGCCCGAGCTTTATGCCATAGGTTGTCCCTGTGTTTCTGGCTGCTCAATGATAGTACTTGATAGCCATGGGTTAGAGACTCCTTTCACTTTTGAGGACTTATAGGGCATGAAGACATTGCAGACTTTATTAAAGATAGAGGTAAAATAATCGAGAGCCTGATTAGAGTCAGCCATCTTTTCTAGGGGTGTCCAATCTGCCATATTTAGAAATAGCTTAAAGTTATTTAACTGCCCCTTTTTAAGAGGCTTGTATCTAGAGCACTGAGGGAGGCATTTCTGATATCTGTTAGACCACGCAAAACACACTGGCAAATGATCACTTAGGGAATCTGGGAGTACAGATATGTCAGTTACGTGCTCCGACATGTGGTGAGTAGCTAGTCAATTAGGCTGGAGCTGCCAGTATGGTAGCTACGCCTGGTTGCTTCAGGCACCAACTGAGTCAGGTAAAGGCTATTAATGCAGTCTCTAATAAACATGGTGTCCTGAGCCAGCCAATTTGTATTAAAGTCTCCCACAATAATATGTTCCCAGTTCCACTTTGATTGTGTAAAGAAGTTAATACATTGTTCAACTCCTGTTCCTTGCCCTCCTGGGGGTAGATAGATTGTCAAGAGTAGAAGATTCTTTCTCTGCTGACTGATTGCAAGATTAATGAATAGGATTTGGGCTTCTTTAGTTGAGAGACTGTTTGGCATCACTTGCCCTTTGAGTCCGTCATGAAGGTAAACCAATCAGCCACCACCATGCTTGGACAGTCTGTGTAGGCGAAAAATTGTGTAGCCATCAAGGGATACCGAGGGAATCAGGTATCTTAGGAGACAGCCATGATTCTGTAATAGAGATAATATCTGGTTTATGCTGCCCCACCCGGGCCTGGAACTAGTGAAATTTAGGCAACAGGCTGCTGATATTGATAGAGTCAAATTTAATGTTGCCATATGCCTTATTAATGACTGGCCTTGGAGGACTAGGGTTAGATTGCACATTTCCTGACAATAGTAGGAGGAAGATTATTATACTTTTTAGCAGATGCTTCAAGTAAGACTTACTTCTAAGGTAGCGTGGACACCTGGTGAGTCCACTATGTTTGGGGGTACCAGAACACACATAGTTTTTTATGAATTCAACAATAGCTGCTGTAGCAGGGGAAGTCAAACTTAGTTGCTGTGGTAATTGTTTGCAGGGGGTGGTTGGTCCTTCTGTATTGCACTAATAGTCCTAGTTATGCCATAAGGTGGAAGTACTTGGTTCATTAAGCAGTGGGGATTAGGGTTAAGAGTAGTAGGTGACTTGTCATCCTCCACATCCACTAGTGTTATAAGAATAACTATAAAGAAGAAGCTGTGGCAGCTGAAACTGCCCCTAGTAACTGCCAATTTTACAGAGGACATGTTTGGGCAGCAGTAAGAAACAGCCAGTAGGACAGTCAGTAAAATTAGTAGAAAGTAGTTGAAAGGAGTAAGGAGTAGGTTACCAGAAACCATGGCGAAGAAGAGTCAGTAGCAGTAGCGTTTGGAGTTTCTTTGATTGACAGCACAGGTGTGCTGTAATGTGCACCCTTGAGGCAGAAATTGAGAAACCAGAAGTCTGCTGTAGCCTTAAAAGGCTGGGGAGCTCTGGAGATAGACCAAGGGGCCTATAAGAGGGGAGGAAGGAAAGGGAGGAGAGGATGATGAGTGCTTAATAGAGGCCAGGGTCGGGGAGGGTGGGCAGGATGAAATATACAGTGAATAAGAAAAGCCATTGAAAGGCAGTGTAAAAGTCTGTCTAAAAAGCCGCCTCAGAAAGCCGTAAGGGCAGTCTTCAGTTCAGTTTTTAGATGTAGGCAGAAGGCCAATAGGAAGCAAGGAGCACAGCAAGGTAGCCTATCACTGCTAGGTCAGGAACTGCTCTGATCAATAGTATTTCCCAGCTGTGATCTCGATGTTGCTGTTACCTGGCTTAATTGTCTGGCTTGTGGGCGGGCAGGTGAAATGGGCAACCAGCAAAATATCTCCTAGTGGTGGCAGCTGCTGTTGAGAGAGCCCGGTCAGGGGCAATCCTGGCTTCATTGTCTGGCTTGCAAGCAGGTGGGTGAAGTGGGGCAGCCAGCAAGATATTGCCGCATAGCGGCAGCTGCTGGTGAGGTAGCCTGGTAGGGTGCAATCCTGGCTTTGTTGTCTGACTTGCTGGCAGGTGGGTGAAGTGGGGCAGCAGGCAAGATAGCTCCAGTTGGCAGCTGCTGCAGGTGAGGGAGCCCAATCGGGGACATCCTGGCTTCATTGTCTGGCTTGTGGGTGGGTGGGTGAAGTGGGACAGCTGGCAAGATATCTCCAAGTGGCATCTGCTGCTGGTGAGGGAGCCCGGTTGGGGGCAATCCTGCAGGGAGAGAAAGAGAGGAATAAGCTAAACATATAATAGTTCCCTGTGTTTTCCCTTCACCCTCATCTCTGATGTCACAATAAGATGTATGTAATTATGATAACAGTACATTGTTTATCCAGCAGCCCAATCCCCAATGTCCCAACAACTTGTATGTAATTATGAAAACAGTACATCGTTTATCCAGGAACCCGATCCCGAATGTCCAAGTAACATGTCTGTAATTATGATAACAGTACACCATTTACCAAGCCGCCAGATTCCTGCTGTCCCAGTAACTTATATGTAATTATGAGCACAGAACACCATTTCTCCTGCTGCCTGATCCCTGTATCACTATGTCCCAATAACCCGTATGTAAATAGAAAAATATTTTATCCAGCCACACCCTCCCCAATCCCAGAGGTCCCCACAAATGTTCCTACCCCTGGTGGTCTAGTGGACACTCTGCCCCCAACCCGGACAACCTGAATTCCTCATTGGTGGTCCCTGGTGCACCGGACATAGGCGCGAGCTGCTGTTTTGCCACAGCTTGCGCCAATCAAAGCCCCCTTTGAGAATCAAGCCCCAGGACTTCAATTTCTGGATAGAGCTTTCACACTCATATCTCATGACAAAAAGCTAAAGCTAGATGCTAACATCAAAAACAATAGAAGGATCTCTTTTCACACAAAGAATTGGAAATATTTGGAACCAACTGCCAAAGGACATCATAGAGGCTGATAGCATTAATGACGTCAAACAAAAATTAAACCAATACATATTAATTAATAGAGGGAGAAGATGGCCCTGTGATTAACAGGAGACAGACACGATCGGCTCAATGCCTGTTCTGTCTACAACTCAGTATAGAAGTCAGTATAGATAGTTCCCCATATCTAAAAGTAATTAACACCACTTATGAAACCATGTAGTGTATTACATAGAGAACAATACCTCAAGTGTGTGAAAAATTCTCATAACACATAACTACACATGCATTATTTTTTAGAATGACTGGTGCAAGGTTTCAACAGAGAGAAAAATTAAGCTGTATTTCTGCAAGTGAGCATGTCCCTGAGCAACCGTCATACTCCCACGAATACAGTGAAGTGAGAGCACAAGGAGAAAAACACTGCAGTAACCTGGTATTGTGTTATTATGGTATTCAGATGGTTATTACAGCGTTTTATCAGGAATGCATACCCAACCATTATAGGGGGTGAACAGTTATTACAATATAATAAAAACCTGCTCATTAACAATTATAAGTGTATCCACAGTATATACACATTATTGCAACTCTAATAACGTGTTAACAACCACCCAAATATCACATGTAGTAACACCTACAAATCTTCCACACTGCAGCCCTAACAGCTCCCCCAACTACAGCCCCTGAAAAAAGAAACAAAACATGTCTGAAAAGAAAGTGTCCCTAACATAAACTGCACAATATCAGCCCCTTAGCACTTGCCAAATAGCCATACACCTGTAAAACAACGTTAACTTGCATCCATGACCTACCCTCCTCCCCTGAATCACTACCAACCTCTTTTGCTGCTGCCTCCATATCCCTTGCCAAGGAAACAGCCAAACACCTGGAAATCAGTTAACCTATGTAAAGAAAGTGTTCCTGAGCCACAATCACAGCCAACCCACCCCCAAAATCAAGACATCATATGATCATGCATTGCTCCACAAGGACTGCATGCCTCCTACAATGACCGCATGCCTGCATTACTATCCATCCCTCAGAACCTTTTCACTAACAGCAATATCACTCCACTCCTAGCACACAAAGGCTATAAACAATCACCTACCAGTCACTTTAGTTGTACCCTTCCATACTGCTTCCTTCCATGCTGCTCCTTCTCCTCAGTACTGAAAAGAACTAAGGGAAGAAACTCCACAACCACATCTACATTTATAGGAAACCACTGCACTATGGAAACCTGTAAGGGCCAAAACTAAGCAGCCCTTGAAATGCCTACTACACTATGAAACAAATTCTAGGCAGAGCCAGAACGGCTGCTAATGCATTAATATGTCAAGGGATACAGAAGTAATGTGTGGATTGGATAGTAGAGAACAGTGATGCTCACACACAGACACACATTAAGCACCCTCCCCTGTTCTACTCCATATGTTTAAATTCAGATACAGTCATGTGAGTTTCCTGCACAGTACCAGATTTTAAATATGGGGGCTGGGGCTCATGCCCCTCCACCCTTCCTTTTTTAAAATGGCATTTGAAATTTCACATTTTTTGCTTTGCGATACGCTGACAGAGATGTCTCTCTCCCGGCTCATTCACAATCGCTGTCTTGCTGCTGATAGGGCATGAGGAGAGAGAGACAGAGAGAGAGAGAGAGAAAGAGGGAAAGTGAGAGAAGGTGTTGGAGGAGCATTGCCCCTAAAGGTCTGAGTTAGCTCTTCCAGCTACTACAATGTAATTTGTAGCTCACAGAAATCATTCACTTTTGATGCTAGGGCAATGCATGAGATCTGCAAACCATGCAGCAGTATGTACATTTTGAAGTAAAACATAAATTGAAATGTATTTACTAAGCATGGAGTCACCTTAGTGCACAAAATTGGTTTGCGATTGACACCACAATATTATTCAGTACCTATCAATGGATTTGCGCATACTGCCTCAGCTCACCTCACACATTTTTTTTAAACTGTACTACATAAGGAGGGTTCACCATTCCCTGCATTTCACTGGACATTTTCTTTATCTCTGCTTATACTGAACATTTTCTCCAGCTCTGCCTGCCCAGTGGCTGATGGCTCAGCAGCTCGCAGCCACAGAAACTCTTTCATTTTGACTTGAAGAAATGCATGGCTCAGTAAAGAAACTCTACCTGACTCTTCTCTGGCTGTTGCACTGAGCACCAGCCATGACAACCTGCAGTGGACAGACGAGTTAACTCAGACTGTTATTGGCAATGCCCCCCCATCACCTTCTCTCACTTTCTCTCTATCTCTCTCTCTTTCACTCACACTTGCTGTCTTGCTTGTGCTTTATCAGCAGCAAGAGGGTGATCGCAAATGAGAGAGAGGGAGAGACAGATTCTGCTCAGCATGCAAAGAATAAAAAAGTGAAATTTCAAATTGACATTTAAAAAGGAAGGTGGTGGGGTGTGCACCCCAACACCTATATGTAAAATCTGCCACTGTGCAGGAAACTCACATGACTGTATCTGAATTTAAACATATGGAGCAGAATGGAGGAGGGTGCCTAATGTGTGTCTGTGTGTGTGCATCACTGTTTGTTACTAAAGGAATAATGCAAGACAGGGTGTGTGTCATGCTGGGATAACGCCATGCCTGGGGGGGTTGGGCACGAGGCTGCAGGCCGAGTGCATCCAATGACCCAGGTGTGGTGTTATCCCAGCACGACACACACACCCTGCAGTGCATTATTCCTATTATACAATGGCTTGTTGTTATATATAAAATAAATAAATAATTTTAAAGAATGTTTTCATTACTGTGGAAAAATATTTTTGTTTCTTAAGAGGAGATAAAAATAAAGAGCTCCAAACAATCAAGCAAATGGTCATCTACACAATCCTCAATTGGTTCAGTGAGGCTGAGACTAGACCTGTGGCCTTATGCTGGGATAATGCCATGGGTCCAGCCCCAAACTAACCAATCACAGTTTAAGATTCTTTCTTGCCATTGTATAATATCCAATACATACCTTACTTCTATATCCCTTGTCCCATTAATGCATTATCAGCAGTTTTGGCTCTGACCAGAGTTTTTTATGGAATAGTGCATCCAATTTGGGAAAGAGGTCTATATGAATGGCATCAGTATTGATGGAGAAGTCAAGCTTGTGATTCAGCCACACACCAGGGCATTTGAAGTGGAAGATGTTTTCAAGGGGAAAACCAACATGACTCATTAAGACAGGAGCTAAGTGGAACCTAGCAAGTCTCTGTTTACCACCAAAGGGCACGGTGACAGTCTTTTTGGCATTAATTCAGCATTTATTCGAGCTGAACCAGCATGGGGAATTGACAGAGTTATTCTAGAGTGACTGATCCAGAAAAGGGACAGAAGCACCTAAGGAATAAAGAACTATGTCAGCCAATAATGTGTGAATGAGTGACAAAATCCAAACAAAGGGAGGGGTTAATTCAGGAAGAGGGCAAACAGTATTGGCCCCAGTTTGGCTCTCTGGGGGACAACTAAGATAATAAGGAGGGGAGGTGGGTAGCAACTATGTAGAATAACTAGAGCATGTCTTTACAGTGGTGGCCGGTGTCACATTCCATCATGATATCATTGCTGTCACAAAAGGAGGAAGTTAGGGTAGAAAACATTTTCCCTGAACATTAGCAAATGCAGAGAGAATGGAATTGGGACAGTAGTTGCCTTGGTAGGAGGTGTTACCCTCCCTTGTGGAGCAGGAGGACTTTAGAATGCTTCCAGGATCAAGGACCCTAACAAGGATAACAAAGAGCATGAACTGCAGGTATCACATTTCAACAGGAGATTAGTGAGAGTTGAAATTGAAGTGTGTGCCTAACAGACCTTCAGTTGGTGTCTCCATTTTGTGTGAGCAGGAGTACAATAAACTGTTTGCTGGTATGTTGAACTGGAGCTGTGTTTTTGCCCTGTAGTTTATGGATGTATGCCTTTTTTCACCTGATTGTTTTGGAAACACTGTGTACCAAAGGAGCTGCCCCCCACCCACCCCTTTCCCTAACTAATTTCTGCGTACTGCCTTTATAGTGATGGCCATGCCACACCTACTTAAAGAGGCAGAAACAGTTGGGCAGCACAAGCAGTAGCCTAGCTGAAAAATAGGCAGAATTACGAAGGGTGTAGCCAGTAACTAGGTCGAAATGGCACATACAAGAGGAGGAGAAAGAAGCTGTAAGTCCCTACAGAAGGAGAGAGAGTATGAGTTTTGGGGCAGTGCTGCAGATTTACAGCCCTTATAGAAATATGGATACAACTGTAAAGAGTTGGGGAATATTTGGAGACTAAGACGGGGGCTGTGGAGGCCAGGACAAGGAGGCAGGTGGAGGAATGGGGCAGAGTGAAGAGGTAGGGATGACTGGGGTTGGGGGAACAGGGAGGCTGGGAGGGTTGTGAGCCACAATTGGTGTAGGACAGCACTGTTTCTGGGAACCTGTTGGAAGGTGGGGGGTGGCCAGTGTGCAGGATGTTCAGACAACTTACACTAGAAATAGAGAGCTTTTAGACAGGAACTGGGGTGAGGGGACAGGTATGAGAGGTTGAGGAGGAGATGGGGTACAGGGCAGGGAGGATTCCATGGCAAGATAGACCAGGCTGCCATGAGCTGTAGGGGGTGCTTGACCAGGGGTGCCAAGTCCACAGGGTCCCAGAGGCACCAAAAGGTGGCGTTGGCAGGTGGTAGGGAACACAAGTAGACAGAGAAGAAGTAGGAAAGAAGTTCAGGGTAAGCAGAGGCAGGAAGGGATTTCAGGGGAGGGCAGGAATAGGAAGTTGGAGACAACAAACTGGTACACAGTACTGGTTGAGGAAACAGAGCAGGAGGTTGGGGAAGCCACCATATAACAAGAGTCAGGTGACCAGGAGTGAAGGGGGAATATAGGGTACAAGGAGAGAGGGAAGATGGTGGTGTAAAAGTGGGAAGGGGCAGGGAAGTCGGTCAAGTTGGCATGAACACACTAAACAAAGGGGAAGGAAGGCCAAAACATGTTAGGAGGGGTTGAGGAGGATGCACAATGCAGGGGGCAGTGCGAGGATGCAAAATAAATAGGGGGGAGTGGTTGGGGAAAGGAGCAAGCACAGAAAGGATGGAGGAGGAGGAGAGCAGGTGGAGATGCAATTGAAGGAGAAGGGGGGGAAGGGCAGGGTATGAAAGCAGAAGACACTGAGGAAGAGGGGCTCATAGAATGACAAACCATGGAGGAAGTGCAAGGGATGGGGGAGCGGGTATTTGTATCAGGGGATTCTAGGCTCAGGGGGGTAAGATGGGGAGGTAAGGGAGCAAGGAAGAGACAAACCTCGGTGGAGTGTACGACAGTGGGGAGAGTAGGGCAGTGTATTCAGAAATATGTGGAGAAGATGGGAGGGAAGCTTCATATTATTGTGCACCTAAGAAGAAGCAACCTAGAGGGCAGTATAGTGGAAGAGGTGCAGGAGAGGTTCAGGGAAGTGGAGGGTATCTGCAATCAGGTGGGAAGCTCAGTGACTTTCTCCAAGGTACTCCCAGTACCTAGGGCAAGCACAGCAAGAAAGCTAAGAATACAGGAGTTTAATGTGTGGCTGAAGGGTTGGTGTGCAGAAATGGGGTACAGGGTAGTAGGGTGTGGGGCGAGACATGGAACAATAAGGGGCTTTATGCCAAGGATAGGCTGCATCTCAACATCGAGGGTACAAGGACATTCACACAGGGCTGGAGAAGTAAATTAAAAAAAACATAGATTTAAAGTGAGAAGGGGGAAGGGGCTGAGTCAGATAGCAGGGAGGAGGCATCTTCCAGGGGAGACTGGAAGGCCTCGCCCCCAGAGAGGAAGGAGGAGAATGATGGGAAGTTACTAAGACAAAAGTGGAAGGAGGAGAGATGAACTAGGAATGGAAAAAGGGAGGGCATCAGTGGGGAGAAGAGGGAAGTAATGAGGGTGAAGGACAGCAGAAGTATGTCAAAATAGCACAGTAGATTGTGGATGGTAGTAGAGTGCTGAAATGACACAGTAGGTTGTAGTAGGGGTGTGGTAGGAGAGAGTATAATAGGTGGTAGCATGTGAGGTAGTAATCAGAGGAAGGGTTCAGTCAGGAGACAGGAGGTAAGCCAGGGATAGAGGAGTAGGGGATAGTATGCAAGGGTGGAGAGGGTTGTGAAGGGGGGGCTAGGAACAAGTACAGTTAGGAGAATAGAAGTAAAGTAGGGCTAAAGGAAAATATGCCAGGGTGGGGAGGGTTGAAGGGGGGCTAAAAACAAGTGCAGTTAGAGGAATAGAAATTGTGAAGGGCTAAAGAGATTGAAGATGGGGATGAGGAAAGTCTAATAGGAGGTAGCAGCAAGTTCCAAAGCTGTGGGAAGTGGTAGGGGAAAGCTTCCTGGCCTATGGAGGTAGAGAGACGAGGAATAGCTAGTGTGCATGTGTCAGTGGATCTGAGAGGGCGGGATGAGTGAGGTGGAGCAGAGAGTGAGAAGGAGAGGTAAGAGGGGAGAGTCCCAATCCAGAATTTAGAAGTGAACTTGGCACAGTGAGAGAGATGCCTGCACTCAAGGGAGCAGAAAGCTAGAGAATGGTAAAGGGTACAGTGATGTGTGCAGGAGGGAGAGTCAAGAGCAAAATGACAGAAAGCACTGAGGAGAGTATCCAACCTGGTAAGGGAAGACTTAGGAGCAGCACTGTAGACTATGTTGCAATAGTCAAAAATAGGGAGTATAATTTTCTGAACAAGATCATGCTTAACCGGTAGTGGAAAGGAACTGTGGTTCCTGTAAACGGCGCTGAGCTTGGGGCAAAGTTTTTTCAGGATGGTGTAAACTACTGTTATTGTAGTATGCATTAATGAAAAATAAAATAATACCTCACATGTGTTCTGCATAGTAGTACATCACTGAAAAAAAAATTCTGTGCTATGTTAAGACACACTTCATATTATTCTAATTCAACTGATATTACCATTTATTATCATTTTTTTAAAGATACGTCAATGACTTTTTTGGTTCTATGTGATAACGGCAAAAGCCTAAAGGCGATCGCCGTTATCAAGAAGTCTAGAGTGCCAAAAACATTTTCGGCACTCTGACACCCCTGTGAACAGGAAAACAGTGCCGGGTACTTACTTTTTAATGTTTTCTGGGGGGGGGCTGTGCCCCACACCTCCACAGGGGGCTTTGCCTCCCTCACCCCATACTAAAGGACTTCCAGCTCCAGGTGGTGCGTGCATGTCGGGGGGTAAAACATTAAAAATAAAAGCTTCGCCAGGTGTAATAAAATTGCACCAGTGCCCGGACCCGAACCCAGTACCACACCAGCCACAGATCAACCCTCAATGGCACAACACAGCTCGGCAGCCCACTGCAGCCCCACCCTCTACAGCTCCACCATCGCCTCCCAGCACTGCACGTGTATGTATAGCAACATCCTGACTCTATTTTCGCTGCCCTCATCCGGCCACCCTACCCTCCCATCGCCATGAGCGATTCACTGGAGAGCGGATTGCCATTCCCCATGTACCCTCCTCATGGGATACCAATTTTTTTTATTATTTGACCCTGGTTTTCTTATGTTTTGCTCATGATTTCCAAGGCAATTGGTTCTGAGGCATGCACGTGTGAAACCAGTGATTGAACTGGACAAACATATTTATAAACCAATGACTTACCAGTTGATTATTGTGTTTTTTTTAGAGACTTGATCCTAATTTATGATATCCACCATGGAGTGGCACATATATTTTTTAATGAAATGCATTGTTGTTGTTGTGGCAGGAGTCAATGCACACTGTGAATCAGTCATCCACTCAACCTGACCAGGTCAACAATTACATTTATAATCAATTCTGTTTAAGAAATAATTTGTGACAGAATGTGTGCTGTGCTGGGATAATGTCACTCCTTCGGTGGTTGGGAATGAGGCTGCAGATGGAGTGTGTCCAATACCAGAGAGCTGATGTCATCCATGCATGGCACACACCCTGGAATTCATTATTCTGATTATACAAGGGCTCCTTTGAAAAACAAACATTAAAAACTATTATAAAGTACATTTAAAGTAGATTTGTAGTCATTTTTAAATGAGTAGGTATACTTACAAAAATAAATAGAGCTCATTTTTTATTTTGCCCAGAAGGCAGAGCTGATGTGATTGGTGTGCTTCTGCCCTCTATTATGGTTATGACTTGAGGCTTTGTCACCTGTTGTGCCCCCATCACATCTAGATGTTCCATCTGCCTGTCCCTCTTACTTGCAAACTGCAAGCCAGAGATTCCTTTTCTGTCAATAATTTGTTACTGCTCAGTTTCATGTCCTGTTTCAAAATCTCAACACACATAGCAAAAGAGACTCGGTAGTCAAAAAAATAAATGCTAATGCAGTTTAATTGACTCAACACCAGAGCCTAAAGACCCCAGCACTTCAGCAATAAGTGTTCATGGGCCCATTTGCACCGATCTGCTATATTCAAAAGCATGATTAGCATGGGCAAACTTGAATAGAGCAGCACAAAATGATAATGTATGCACTTGGCAAAGAGAGGAGGGTGTGCATACAGGTGCTATGTTATATTCAGCGTGTTAGCGCCATGCATAGTGTGTTTGCACAACTTTGTCTGACACAGTGTGGCACAATTTACTGCTCAGAAAATGGTAGTCTTAACTTTGGGCAAAACAAAGATGGGGGGCGTGGACATAGCAGTAACAGGCAACAGGCAACAGGTCTGTATGCAATAACAGGATCATGATGCACCTGATGACTGCAGTCATTGGGCAGAAAGAGAGGGCAGAAGGCCACCCTGGACCACTTCATATGCCAAGGAAGAGATATGGTGCAAACCGATGGTACCGGACATGAGTCATAGCACAGTACCCTGGCATTGTCCACAGCAACTACATCTGGCACCTGTCCCAATGCTGCCTGACAGTTGAGGATCCCCTAGCACCCAGTGGACACTCTGTTGACAAGTACATGCAGCACACCCACCCACTCCCTCCATAGGGGTACACCAACACATACTGCAAACACATGCTGCACTGAGGGAAGGGAGGTTGGTGAGCAGAGGGTATGCAGCTGTCTGGGATGTGTTAATAATGATTATTTATTATATTGCTGTTACTTTAGAACTACCGATATGGTTTAATGAGAGCCTTGCACAAGTTTGTGAAAAGTGTAGCAAACATTTAATTTATTATACAGGGTTTCTAGTTAGAAAAACAGAGTTTTCATTATGACATTTTCTGTTTAGAACCATCATATCAGTTGACCCAAACATTAGACACAGACATATCAATGCATTTTTTATTTTATTGTTAAGTATCCTGCTATCCTTGGCTGCTGCTATAATAAGTACAAAAATACATACAGTACTTACATTGATCGCAGGGTCACGCACAGCAGGAAGGGTGTATTGATGCCATCGCTGGCTATCGGACTGTGTGGACAACTTAGGTAACTTTATAGTAAAGGCACCACATGCAACCCAAATTTTATCATTTTTATTGTAAGCATATCATTAACCAAACTGTGTTCAGTAGGATCAGAAAATCATGCAATATTACTCATATGTCAACTAAGGTACACTACATTGCTTAACATTCCCTATTAAGCATAGTCTCAAAATGTATCTGATACTTTCTTACTGTTTCTAAATCTGTTGTGCTCCACACTCCCAAGTCTATCAGTAAGATCTACCCCCCAACACACACACACTAGACCTTTGCCCAGAATTGGTGGAAGGTATAGAGGCTTTATTCTGATATCTTGATTTCTAAAATAAACTCACAGATTTGTACTGAAAACATTTGTATAACAGATAAATGTTAAAGGCAAATGTGCTGTAGCCACTCAGTAGTTGACACATTTTACGAAACAAATACATTTGCATTGCACTTTATTATAAAGACAAATTTTTCAGTGTAAAATAAATGCACCCCATTTCTGGTATTGGTGTTTTAGAATTTTTAGAAAACAATCATTTACTTTATTTTTTGTAATAAAAGAAGCATGACTTAAATTTGTAGAAGTATCCCAGTGCAAGATGATTTGGATTAATAGAGAAAGCACAAATGATCACATAGAATAATTGGTCCCACACTTGATATATTAACAATTTAAATTATTTTACACTGGTATATTACACTTTTCTAGTGCTCTGGAACTCTAAACATACCAAAAACACATATCCCATGCAAGGAATACCCTGTTTTCCATACCATAGTGCTAATTTAAATGTGAGGGATAAAACATACTTAAATTGCTTTATCTTTGTCCTGTTTGCAGGATCAGAGCTGTTACTGCAATTGCAAAACAGGTACAAAGTTGACACTAGGCAATTACCTTTAAGCTTTTCTGTTGGACCTTGTCCACCACTGTGTAATTTGTGATTTTCGGCAGCCCAAGGTGGAAGTCGAAATGTGGACTGCCTGTGCAGCCCCTTTCCATGGGCTGGACTGAATTCTTCATCTTGGTAATGTAGCAGCAACAATTTCTTCTGTAAAGAAGGTTGAAAAATAAAAGCTTAAAAGTTGTTAGTTGTCTAATTGCGGGTAGATGAAAACAGTTAATATGAGCGTTCTCCATTTAGAGATCACAGGTGATAATTTCAGCAACAAGGGTTGCACAGTGTTTCACATTTACACATCTGTGCCACATTTGAGGTGGTATTAGAGCAAACAAAGCTTGCTGAGGCAATATCATATGACTTCCTGTAATGCTGTCATATGGTGAGACTGCTGCTTGTAATTGCATTTCATGGCATTGAATGTCCATGGACATTTTACAGACATGGTGAATCACACCAAGAATGGCAACAGTTGCAGCATTACACATACCCATCACTGATGAACTATAAAAGCCTTCTTGTCAGTGAGTCTGTACATGCAGAAATAGTATACACATGTCACCATTTTTAGAATGTTATTTTTAAACAAATAGGCATGACATAATTTGTCATTAGCTTACATTTGAACTTAAACAATGGGATTAATATTTCCAATAGTTATCCTCCTCTTGTGGACACCTTAGTTGTTGAAACAGCTGCTACTGAAGGTAGTTCATTGATGGCGTGGGGGCATCTGGACACTTCATGTCTGTCACTCCCATGAGTTCCTGACTTAGCTTAATCTAATGTAAACATTACAACTTGTCAAAAGTCATCTTACCAAGAAAAAAAACACATAAAAATGTAAGGGTGTGCCTTTGATGACAGTAATATCCTTTACGGCATAATCAGAGTATTAGAATTACACTTTGGACTCACTCAGTACAGTAACACTGTAAATCATTTAGAATAAAAAGGATTTAACCTTATAATTTCTGGCAAGACTGTGTAAGGAGCATTTTATAGTAAACATCCCCTTATCAGTTGGTTTTGGATTGCTGCCAGTATCTTCTCCTAGAGAAAAGGGGCTAATTAAGGATGTCGATTTTAACTCAAACATGCCTGTTAAAGAAACATCCTCTTTACCTTTTCTGAGAATAAGAAATGAATCAAAAGGTTCAAAGAAAACCTCAAAAAAAGTTAAAACCTTATGCTTAATTAGCACAATAGCACTGGAAAAAACATTGTTTCTTTCTCAACAGTGGTGCTTAACATTAGGATCCCCTTGTGATTGAGATGGTACAGTGTGCCTTTGTAATAGAATAGCTACAAATAAATTGTAATACCCATAAAATTAATAGCTGAAGATAACTTCCTTTGTTCCAAGCAACAAATAGGTACTGAGCCTCCCCATTTTATAAACAGTATATGAAAACTAATTAAAACCTGTTTCAAACTGGGATTTATTCAGGCTTCGTGCCACTGAAGGGAAGGGTCCAATAGAAAAATAAGGTGAAACAGTTATAAAATACTTTCATTACTGTAAGCAGTTCTCTGCCCAAACCACCGGTAAAATGCAAAACCTTTATTACTTCTATATTTATTACCCAGGCACTATAGAGGATTAAATCACATAAACAACATACAATTTTATCACACACACAAACCTTTTTATAGAGTACCTTAATATATGTGGATTACACCTCACATACTAGGTCTAAAAGACAGACAGAAGACTTTATCGAGCCTATTATGTCTGACTCCCCTTAGACAAGGGGTCTTAATGTCCTGACCCTGAGAATAGATAAATGTCAAGTTTATTTTTAAATACAGTAATGCTATCTGAATTCATAAGTCCAGGTGGAAGTGAATTCCACGTATTAATAATTCTTTCAGTGAAGAAATATCTTCTCTTATTTTTATATGGGTATGTCAGTTTGATTTGCTTATCATGGCTCCTGAGGTTACATTTCTGAACTGAGTAACAAATGCCCAGATCCTTCATTAGATCATTATGCCTTGAGATTTTGAACATTTGTAATAGGTGGCCCCTTATGCGTCTCTTTTCCAGTGGATACAATTTAAGTTTGTGGAATGCGAAAGTCATGTGATGCCTTCCAGCTAGCGGCTGCATGCTCGACTCACTCCTGCCTATCCCGCCTGTTACCGGAAGCTTTCCCAGTCCTTATCCACTGCTACTGTCTCCAAACTAGCTAATCTACCTTCTGAGTGTCATCCGGTCATTGATTCATCCCAGTTCTGGATTTTGTCTTCCTGGGATGGACTTCGAGATGTGGCAGACCTTGTCATTGCACACGTCATCTGTAACCCCAGAAAAAGGTAGTAAAAAAGCTAAGTCTCATGGGGCTTCCTCCACCCACATCACTACTCCGACCTCGCAATCCTCGCCACTATCGGAGGAATGCTTCCTCGCTGAAATGCAGCCTTTAAGAGATTACATAGAAACATAGAAACATAGAATTTGACGGCACATGAGGACCGCTTGGCCCACTCAGTCTGCCCATTTCCCTACCTACTGGATAAGCTGCAGATCCTAGTTAACCAGCCGCCTACTTCTTCCTACCCCACCCCCTAGAATTGCCTTATGACTGTCCCATGCATACTTGAATTTCACCACTGTTTTTGATTCCACAACCTCCTCTGGAAGGCCGTTCCATGCATCCACAACCCTCTCTGTGAAAAAATACTTCCTTAAATTACCTCTGAGCCGCCCCTCTATCTTCAAATTGTGCCATCTTGTTCTTGCACACCTCTTTTTTTGAAAGATGCTACCCACTTGGACTTTGTTGATTCCCTTGAGGTACTTGAACATTTCTATTATGTCCCCCCTCTCCCTCCTTTCCTCGAGGCTATACATATTAAGCTCCTTAAGTCTCTCTTCATATGTCTTCCGGTGCAGACCCTGCACCATTTTAGTTGCCCTCCTCTGGACAGCTTCCGTCCTGTCTATGTCTTTGCAGAGATTGGGTCTCCAGAACTGCACACAGTACTCCAGATGGGGTCTCACCAACTGTCTGTACAGAGGGATAATAACTTCCTGTTTTTTACTGGTGATGCCTCTCCCTATGCATCCCAGTATCCCCGCCCCTTGCTGCCCTCTCACATTGCTTGCCCACCTTTAGGTCATCTGATATGACTACCCCCAGGTCTCTATCCATTTTGTTGTTGTTAGTATCTCACCCCCATTGTGTACTCTTCCCTGGGTTTTGTTTCCCAGGTGCATTACTTGCACTTAGCATTGAATCTAAGCTGCCATACATTTGACCATTCCTCTAACCTTGCCAAGTCCCTTTTCATCCTTTCCACCCACCATGTGCATCAACTCTGTTGCAGATCTTTGTGTCATCTGCAAAGAGACATACTTTCCTTCAGTTCTTCTGCAATGTAGCTATAAAGACATTGAAGAGGACTGGTCCTAATACTGAACCCTCGCGGTGACCCCACTAGTAACCCTCCTTTCTTCTGAGTGGACTCCATTTACTATTACTCTCTGTGTCCTATTCTCCAGCCAATTCTTTACCCAGGCTGTCATCTTGGGACCCACTCCCAGGCTGGCTAACTTGTATATTAATCTTTGTGTGGGACTGTGTCAAATGCCTTGCTAAAGTCTAGGTAGGCCATGTCCACAGCCCTCCTGATCTACTACTTTGGTCACCCAGTCAAAGAAATCTATCAGATTTGTCTGGCATGACCTTCCTGCTGTGAATCCATGCTGCCTAGGGTCCTGTGCCCTCTGGCCTCTAGATACTGACTTCAGAAGTGATTCCATCATTTTCCCTATCACTGAGGTTAAACTAACAGGTCTGTAGTTTCCTGCTTCTGCCTTGCTCCCACTTTTGTGAAGGGAATCACATCTGCCCTCCTCCAGTCCTCGGGTACCACCCCATCCGCCCATGATTTGTTAAAAAGGGTAGTCAGTGGTGTCACTAGTTCTACCCTTAGCTCTTTTAGAATTCTGGGATGAATCCCATCAGGCCCCATTGCTTTGTCTACCTTCAGTTTTAAGAGTTCTTTCAGAACCCTTTCTCCTGTAAATGGGCTGGCATCAACTTCTGTATCCAGAGTGTTTCTACAGTTTGTTTTATGTACCTCCCCCCTCTTCATTTGTAAATACTGAGCAAAAATATTTGTTTAGTATCTCTACCTTTTCACAGTCTCTCTCTGCCCACCCTCCCTCCACTTTTTTAAGCCTCACTATCCCTCCCTTGGTCTTCCTTCGCTCCCTGATGTACCTATAAAAGGTTTTATCCCCCTTCTTAACTGAGTTGGCTATCTTTTCCTCGGTTTGGGCCTTTGCTGTTCTTACTGCCTTCCCAGCCTCCTTTTGCTTTAACCGATACAGTTCTCTGTCCTGCTCCTTCTACGATTTCTTGTACTTCCTGAATGCTTTCTTTTCTCTTGAACCTTCACTGCCATTTCCTTTGAGAACCATAGTGGTTTCTTACATCGTTTTGTTTTGTTTATTTGCTTCACACAAGGCTTGTTACCTCTGTGATGGCAGTTTTATTATTCCCCATTGTTCTTCCACCCCTCCTTCCTGCCCATTTGCTAGTGCATTCCTTAGGCACTCACCCATTTTGGCAAAGTCAGCCCTCCTAAAGTCCAGTACTTTTGTCTTTGTACTTTGTATGGCTTGACTCTATTGCTGTGTTTATTGTGAACCATACTGTTCGATGGGTGCTAGTTCCCAGATGGCTACCCACTTCTACATCTGTGATCCTCTCTCCATCTCCATTTGAGAGAATCAAGTCTAATATTGCTCCCTCTCGAGTGGGCTCCAGTACTAGTTGTCTAAGGCATGCCCCCTGTAGGGCATCTAGAATAACTGCACTCTTCGAAGTGGCAGCTGCAACTGCACTCCAGTTAACATCTGGCATATTCAGATCACCCATCAGCAATATCTCCCTTTTCTGCCATTCTAAGTATACTTTCTATCATTTTCTTGTCCATTTCCTCCCACTGAGAAGGGGCAGTATACAACCCTGTATGGATTGTGGTGCCATTGCCTGTCTCCAAATTTACCCACAGTGCTTCTTCTCCTCCCTGTTTACCCTTTTATTCTGTTGCTTTTATTCCTTCCCTTATGTAAAGAACTACTCCTCCTCCTCTTTTACCCTCCCTGTCCCTCCTGTAGATAGTGTATCCTGGTATGTTTACGTCCCAGTCATGGTTTTGCGTGTACCATGTTTCTGTGACTGCCACGATATCCAGTTGTTCCTCCTCCATCAAGGCCACTGATTCAGGAAGCTTGTTACTCAGACTACGGGCATTAGTACTCATTGCTCTCCATTTTTTGATGGCTTTACCTTCTGTTGCAGCATCCCCCACTGACCGTTCTACCTCAGTCTTTTTCTCATTTAGTACCCTGTTTTGTAGGGAGAGGCTGGGATTTTCCTGCTGCTTGTCAGTGCCTCCCCCTTTTACTAGTTTAAAAGCTTTTATCTTATGCAAACCTTCATGGAGGAGTTAAAAACTCTGCGGGGAGACTTCAGTCTGACATCGAGGAGGGTGGGGGACTAGAGGCCTGAATTACATCATAAATACATGATAGATGGATAACACTTACAGGGGATGGAGACTATAACAACATATGACTCTCCAGTGTGCTCTATGACTTTGTTTCAACCGGACTGAGACTGTGTCCTGGGTTCTGTTCTCTACAAATGGGGGCCTACTGATCCTGAATTCTCTAACCAATATTGATTTAGGGTGGCCCACTGGGTTACCCTTCTGTTCTGATATTTTTCTCATATATTCTATTGTTTATATTCATGGGGCTGTCAGGGGTGGGGTGGGGAGTGAAGTGCTGGTTTTGATGGATTGATTGATAAACATTTTATTTTTATGCTGGCAATTTTGCTGGGGAAAAAAACATTTACAACAAATTTCTATGTTTTTGTTTTAAAAGGTTGCAAGTTATATAACAAGACAATACAGAATCATAAACATTAATCACAAATGAAAATTTATAAAATTACATAATTAATACCTGTGGGGCTGACACAAGCCATAAAGTGGGGGGTTGTCTCTCTCTGAACAGTATGTGGATTGTTTAGTTGTGTTACATGGGACTTTCTAGAGGAGAGATTTTGGTTGGGGGAGGAGGGATTTATAGTGTTTAGAATTTGTGGGGGGGTTTACTGGGGGGACTTTGGGCATATGCAGTAGGAGAGGAGATTGGGGGGAGGGACCTGAAGCAACAGATTTTGTTTTAGATGGGGTTAGAGTTACAAGGGAGCACTTTGTGATACCTTCAGATAATGAGCATGGCTAATCCTTTAAAGATTGCATCAAGGTATGTGAAAGGGGCAAGGTCTCTCCTCTACGAACCTCTCCAGTCTGGTTTTAATAAGAGGCAGAGTACTGAGACGGCACTGGTTTGAATGCTCAATGATCTCCTGATGGTGAGGGATCAGAGGCACCATTCTATCTTGGTGCTCTTTGATCTCTCTTCATCTTTTGACTCTATAGACCATGGGATGCTGCTTGGATGTCTGAAGTCCATATGTGGACTGTCAGTTACGGTCCTTAGGTGGTTTGCATCCTTCCTCACTGGCTGGAGTCAGAGAGTGGAGTCTTGGATTTTTTCCTCTGACCCTTTCTCCCTGCCGTGTGAAGTTCCTCAGGGTTCAGTGCTGTCCCCATGTTGTTTGCAGTGTATATGCTGCCTCTTGGAGACATTGTAAGATGGTATGGGCTGAGGTTTCACTGCTATGCTGATGATACCCAGCTCTACCTGTCTTTGGCCCCCAACCAGGATACTTAATACCTGCCTCACTGAAATCCAGGACTGGATGAACTTGAGCTGGTTAAAGTTGAATGCTGGAAAGACGGAGGTGATGGTAGTGGACCCAGGTCACCGGATAGAGGGGTTTTGATCAGCCCTCTGGAATTTTTCTCGGGGGCTCTCAGCTCCTACCCTCTGAATGGGTGTGAAACCTTGGGATAGTGCTTGACGACGGGCTGACTTTACGATCTCAGGTGTTGGCCATCGTCAAGTCTTCCTTTTATCATCTTAGGAATATCTCCAGGATTAAGCACCTGGTTCCGTCTGGGGACCTGCCTACATTAGTTCATGCCTTTATGACTTCATGCCTTGATTATTGTAACTCCCTGTACTTAGGGCTTTCTGGGGTTGAAATCCACTGCCTGCAGTTCGTGCAGAATGCAGCAGCATGATTGTTAACTGGGGCTTCTCGAGTATCTCATATTACCCCCATGCTGCAGGATCTGCACTGGCTGCCAATTAGGTGGCGGATCACCTTTAAAGTTGGTTTATTGACTTACAAAACCCTACATGGACTGGGCCCCAACTACTTGAAAGAGCTTCTTGTCCCTTATCACCTGGTGTGACAGCTGCGGTCGGCTGACGAGGGGTTGTTAGAGATTCTGAGGGTGTCTCTGAAATCTTCTGGGACCCATGCATTTAATGCACATGGCCCAAAACCTTTGGGATTCTCTACCCCATCAGCTTCAGGAGTGCATGACTGTTGAGGAGCTCAAACAGGCATTGAAAACTTTTTTATGGTGTCTCACCTATGATAGCGCCATATAATTCTGCTTCCCTGTTATTTATCTTATCTGTATGCTACTTATCCATTATTATGTGTATTGTTATATATGGTTATTTTTTATCTTTTTGTAAAGCGCCTTGATGTCCCGAAAGGCGCTTATGCGAAATAAAAAGTATTATTATTATTAAGAGGCATCAAATCCTCAAGCACTTGCAGCAGCTCCATTGCCAGATTACCTTCTTGCAAGAGACACACTTGTTAACAGCAGAGACTACTCTGCTCAGAAGACAGTTTGTGGGGCAGGCACATGGTGCGTGATGCACTTCTGTGAGCCAGGAAGTGGCCATCATTATTTCCTGACAGGTCCCATTCCAACACCATCAGACTACTGCTGATGCTAATGGTAGATATGTCTTTGTTCAAGGGTTACTGGACCATACTGAGCTTATCCTATGATGTATACTGTATATGGTCCCAACCAAGCAGACCCTTCTATCTTTATGGATCTTGATTATCAAATTTTGAGGTTTCCTGCACTCTCCCTGATTATCGAAGGGGACTGGAATATTACTCCCATGCAAGAACTAGACAGATCTGGAGTTCAGAGAACAGAGCTATCCCCAAACGATGCTCTTTTTGAGATACGGTCCAAACCTTAGGGCTATGTGATCCATGGCGACACCTGCATCCGTAGGACCATGTATTTACTTATTATTCTCCAGCCCATGGATCTTACTCTAGATTGGACTTTATCCTTCTCTGCTCTTCCCTTTTCCCTGGGATAGTTGAAGGGGAGGTTGGTCCTCGGGTCCTTTCTGACCACTCCTTGGTGTGGCTCACGCTTGTTCTCACTTCCAATAAGAGAAAGGACACGATTTGGAAATTTAATAATCAGTTATTTGCTGATAAGCCACTGGTAGATTGGATCAAAGACCAAATTATTCTATTTGATCAACAAAATTCGGGCTCTATAGAGAGGGTGAATTTGGAATGGGCTGCCTGCAAGTGCTATATTGGGTGGGACTTATTTGTATGGCGTCTAAATGCAAAAAAATCCATGATGCTCTGGCAGAAGATCTCCTTCAACAGATCACTGCTATTGAAAATACCCTTTCCCTTCAGTCTTCAGAAGATACCCAGCAGGAACTGACAATTCTGTGTGATAAATATGCAGCCCTAATAAAAGAGAAAGCAGAGTATGCACTTTTAATAACTAAGGCAAAATATATTGATCAGGATGATAAGGCAGGTCATCTATTGGCCCTCTGACTGCAACAAGTAGAGTCCTTTAGGCAGGTAACAACCATTAGAACTAGGGATGGATCCCTATTGTCCTGCCCCCAAGAAAGTGCACAGGAATTCATTACTTCCTATGTCAAACTATATGGCTCTTGCCCCTCTATTAAGTCTCAATCTGACCTTTCACTCTGTCTTCAGCAGTGTGACCTCCTACGTTTAACCCAAGATCAACAGTCCTTGCTTTCTCAGCCCATTTCTGCATCGGAGCTCTGCCAGGCAATAACCAGTTTGTTCCCTGACAAATCCCCAGGCCCTGATGGTTTCATGTCCAAAGTCTTGGTACACTGGGTGCAACAGGATCTGCACTGTTGGCAGACACTTCCCCTCTCACTATGGGATTGGTATTTCAGTTATTAAAATGAATGTGCTCCCAAGAATGTTTTACCCTCTTCATATGCTGAATTTCTGGATACCACTGAAGTGGTTTCAGAAGTTACATCGAATTGTCACACAATGTATCTGGAAACACAAAGCCCCTAGGTGGGCATACAAAAAGTTAGCAACTCCAAAATGCATGGGGGGTATTAAACTTCCCCATTTTCTGATTTATTACTTTTCCAGTCACTTCAGCAAATTACTTCAGTGGTTTCTGCCCTCTTCTATTGGCCCCTCAATTGGCTTTAAGCCCCTTGGTTAGATCTGGAAATTCATCTGCTGCAACAGTATGGTCTGGACTTATCCTCCCTGTGATACATTTCTTGGTCTAAGCTCCCCATAGGGGTTAAAGACTCAGTTGTGGGAATATTGCTTAAAGCATATTCACAGTTTTGGGCCCTGGTAAAATCTTCCACCTCGAAGGACATTTCCCAACCTATTTTTCAAAACCTGAACTTCAAAATTAGAGGGCAACCAATCAAAATGGGTTGCTCCCTTTCTCAGAGCCCTTGTTGGTTAGGGACCTGCTAGATGCTGGTGTTTTAAAGTCCTTGGTTACTGCAACAATTAGACTTAAACCAGAAACATATTTTCAAGGTGTTTCAACTAAGACATGTGTTAATACAATGGTTTGATCAGGGATCTTGGGCCATGGATTTTCCCAGTTTGTTTTCTGTAATTCTTCCCTTTGTTTCTCAGAAGCATGCTGTGTCCTCACTGTATAAGGTGCTCTTCTCCCAATATGCACCTGAAATTGATGGCACCTCTCCATATTGGGATCAAGTGTTTACCCTTTCTCCACAACAGTGGATGGGTATATGGGAAAGTACTTACCGCTATGTGGGGCAGGACAGACTGCATCTCTTGCAGTTCAATATCCTGAATAAATTGTATTACACAACACAGAAGCTGGCACAAATGGGGTGGTTACAAACATCTGTTTGCAACAGGTGTGGTGGGAAGGAGGATTCCCTTATACACATTTTCTGGTCTTGTCCCAAGATAGCTCCTCTTTGGAAGTTAATAGAGCACAGATCTGATCCTCCATTAGGTATACAGGGATTGTTTAGACCAGCAATCTGTGTGTTGGGGGATTTGGCTTCTATTCCGGTATTGGAACATAGATATTTCATGGCACTAATTTCTCTCTCATTAAAAAAAGTGGACTTTTGACACTGGCTAGACCAAACTATGATTTCTTAAATGAATGGATGCAAGAATTATTCGCCAATTTCCAGGTAGAGTACATGATTGCCCGCTTATGTTTCAATCCAAAGGTCTATGACAGGAAGTGGGGCAAATTGTACACTCTGTATACTGGTGGTACTAAGTAGATATAGACTCAGCATGTATTCTAGAGAGACTTGCTCGATGCTTTATGCCCCTCTTTTTATTTTTTGTATGCCACATTGTGTATGGGTTAGCTTGCTTGTTAAACTCCCTTGCAGTATTATTAAAGGATGTTGCTCATATGGGATGAGGTGGATGGGTGAGGGGGAGGAGAAGGCATGCTCGCCTAAGGGGGGAACATGTGGTTACTATTGTTATATCATTATCCTGATGTCATGATGGTATGTTTTGTATAATCAACAAAGTATATTAAATTAAAAAAAAAAAATTGTGTGGTACTTATTCCTCTAATCAACTTTGTTGTTCCCCGCTTAACTCTCTCAAAGGCATTTACATCTTTCCTCAAGTAAGGACTCCACAGGGGACTACAGTAATCAAAATGTGGTCTAACCAATGCCTTGTACAGTGGCATAATGCAAGATCTCTGCTTTGTTACAAAAGATCTTCGAGTAGTGCTTATGATTCTATTTGTTTTATTTACTAATTCCTTAAATGTCCAGAAATAGATAAGTCATTGCTTATTAAAATACCTAGATCTCTTAACTGGGTAACTGTTTTAAGAATATTATTAAGGGAGTATTTTATTTGTTCATTCCTACCCCCTAGGTGTAAAACTACGCACTTGTCGGTGTTGAATTGCATTCCATTCTGACCTGCCCAAAGCTGGAGTTGTGTCAGATCATGCTGGAGTGTACCAACCTTATGAACATCCTCACTTCTGCACATAGTTTAGAGTAATCTGCAAATTTCACATATTTGTTTATAAGTGTTTTGTTCATTTCGGTTATAAAGACATTGAACAACACAGATCCCAGAACCAATCCCTGGGGCACCCCACTACCTACGGGGCCTTGTTCTGACAGATGTCCTCTTAGTCTAACTCTTTGGGTTCTATTTTGTAGGCAGTTTTTAATCCAGTTAATAATGTATGTATTTATGCCCAACGCTGACATTTTGTCAATCAGTTGGAGATGTGGAACCCTATCGAAAACTTTCTGGTAATTCAGGAATACTACATCCACTGGTTTATTATCAAGCAAATCGTTCACATAGTTGTAAAATGTGAGCATGTTTGTTAAACAAGATCTGTTTTTTTGAAGCTGTGTTGTGTTTTATCTACTATGTTGTTGGCTTCTAAATCTCTTTCCAACCTATCTCTTAATAGGGTCTCAAAAATCTTGCCCAGTATCAAGGTCAGGCTTATGGGCCTATACAGTGGTTCCCCAATTCAACCCTATCCCCCTATTTATAAGATTGGAATGACCTTTGCTTCCTTCAGTCATTTGGTACTTCTCCAGTTGATAAAGACAGTTGAAAGAGTTTATAAAGAGGTTCAACCAGTCAGTCTCTTATTTCATTTAGTAATTTTGGGTGAAGTTTATCAGATCCTGCTGTTTTTGATGTACCGTATTTATTTAGTCTCTCTGCTATTTCACTTCTTGACATTACATCAGGCTATATACCTATATCACTTGTGTGGACTTGGCATATTGTGGGGACAGAGGGTTTGTGGTAGACAGAGCAAAAATAATCATTAAACACCCTGGCCATCTGTAATGAAATTTTTTGTCCCTACCATCTACCCTGATATGGCCCACCTCCCTGTTTGAAGAGCTATTGTTTATGTAGGCATAAAAACTCTTTCCATCATCTTTTAAATGGGCAATCTTGAATTCTAGAACAGTCTTCTCCCTCCTTAATTTTTTTGGTTTTACACAGCTGATCTTTATAAGTTTGTATATTATATGAACTGTTCTCTCTTTTCATTGCTCGATATGCCTGTCTTTTACTAATTACTTGTCTATGGACCTTGTTAGTGTACCAGACCGGGACCTTGCCTTTCTTATTGAAAGATTGCATTTAATGGAACAAATTCCTATTCTGTTGTAAGAATATGGTTTTTGATTTTCAACCATAAAGTTTCAGTTGTATCACTATCATTGTCCCAGTTCCAATTTCTAAGTTTATTTCTTATTTTGTCAAAGTCTGCTTTTTAGTAGTTCCTAACCTCAGTTCTTCCTGATATTATAGTTGGTGTGTTAACTGTGCTTAAACAGAATGATGTTATGGCCACTAAAAATTAGTGGTTCTTGAATCTTCAATCCAGTCACACTATCTCCTTTGTTTGATAGAACTTAATCCAACACATTCATTAGACTGGTAGGGCCGTCTACCATCTGTATTAACCCTTTATCATAAAATAGATCTAATAGTGCCTGCTCCTGCCCATTTTTAACATTCTGTGGTCCAGTCTATACCAGGGGCATTAAAAGTCCCCCATTAATAAGACATCTCTATTAGTTACAATTGTTTCTATAGTATCTACCATCACTGCATTTTCTGTTTGATTTATATCTGGTGGTGTATATGTTACTCCCACTCTTAGTTTTTTACAACCCACAAGGTGTATGTCCACCCACAGAAGATCAAATTATTGCGTAGTTTGTTTTGTAGTGATTTGTTCACATTCAATGCCTTCCTTAATGAACATTGCCACCCCACCTCCTCTTTTTTCTTTTCTACCCAGTCTAAAGAGTTTATACCCTTTGATAAATGTATTACTGATGTCTTTTTTGATCCACCAGGCCTCAGTAATTGCTGTGAGATCTATACTTTTCTGTGTTAGGATACATTCAAGGTCAGTCATTTTGATGGTGTTTAGGCTCCTTGCATTTGCTAATAGGACTGACATTCCAGCTTTACTACTCTTACTTTTCTTTTGTTTATGACATTTTATGTCTTGGACTAATGGTTGTTCATCTTGAAGCCCCTGATTTACTAGTTTTTTGCCACTGAGGCATAGAATTTATTCCCCAGTTTTCTAGTTCCCTTTTCATTTAAGTGTAGGCCATCATGACTATAGAGGTCTGTTCTGTTTATGTATTCCTCATAGCTAATTATGCAATTGATATTATTTTCACAATGCCACTTCCTTAACCAGTTGTTGTATTGCTTAATCCTATAAGCCCTACCCTTACTGGCTCTAGGCACTGGCAATACTTCAGAGAATATTACATTAGCATCCAAGGATTTGATAATATCATAAATCTTTGTGGTATCCTCCATCGTGTCTGTTACGTGCCAAAAGCCCAGATCATTAGTTCCAGCATGGATAAGATCCTTTTTTGGTGTAGAGACATTTTTCAACATTGCTGTGAGCATTTGTGAAATATCCTTGAATTTAACGCCACTATATGAACAGGTAGTTGTGTTTATTTTGTTTCCCCGGCTGAGTATCTGTCTGTATATTTCATCATTGAATCCTCCAGTATGAACACCTGTTCTGTGCTTTCATTGAGATTCATGTCTATGTTTGGAGTTCTTACCCTTGACTGAACTTCCTGGAGTGGAAATGGTGATGGTATTTCAATCTGGGGCTCATTTGGATTGGTGGGAATAACTACTGAAGTGGTTGATGTTGATAATAGGGGAGGGGCTACAGCATGTGATTCTTCTCTAGGGGGCAGACAGTTTCATTGGTGCTATCTGAACTGCTGATTTCACTAGCTAATTCCATCGTCTCATTTGTTTTTTGGTCTGTATTTCCCCTCAAGGTATCTAAAGGCAAATAGCGGTTTGGGCAGCTATGAACTGGTGTTAAAGCCCTTCTTCTAAGCTTTTTCTGTTTGCTTTCTTTTATAATCACTGTCCAATCATTCAAACTATCTTCATTACCTACAGTGAAGCCCACCAGGATGAAGCACAGCACTGCAGAATTCTGCAGTAGGGTTACAGCAGCAAACAATACAATTTCAATGGAAGTTAATCCCTTTTGTCATGCAGTAAACCTATGACACCGCATTTCATCCTTGTGGGCTTCACTGTATGTCTTCTACTGATCACTGCCATTGCGCAGCCAGAGATCCTGCAGCTATGGATTTATTAATCATATTTCTATATTCTTCCAGTTTTAGTTTGAGTTCAAATATCTCTTTATCCCTCTCCACTACAGTCTCTCTAGCTTTTTGCATTCTTAAACATCCTTGACATACAAAGGAGTCAAACCCTGTGTCTGCTAATATAGCAAACATTTCACATTTACTACACTTGAGTCCCAAGACAGCCAATGTCAGTTCCACTATGTTATTTTCCATTTTTTGCATGTTGTTACCTTTTACTCCTCTCGCTGCTTGAAAATGCTAAGTTGAACAGCAAACCTTCTGCTTTGTCCCGCAGGCCATGCTGGACAAGCTAGACAAGTGCGCGCATGCCTTAGTGCGCGTCTTCACACACGTAGCACACGCGGTCTGTCCGTGCTCGCTCTGCTCGCATGGAGCGCTCCCTTTCAAGTCATGACACCGGAAGTATCAGCAGGTCACGTGACACCCTTGCTCACCCAAGGCCTGAATCAGGACTTCTAAGGAATCTAATATAACCCCAAATATCTCTCCTGCAAATGTTCAATTCAAGTAGCATTAAAAAGTGCTGTACCCCAAGCACAGTAAAATAAAAGAATCTGCCTGATTATAGCTCTGAAGCTCACTACTTACTGCCAACAAGAAGCACTGTAGTCCCCACTTTGCTTGGGAACTACAATACCTATATACTTCCTGTCTGCAGTGTGCCTTGTTAGCTCAGAGGCACACGCCATCCAAAACACAGTTTCACAACCTGAGTTTCCCTGGTTGAATGGGAGCAGCCCTTGCTATTGTCCTCCCTCTGCCAGAACTGCTTCACACTACGAAGGTGTCTCGCAGCATGTGGACATAGAGTATACCACGTCTCACACCGAGCACTCCCTTTCAAGTCATGGACCTGGAAGTATTAGCAGGTCATGTTATGCCCTCACTTACCCAAGGCCTGAATCAGGATTTCTAAGGAATCTGATATAACCCTCAAATATCTGACCTGCAAATGTTTAGTTCAAGTAGCACTAAAAAGTGCTGTACTCCAAGCACAGTCAAATAAAATAATCTGCCTGATCATAGCTCTGAAGCTCACTACTTACTGCCAACAGGAAGCACTGTAGTCCCCGCTTTGCTTGGAAACTACAATACCTATATACCTCCTGTCTGCAGGGTGCTTTGTTAGCTCAGATGCACACAACATCCACAGCACAGTTTCATAGCCTGAGTTACTCTGGTTGAATGGGAGCAGCTCTTTCTATTGTCCTCACTCTGCCAGAGCTACCTCACAGCATGAAGGTGTCTTGCAGTGTGTGGACAAAAAGTATCCTAGAAACCATTCTATAAGAGGAAGAAAATCATTTTTTTTCCAATTGTTTAACCAGGTGAGACACAATAAGCTGAAAGCTTGTTTACAGGTGCAACCTGGGAGCACAGGAAAGTTAAGTGACTTGCTCAGGGTCACACAGTATGCAAGTGGGAGCTGTGGGATTCAAACCCAGGTCTCCAGATTTGCAGCGCAGAGCCTTAAACCACTGTGCTATACTAAAACAAAACTGTTAAAAGTAAAACATTGAAAGGCACATCATAGCATGTATCACAGATGGCAGAATAACTCAGCTCCTATAGTACGCATTACTGTCAGGGAGAAAAATATATGTTAACTAATTAGTAGTTCTTTCCTGGTAGAGATGAAAACTTGTGAAAGGTATATCACAGATCTTGTAAAAATTTCAAAGATAACCCAGGTTATGTGTAACATAGTATGCCACACTGTTGAGCAGAAGATTCAGTGCAGTGATTTACTGAAACAGTCAACAGAAAATCATAACTTGTATAACCTTGAATCAAAACACAGAGAACCAGCTTGGTCTCTGGGGCTCTCTGAAGGGTTATGTGTCGAGTGAAAGAAATTAGCAGGAGAATCCTGGAGATATGACTATTCAAGTCACATATGTATCATGCTGTCTTAACTGTGTCTATCTACTGATTTCTCATCCCACTATTGTCTAGCCAACAGAACCAATTGTTAGTGATTCCCCACTATGTATCTCACTTGTACTATGCTGGCTTCAACTGCTATCTGTGTTCCCCTTTCCCCAGGACGCATCTGAAATCGAGCAGTAGACTGCTCAGCGTGCCTTCCTGGTGAAACGCTTAAATAACTAAATAAATAAATAAATCAAAAGTATAGTGGGCACAAAGGTTTGCTGCAGCAATTGATAGAGAAAGTGTAGATGAGATGTAAGAATGTCAGGTTAACCCCAATGTTTAAACATTACTTTGTGCACATAATGTGTGTCTGCTCAAGCAAACACAAGGAGCTGCAGTACCTTGTCACCACAGTTCGAACAATGAACCTCTGAATCAGGCTTCACTGTACACCCATACTTACATGGTAGGGGAGGCAAATCCATCCCACCACTATATTTTTCAACACAATTTACAACTGTCAGTTGTGAATTTTATTGCTGTGCCGTTCCCATTTTATTAGCCTCTCAGAGAGAGACAAAAGTTCCAGTGATAGTACTAGTAACACAAGTTATGAGCCTGGATAACAGAAGTTTGATGGGTCAAATCTGTGCTTGTCTAAAAGAGACCTTTTTGGTGTCAAAATGTTAATAATGAGTATTTATTATAGTGCTGTTACTTTAGAACTACTGATATGGTTTAATGAGAGTCATGTACAAGTTTGTGAAAAGTGTAACAAAAATTTAATTTATTATACAGGGTTTCTAGTTAGAAAAACACAAAGTTTTCAATATGGCGTTTTCTGTTTAAAACCATCACATCAGTTGACCCAGACATTAGACACAGAAATACCAATACATGTTTTATTGTATTGTTAAGTATCCTGCTATCCTCGGCTACTGCTATAATAAGTACAACAATCCATATTTGCATTGATAGCAGGTTCATGCACAGCAAAAAGAGTGTAGCAATGCTATTGCTGGCTATCAGACTTTGCAGACAACTTAGATAACAGTTTAGTCCATATTTATATGTTATTTCATAAACAGGTTGTCTCCACTAATTTCACAGGCTTCACATAATTTTTAAAAATACATGTTTTTCATGAGGGTCAAAAATGACCTCATGGATACAGTGTCTTTTTCTCTGGTACAAAAATTATATGTTTACCAGAGAGAGAGAGAAGGAGACAAAATAAATTATTTTTAAAGAAAGCAGCCTTTTTAGAAAAACTTTGTGGTACAATCTGAGTTATGGGAAATTTAAGGCATAAACAAACACATTATTCTTTCACCATCACTTTTGAAGGTTTATAATTTAAGATTATTTCCTCTCATTTTAACTGTCTGTATTTAACCCCGTAAATGTGCCTATCTTAATATGTGTTTAATGAACTAATGCTAAGGTTTATAAGGCTAATATATATTAATGCAAGCATATAAAGTTTAAAATTAATTAAACAGTTTTAGCTGTCTCAGTATGCGTTTTTAAAACACACACACTGAGCTCATAAATTGTAACTAATAATATAAAAGATTCTAAAGCTGTCTGTCACGGTGTAAAGACACTGTGCTCATAAAATCTAACTAAATAATGTACCTGTCATAGTACCTCATAGGTGTACTGTGCTCATAAAATCTAATTATCTGTCAAAACAAATGTGCTCATAGAGCTAACAATATACACATGACCTCCTGACCTCCTACACTATGACATCTCAATCCCAACAGGATACACAACATGATAGGTGGTACCACAAGGCTGGGATCATCCACACAGTGCACATGTTACACTGAAGGGAATGCCCCTCCCATCATTGGGCCTGTATGTTGGTATGTGTCTGGTCCCCTTGGGTGCATACTGCACAACTCTACATGCACTCTGTCACACATGGCCATCCATTTGTGTGGTACTATGAGACTCCCATGCCATTGGCACAGTGTATGTGGGTCACAGGACAGTATGACAGTGTTATCCACTGTTAGTGCACACCTGCCAGCTGGGCCTGTCTATGTGTGGATAGCAGCATTCAGTATTACCTGATACACACTATACTATGATGTGTCCCTCACAATGGTACTGTAGTATACAATACACACTGTAGCAGAAACATCATCATTTCTATGGCATGCAACACAACCTCCCATGCCTGTGGTGCTTGTCCCCTGTGGCACACTTGTCTGTGCTTCTGTGTACAAACCCACACTGCTGCTATGAATTTGTAGTTGCATCTGGCATACAAGTGGTGATGTGTGCACCATGAAATAGCTTGGGCAATCTACAAATGGAAATGCATGCAAATCAGTGCATAATGACATGCTAATGTGGTTGTTTGCCCTCAGAATCCCTCAGTAGGCTCATTGGCACATCCGTTTTGAATATGGCAAACTTTTGCCCTGGCAAATGTGTTTGCCCTGCACAAACATGTTTGCCCTGAGCAAATGTGTCTGTGCCTTAGCACAGCTCTATAGTATTTTGCCTCCACTGTTGTTTGCAGTTCTTCTGCACCACTTCTTTACCAATGCCCACAGTTGGCATGTTGTTTACCTGTACCTGATTCCACCTCTGTGTGCACTGGGCTGCTGTTGCTGTTTGCACTGCCCAGTTGCTGTATTCAGAGCTGTCTTCTTTGCTGGGCTGTCTTTGCACTGCACTCACAGCCATGTTTCTCCACCTTCATTTGCCTGCTATATTCAGCAATGTTTGCCCCAGGCTATTACTTTGAATATTGCATGTTATTGGCTGTGGGCTAAATTTGCTCACATGGCAGTGCACATTTTGCACCCGTGCAACATTTTGAATATCTGGTCCCATATAGCTTACTTTCCTTGATTCAAACTTTCTTTTAAATATATAATTTAAAATATATATTTTGCTTGTTTATAAATCATAAATGCGCAACCTCAGTTTGTCACCACAAAAACATGCTCCCACCATAATGAAGCACACCAGTGCAAACCCATACCATGACATTTACAATGGTATTGAATTTATTTATTTAGATTTTAGTAACCAGGTAATTAATTCACTTACTTGTTTAAATTCTTCATAGGTACCAAATTTTAAATATATAGCTGGGGACTTGTGTAAACCTGGAAGATAACATAAAAACTTTACCATCACTAACCTGAATTAAATAGTCACCTTCACAGTCATCTAGCTAAAAATGCTTACTGAGCAGTTTCAAAGTCCCCACTTGACTTCTGCACTTACCACTTTAAAAAGAGCAATGAGCATCATGCAGGCTCCTAGGATACCCAGAATCATGCACATCCCCATGCTAGCTCCTGTGATGATGTGAACACGTAAATGCAGTCAAGGATCCTATCTAAAAAAAAAAAACATGTTCAGTAATCTGTACTGAATATGTAGCACTTGCTAAAATGAAAAACAAAAAAACAAGTGTCTGGAAAAACTACAAATAATGTTTACTGCTTCCGCATGGCTGAGTCCCCTTGCTATATATGATTCACCATGCTGACTACCTATGATGATTGTGAAAGCAGCTATTTAATTCAGATTAGTAATGGAAAAGTTCATACGTTATCTTCCAGGTTTAAACAAGTCCCCAGCTATATATTTATAATATGGTAACTATGAAGAATTTAAACAAGTACTGTATATACTCATGTATAAGCCAATATTTTTGGACCAATTCTTGAATCATCATGGTTCTCAGCTTATATGCAGGTCACTAACTGTCTATCAAAGAATCAGTTCAGCAGCTCACCCTTGGCTGTCTCCAATCACAGTCTTACAATACCCTATAAAGCTGCACCAGTCCTGTCTCCTAATCCATCTCAAAATGGGCTATTTTGGTACTGGCAAAAAAAGCAGAGCTCTTACGATGCACAAAAAACCCAGAGCTCTTACGATGTAGCTTTTAAGTTGCATGTTGTGGTGTATGTGGAACCCTCTAATATCATCCTGGTGCAGTTGTCCTAAGATTTGGTGTTATCAGCAGTAAAGTGACACACTACAGGAATAAAACTTTCAGAGTTATAAGAGGCCCTGGACTTTCAGCTGCATCATAACCGGCTTGGCCATCTGTTTGAGGATGAGGAGGTTAACTGACTGAAGTCACTGCAGGTTCCGGGTTCTGGTATTTAGCCCACACTATATCTTATGGACTTGAGCAGAGTTAACTGCATACTGGTATATGTTCTGATGCACTGCTTTTCAATTTGTCTGAAGATTTATAACTACCAGTATAACTTCTCTACTTTTTTATCTTGTTTATGTTGTGATGAAATTTCATCAAAGTTGATGTCGGCTTATACGTGGGTCAGTGTGTTTATGCAAACCATATCAGGATGTTTGGGGGTCAGCTTATATGTGGATCAGCTTATCCATGCGTATATATGGTAAGTGAATGAATTTAATACCATTGTAAATTTCACAGCATGGGTTTGCACAGGTGTACCTCATTAAGAATGGAGCACATTCTAGTGGTGATAAACTGAGGTTGAGCAGTTATGATTTATAAACAAGTGCATTACATCTTTTAAAGAAAGTTTTAATCAAGAAAAGTAAGATATATGAGCTCTTTTATAAGGAGGTTTTTGATGAGGGATAAGTGCTTTGTGATTATATTGTCTGAAGTTGCACATATTCATTTGAGCTGTGTGAATATATTTCTGTACACTATTTCTTTGTTTACAGAAAAAAGAAATGTATTTGACTGCGTAATCCACATTGCTATGATTCATAAAGTGAGTGCAGGTTTCTTTATGACTTGTATGTTAAATATTTTTTGTGAAAAAACAATTTTAATAATAATTAAAAATTTGATGAGTAAGCTTTATGATCCTGTCTTTGTGTGGTAACATTTGGAATAATTTTCAGTTCATTGCAACAGCATATACACTTCACACTTCAACACAATATTATATAAATAATGGGGGGGGTGAATGCAATAGGAAAATGAATATGGTAAAAAGAAGGAGAACAAATTCAGGTGTATGATCACAAAAAAAGCAAAATAGGATCCTTAAATGAAAGGAAGTACAGTATTTGAAATGGGCACAGATACCCATACACTATAAAAGATAATGTATGGCCATCTATACTTAGACAAGCCTGTGTCTTCATCTTGAGTTCTAAGTTTAGTTTCAAAGTTCCAGGTTGCCATATACATTTTATGATGCAGAAACAGGATTATTTTGTATGGCTGCCCATACATTATCATCTATACTTTAAATCACCATCAAATCCCTCTTCCCTTCCCTCCTCATTCCATCTCCTCCCAACACACCCATATCCCCTGCCTCCATCACCTCCCCAACCCTTCCCCCACTATCAACCATTGCAACCATCTCTCCTGTCTCTATCCATCTTGTACCCCCTTCCCCCTGAACTCTGACACCAATTGCCATTCTAGCATGAGTGTCTATATTCCCTCTGTAGATATTAATGCCTCGCCACTCCCGCCTCGGCCGGCTATCATCTATAAAACCCCTTCACCATCACAACAGCTAACTGCCTAGTAACCATTTAACATGTACATTTTTAAAACAGTAGAAAATGTTCATTTGCAAACCTGTTAACAAGAAGCATTAACTTACAATATGACAGTACCTCTCCTCCTCCTTTCTCACTCCCCTGTTATAATTATGTACCTTAAAAGGGAAAAAAGAAAGAGAAAACAAACAACGCTTTAAGTCCAGCATCCGCATTCTTGTGGAGTATCCAGCCCATTCCTCTGCCAGAGACCGACGCCGTGGGTACCATGATGAAGGAAACACGTCGTGCTCTCAACTCATGCGCTAAGCCCTTCCACCCCATCAAGCCCCAGTTCAAAGCACCCACTACTGAGCCATTTTCAACCTGAGTGCATCCTCCTTTAATCCTCACAGCCCAGTCTAACTGATCTGCCTAGTGATGGTGCCAAACATTGTCCCGGAAGTCATGAGGCTGCACACAGGCCCCTACTAGGCGCAGTCCCCATTTCATCAGTCCCAAATGCACTCTCAGGGCCAGATTATGTACAGTCTCTCATCTCCATGAGGGAAAAAAAAAAGCATTTCTCCCCCCTCAAATCTGACTCTCTGCATTGGATCCATGTTAACCATATCCAGCTATCCAGGGATACTCCGGTAATACCGCTTTCCAGGTGAGGTCCAACAAACAAATCCCCGAGTGGTCACTCCATAAACAAAAATAAGAGCAATAGAGGGGAGAACAACAACTGGTCAACCAGGCCTTATGCCCTCAAAATTAAGAGAGGGCCTCAAACCTAGCCCAGTCCCATTATATACCCAGCTTCCTCTGCAGATCTGCTACAAATTGTTCAGCTTTAATGAACTCCCAGAAGGAGTATGTGGCACCTTCATGTTGGATTTTGAGGATTACGGGGTATATGAGAAAGTTTTCCACCTTCCAATTTCTCAGCTGATTCATAAGCGGGTTGAATAATTTCGTCCATTTCAGAAGTTGTATAGAGTAGTCCTGGGAGAGGAACAAGTGTGTTCCTTCAAATTCCAGCACCCCTTTCTCCCTGTATGCCTTCAAGAGCCTCTCTCTCTATCTTCGAATGCATGAAATCTCATTATGATTTGCCATGGGGCTGATCCTCCAGTAGTCGAGGCATGACGGCTCGATGGGCTATCTCTAATTTGAATTGATCATTTTTTAATTGGAGTCCCAGCAGCTCAGGCAAAACTTTGAACAGAATCACATTACATCCCCTTTTTCCATGCCTTCTGGTAACCCTCTCAAATGCATATTCAGGTGCAGATTATGATTTTCTTAGTAATTGAATGCCTCTTTCAGCTCTTCCATCTCTTTCTGTAACATTGCCACTTGCCTGGGAATCTCCAGATTCTCATCCTTTAATCTGGATATATGATCCTCCACTTCAGCGATCTGATAGGCATGCAAAGTCTGTTGCTCTAAGACCTCTTGCAGCTTTACATCTATCTTGCTCTCCAACTTTAAGACCCTGGGTTCTAGCACTGCAATTACTCTTCCCGTCACCTTGTGGCCCAAAGCATTCATTTCTGCTGCCGATAGTGAGATGACCCCAGTGCTTTCCACTGCCATGGAGGCCACCGACTTCTTCCTCACTTTCCCTGATGTTCTTTGGCTTTTCCCCATATTTTATGTGAGAAACTCATTCAAGGTTACTTCCCACATCTTCTAACTTTGTCTGTTGCATGTACAATTCACTTTTAATTAATTTTAAAAAACAATTTAACTGGCTGTTGGCCCAGAGCAGCATTCAGGCACGTCTCTCTGGTAAGCTGCTCATCAGTGCCCCCCAACAGAACTGTTAATTATTCCCTATTCTATTGCTGCACCTTATCCAGCATATGAGAATCTGATCCATGCACGCTAATAAAGGTTAAAAATAATATTGTTTGAAAGCTATATTAATCAGCCCTTTTTCAATAATATGTAAGGTTCAACACTGCTGTCAGTTGCATGTGTTGCATGACATTACACACACACAGCTAGCTATAACCGGGATGTCAAATTTGTGAATTATATTAGAAACTGAGAGCCATGCCCCCTCATCGTCCAGAAAAATAGAAACTATCCTATCCCCAATTTGGGGCAACCACAAATGAGAGATCCTCCATTTATTTATGGTGAAGGGAAAAGGAGTTGTACATGAACTTTTAGAGATGTCCAAAGGGTGGGACATCTGCAAACGTCTTGAAGGGACGCAATTTTGACATGAAGCATAGTCAAGGGATCCATATTCTCAGACTGGATAAAATCGAACTCAATTTTGAGCCAGACCGGTCTTAGGTGCTCAGAACCTGGACTCACCAACCGCATGTATTTTGCTATGTGACTAGCTTGAATGGATGTTTTAAAACAACACGGGCAACATGTGCATGCAGCTGGTATCTGGGAGAGAGGCATCTACGTGGGGGGGGGTTTCAAGGTTTAGCTGGGAGCCGATGACTGGCCATGCAGCAAAGCGGACTGGTCATGCAACCAGATATGTATTTAAGGCCATTCGAAGGCCTAGCAGGGAGCGGATGTTTCTGCCATGTGGCATGATGCACACATGTAAAGAACTAACCAGTGGATGGGAATCAGGCCCCTGGTTGTATTATGGACTCCCAGACAATGGAGAGGGGCCTGGCGAGGAGGCCTGTGCAATGGTCTAACATGGAGATGATGGCCAGGCCACGCGGCATGACATCACACACCAAGATTCTAGGCTGCAATAAATGAGTGGTTCCAGTCCAGTGGGAGAGAAGAACAGTAGCCAGCTGAAGGTACACAGGGCTAGGCTAAGGGTAGGACTAGCATCTCCTATGTGGCTGGACAGGTACAAAAAGGGGATGTGGGGGGATTTCGGTTGAAAGGGCAGCGGGTGAGAAACAGGACAATGGGCTGCGAGTGACCTCTGGGGAAAACCCACCAGAAGAGTGGCAGATACTCAGGGGTTTCAAGGATAGGAGGGGTGGGCTGAGGCCAAGAGCCTTGTGGAGCAGCCAGAGGCATATGGGAATGGGGGGAAGAACAAACAGGTCTTAAGGGTTAGCAGCCAGTGAGGCCATGCAGGGGGTGGAATGAATAGGCCTAGAAGACCACAAAATGCAGCACAAGGGTTGCTGAGTTGCCACGGGCAGGCAGAGGCCAGTTGGGGGCACTAAAAAAGAAAGGTTAGGCCCAAGGTTACGGGGGGTTGTAGGTGCTTTGAGATAACCCCAAAAAACACTGTTTCAGGTGAGATGGCAATGGAAGGAGTGAAGGGGGCCTCAGGGAAGATGGCCTTCGGCGAGACCTAGGCCATGTGGCATGGTTTTCAGATGCCAGTTATTGTGGCAAAGCAGGCCATTGGATAGGCCTCATCCAAGGGTTGGTGGCATGCAGGGGCACAAGACTATATATATAAAAAAAATAAAAAAAGAGAGAAAAGGAAAAGGGAAAAGGAGGTGGAGCCTTATAAGACACAAAAAAAAAGAAATGTTTTGTCAGTCGTACAGAATCTATACAGGCACGAGAGACTGGTTTGTGTAACTTTGAGGGATACATTTGGGCCTAGGCCTGGCTTGATAGGCAGTTAACGAAGATGTTTTCTTTTATGTGGTCAGTGTCTCCACAACTTTCATAGGTGAACAAAGGAAAATGGCACCAAAAAAGAGCAAGCCATCCAAAGAAGATGCCTACAGGGCTATTGTGGAGCTGGCGGAGAAAGCCAACAGAATGTGGCAGATGGTGGAAGAGGAGGCATCGAGGAGATCCGGGGAGAAGCAGAAAGCAGAAAACAGGAAAGGGGGCATAGGGAAATGTCTGGCGGGGAGGCCACGCAGCCCAACCAGGGGACAGCCACCATGGGTGGTACCTCCCAGAGCGGCTGGCCCAGTACCTTTGCAGCCCGATAACCCTGTACTGCCAGTACCTCCCCAAGTCCAGGTGGGGGTTCCCTTGGTCAAACCCAGACTGGATCCTCTGTACATAATGGTTCCTCCTCAGCCATTAGCTTTACAATCAGCCATGCATGAGGACAGCAGGCCTCAAGGAGCTGACAAGGCCACAGGTAATGTACCCAGTTCAGTAGGGGAAAGCATCGAAGACTATATAAACCAAATTATTTCTGCACTCGGGGCAGGGGGTTTGGGCCAGATGGAGTCAGCACTGGTGGAGATTAGGTCAGATAAAGGGACAATGAAGGAAGGGGAGAAAGGGATAGAGAGTGTAGAAAAAGAAGCAAGAGAGGTAGGAATGCCAGGAATGAGGATAGGGGAACATGTACCGCTGGCCACGAAAAAAAATATGGAAGGGAGAGTATGTGGATATTTTTGCTTTATTAAGCCGAGAATTGGCGGCAAAATATGAAGAAACAGAGAATATAGGAAAGAGAGAAATGGCAGCAGCGGTAGTTTTGTTGGGTAAGAAAGAGGAAGACAAATTTGCTAAAGGGAAAACTTGGGATAGATGGTTTGTAGGGTTTGCCATGTATTCAGTGATAGTACTGGAGCAGAAGGCAGAGTTGAGCATTCCACTCATCACATACTCCCTGATAATAAGGCAGGCGAAGGCAAGGGAGGGGGTGGATGTATTATGATGAATTCTTCCGACAAAGGATGCCGATGTATGGGGATGTAAGATGGGACACAAAACAATTAGATTTATGGACTGACTATGTAACCGATCAGTCCACACCAGAAGGAGAGACAGGGAGGAGGAGGGGTGTGATGCTCCAGAGGTGTTGTTGGGATTACAATAGGGCTGTTTGTTCCTGGCTGCAATGCCACTTTTGGCATGCATGTTCCAAATGTGGGGAGATGTACCTGGCGAGCAGATGCAGAATGACAGGGGCACAGGGGGCCCAAGGGTCAGGGGGGCAAGGCACAAATCAGCAGTTTTTTCAAGAAGGGCAAGAGTATAAAGGACAGGCATGGAAAAGAGGGGGCAGAGGCAAAGGGCATAGAGGAAGGGGTGTCAGACTTACTGACCAGCTGGGACAGGAAAATGGCAGGGTGGGGGAGTATGGCAGAAGGGAAAGACAGAGGGCAGGGAATTGATTCCAAGAAGCAAGAACGCCCATCAAGATAGACGCGTGGGAGGCCTGGTTAGAAAGATACCCGGACAAAAATGTGACGGTGATGATCAAGACAGGTTTTCGGACAGGTTTTTCATTACAGTATGAGGGTCAGAGGCAAGTGAGAGAAGTGAACAACCTGGGCTCAGTAAAAGGGAAGGAAGAAATCTTAAAACCCTTAGAAGACTATGGACGTATATATATGTCCAGAATCTATATATGTTCACACATATTCAGTTCTCAAAGGGTTAAGACAAAGAATAGAGAAGGAGAAGGAGAAGGTAGCTGGTAGAGTGGAAGGGTCATATGATACCCCCCCCCATTGTGTAATATGAGAATTTCTCCATTGGGTTTGATTCCCTAAAAACAGCAAGGAGAATACAGGGTGATTCAACACCTTTCATTTCCAGAAGGGGACTCTGTGAATGATTTTATAAGTGAAGAACACAGTAAAGAGACTTGTGCCACATTAGAAGAAGTGGTCCAGATCATCCGAGCAACTTCTGATGCCTGGATGGCAAAAATGGACATAGAGTCCACTTTCAGATTGCATCCTGTTAGGAGGGAAGACTGGGACTTGTAAGGATTTAAAATTGGGGGACAGTACTATTTTGACAAAGCAATGCCTATGGGATGTTCCATAGCATGTGCTACATTTGAGGCATTCAGCACCTGCTTACAATGGATATTTCAGGAGAAAACTGGCTACAAGATGGTCATTCACTATCTGGATGATTTCCTTTTTATAGGTAGAGGGAGGAGAGAGATGGAAAGAATGTTGGCCAGTTTCCAAGATGTATGCAGAGAATTAGGGATTATACTGGCATTTGATAAAACAGAAGGTCCCAGTAAGGTTTTAGAATTCCTGGGTATTGAAATAGACGCCTCGAGTGAGGTTTTTAGGTTGCCAGATAAAAAAGTATTGAAGATGAAAGAGCTGATTCAAGTAAACACAAGTAGAAGAAGAGTACAATTGAAGCAGGTACAACAGGTCCTAGGACACCTAAACTGTGCGTGCAGGGCAATCGGGCCAGGGAGGGCTTTCACCAAAAGGCTAGGAAGGGCCACAGTGGGAGTCACCAAACCACATCATTGGGTAGACATGACGAAAGGAGTTAAGGAAGATTTCAGGGTGTGGGAGGAGTTCCTCAGCACCTATAATGGCTATTCCTTTTGGCAGGAGGACTGGGTTTATAACACGGACCTCGATCTCTACACAGATGCAGCAGGGGGCCTAGGTATGGGGGGCTATTCGAGGGGCAGATGGTTTGCAGAACCATGGCCTGCAGACTGGGTGAGGGATGGGAAAGTAAAAGACATCACACTGTTGGAGATCATGCCAATTTGGGCTTGCACCCTGGTGTGGGGGGAAGAACTGCAGAATCAAAACGTGACATTTTGGTGTGACAACAAGGCTGTGGTAGAGGTTTTAAACAATAGAGGAGCCAGGCCAGAAACGGTCATGGGGGTCTTGAGACAGTTGGTGTTAAGGGCCTTGAAATTGAACATGTCATTTAGGGCCAAACACATAGAGGGGATACACAATATCCTGGCTGACAGCCTTTCCCGTCTGCAGCTGGATCATTTCCAGAGGCTGACACCTACAGCAGAGGAGAAAAAGACACCCATACCAACGAACATCTGGGACGTTGGCAAGAGGGAGCAGAATTGTTGTTTTGCAGCTAATGGGCACCACGGACACTGAGGGCCTATGAGGGAGCCTGGCGGGTGTTTCAAACATTCAGGGCAACACACCACATGGAGGTAAGTAGGCCACTTATGGAGGAACAGTTAGAAAAATTCACAGTAGAGCAATGGCAGAAAGGAAGAGCCCACACCATGATGAGAGTCTATTTAGCAGGGATTAGTTTCATTTGCAGCTTGAAGGGTTGGAAGGACCCGACAAAGGCAATGTTGATTAGAAGGATGATGCAGGGATGGGGTAGGTTACAACAGAGAGCCATGGATAGAAGACCAGAAGGGGAGCAGAGGCTTGTGAAACTAAAAAGGGTTTTACTGGCAATCTGTAGATCGAAAGCCGAGGCCCAGCTATTCCACACGATCTATGTGGTAATGTTTGCAGGGGTAATGAGAGTGAACGAGGCAGTGGGACATGGCAGTAAGGATGAAGAAGGGGGGGGTTGGAATGGGAAGATCTAAGCTGAGGGATGAAAGAGATACAAATCATGATTAAGAGGTCCAAGATGGACCAACAGGGGCAAGGTTGTACGGTAACCCTGAAGGCTCACTTAGAAGACACAGTGTGCCCAGTAAAGGCTTTGTGGGCTTACGCCACAGAGCATGGGAATAGGACAGGGAGATTATTTGTACATGGAGATGGGAAGAAAGTCATACGTCATCAAGTCATGGCCATGCTCAAAAAAGGCATGCAATTCCTGGGGGAGGATCCAGGCAATTACTCATCCCACTCCCTATGGATAGGGGCTGCTTCACAGTGGGCAGCAGCAGGTGAGACAGTGACTAATATGTTGGAGAAGGGGCGCTGGTGGTCCGCCAGTTACAAGAGATACATTCATGCACTACAGTATGGAAACTAATGTAACACCTGTGTTTTGTTTTACAGATACAGAGCCACGTTGGGGGGGCATAGCCATGTGATACAAAAAAAAGAAGGCAAGAACACATATACAATATTTATTTTGCTTAAATACTATAGGAAGAGGGAGGATCACGGAAGTATGGATCTGCAGTCACTCTTACATTTATTGGGTGTAAAAGAGAGCTGAGAAAAAAGCTGGGGGAAAACAGCTGTACCAGGATGTGAGAAAATGTGGGTTGGTTTAGCGCGGCATACGTGGAATGAGATGGGCACAACTGCTTCCTACCCCGAAAGAAATGAAGGAGCAGTGACCCATTCCATACCTAATTAGTATACATCTAGGTGGTAACGACATTGGGGGTAAGCCATGGGTGGACACATACATGCAGGTAAAAAGGGACTTAGAGAAAATTCAGCAGTGATAGCCAGGGGTATGCCTTGCTTGGTCAGATATGATCCCAAGAAGGGTTTGGAGGCACGAACACAGTCATAGAGCAATAGACAGGGCCAGGAGAAAGATGAATAGAAGGGTAGGAATGCTGATAAGGAAAATGAGAGGGCACATAATACTGTGGGGTGTGGAAGAGTGGGTAGAGGATTTCTACAGGTCACATGGCGTGCACCTGTCAGATCTAGCTGTAGATATGTTCAATACAGAAACAATGGGTTTTATAGGGGCATGGAGGAGACATGCAGAAAATGGGAGTTAAAAAAAAAGAGGGAAGGAAAAGGAAAGAGCCCCTAGATGGTGGGAGAACAATAACCGAAATTGAGGGGAAAGCCAGTCATCCAATGCAAGCTGGAGACTGGCTAATGGGGAAAAAGGGGGAAGGAGGGGAGGGGGGAAAGAAAAAGGAATAGGATGAAAAGAAGAAAAAGCTGAAGGAGGAAAAGCAGTCCTGGTTCTCACCGTTACCTAACAGGAAAAGAGAAGAAGAATGCACCCAGGTTTTCACTTGGGGAGGAGCGAGAAGAGGAAGAAAAAGGGAGAATCAGAGCTTGATATATGGATGCAATAAAATGCAATTGTGAAAGATGTAATAATAAAAAGATGATGAGATGGAAAATGGAATTATGATAGATAATAAATCAATTGCCAATCTGTGCACAACATAAAATGGTCTCTGTCATTTTGTGAGGGAAAAGGGGGGAATCCGGGAGAATGGAGTTTGTCCTTTAAGGGGCAGACCAAGTTGTCCTGGTGCACCCCTTCCCTTTACCTGAAGATGGTGTGCTCAGAGGGGGAGGGGGGAAGGGAAGGGGAGGGACAGGGAGACAGAACAGTAGGCAAGCAACAGGAAGGGAAGGGGCTAAAGGAGGTACATAATGGGCAGCAAAAGAGTGGTTCAGCCACTTTTACTAAAGTTTTGATCCCTCCCACCCACGCTTGAGCTATGGAACATGAGGGGAAGACAGTCAAAAGGGATTGTATGATGGCTGTCAGAGGTGGATGACAGAATTGTCCAGTAGGATGGTTATTGGACTGCCGAAGGTGGATGGCAGAGAAAGCGGAGGAAAAGGGGGGAAGGAGGGAAGGGGGGAAGAAAAAGGAATAGGATGAAAAGAAGAAGAAGCTGAAGGAGGAAAAGCAGTCTCGGTTCTCACCGTTACCTAACAGGGAAAGAGAAGACTAATGCACCCAGGTTTTCACCTGGGGAGCAAGAAGAGGAAGAAAGAGGGATAATCAGAGATTGATATATGGATGCAATAAAATGCAATTGTGAAAGATGTAAAAATAAAAAGATCATGAGATGGAAAATGGAATTATGATATATAATAAATGAATTGCCAATCTGAGCACAACAACATACAATGGTCTCTGTCTTTTTGTGAGGGAAAAAGGGGGAATCGGGGACAAATATTTTTGAACTACAATCCAATGTACAACTAACATCATTATTTTGAGTGTACTTTGTTTTCCAATTAAAAGGGTATTGGGTTTTTCAAATAACAAATGTACCACTTACTGTATGTTAAGTATATGTGCCTGACCAGGAATAAACCTTGGATATGCAACACTAAGGAGCTTATGAAGGCAATGCAAAGATCAGGAATGTGTACTTTTATCTAGATGAAATGGTCTGCAACATATTTATTTGGTCCTACTAGAGTGCACCTATGGTTATGTGTAATGAATACAAAGACTAAAAGAGGTTAGGGACAGTTGTTGACATTCACTTATGTCTATACAAAGATATGAACACATCAGTTATGTCTACATATAGCACATAGTCTGTGGCAGAGACCTGTTAGTGTGGGCCATTTATGGCTGAACTTTTGAAAAGGTGTTCTTCAGTATTTCTTGTGAATTGGGGTACGTAACAGCCTTGTGGGATTTTGCATTGACAAGAGTAGAGGTATGGTCTCCACACATCCATATCTTTGTCTAGCCTGTAAATACGAAATAGTAAAACAATAGTCTATTAAATAGGTTATAGTGTACACTTTCAAAGCAAGCCATTTTGCCTAGCTCCAGCAACCATTCTGAGATTTGAGGTGGGGGATTTGACTTTCCAATAAAGAAGTATAACATTTTTCATGGCAATAAGGGCTATATGCATCCCTTTCGGTATGTATTTGAGGAGGGCACTGATTGTGTCTGCTAATCTTAGTATAACTAATATGGGTGTGAGTTGGATGGGTTGGGAGAGCATAGCCACCAGAATCACTTGTATGTTGTCCCAGAAAGGACGGAGGATTGTACAATCCCAAAAGAGGTGGTAAAGCATAGCAGTACCTCTGTCAAATCTCCAGCACTGATAAGAGTGTGTTAGGCCCCTCCAGTGCAGTTGTTGAGGTGTTCTGTGCCTACAGTGCAGTATCTTGAATTGGGTGAAACGTTTTCTAGAGTCTCTAGCCGCTTGTTTAAAATTAGCCCAGGAGGCCTCACAGAAAGTTGTAGTGATCTCTCATTCAAGTTCAGTGCATTATTTGATAAGTAAGGAAGCCAGTGGTAGGTTGCAGAGTGTCAGCAGCTTTTGATATATAGCAGCTGTTCAGTGTGGCTTTCCTAAGGCTGGTAGGAGTAGTTTATCTAGGCTGTGCATTGGGCGGCTTCTGTAGTTTGGGCCCAGAATGTCTGTAAAGCATGTCTAAGCTGAAGATATTGCCAGTACTGGTGCTTGACTAGTGCAAAGATCTCCTGCACTTGCCCAAAGGATCTGAGGTGACCTGACTTGTTGTCAGTAAATTGGAAGAGGCTGTGGATCCTTTTGTTCAACCAGCTATTCCAGACAGCAGATTTTCCCACTATTTTCAAATGGTGGTTCTTCCAGAACAGAAAAATATGGAAGTGTGTCAGGGACCATTTCAGGCCTTTTGCTAGTGTTTTCCAGGCTTTCTTGATAGAAGGGAGTGTAGGGTGGAAAGCAACTGCAGTCAGAAACTTCTCAAACATAACAATTCTGATACATGGCTTGTCTACATATGCTGGTTTTGTAGTCTACCCACTTGGATCAGTTTAGAGGATCTACCAAGGTGAAGGAGAGGAACAGCTGGTATAGCACATGAGCTACATGTCTGAGGCCACAATCAAGGAGTTTAAAGCCCCCTCTGTCTAGAGGTTAAACCAGATAGTGGAAGCTGATCCTTTTGGGGCCTGAGCCCCAGATGAAGGTTAACATGCTTCTTGGTGGATACAATAAGTTCAGGTTGAAGATTGATGGGCACATTATACAAAATGTATTGGAGACGTGGGGTTGCTATCATTTTAAAGGTATATACCCACTCCCAGTGGGGCAAGTGGAAATGCAACCACCTGTTCATGTCTTTCTCCATTTCATCCAGTACAGGGAAGATGTTCAACCTGCCCGGTTCCATAGGTCCCACTAAAAGTGGATTCCCAAGTATTAGATGCTAGATTCCAACAGCTGCGAACCCCCATGGGAAGCCAGGGAGGGAGTGAAGGGCAGGACTATAGGGTAATATAATTGATTTAGCTACATTGCCCTTATAGTCAGATAGTGTGCCAAAATGGCAAAAGAGAGTCAACAATGCTGGAATAGAAGACTCTGGTTTAGTGAAGGTGAGCATGATGTCATCTGCAAAGGCAAGATCGTTATGTCCCCCCCATGGGGATACCATGTATGTTGTGGTCCAGTAATATAGCCTGAAGTATGGGTTCCAGGGCCAGAACAAATAAAAGGAGTGATAGTGGGCATCTCTGCCAGGTGCCTCTACCAAGTTGAAAAATTGGAGATGGGTAAGCATTGTAATGACTGAGGCCTGATCTCCACAGTATAAGGTGTGAACGTAGCCAGTGAAGGTATTTCCAATACAGAAGACTTTCAAAACATGAAAGAGATAATCTCACTCCACCCTTTTGAATGCCTTCTCTGCACTGAGGGAGACAAGCACCAACAGGGTGTGTGGGGAGGATGTGACCCATATACAATTCAGCAGTCTTCTAGTTTTGTCTGTGCCACATCTCTGTGGGATAAAGCCTACTTGGCCTCTGTCCACTAAATCTGCAATCAAGTCTTTTACCATAGTGGCTAGAACCTTAACAAAGACCTTGTGGTCAGCACTGATAAGTGACATTGGCCAGTAGCTTCCAGAAGAGAGGAGGTCCTTCCCAGGTTTGGGTAAGAGAGTGATGGTCACTGTTCTCATGGAGGGGGGTATTCCCCAGTAGAACTGACTTCTTCCAGAGCAGCAGCCAAGAGTGGCAGGAGGACCACACTGAAGGTATAAGAGAATTCAACTGGTATGCCAGCTCCCTCCGGGGATGGATCAAAGGGCTACTTCAAGTTCTGTGATGGTAAAAGGTCTGTCCAGGGCCTAACTAATGTCTGGGGTTACTATGGAGAGGTCAAGGGGGTAGATAAGTGTGAAAGATCCTCCTCTGTAGGATACATCTCCTTGCTATAGAGGTGATTATAGAAGTGGAGAAGGGATTCATTTATACCTTGAGGGTCTCACTTGATCAGGCCTGTGTGAGAGGGGATGGTGACTATTCTGACTTTTTCTTCCTGCTTACACAGTTGGTATGCAAGTGAACACTGGTATTTCTGTGGCTTCCCAAAAGGTCTGTTTGAGATGAAATAGGGCAGATTCAACCCTTTGGTGCAAGTGCATGTTCATTTTGTATCAGTGCCTATAATGTCTGCTAAGAGGTCGGTCAAAGGAAAGGGTTTGGCCCTGAATTTGGCCCTAAGGCCTTTGAAGTCTGCAGCTGTAGATCCAGGTCTACCTTTTTGTTCTTTTGAGGTGTGAGGTATAACTAATGCAGCAACTCTTGATAAAGGCTTTTAAAGCATTCCACCAGGTTGCTGCAGAGGTGTCCTTCAGGCTGTTCATGCTGAGAAAGTCTTTTATGTCCTTTTTCAGTGCTTGGCCGAAGGCCCTATCTTTTAATAGGGTGGTGTTAAAACACCATTGGTATCCATTAGGTCCAGGGGAGCGAGGGAGATGAGAGGCAGGAAAAGAGATGAGAGCATGGACAGATATAATCACAGTGCCAGTTTTGGCATCTTTGACATCTGGAATCAAAGCATGCAACACTAAAAGGAAATCAGTCCATGAAAAGGACTGATGAGGGGCTGAGTAGAAAGGATAATCCCTTTGTTTTGGATCGCTCAGATGTTGGTTATGCCCAGTTTGGTCATCAGGCACTACAGTGCCAGGAAGGCCAGACAAGCTGGCCAGATGGAGGTTTACTTCTGTCCAGAAAATCATCCAGGATGGTGTTGGCAACCCCACCTACAATTAAGTTTCCCTTTGGTGGGAAAAGAGCATCTGGGTGAGTGGGTATACAAAGTTGTATCCTGTGTATTAGGAGTATAGAGATTGCACAAGGTAACCTCCTGATTATTGAGCTGACCCAGTACCATAACATGCCAACCTTCCAGGTCTGATATGACTGCCCCTGTTGTAAAGGGGAAATTCTTATGAACTACAATAGCTACCCTTCTGCTTTTAGTGTTATAGGAGCTGCTGTATACCTGAAAAACTGATCCCATTTCATGTTTGGCTGTCTCAGGTTCTGAGTGATTGGTATCCTTTAGAAAGGCTATACTGGGACCTTCCCTGCAAAGAGTAATCTAGAATTTTGTGGAATTTTATGGGGGGTCTGTATGCCTTTGACATACCAGGATAACCACTTCACAGGATGGTTAGCCATGTTATAGCAGTAACGTGTACAGAGTGGCAGTGAGCACAGCAACGGCAGTTGTATAGAAGGGTGAAGTGGCGGGGTATGGTGGGATGTGAGGGGGCATGCCTGAAAGTAATAGTTTGTGTGGGGGCCATAATATCCAGGGAATGTGTCTGCAATGCTCCTGGTCAGGTGAGATGGCGTTAAAGCAGTAGTCATAACAGAAACAGTAAACAAAAAATAAAGCTGGGCACACACCAAGAATACTTTTTTTTCCATCTTATATTCTTGATGTGTGTCCAGCTTTATATTTTGTTTCCAGTCTCCAGATTTTTTTGGGAGAAACTTTAAGGAGTTTGGTGTGCACTTCATTTTTACTTTTGAATTATAACAGAAACAGTAGAAGGTAAATACAAATGGAGGCAAAGTTGTCAATGATATAGCAATAAACAACGTCTGTAAAACATTCAAAAACAAGTGATGTTTTGTTAGCAGCTGAACAACAATCAAACAGATAGTGAGAAGTAGGTTAACAGTTTTGGATTCTCTGAGGCTGTGGCTGTATGGAAGTAGAGGCCTCCAAAGTGATCAACTTGGAGACCTTCCACCTCCACTAGCGAAGTGGATAATGCATGGCTGTGACTAAGCCACCCAGTAAATGTTGCAGTCACACTGAGTCAGTCTGTCCATGATCAATGACTCTCATACACAGTAAGTGGGGGGATTTTTCAGTGCCTAGTATGAGAGACAGGGATTTGCACAGGTTGTACTCTCTCTAACTCAGAAGTAGTCCTACATCTGTTATGACCAGGCATCCAGTGCAGGGGGCACCTTTAAAATGGGGAAAAGTGAAAGGGAAATGCCAACCAATCGTATGAGAAAGTAAGTGGCCACTAAAAAAGTTCCCAACTGGGTGGGTGATTATGACCTCAAAGTATCCTGCTAGGGGAGAGCCCTAAAATTGTGGGTTGATGAAATTCTAGCAGATGGTCTTGCAAAGCTTAAAGGGAAGGGAGAATCAGATCTGGCTGCCAGCAGGAAGGAGCAGTTAGTGAAGGTCTAGTACTCAGGAAACATAGAAACATAGAATCTGATGGCAGATAAGGACCGTTTGGCCCACCTAGTCTGCTCATTTCCCTACCTAATAGATAAGCTGCAGATCCTAGTTAACCAACAGTCTACTTCCTCCTACCTCCAACTAGAATTGCCTTATGTCTGTTCCATGCATTCTTGAATTCCCCCACTGTTTTTGACTCTACGACCTCCTCAGAAAGTCTGTTCCATGCATCTACAACTCTCTTTGTGAAGAAATACTTCCTCACATTACCTCTGAGCCATCCCCCTCTACCTTCAAATTGTGCTCCCGTGTTCTTGCACATCTGTTTCTGAAAGATACTACCTCTTGGACTTTGTTGATTCCCTTAAGGTATTTGAAAGTTTCTATCATGTCTCCCCTCTCCCTCTTTCCTTGAGGCTATACATCTTAAGCTCCTTTAGTCTTTCTTCATATGTCTTCTGGTGCAGTCCCTACACCATTTTGATTGCCCTCCTCTGGACAGCCTTCACTCTGTCTATGTCTTTGTGGAGATGGGGTCTCCAGAACTGCACACAGTACTCCAGATGTGGTCTTACCAACTGTCTGTACAGGGGGCCAACAACTTCCTGTTTTCTACTGGTGATGCCTCTCCCTATGTATCCCAGAATCCCCCCAGCCCTCCTTACTGCTTTCTCATATTGCTGGCCCACCTTTAGGTCATCTGATATGACTACACCTAGGACCCTTTCCATTTTTGTTGTTGTCAGTATCTCACCCCCCCCCCCATTGTGTACTCTTCCCCTGGGTTTTTGTTTCCAAGAAGCATTACTTTGCATTGAATCTAAGCTGCCATACATTTGACCATTCCTCCAACCTTGCCAAGTCCCTTTTCATCCTTTCTATCCCTTCCTTGCATATCAACTGTGTTGCAGATCTTTGTGTCATCTGCAAACAAACATACTTTTCCTTCCAGTCCCTTTGCAATGTCACTTATAAAGACATTAAAAAGGACCAGTCCCAGTACTGAACCCTGTGGTACTCCACTAGTAACCCTCCTTTCTTCACTCTGGACTCCATTTACTATTACCCTCTGTGTTCTGTTGTCCAGCCAGTGTTTTATCCAGGGTACCACCCTGGGACCCACTCCCAGGCTGGCTAATTTGTTTATTAATCTTTTGTGTGGGACTGTGTCAAATGCCTTGCTAAAGTCTACAGTACAGTCACATTAAATTGTTCCTCCAATGAGTTGGTGTAGCATTTCTGACAGTTGCATAAGTGTTGCTGGATCCAGTTCAGTGCTGTACACAAACTGTTTCTTGAGAGTTAAAACCCAGTTTTGGAATGCACTATGACAGGACTGCAGATGCATTCCAACTGAGCTGCAAAAACATTGTATAAATATTGTGCTTGAGCTGGTTAAGCATTGAAAAATAAAGCATTATGAGTTGCCAATGCATTGCCGACTGTGAAAAACAATGTTAAACCAACTCATTGGTGGAACAGTTTAATGTGACATGTACTGTAGGTAGGCCATGTCCACCGCCCCTCCCTGGTCTACTACTTTGGTCACCCAGTCAAAGAAATCAATTAGATTTGTCTGACATGACCTTCCCACTATGAATCCATGCTGCCTCAGGTCTTGTGCCCCACTGGCCTCTAGGTACTCAACAATTCTTTCCTTCAGAAGTGATTCCATCATTTTTCCTACCACTGAAATCAAACTGACAGGTCTGTAGTTTCCTGCCTCTGTCTTGCTCCCATTATTGTGAAGGAGAATCACATCCACCCTCCTCCAGTCCTCAGGTACCACACCATCCTCCCATGATTTATTAAAAAGGGTGCAGGCAAAAAGCTTGCCATTGTCTTGTTGTTGCATAGAGCTGGTAGAGTTGTTGAGAGGGAAAGGTGCCTCTTCTAACAGGTTCAAGCGTTGATCTGATGATGGCCCAGCTTTGCTAGAGGAGTGCTTTCCCCTCGTTCTATATATGAGAACAGTGGGAATTTCTTGACTTTTTCAGTCACAGCTGGAACTCGTTCTGTGGGCTCCAGTGAGAGGAGTAAGATGCTTTTTCCCTGGTATCTAGTGGCACCCCCATCCCTGTCATTTATATGTTTATCCCTGGTGTCTAGAGGCACCACACACCCTCTGATCACTGTCCACATTATTTATACATTGATCCCTGGTGTCTAGCAGCACTCCCACCCACGTATCACAGTCCCTGTTTTTATTTATTTATTTATTTTAAGGTTTCCTATTTTTACCCCTGCAGCCGACCGCCAGACATCAACCTGGTCATGGCGCCCCCAAGCTTCCACCTCTGGCTCTTGTTGCTCTCTCCCAGCATCCCTGGCTTGCCCCCCAGAGGGAGGGGATGCAGCACTGGAGTGCTGAATAACTAGTGACTGGGGAGAGCAGGTCCCAGAGGCTAATCAAAGCCAGGGCAGGCTTCACTGGTGTGGCAGCTGTGAGGAGTCTTTTCCTTTGCTGTTGGGGTGGGGATGTGAATGATGTCCAGCATCCATCCACCCCTTTTAGCATTGGCATTGGTAACTGCGCAAACCCCCAGCTTCTGCTGGGGATCTGTCGAGCACCGAGCATGACCCTCACCTTCCCCCAGAGAAGGAGAGCAGTCCATGGAACACTTGATCCTACTCCCTTCAGCTGGCCCTCATCCCTGTTATTTATACATTGATCCCTGGTGTCTAGTGGCACCCTCCACTCTGCCTTTGTAGGCAAACATTAAAAAAAGAAAATTGTCCCTCTATGTTATTTTTAACCCGTAAAAAAGAAACCGGTCCCTCATCAGTCAGCCCCCCCCACTCAGTACCCACCACACCACGCCCCCAGTACACCACACACACACCCTCACTCATCTGAACAGGTTCCAGGTTCAATATCTACTCTCCAATCGAAGACACATCTTGCTGCTGGAACTGACGACTGCAATATGAGAAATTAAGATAAATTGGATTCAATGTATTTCAATGGGGATTCAATTTATATTCATTACTCAGTCATTTTTGGACATTTTGACCACAGATTTTCAAAATAGCCATTTGGGATCCCACCTAATGAATGAGATGACTGTCACTATGCAACTCCAACCCAAAGGGTGATTTAGCTGTTGGGAAGTATTTACATAATGACAGTCATATTGTTCATGAGGTGGGGTCATAACACACCTGGCCAAAATGTGTTTTTGCACCTGTGTCACAGAATGCCATTGCAGTTGCACAGAATTATGTTTTGGCAGGATTTGAACATTGTCTGTACTGGGTACATGAGGTGGAGTGATAAGATGTCTATTCTAGCAATTTGATCACTGTTGTAATATAAATGTAAGTGCAGGGCCTGGATGCCCTGTGCTTCCACAGCTTCATACACATAAAGTTGCTTAAAGTTGGACCAGCATAACATTCTGTGGTGATTTGCATATGCAGCCCATGATGATTTGCATTGTGGGGGCATGTGTGATTTTGTATTTTCATACACATATACATCTACAGAGGGATGGGGGCACAGGGCCCATAGAGCCTTGCGCTGCCACAAGCAAATAAGAATACAATTATACTATCTCAAAAAATAAGGAAATAAACTGCAAAATAATGCATTTTTGCTCTAAGTAGGGAAATGTGGCATCAGGGTTTCAAAACCTAACACCTCACCCCCACTCTGCAGACACCAACAGGTGTCAGGGATGTGCTGTGGGGTCATTATCCCTAACTCTTGCCCCATTCTCCTATACTGTACTTATCTCATCTTGTTTACTTATGGAATGGGGTGAACATAAGGACTGATGGCCCCAAGGCACATCCCCAATGCCTGTTGGTGTGTGCAGCATGTTGGTGGGTTGTTAGGTTTGCAAACCCTAATGCCACATTTCCCTATGTTGGATGCTTTAACCCTAACTAGAGCATTAACACAGTTTTTTTTCGCAATTTATAAAAATATAAGGCAGTTGTACATTGTTCCCAAGCAGTTGCACTGAAATGAACAAATGATGCAGTGAAAGTTCTGTGGAGTTTATTGAAAGAATGTTTAACATTTTTATTCAAATAAATGAATTAGGGAGTACTTACAAACTGGCATGTATTGTGGCAAACAAAAAGAATACACTGCAGCAATGGTATTTAGAACCTTCCATTCGGACAGTGTAATTAAGTAAACTAACTTTTATTCAAAAGCAACTCAACTTTAATGTGCTAAAACTGCAAAAGTCCAAAAGGTTTAAACTTTTTAAACAGAGATCTTTAAACATGAGTTGTATTTCCAAAAGTAAAAAAAAAATCACTGTAACCTTGGCAACTAGGTTTCCTTAGCAATCTGGAGTGCGTGAACTGTGAAGGGATGGGGAGAAAAAGATATCAGATATTATGAAATAGAGGGAGGATAAAGAACAAAATTAGTTATGTGGCTTGATTTCCAAGAATAGGCAGGTGATTTTGATTAGCTTACTGTGCAAGACAACTAGTTTGGTCAGGTTGAAGGAGCCGATGAAGTGTGTGCACATGGAAAGGAAAAATGCAATGGGTAAATGCATGGAGAGAGGGTAACTCAGCACATATTTGCCATTATAACCAGCTGGCTATAATTGCAAATTATGAATGGGGTTCCCCATGTAAAGAATCATTCCCCAGTTAATATAAGAAGTTATTGTTAAACCATATACAGTAGTTGATTCAGTATGTTCAAACTGCTTTGATGGTCTTCAATGTTATCATTAGAGTATGAATCAGATTCATAATCAAATGTCATCTTCCAGTCTGGGTACAATTATTTACTGCCAGTTATATGTACTGTCAACCCATTATAGTCTACGTAATCACATTCTCTATCAGTGTTATCCATATAATAACATTGTATGCCACATGATATTGATTCAGAGACATAAAAATTCACTTGAGCACATTGATCTGTGCTAGCTGTATCAGTGTGTGTGCTTTTTGAGTATCAGATTCATTATGTGGTTAAACATGAATGATTTGGGGTTAGCGTTAACATATGTAACGAACAGTGAAAGAATTTCTTATTTGGATTTGGAACTTGTAGATATAGTGGGGGAACAAGTTGTAACCAAAACTTACAAAAAAGAGACTGCCTGCAATGCTAATTTGCATTATACGAGTGCACATCAAATAAAATTAAAACAGTCATTTCCTTACAGTCAGATGTTATGTGTAAGGTGTAACTGTAGTAGAGATAGTAATTTTGACATTGACGCTGATAAAATGATTCAAGATCTTGCAAACAGAGGTTATAGTTTTGAATTTTTACAGGAAGTTAAGCAGAAAGTTGCCTGTAAGGATCGAGGGAGTCTCTTGAATAATGCAAAAGTGGGCAAAAAAGAAGAGCCAGCAACCTTCTGCACAGAATTTAATTCAACTGCAGGCAAGATATGGAGTGTTATTTTTCGATATTGGCCAGTTTTGACAAATGATGCCAAATTATCTGAGATTGTGGGTAATAAACCGAGGATCTCATATAAACGAACAAAAAATATCAAAGATAGGAATGTGCACAGTCGGTTTGAATCAAAGGATGCAGTGGTTATATCTTGGAGGCCCCCATCCCCAAAAGGTTTCAAAAAGTGTAGAAACTGTAGCATTACATACATACAGTACATATAACTGTAGCAATTTGTTTCAGAAGGACCAGAGTTTATACACCCAGTCACAATGCAGAAGTTTAGAGTGAATGAATGCATTACTTGTATTTTTTTTTTTAGTTTGATGCATAATTTACGGTTGCCAGGTAAGCTGGATCACATAGGGCAAGGAAGGACTTTTTAGAGTTTGAAGATGTCAGGTCAGACTGCCTTACAATGCGTTTCCTGTTTACAGCTATGACACTGGAGAATCTTGGTTTGTTCAACAGCTCCTGAATGAAATCACTTTCATTGATCTCAGATTCTTGTGTGGTGAACTTCAGTGTTCAGGCAGAGCTCAGTAACAGCTTGTGGTACCTTTTATCACCAGGTTATGCTGAATCACTGAGTGCAATGCTGGACTGAAGGTGTTTGATTTTGGGAGGTCAGACTGCTTCCAAAGACTTTTACTGTTTGCAGTCATGACCTCTGAGTTCCCTAGTTCCTTTGGCGACTCCTCCTTGAAATCCCTTTTGCTAATCATGAAGTCTAAAAGAATAGTTTGTTTGGTGAAGGCCATCAAGCCACAGTGCATTATATAACTTTTACTGTTCATTGCAGTCAGCTGTGACTTTGGTGGTTCATTTGGAGGCTTTGTGTACATTTCACTTTCCATGTCTGAGGCAGTCTGGTCATACTTCAATGGTTCCTTTGGTGGCTCTGTTTCAAGACCATGTTATTCCTCTCTGCCTCAAAATTATTCCCACAAAGGAGGATTGGTGAACAGGTTAAACTCGATTTCTGTTAGAAATTATTTTTCTTTTTTGTTTTGTTTTTCTGCTAAGTATGATTTTACTGTTCAATTGAGTTATGATAGGGAAACTGAGGAAAACAATACTGTCTAATTATTTTAAATTTGGAGTAAAAGGCACACGCAAATGATGCTGTACATAGGTTGTTATTGTGAAGAAAGTGTAAAGCCATTCATTATCTAATTATAATTATATAGCTATGTACTGCTCTTAGTCAATCAGAATTCTGATTTTATTTTCCTGCCCATTTTATAATAAACAGTACTATTGAACAATAACTATTCTAAATGTCTGGTTGCAAATATAGCATGAGTTTAATTTTTGTTTCACTTCATGCCTCCTGTGACTCTGACTATAATAGAAAATGATGGGCAACTGCAGTAACCCCAGCCCCCACCACTTAAGAAAGAAATAGAAATACATTGCAAATCTTAGTTTTTTTAGGTACAGTACCTCTGTTGAATTCACTTTCTTGACTTATCAGTATTTAAAATAATTTGTCTTTGTAGCAATAATGGATTAAATACTGACTAGTGGTTGTCTTACAGTATTTATCTTGGCACCAGAGACCTTTAAAAAAGACAGGTGGGTAATGAGGATTATTAACCTTTTACTCATCACACTTTCAAAGTGTTGCATTCAGCTGAATGGTGTCCAGGGATCTCACAATTTACAGAGCATAATGAAACTGTTAAAAAATGAAGTCATCTTATTAGGAAAATCACAAAGGCCTTTTAAGAGACATGTTGACTCAGCCAGTAAAAGCTGATTGTTCATTCCTTTGTTCGGTGATCTGTCTCATTGAGGTCATGTAAGAAGCATTGCACTGTCACTTTCACCATAGGAACTATCATAAAGTAAGATGTGGGAACAAATGGCACCATTTTTTTAACATAATTTATCAAATTCAAAAGAATGTATTGAGATAATTAAAATGGTTACAGCTCGACAAAGGATATGTCTTCCTAAATATAATGCTAGGCTTTCTAGCTTGGAAATGTTCACTGCCTTTTGGAATAGGTTTAAAGGGGAACAGTTAGAAAATGCCTTTCATAGTTAGAAAGCACACAAACAACTCTTTTAAAATAGGCAATGGTCTTTCCTGTAGCTGACGGCAGTCCAGCAATAACCTAGTCTTGGTCTACCCTATTCTGATAGTACACTTCCACCATCTTTGGAACCTTGTGATATCATGAAAGGAGGCACTGAATCTAACCTTAATTTAGATATGCACAGCTTCATCCTGCATAGCATCTCAAGGTTACAAAATAATGAAAATATATTATCCAAAACAGAGCCAGCTGAAATGGGGATATATCTGGACTGCTTCCATCCACATGTAAGATCCATATTTCATTTTAAATACTTTTTCATGATATTTCAAGTTACCAAGGACATTGTTCCAGATGCTACCATTTACGTACCCTTCTTTATTTTTGTTCTTTTGCTATCAATTAACACATGAATATTAAATATCAGGAAACTAAGATCTATGGTGCATTAAGTTTGTCTCTCCAACAAATCCATTGGTATAACCACTTATTTTTTCTCTCTCTAGGTGCTCATTTGTCTTTAAATTGAATACAATGATGGATTAAGCTATTTATTTATTTACAGAAAGGCCCTTGAGCAACACATGCCCATTTTCAAGGGCAACCCACATCAGTAGAAGTAACACAGAAACAACAATTGTTTGAATACATATACAGTTGCAGAGGTGTGTAACACCATCTGCAGGATGGCACAGTAGAAATATAGCATGGAAAGCATCAAGCAGGGTTTGGAATGGCTCACAGATAGCAGTACAGGCAGGCCTGTCATACGATGCAATCTACGAAGGCATGAGCAGTTGGCAAAGTTCATGAGTTAGTTTTTAAGCTGCTTATTGCCTGTTTGGTTGTTTAGCACAGTTTGTATGTTACTACCCAGTTCCATGTTAAGAGAGCTACCTCTGATCTTGGAATGTCCTCCTAAAAGGAGATTGAAGGTGTAGGCAGCTGGCTGTCCTAATGGTATTGGAGTTTTCCTGAACAGTATGTACATTTTGTAGTAATTGAGTTAATACAGTGTAATACCTTAACTGGAAATCTGTTCACAAATGTACCACTCAGCCTGTAAAATGTTTCCAGATATTGTTTCTAAATCTTCCTTCTGTTACTGTCTGCTTTGATTCTCATTAGTTGTCACAACTGTTAAGATATTTAGTAGTTTTATTTGATTAGTTGGAGTAATCACTTGCCAATTTGATGACTGTTGTCAATCCTCTCTTAAAAGGAGAACTGCACTGAATTTGTAAGTAATTTTTCCCAGTAGAAGCTATTTTTTAAATACTGGTTCTAATTCTGATTCTGCTCCATCTCTACAGGCATTTTAGTTATACCAGTGAGTGTTTCTTATCTACACTCTGGTGTTATGTACCATTTTAGAACTGTATGATGTAGTTTATGGCACAGAGTTCTAAAATAGAACATGGGTGTATTGTGCCAACAATAGAAGAGTAGAACAGGGACATAAACTACATCATACAGTTCTAAAATGGTACTTACTTGCAGTGTGTGTGAAGCAGAAATACCCACTAGGATAATTAAAAAGCCTGTAGAGACAGACCAATAACAGAACTGGAACCAGGACTTAAAAATCAGCTTTTGCAGAGGAAAATGGCTCACAGGTTCAGTGCAGTTCTCCTTTAATACTCATTGCTTTGTTGAAAACAACTCAAAGTCTGCTGGCTTCTCCTAAAGTTTAAAACGTTCTCACCAGCCACCACTTTTTTGTCTTTCCACTGAACTTGGTCTGTTCTTGACATGGTTTGCTGCATTTCCTCTAGTTAAATAATGGTAGTAACTGTTTGAACTATTGCCTTCAGTCAGGGAAATGTGTCATGTAGTAGTCTATAGGGTACATCATTAGAGTCGCAGTTCTTTTTCACTTAGAAGTATCTGGCCAGCAACATCTGCATTTGGTGGAAGTTTCTCCTTCTTGGATGTTGGAGGCCTTTATCCTATTATGGCCACACTAAATTACAATATTTTGTCATGTTGGGACTGTTGGACTCTTGTCCTGTCACTGCCATGCTTAGGGGTAGTTTGCTCATAGTTGCACTTCCAGGCTCTAATCTCATTATTGCCATACTCTGTGGCAGCTGTGCCAATTTTAGAATGATCTGTATTGCTTCCAGATGTCACCCAAAGATACAGTGGGAAACATGAGATATGAGGAAATGTTTAGGTTGGCAAATCACTTCCTCACCCCAAACATTGCACCCCATGTTATTGCGTAATGTAGTTAAGGTGAGGCAATAAGCAGCACATAATATCCAGCATCCCCTTAACCATGATACTCACCTTGATCTTTGTGTAAGGTACTGGGTAGACTCCCAGTGCACTACAGGGGTGGTGTGGTATGCATTTGCAAGTAGGGAACCTACCAACTTTGGATTCCCGAGGAAATGGGCAGACTGGATGGGCCTTGCGGTCCTTATCTGCTGTCAATTTCTATGTTTCTGTGTTTCGATGAAATAATTGATGAGATATTGCCAGAGAATGTTCAATAAATCCATCCTGTGTACCACTTTTGGGAGACCTGAACATGAGAGTTGGACCCAGTTTAGCTCTAAGAGTTTTCCAGACCACCTTTAAATGTGCATTCTTATGACTTGAGTTGCAACAGCTGCATGACAGGGGCAAGGTAACATTCCATAATACCTTTGTTGCTACCATATGAGTAGGGCTGTGCAAGCTTAGCAAAGTCTGCAATCATTAAATTCTCAGAAAATTCCATAAATGTTGCAAAATTCCATGAATTTCATGAAATTACATGACATGTTGTGACTTTTTAAAAAACCTTTACTTGGTCACAAATTACTCATTCTTAAAATTAGAGACCTGTAATTTTGCATGCTTACTGTTTGTAAGGGGACCTAAAAGGATTCCAAGGTTCATGGCCTTTGAATGAGGGGAACAGAATTAATACAGGCTCAAATCCAAGTCAATTTATAATTTTTGTGAACATTCCTAAAAATATTTCTCTGCTTAGATCTTAGACACTTTTGGAGCTAGATAATTGAAAATGTATATGCATACTTTCTTGGAAGAGTCAAAGGAACTGCTAATTGTAACTTATTAATGAAATTGTGCAAAAAATTAGTCGGCCCAGTGGCTAGGAGGGCTGAGGGGCTGAGTGTGTTACCTCCTGTCTTGCCAATGACTAGGCTTCCGGAACAGACCAGGATGTTCCTGCTCCTTGTAGCCCTACTCCTCTGCCCCTCTCCTCCCTTCAATCTGGTGGGGTGGAGGCCTCAGCACTTCTTGCACTTCTCTTGGGAACTGACCAGGAATCCTGGACTAGCCCTCCCACCTAGGGCCTCTCCCCTCCCCCCACAGGCACTTACCACTGTCTGCTTCTGTTTTTACTCCACTGTCCACCTCCCATTTCATTCCACCTACCCCTCTCTATTGCAATGCACTGTGCTGCCAGCCTCAAATGCCTGTTATTTCTGGTATTTTTTGTTACAGACTCCTCAAATGTCCTTCTATGAACATGGTGCCTCCCTCGCTCTAGAGTCAGCCTTGAAATCCCCGTTTACTCCCTATGCAACTTACTCAATTCCTCAGCTGTCCATGAATGTACTCTGTGCCTACTGTCCTCTAATGACTGTCTTGAATTTGCCTGTTGTTCTTAGAACCTGCCTTGAATTGCCTGTTGTTATGCTATGTATTTCTTTTGATTCCTCAATGGTTATGTAAAGTTGTCCTCTGTAATTCTCCCGGGTCGCACCTGAAAATAGGCACTTGGCTGTCTAGGGTGCTTACCCGGTTAACAAAAGCAAATAAATAAATAAATAATCTCTCAGGGACCTTGAGCATCCATTGATGACTTTCCTCCTTCTTGGAGAGGGGCAGCACATACCACTGCTTAGTTGCCACTTAGTGGAGGTTAGGTGGCACAGCAGTGGTCATGTACCTAGTTGACTGGGAGTAGACACAGAGGTGTGCTGCATTGTAATGCAGTGCATGCACAACATAGCATGCATTCTAGCCTGAGTCAGAAAAAAAGAGAGGAAAAAAACAATTGCCTCCAACAAGATGACACTGGCAGCTACATTGGCCTCACACTACCTCCCAAGGCACATGTTCGCCCATGGTGGTGGGAAGCACTAAATGGGGTAGGTCCAGGGTTCAGAGACTGATGGGGCTGGGGTCAACAGGCAGATGGCAGTTGGTGGGGGAAAGGAAGATAAACATTTTTCACAATTTGGCATGCATATCTAATGTAAGCACACCCTGGAATCTAATAAAGCTGGATACATGTGGTTAAATATGTTACTACTTACTGTGGAGACTTTGGAAATTACTAATTGTCAAACTTTGCTCAAAAGTTCATGTATACATAATAGGTAAAACCACTATAATTCCCACTGTGGAATTTAAATTTCACTAAGTACCTATCACCACTGAATCCATTTAGCTGTGCTGAGCTATTTGCATTCCTGTAGTTCCTATTGTGGTTCACTATTTGGCCTTCCTCACCAAGTTTTTTTTTCTCTGGTTTTGATCAGATGAACTCTGTGGACCTGCTTGTCACATTGAGTTCCTGCTTGGTTTTCAAAGAGAAAAAAAACAAACACTGCTGCCAACAAGAAGACGCCGGCAACTCTACAAATGAGAGCTGCCTACTCCTTTCCCTGCAGGATCCATGCGTTTGCAATAGCAAGAATTTCTCCTTTTTGGTTCCTCAGTCATTTACTTCTTCCACCATGTCTCTGCGAGTGCCTCTGTGTTTTGCACTTCCAAGTGTATTTGGTTCTCAGACCAGTAAATTTTGTTGTGTGCGATTCTCATATGTCCTGCTTTCCAGTGAGAATTGCCCCTGTATGATTTATTGTGCCTACTGGTTATGTACTATTCTTTTGCTACTGTACTTAGTCCAGCTACTACTCCCTTGGTGAACCCATGATTCCAACTCCTGCCACTGGTGACACTTGCACTATCTACTTCCCCTATCATATACAGTAGCTCAAATCCCCTTGACTTCCCTTTCCATGGACACGACCATACCTCCTCCATCTGTGCGGAATGATAGTCCATCTTGGACTGGCTATTCAATACATTCATTTCACTTGTACTGCACGCAGGAAAATTATCTTGACACAAACAAAGGTGGAGTGTACTTGAAAAAATACATTGGACAGTTCAAACTCATAGTGCATGTCCTTTCTAAGGTGAGCTGCAAACTGTTACTTTGAATTTTTAACGTCATGCTTTTTCTGAAAACAAATGAGGTACAGTACGTGCACCATTAATATTCACTGAAATAGGGTGTGGGGGAGGAGCTCTTCCCCAACTTAACTACGGGCAAAGCCCTAAATTTATGGATTCTGATCTGCATATGAGGTCCTAAGGCAAAGACCCATGTGCATTGTATCCTCTCCCCCAGCTACAGTAATAAAGAAAAGGAAATACATTTGCTTTATAAAGTGCTTTATACAGACTGGATCCTAAAGCACATTACAATCAAGGAGAGGGAGGAGTGAGAATGGACTGTTTCAGTACAAAAGACTCTTCGAAAAGCACAGTGTTAGATTAAAGAGCTAGTGAAACCAAAACAGGCAAACAGAAAAATAATACACATTTTAAGTTGCCTGTTGTAACTTTTTATTTCTGAAGTATTTTTTTTGTATTTGCCCTCTTTGTTCATTAGAAAGTCTTTTATGTGGTAATATTTTGCTGGATGTGTGGAGCAGCTCTCAGCCTGGTAGTTGACACTTTCTATCTCTACCCTTCCCCATTACATCATCAGCATTGCAATCTCACTAACAGTGATGTCACAGGTAACTAACCTGGCAGCTACCGTGTGCCTATCCCAAGCAGCAGTCATGTCACAGTTCGGTCATAATGCTGATGACATAGTAGGAGGAGTAGAGATAGATATGTCAACTGCCAGGCAGAGTGCTGTCCCACACTTCACATTTTCTAACAGCAGGAAAACAATCTTCTTATTAACCAAAGAGAAAAGAAAAAAACTCAGATACAAAAGCTAATGGCTGACTGCATTTAAAAACTAATATTGTGGGTGGTGGAGCTTGCCATCGGAGCGAGAGAATGCACTTTGGAGAGCTCCTGATATATGGCCCGATTCCAGAAGGGTTACACCTGGCATAACTGCAGTTGCACCAAGTAGAATGGCGCATGTAGCAACTTATGCCAGCAGTTGCGACATGCGCGATTCTACATAGTGGCCTTCAACATGGCGCAGGCTGCTTGCGCCAAACAGCAGTTATGCCGCATAAACCCCCTGTGACATGGCATGAGGGGGTTTATAGCAGCAGTTGCACCCTATTCTAGAAGGGCAGCCATAAAGTGCTCACATCGGAATTCTACAAGAACTCCTGGAGGAGATCCAGTACTGTAAGTTATACCAGCATTTAGCTGGTATAACTTATGAATGCCCCCGGGGGGTCCTGTAGACCTGTCACCTGTTCAGCGGACAGTGCACAGTTTCCCTCCCTCCTCATGCCCAGCACACCCCAGCAGGGTCCCACAGGGCTACCCATACCCCCAGCCCCCTGAAGCAGCCGCACTCAGTCGGCTGCTGGCCGTGGAGGTGGGCTGTGCCAGTCACCAGCTGGGGATGGCTGGGGGGTGCTTGGTGGGCTGGCATGGCTGGGTGGGGGCCACTAGACTACCAGGGACACGGGGGTCTTTTTCTATTAATTTATAGTTTGGGGGGCACTAGACTACCAGGGATATGGGGGGGGAGATATTATTTTATGTAACTCTGTTCGGAGGGGCACTAGACTGCCAGGGCAGGTAACGTGCTGCATTTGCGGTGGGTGACCCAGGGGTCGGGGCACGGGTTGGGGGTGCATTTGCGACCTGCGGTGGTGATTGCGACATGCTGGCAAGGTACGCCCGCTGTGTGGCATACCTAGCTGCATGCCACAAGTCACAGGTCTTTGTTGCAGAGACCCTGTCCCTTCTAGAATTGGTTGCAGGGTCATTGTTGCAGTTGCAGGTGGTGCAAGTTGAGTTCGGCGGCAACTTGCACCACCCTTCTGGAATCAGGCCCATAGAGTTTATAAAAATCATATCTTACACTAAAATACAAACTTTTTTATCTCTTAACTTTGACTGGTACTGCTGGACTGAATTTCCTGACACATCTGATTCAAAGTCTAGAGATGGGGAAGCCTCATGGAGCCAAGTTGAAAACTACAGACTATTTTAAGCCAAAATCAGGGCCTGTGGGTTCATTATGTTCATTATGTTTTACTGAATTGTTTGTGATTGTGTGAAGCACCTTGATAATGTGAAAGGCGCTCAATAAATAAAGCTATTATTATTATTATTATTATTATTATTGAAGTCAGAGCAAGTAATGCAGCACTATGCCGAGGGGATCACAACCTCAGATATACAGGATATCAAAAGGGCACAGCATTACGATTCCTTGAAATCAAGTCTGATGATTTCATTAATCGGTTGGTTGTGCTTGAATAGTCAGTAAGTGCCTTACTGAGAACATAGACAGAGCAGCTAAGCACACAGAGACAGCTATGGCATCTTCAGAGACTTTCATTAAGAAAAATACTCAGCTTAAGCTGTGCCTTGAAATGTTGGAAAATCTGCAGAGGGACCAGAATGTTACTCACTGGTCTCCCAAAGATTTTGAGGGATCTAATCCTGGTTACCCCACATGTTGGACTGGTGGTATTCCTCACAACCTAGTTACATCGACACAGACTACCAGGTAATCCCAAGACCAGCAGCATCTACCTCCCCTTATGTGTCATGTTTGACTCTTTTGGTGTTTATTCAATCAGGGATTCAGGACTGCATGATGGCACTAGATAGAGCTAACAAAGTAACATCGGACCAAAGAAGCAATCTTACATCTTTACCTGGACCTCGCCTATGTAGTACCTGGTTAGATGAGCGCTACCAGAAGTGCGCCACACTATATGGCACAAGTCTGGTAAACGCTCACACGGACAGTGGCCAGGTATTGACAGTGCTTGCTATAAGCACTCTCCTGGTCACTGTCCGTAGTCCCAAAGAAAGGAAAAGTGCATTAGGGATCCAGTAGCTGGCCGAGCTGCTCCCGTGGCATGAAGGATGGGGCATACAGCAGCTCAGCCAGTGCTATTGGAGAACAGGGTTCTAATCCTGATCTCCAGTCATTTTGTCTGCTTCGGGACTTGTTTTTTTTTTTTTTTGCAAGAGGCTGTGAAAACAGTATTCCATAGCCCCAGAAATTTAATTTTCCCCATGATCCACTCCTCCCCGGAAGTGAGAATGTTTATATTTGGAGGGTGTGGGGGGGGGCAGATCCCCCCTACGTCAGGGGTATGTGGGGGCAAACCCCCTGCAAAAAAAACAAAAGTTGCCTTTTTTGTCACACACACCTTGCATGCACTATTGTGACTGGCACTATTTGGACCCTGTGCCCTCCTATGCCATGCACCAGTGATGCAAGGACACTGATGGAGTTAAGCATAGCCTTCGGGCCCTGAACTTGCAGTTTGATATTTTGTTACCCACTGAGCTTCTTTTCACAGTGGGCTCTGAGACTTATTTGTTTAACAACCCTCAGGATGCGGGACACTTAATTCAAAAACTGGAGGCTGATCAAGCATCGCTGGAGGAGGAAGAGTCATCAGAGGGTGAGGAGAATGTGGATGGGTCAACTTTAGGGACAGCTTTGGACTGAATTGTCTGATTTGAACTTTACTTTTTCTGCTTGGATTTATTAGTCACTCGGATCCTGTTTTGTCGTTCATGAGGATGCCTCTAATTTGTTTTAGTACTACCATCAAAATTACAGAACACTGACACTCATGAGCCTTTCATTCTCATTGTGCATACTGCCTTCGAGCTGTGGGGTGGTAGAAGACTTGGTTTGCTGGCCAAGGCACCTAGCTTCACCTGAGCTCTTTCCTTCTAAGACTGCTTGAAAGGCAGAGTAGAGAAACTTACCAGAGCAAGGGAGAAGGATTAAGACTTAGTTTGGCTAAGCAGATTTACTGTGTGGTGGTGTTTTTATTTTTTACTCACAGGGATTGCTACTGTTTGTTGCTAACATTTCATTGCTTTATTTTTCTCTGATTCAAATTGTTGTTGCTGGTATACCTTCTTCTGCATTATTACAAGGTGTGCCTACAGGTGTGTGCTAACAGATTACTGCTGTAATCTTCTGATTCAAATTGTCTTTGCAAGGTATATCTTCTGTTACTGCTTTATTTTTCTCTGGAGCAAAGTGTTTCTTACAGGGTATATCTTCTCTGAAATTATTACAGGTGGTGCTTTACAGGTTTTACAGTTTTATCTAACATTAGGATAAGCTTTCAGGGTTACTGCATTTGTTGTTGACTGATTGTTTCTGCTCTTACCTCCTTGTTCTTTCATCCGTGGTTCTTCTTTTTAGGCAGGGAAGGGCCCAGCCACCCACCCCATCCCAACCACCACAGCTACACTCCTTTATAGGGTACCACAGTTGTGACATTTCCTGTGACAGAGCAGGAAGAGGCGGATCAGTGGGGCCTCCACAAGGTGATCTCATTTACAGGGCACTAGTAATTTAACTTGTTATAACAAGTTAAACAAAGCACAATTAAACCATTACTTGCATTTTTTCCTTTTTTTTTCCTTCCTTCTAATTACTCTGACTAGGTTACAAACCCAGCAACTTATTTGGAATGGATTTCATTAACTGCAGGTACTGTGGAACAATTTTCAGAAGGACAGTCTTACAGGATTTAGGACACTGTCCTACATGCTGGGCCTTTGGAGATCTTAGGGCTCAGCTCCGGGCAGCATGGGCAGAGACTGCACGCCTCAAATTTCATATTGAAGAGGAAATACATTATAAGAACCACCCGCCATTTCCACAGCATCCAACAGAAAAGCATAGGGTAGTTGGTCCAGGAGGTTGGCAGGTGGTTAGAGGAGCAAATCAGGTGCCCCATCACTCTCTGCTCTCCAACACATTACCTCCCAAAACCATATAAACACTACAAACAGGTATCTGCCTCTATCTCTGAAATCAAATAAAGAGGCAGAAGACACTGCAGAGCAGGACACTGCAGCACAGAGCTAGCACAACAATACTCACCCAAATCAGGAACCAAAACTAAACAAGCACAAAGGAATCTAAAAACTTCTGATCATAGGAGACTCCATGATTCGGGAGTTGATACCCATCTCCAGCCAGGGTGATGGTCAGATGTCTCCCAGGTACATCAGCATGGAGACACTGACGCATTGCTAAAATTGTTCACAAAGAAGGAGAAAACATTGATGTCCTAGTACACCAAGGGACTAATGATTCACTAGCCGGTCAGTTGTGGAGACCAAGGAACACCTGACTAAGCTGGGTGACAAACTATCATCTATTTTGTCTGGCATCTCCTTCTCTGAGATCCTGCCAGTCTGGGAGAAGGGAGCAGATGGACGGAAGGTCAGAGAAGGGAGATAGGGAGCCAAACACGTGGCTCAAGGACTGGTGCCAGGAAAAAGGACACAGATTTGTAGGAACTGGCAACAGTTCTGGGAGCGAAAGTTCTTTAAATTTGATGGACTGCATCTGACTAAAGAGAGTCAGTGCATTGGGGCAGAAGTTTGGCGTCTTTGCAGAATATTTAAACTAGCAAATGGGAAGAGGGGTGCAGCACCCCGCTCGTCAAAAAGAAGAACACCTCCCCCCTCAGCTAGTGGTCAAACAGAATTCAAGCGTGTTTGCCGCTCATTTGCATCACCAGGTAAGAAAAAGGTTTGTCTCCCCATACGATGCACAGGGTAATGCCAAACTTCACCCAACAACTAACACACCAAAATCTGGCCAATGGAAAATCATGTACAAAATGCTCACAGCCTGGGAAATAAGATCCCAGACCTGCAGGCAATAATGTCAGAGGCTAAACTGGACATAGTAGCAATTAGTGAGACGTGGTTTACCAGTAACCACACTTGGGAGACTTCAGTACCTGGCTATGTATTGTTCAGAAGAGACCGAGGTGCAAAAAGGGGGAGGAGGGGTCCTGTATGTTAATGAAAATATCAAAGCTACAGAAATTCAGAATACACATAAGGAGCCAGAAGAACTGTGGGTCACCCTGGAAACAGGAAATGGGACAGCCATAAGAACTGGGGTTGTCTACAGGCCCCCAGACCAGAGGGAGGACATAGACACATTACTGTTAGAAGATATACAAAACATGACAGCTAAAGGGGAGGTTCTGATAATGGGAGACTTCAACATGCCAGATACAGATTGGTCAATACCAGCAGGAACATCTGCCAGAACTAGACTCATAGTGGATTCCCTGCAGGGGGAGGGCCTCAAACAACTGGTACAGCAACCCACAAGAGACAGGGCTATCCTAGATCTAGTACTGACTAACAAAGAAGGGATCACAGATCTCCAGGTAGAAGGTCACCTGGGGGCCAGTGACCATCACATGGTATGGTTCAATTTGGCTACTACATCTAAATCATCCCATTCCAAGGCAAAAATATGGGACTTCAGAGGAGCTGACTTTGATAAGATGGCCAACAGAGTTAAGCTAGCCCTGGCAAAAAGAAACACAGGTGAGGAGGTACAGGCAAAGTGGGCAAGCATTAAGGATACAATACTTGAAGCAACATCCCATTATGTTAGACAGAAAAGGAAGCGCAAAAGAAGAAGGAAACCACTTTGGTTCTCAAATTCAGTAGCAGAAAAGGTCAGAGCCAAAAGGCTGGCCTTCAGGAAATATAAGGGAACACAGCGGGATGAAGATAGGGAGGCATACCAAACTGCCCTAAGGGAAGCAGGTAAGACAGTAAGGCAGGCAAAGTCCCAAACTGAGGAAACACTAGCACGAACAGTAAAAGAAGGTGACAAGGCTTTCTATAGATACATTAGTGAAAGGAGAAAGTCCAGAGGGGGTATTGCTAAGCTTAATGGAGAAAAGGGAGCATGTGAGGAGGAGGACCCTGTAAAGGCATCTATCCTAAATAGATACTTTTGCTCAGTATTTACTGAAGAGAAGGTAGGGCAGGGCCCACAGCTCAGCATCATGGACACAGGGGAGGGAGGTGAGCACTACTCCCTTCACAAAAGAAAGGGTCCTACAAGAGCTTGCTAAGCTCAGGTGGATAAGGCAATGGGACCTGATGGCATACATCCCAGGGTACTTAAGGAGCTAAAGGAGGAACTAGCAGAGCCATTAGCAGAATTGTTTAGTGAGTCTCTGAGCACAGGAGAGGTCCCAGAAGACTGAAGAAGGGCTCATGTGATCCCGCTCCACAAGAGTGGTAGCAGGAGGAGGCGAGGAACTACAGACCAGTCAGTCTTACCTCAGTAGTGGGCAAGATTATGGAGGCACCTTAAGGAAAGGATAGTGCAACACCTGGAATCCATAGGGGCACAGGATCCAAGACAGCATGGGTTTACAAAAGGAAGGTCCTGTCAAACTAATCTCATAGATTTCTTTGACTGGGTAACCAGAGTGGTGGACCAAGGGAGCAGTTGATGTCGCCTACCTTGACTTCAGCAAAGCTTTTGACACTGTTCCACATAGAAGATTGATAAATAAGCTCGGTAGGCTCGTGGGTCAAGTTGGCCAACTGGGTGGCAAACTGGTTGACTGGCAGAAAACAGAGAGTGGTGGTAAATGGTATACAGTCAGAAGAGATGCAAGTCACAAGTGGGGTACCTCAGGGATCAGTCCTGGGGCCAGTCCTATTCAACATCTTCATTAGTGACCTGCAGATGGACTAGAGGGTAAGGCTTGTCTGTTTGCAGATGACACCAAGATCTGCAACAGAGTAGATGATCCAGATGGGGTGGGCAGAATGAGAAGAGATCTGGATAAACTAGCAAAATGGTCAGAAGACTGGCAACTGGGATTTAATGCAAAAAGTGCAAAATCATGCACATAGGAAGAGAAACCCTGAAGCCACTTATAGGCTGGGAGGGAGTTGCTAGCAGTCACAAAGGAAGAAAGAGACTTGGGCATCAACATCACTGATGACCTAAAATCATCCAAGCAGACCTCTAAAGCAGTAGGTAAGGCTAGAGGGTGTTAGGGTGTATTAGTAGAGGTATCACAAGTCGTAAGAGGGAGGTAATAATCCTCTGTACAAGACATTGGTTAGGCCCCATCTGGAGTACTGCGCAGTATTGAGGCCACACCTTCACAAGGACATTAACCAAATTGAGGCAGTCCAGAGAAGGGCAACCAAAATGGTGCAGGACTGCATCAGAAGACATATGAGGACAGATTAACGGAGCTCAATATGTATACCCTTGAGCAAAGGAGGCGAGAGGTGATATGATCGAGACATTTAAACACCTTAAGGGCATAAACAAGGTGAAAGAGTCTAACATGTTTAAATATAAGAAAATAGCAGGACAAGAGGACACAGCATGAGATTAGAGGAGGCGATTAAGGGGAATGTAGGAAATTATTTTTCACAGAAAGGGTGGTAGATGCATGGAATGGCTTACCACAAGAAGTGGTGGCTATGAATACAGTGCAGGGCTTCAAACAGGCATGGGATAGGCATAAGGGAGCAATACAAATGACTATGAATAGATAGGTCACTGACAGAGCAAAGGCCGATGGCACATTTATACGGTAGAAAAAGAAATGGGCAGACTGGATGGGCCTTGCGGTCCTTATCTGCCGTCAACTTCTATGTTCTATGTTTCTATGGTGGTAATCACCTGGGCCTTGCGGGGAACATTACAATTTATTGTGCAGATACCATTTACTGTATGTTTTCCTGCTTGTATTATTTTGATTTGTATACCTAAGGCCGCACACCGGAGTTAATTTATCTAGTTGTCATGTCTATGGCCCTTCTAGCTCAGGCTTTACTCTGTAGTGGCGGCTTAGTGTCATAATCTTAGTTACTTTGTTCTGGTTTAACTATGCTGACCTCATGGCAGTTACCACACCATTGTACTTTGGTACCAGATAATGGACATTGTGGACTTTTTTTTCTACTTTAGGTCTGCTTCCTTAATGGTGTGGGCTCATTACTGTTCATACTGTGGTTGCATAAGTGTATGGTTACGCTATCCAGATTTTTACCTAATGACACTGTATAGTGTATTGACTTATTTATATAACTATACCTGGATGTGGTGTATTGAATTTCTGCATAAACCAAAAGTTTAAAAACTAATATTAGATGTAGGCAGTACAGTAGCTTTTAAAGGAGATGATAGTATGCAGGGATAATACACACTGCGCTAAAATGATTGCTCAGGATAACACAGTGATTAAGTGGCGGTTGCATTAAGCACTGGCATGTTAAGTGACGTGTTCATGGTCACATGATAAGTGCCAGTGGTAAGATTGAAATCTGAGTATTAAGGTTTACAGGCTTGATCTCATAACCCCAAGAATACAGTAGCATTCTCATCTTCTCCCAAGCCCTTAACATTCTCCACCACACAAGTGGTAGGTAACACACCCTACAGATGTTTGCTCCCCTTCCTGTTACCTTGACAAAGTTGTCTTTTGGTGGCAGAGCTTTCCTCAGGAATGTGGTGTGGTCTCCTCCTAACACTGCTGTAGGCAGGTGGTGCTTTGTGCCACCAACTATTGTAAAAAATACAGATCCAATCTTCAGGAGGTACAGTAATGTGAGACATCAGTCCTTTGTTAATGCTTCCCTTCATCGATGATTGGCATCCCAACTACGGAACCATGGTCCTTGCAACCATTCCTTACCAGAACAATTACCTGGATTAATAAATGAATCTTTGTGCACAAGTTCAGCATGCAGCGAAAATCGACACCCTATTGCTGTGCCAAAATGCCGGCAATCTCACAGAAAACACTACTAGGCAAGCTTACTGGCATTACAGCTCAATGGTGAGATACAGAAGATGAGTACCTTTGGGATGCACTAAAAGTGAACAAAACAACAATTGACTGACCCAGATGATTTTGTGCTGATTACAACTAGGTGGGAAGGGTGGGAGCAGTGCTTCAAGGCTAGAGGAGGACAAGACGCAGAAGTGCAAGCCAGTAAGAAGGGGGTTGTTTGTGCTCCAAAACCACATTGGAAACAAACCCCCTGGCTCTACCCCACAACTCCCACCACACTGTACTACCCAGAGCCACAAACAGAAATGACAAAAAAAAGCATTTGCCAAAAGTGGATAAAAATATTTATTTAGCAAAGTAACTACAAAAATGTAAAATTGTTTGGTACTGAATACAGCACTTGTTTTCAAATAGGACACAAAAACATAGATTTATAGTGTGGTCCTTGGCCATGGCCAATGTCTGGGAATAGGCTGCAAAAATAAGGAAAATTATTTACCAAAAACCAAGAATGATGGGTTTTTCATTACTCTATAATAAATAATGAATTGTATTCACTATTTGGAGCACTGTTTTCATGAAACAGTACAACAGTAAAAATAGTCTTCCACTGGAGAGGGCTAGAGGGATTTATTTTTTATTTTTTTACATATCTGGGGAATAGCAAATAGTGATAATGAATACAGAATCTTTGGAAGTCTCAAGTATGAATACTCTCAAAGCATATAAGAGAAGGTATTCACAAAACCATATCTATGATATATATGTGGTTAGTCATGACAGGTGTATGGATTTTGGTTCAATAATCACATGCCTCTTAAGTGTGTTGTACTTGCACTGAATGCCTTTACGCATGAGTGAGAAGTGCTATTATTGATCACAACCATTGTGCCCTATGCATGAATGGGTGGGACATCACATGTTGTAGGTGCATAACCCGCCCGCATAGCTCCACAGCCCTGGATAGCTGCAGGGAGCATGGTATTTATTTATTTAGTTTTTGTTAACCAGGTGGGTGATCTAGCCATAGAAATGACTATTTTCATACACGACCTGGGAGGTTACAAAGTAACAATGCAGAGACAAAACAAGGTACAGTAGTTTGAGAAAAACAAAATATTAAAAAAAGGTCAAAAGCCAAAACAATATTGAGATAAACAGTAGATAACAGGTGGTATAAGGTATGCATGATAAGTGCAAATACAAATAAAACATATGGCAGGGATAACCTGAATGGTACATATATCATACAGTAAGGAGATAAATCACAAAAGTCTTTACAATAAGAGCATGGCAGGACACAAACGGTCCAGTGGTGAAACAAGGAAAAAGCAAAGCAGGGACTGCATAAGGCAGCAACTAATAATGATTGAGGTGCTTACTATATTCACTACCGCATGCACCCGCAGGGCACCTGTCCACGGCCCCAGCCCCCCGGCATGCAGGACTCCGCAGGGTGGCTGGGAGTGGGGTAGCGGATCCAGGCAGGCATCCAATGGGGTGCCTGTCCTGGATCACAGAGTGGATTACTTGCGCAAGGTGCTGCAGGTCTGGGTGCATGAATACTGTAGCTCCCACAGGCACCCAGACCTGAGCAGCTCTGCCCCACAGGCCAGTGGACCACCCTGCCTGATCATCAGCCCCTGTAGTGGCACTGATGCCCCCCCACAGCACCTCTGCCCCATCCCCTCTTGAAAAGGTCAGTCCCCACCCCCAAAACATGTCTGCTTGGTCCCCCATTAGCTGCAACATACCCACCACCCCCCAACAAGTGGCAGCCCAGTCCTCAGTTGCTGATGACATACCCCCCACCCCCTACATGTGGCAGCCCGTTCTTCATGAAAGGCATGACATCCTCCCCAACACACAGTGGTGCCATGTGTAGCCCTACCCTGACTCCAGCCTGGGATCTCTGCCCCTCGTTAGTATCTAGTGATCCCCCAACCCCCTCGGCTGCCTACATATAGCGGCATGCTCTCAGCATCACTTTGACATCAAGCTGCTGAGGAGTTGAATGGAAGGCAGTGCTGCTAGCCACCTGGGGCAGAGGCACTGACTAGCAGGTATGGGGGGTGGAGTGGTGGCGTTAGTGCCACGGGGGTGGGAGTGGGGCCACTGTACACCAACAATGGAGTGGGGGTTCTTTGATTTGGCGTTGGGTGGCACCATACCTCTTAACCATTTATTACTCACACGAGTGACACAGACACTAATAATGAGGGACACTGGTTTGTTGGGGGTGCACTGTGTGTTGGATGGTGGAGGGGTTACAATGCCAACAATGGGATGGGGAAACAGTGTGTGTTGGGGGGGTTGTCACTTGATACCACCCTGAGGATGGGGCTCTGCCATGTGATGGGTGGGTCCCTGGTCAGTTACCACTACGGGGTGGGTTGACTGTGTGCAAGGGGCACGGCGCATAGGGCACTTACTTCAGTTTCCCCCCTTGCATAACATGTGCCCTTCTACATCCCCAGTGCTCAGCACTATACACCTTGGTGAATGCCGCATAGTGCTGGCATACACCCAGCACACTCCCCTGCCTGGCCCCGGCACATTGCTGTCCACACAGCCAGCGGATCGTGCGCGTATCCACCTTGCACATGGATAGCGCATGCTGTGGGGGGTCTCATGTGCGGATTCCTAATGTAGGGTTGCCTATGTACCTCAGATACACAGACCCTAGGCACCCTTTTTTTCGTGCATAGGCACCATTCATCCCTGAAGTCCTTTATTGCACTTTTATAGCCTGTCCACACTTGTAATTAAAATTTGGTAGCGGTTTTCAAACCGTTACAGAGTTTACAATGCTGCTTCATCCACACTAGTTGGAAACGTGTCTTAACACTGTCATGTGTCCATCCACACCTCAAAAAATGAAAGCGTGTTTGACATGCTGTCAGCTGGCTTGCCAGTGTAGATCAGATGCTGCATCGTGGGCACCAGCAGGATCACCAGCAGGGAACATGGATTGGACGCCTGTACACACTGGTAAGTGAAAACATTTCTCACTTAAACCATTTTCAAAACCATGCTAAAACCCTGATTGTATCAAGGTTTAAGCACGGTTTTGAAACATGGTTCAGTAACATTACTGGTGTGGACGCCAACCGTGTTCCCTAATTGTAAAACATTACAGGGTGTCTGTAATGTTTTAAGATCTCCAATGTGGACAGGGCCTTAAATGTGTCCTGCACAGGACATGTAAAAAGATAAGGAAAAAGCTATAAATTCAAATAAAACATTAGTTTTTGTATATTATTTGAACTTTAAAAGAAAATAGCCCTCTGAGTCCCCTTGCTTTAATTGGCTGACTTTGTTGACTCATCAGACTGTCACTGGAGTGGAATGAACTCAAAAAAGTCACCAGCATAGGGGCTCTTCTTGTGACATGTCTCCTGCTGCCGAACTCCGAGTTGTAACCAAGATTGGTACATGAGTGAGATGGACTTGAAAAAGTTGCCACAGTAGCACAAACTTGGCGGGCAGCTGTAGGAGGAAGGTAAGATGGGGTTTGCATTTTAAAAGTGCCATTGGCACAGATCCTGGTCATTTTTGGCTGCAGGACTGTATGAATATTTTATGAGACATTGATGTGAGATGGCTGGCTTTCTGGCTGGTACTACAACATGGGGACTAATAACTACACAGGTTGGAGTGTTTCTTAGCCAATCAAGAAGATGGATTTTTTTTTACACATTTTATAAAAGGTGCTAGCAGATCACAGACTGTTTTGTATTAATCTGAGATTGCTTGATTTACTGAAGCATTCACATTTATCAACATTCATTATTCAGGGCTTCTGCCTAGGCCTTGTGAGAGTACCACTTGTATTGCTATCTCAGGCTCCCATGTCATGCAGTTCCTTTTATGTTTATATATCCAAGCAGTACCTTTTCTCTGGTGCCAACAAGATAGTCTCATGCATCAATCTATGCAGCTGACTATGCTCACTGATAACTTCTGCCAAAAGGAGGAAGTGTAGCATGGCCTGTATATGCTGCTCATCTGTGGCACACTGTATCCTCCAAATAGACTTTGCCTATGTTGGCCATCTGTTGAGAAAGGGCTCTTGGGCATATGTGTTGGGTGTACAACATATTTTTCTCCACATAACAGTTTCATTCATATGAAGAACACATTTGCCAATGGTCTGGGCATCAATGCAGTGCCCCATTGCCATACAGTGCCTGCCATCCAGGGCCTGACTTCAGTCATGGTCATCTATGTTTGAATACCTTATGCACATCTCAGCTTCTGCAGCTGTTGATATTGATGAGAGAGAGAGCATAGCAGAGGGCTGCCAAAGCATTACTGGGTGGTCATAAAAAGCCACGACTACTATATATTTGAGTATTCAACCTGTATTTTAAGGTTGAACACCAGAACTGTTAGGTGAAGGTGACAGTACATTTGACCCTATGGCATGGGGACCATGACTGCAATTTTGAGGAAGCCCTGCTTTGCCGGTCTGCTTAGTTCCTGCAGACTTCTCTACCCCCTTCCACCCAGGTGTGCATGCCACATGCTTGAGGTTGGGAAGGGGTGGTCCCAAGACTAGCCCTGTCTCCAGAGAGAGGGACAGAGTTGATTTTTTTTTTTCCTTTTTAGCCCTCAAATACCTAAAAATAGGGAAAATTGCTCAGTACTAAGATTGAAGTACTATATGGAATACCATATTATTCAAAGTATTTGAGAATTAAGACACAGGCTTTGTACATTCCTAGTAAACTACATGATAGCACTCTACCAGTAGGTGCATGAAAGCAAATAGTCATAGGGAAGTGAGTTTTGTGAGCTAAAGCTGCAGGGGTAAAGAAAGAGAAACAGCATTCTGCAGTGAAGTGCATGTTTCCAGAACGGTAAACTATTAGTGGCAACACGAACTCTCATCATTGTCATAATTATCATCTTTGCAGAAAGGCACCGCAGTACACTCGCAGACATGATGTGGTCAGATATTTCCAGATATTTCATGATTTATCTAAAGAGAATCTCTCTGGTAGCCCATAGTGATACTGCAGGCAGGCAGGCATGAATTTTCTCCAGAGATATCACAGGTACTGTAACACTCCTATCTTTCACAATCTGGGAAATAAATTTAGACAAGTTCATTTTTAGAAATGTAAACCTCATGACATTATAAGTGGACAGGCACTTATCTGGTTCTTGTGCTGATAGAGGGACAGAGATTTTATTTTTCCTTAACCATCTCCAGATATTCCTTTTGATGCTCTGTATTGTTATCACCACCTTTTAATGAAACAACCTGCCTCTGCTAAATGTACAGCATTCTGTTACTCTGAGATGTGATTGATTTATGTGCCTTGTCATGTTTGGTTTTCACAGGGGACTACCTTCCTTACCATGCCTGAACTTCTAACACATACTGCACTACATCTCTCATACCCTTTGGAATGTCTAACTAATTACAGACCAGAGATGTAAATGGTTTTGTATTACCCTGTGGCACTGTCAGTGTGACATGTCCATCGTCTGTCTCCTCCTCCACCTGCCACTCCATCCTACTAATAGTCATTTTATGTCTCTTTAGGGCCTTGTTTAATATCTTCTTCATCCTCCTCAACTTTCCTTGATCTGCTGATGAGTGTTGTTTCACCTCTGGACTATGCTCTGGATGTGTAATCTGATATTCCTCTACAGGATCCTCAGTATCATAATTGCCTCTTGATGGAATAATCTGCTTCTGCTTAACTGCATTCTGATATCCCAATATAGGACTCTGCAAATGCCTTGTAATGGGTTGGTATCCATAGGTAACAGTCATCACTGAACTTCTTCTTTGACAAAATATGCACTTCCTATCTCTTGGTCTTTGGAGACTATAAGAAAACTTCATAGCCAATATTTCACTGGTTTTGTCTTGCCCTTGTAGGGCTCAAGCTCTTCTGCCACATTTCATTTCAATTCAACTTGTTCTTAGTCATTTTCTGTCTCATCTGAGCACTGGTAACATCTCTAATCTCCATAGTTTCCCTCCCTAAACAACTTTTTGTGATGAGTCTTCTTTCTGGTACTTAGTCTGGGTCCACGTCTCAGTCTCATCACCCTCCTTCTCCTCTTCCTCCCTCTCCTCAAGAGTCATCACCTTCCCTCCTCAACTACTACTCTGTGCACTACACTGCATGTTGCAAAATGAATGCATGTCTGCTAACTCTTTGAAGAATTGTGATGGGTTATTTCTGCTACAGCTGCAGCCAATTCCATTAGGAATGATTGCGATCACTACAGTGTGCCACAATGCAATAGAAGACACAATCAGCACAATGAAACGTAATGGTTTGTAGGCAATCATACCCACTATCAGTACTGTGCTAGTGAAAGCCATGGTGCATTAACACAATGAAAAGCATTGGCTGCCACTATATATGGCCTACAATCTGTGCAGTTCTCAAGACTGGCATATGTTCAGTTAGTGTGGACCCTTACAGGTGAGGTGATGGATGGTTTATATTCAGTTTTTGGGTGGAGATTTCAATGTCAATGCCCCTTTTATTTGCACCCCCAAACCATGTATTTGTAAATATCTGCTCTTTTTAAAGGGCTTTTTCATGGTGTATCATGTAAGCAAAACAACAAAACAATATGGTTTCCTATTCTTGAACAGCACATCCTGGTGCATTGTGGGGCATGAAATGCTTGCACTTTGTACCTTCAACTACCTAGAGGTGCAATTCAGGAACAGGGACCAACAATACATCCTGCAGTGTCTTCTTGTGCTTATAAAACTGGTAGGCAATAACAAAATAAAAACACCAAAAGTTACGTTTTAAAAACAATTCTAAAAATTACAGTTCCAAAGTAGTTCCTCTTCAAGCTGAGAACTGGAAAATGGCACTGTTAAGCTCAGCTCCCCAATTGTCTGGTAGTTCTTCAGGAGTAGTACTTGATTAATACAAAAGCCAGGGTTTCTGTAGTGCTTGCCTGCTACCACCATCCACACATCCCATGGTAGTTAACTACTGATGGTGCTCCCATGTACATATCTGGAACAGGCCTGCCTGGTTTAGGAGAAGACAAGATTTGTTTGCCCTTTCCCCATTCCCAGAAGGTGGTGATAATAATAGTAATAGTATATTTATTTCTTAGGCAACAAATCACACAGGCTATGGGAGGATTACACATCAATACAAAACAATAACAGCATCATAATAAATTATTATCCATAAATAATGCACATAAGAAACAGGTTAGGAATCAGTAGGGAAATCTCTTATAAAGAGATAGCATTTCAGACCCTGCTTAATGATTTCAATTGAAGGATCCCCCCATAGCCGTCGCAGCAGCTGGTTCCAGAAAACAAGAGCAGCCACTTCAAAGGCACAAACCCTACACAGCTTTAGATGAGATATCCCATGCGGCTTTAGTTGAGATCTGGGGACCTTCAAGAAACCCACCTCAGATCCATCCCAGTGGCATGGAGGGCAGAGGCATCATGCCTTACCTCCTACCATAACGGTAACCCACGTTCCCATGCAGACACGGGTCACTGAGGTCAACTGGGAGGAAGGGGGAGAGAGAGGATTGAGCAACCAGAGGATGGCTCTCCTCTCCTGGGAGGGTGGTTCGGCTGTCTTGCTGCATGACTGCCCTGAGGTGGAGGCCTGAGGGTAGGACAGGTAAGGATGCTAAAACAAGGGAGGATGCTGTGGGGCTCCACGGTGCTGTGTAACAACAGTGAATGAATAACAGCGCTGTCACAATTCAGTAAATGCATAATAATGATCACAACTACAGTGACCAGCAGTACAGCTACTATAACAACAGCGAAGTCCTTTACTTAACTTTTGTGGGGGGCTTTGCCACCAACACCCTCTTTTGTGGGGGACTTCACCCCATACACACCCCTAAGTAAAGTACCTATCTCAGGGGGGAAACTTGACGAGTAGGAGAAACTCGGGAGGGGAGATGTTCCCCGGGGGAGGCAACTAAAATAAACAACAAAATAAAAAAAGTATCTGCTGGGAACTAAACCCAGCTCTGTTGCATGACCCAGCTACTCAGTGGTGGTGACTCTAACCACCACCCTAAACCAGCAGCACTGTTTGCAGCCCACAGCTGCTGCACTAAATATCACATGTCCTTGTTCTCCTCACTCTTTCCCTACCTCCATATTCTTTGGTCTTTTTCTCCTCTCTCCTTTAACACCCGGGCCATTCTTATAGCTCACTATTCTTTCAGGCACTCAAATTGAGTGACTCAAACTGAGTTGCTCAATTTGTCACCCATATCACAGGTCACCAGACTCCACAGTGTGCGCATGCCTCCACATACACATGTTGGCGTGTTCCACCCCAGCAACAGGGAGGGAAGGGAGAAAATGTAGGAAAAACTCCCAGGTGGCAGGATGAATGACCGACCCTCTGCAGGCCCTGCACCAGTGGCCAGGCACAATCAGGGTCCTTGGGCTGAGGACGAAGATGCAGGTAAGCCCCAAAGGAGCTGGGTGACAGGGCCAGGTGGGATCTGTCAGGAAGGGGGCCACCAAGGAGAGTAGGGGCTAAAAAGCACAATATAAAAAAAGAAGCCCACCTCAGAAGAGCAGACAGGGTGGTCAAAAGCATATGGACACGGTAACTCCTTCAGGTAAACTGAAAAAAGATCATGTAGGATTTTGTATATTAGCAACCTATCTTGAAGGAGATGTGCCACCTCACAGGCAGCCAGTGAAATGTCCACAAAGCTGGAGAGATATGCTTGAAATGAGAAATACCAGCAATCAATCTAGCCATGTCATTCTATACAAGCTGCAAGAGATGCATCAAACCTCCAAATAGCTAGAGATACAGAGCATTACAACAGTCCAGTCTGGATGTCATGATGGCATGCACCTGGGACTTCATGTCCTGAGGGCTGAGAAAGGGCTTGATCCTGGTGATATTCCTAAGATGAGAGAAACCACTATGAACCTGAGCAGATACTTCATATTCCATTGCCAGCTTGTGGTCCAAAATGATACCAAGGTTCTTCACCCTATCTTTACCCAGTAAGATAAGTGTGCCCAAGATGGAATCCAGCCACCCCTTTGCTCAGTCCAGCTGCCCTTCAGATGCTCAAGTCCACCAGTAGCACTTCAGTCTTGTCCCAGTTCATCCTGAGCCAACTGGAAGACATTTAGTAATTGATTACAGATAGACAGTCACTAAGCATGCCTGCTGCATTTTTCTTACCAGGAGTAAACAATAGATACAGCTGCATATCATGTGCATAACAGTGAAACTGCAAACTGTACCTCTGTTACACTTCTCCCAGTGACAGCATGTATGCACCAAAGAGCATGGGAGACAAAGTCAAACCCTGAGGTTCTCCACAAGTCAGGGTATCTTTTCGAGAAAGAAAATTCCCCTACACTACCTGCTGTACCCTACTGGAAAGGAAGAACTCAAAATACCTCAACAAACCCCGCTGAGTCCTACCAATTCCCTCAGTAAAGCTGTCAAAATCTCATGATCTGCATTATCAAACATTGATGAGTGGTTGAGAAGAATCAGAATGGAACATTCCCCTCTATCTGTGGCCAGAAGAAGATAATTCTGCAGCCTAGTAAGTACAGTCTCCATGATATGATGCCCTCTGAATCCAAAATGACATGGCTCATAGAGAAAATCTCCAGGTACATCTCCAGCTGCATCGCCACCAATCTCTCAAGAACCTTTCCCAGAAAAGAAAGGTTAGAGATGGGCCTGCAAGTTGCCATGATATCCAGGTCTAAAGCAGGTTTCATCAGAAGGGGTCTCATGACAGCCCTTTTCAATGCCATCAGAAAAATACCCTCCCTAAACAACCTCTTGGAAATCTCAGCATTCACTGGACCAACAAACTTCTGAACGTGTAACAAAAACTAGGTTGGTGCAGAGTTCAATAAACAGAAGATGGGCTGCAGCTTTATGATCACCTGGAGAATCTCCTCAGCTAGCACAGGGTGAAGTTCCTTCCCAACTTACCAAAGGCCTCCATTTATCAGAGACTGTACCATGCTGGGCCATATCAGCCCACTTGTGGAGACTAAAGAACGAATAGATCATATCCAATCAAGGAAAAGGTGGTCAAACTCCTCACATCGCTTACATGCCAGTACTTCTCCAGACTGTAGGCAGGCTGGATACAACAGCCCGTCCACAATGTGGAAGAGCTGGGCATACTTGTTAAACCCTGTAGCAATCACCCATGGCAGGAACTCTGCCTTTGTCAGAGTGCTTGCCTCCTCGTACTCTTTATAATGAGTTTCCAGAGTTAGTCTATCATCTAACAAGCATGATCTCCACCAAGAATGCTCTAAGCGCCTTCCTTTGGTCTTCAACTGCCTGAGCTCCTTATTAAACCAGGGAGAGCTCTGTTGGGAGACTCCTGGGTGTACACAAAAATGTGCAAGTGAGCCATGGGCTGTGGTAATAGTCATATTATGAGCTTCCACTGCATTCTGGACCCCATCAGCACATACCTGAAACAAGAACAAGCAGCCCAGTACTGACAGGAACCTAGAAGGGTCCACATTTCATAAAGGACATTACCAAACTTTCTCCACCTGGGGGTTAACACATCGGTATTGATGGTGCTCCTATTAAGCGAACAGTATTTACTTACAGTACACACATCTCTGTCCGGCAGAGAATTTGTGTTCTGTTAGTCCTGCATGCTCCCCTCTGAGGCGGGATTTATGCAGTTATAAGCATTGAATTTGACAGCAGATAAAAACCTAATAGTCCATTCAGTGCACCCATTACCTGTCTGACTCTATGTCCGACCTAATCCAAAACTGGATTTTCTGAAATGTTTGTCCTAATGACATGTAAGTACCCCCTTTTCAGGCTGTATATAACCCCCCTTCCCAGAGATCTCACTACCCCCTTGTGCTTTTCACAGCCATGCCTGAATCCCAACCATCTGCTTGGATTAACTATTCTATTCATCGACCACTTTCTCCATGAAAAATAACTTCTTTGCATTCCTTCTGAATTTTCCCCTAGCAACTTCCATCCATGCCCCTGGTTACCCTGTTTTTTTGTTGTTGTTGTTGTTTTATTTTACTTCATGAATTCATAATTGCAGTCCAACTTATTTTTTCCCCTCAAATTTGTGTCAGTCTCTATCATGTTCTCCTTCCCTCTTTCCTTACCTCCAGAGAGTACATGCGGAGACACTCAAAACTCTCATTGTATGTCCTCCCTTGCTGCACCTGGATCAGTTTTGCAGCCCTTTTCTGGACTGTCTCCAAGTGGTCCCTATCTTTCTTTAGGTAAGGATTTCAGAATTGTGTACAGTACTCAAGGTGTGCCTCATCACGGATCTTTACTGGGTAAATATCTTCTATTTCCTTCTACTAGTGAACAGCCAACCAATACAACTCAGAATCCTACTTGCCATCCCATATGCCTTAATGAATTTGCTCATGGACTTGAGGTTGTCGCTGATAATGTCTCCTGGATCAGTTCCTCAGCGGTGTGAGCCACCCTCACTCATCCCATCCAGTTGTCTGTTCTAGGGGATTTATTGCCAGTATGCATAACCTTACACTTCTTCACACTGACTGAAAGCTTATGTACTGTGGACCACCTCTTCAGCTTTTCTACAGTCTGTTTTATGTCCCTTCTTCCCTCCTGTCTATCTACTCTATTGCAGATCTTGGTGTCATCTGTAAAGAGACAGATCTTGCTGTGGATACCAACCCCTATGTCATAGATGAAAGTATCAAATAACACAGACCACAGGGCCAAACCCTTCAGTATGCCACTCATGACATTCTGACCCCAGAGAATCCATGCCCCAGGTTATACTGTTTATTTTTTTGTTTGTTTTTTTATTTCATAAATTCATAATTGCATTCCACTTTATTTTTCCCCCTCAGATTTGTGTCAGTCTCTATCATGTTCTCCCTCCCTCTTTCCTTGCTTCCAGAGAGTATATGCTGAGACACTCAAAACTCTCCTTGTAAGTCTTCCCTTGCTGCCCCTGGATCAGTTTTGTAGATCTTGGTGTCATCTAGAAAGAGACAGATCTTGCTGTGGATACCATCCCGTATGTCATAGATGAATATATCAAATAACACAGGCCACAGGGAAAATCCCTGCAGTGTGCCACTCATGACATTCTGACCCCAGAGAATCCATCCTCAACTACCACACTCTGAGTTCTGCCCCCAAGCAGTTCCTTGCCCATCTGTAGAGTTTGCCCCTCCAGGTCCTTCAGATTTTTAACCAGCCTTCTGTTGATACAGAATCAAAGGCCTTGCTGAAGTCCATATACCGTACATGAATCTGCAGTCAGGCCCCTGTCTTCTGCCTTTGTAACTCAATCAAAAAAGTCAGTCAGGTTAGTGTGGTACAAGCCGTCTTCTATAAATCCAGGTTGCATCTTGTCTTGTAGCCTATTTAACTCCAGATATTTAACAAGTTGATAAATTTTGATGGTATCCAGCAGCTTCCCTATACTCAACGTCACACTGATTGGCTTGTAGTTATTGCAGTCATCTCTGTGTCCAGTTTTATGTAGCGTGGCACAACAATAGCTTCACTTCAGTCCACTGTCACCACCCCTGTTGTTAGGGATCAATTAAATTATCACCCAATGGTGCCACCAGCTTATGAATAATCTCCCACAGTAGCACAGTATGCATGCCTCCAGGCCCCAGAGATGTATTCAAATTTGGGATCATGAGTCCCTTGAGCACTCTCTCCCTTGAAACAAACCTCAGCTGCAGCCTTTGCCCCTTTTCCCCTACAGCCTGAATCCCACACTCTAGAAGTGCTAAATCTTCCTCTACTGTAAAAACTGAACATAATGGAGTCATGTGATGTCAAGCCAAGCATAGGCAGCAACTCATGGAGCTAAATTACGATCCAGGCTAAAAATGTACTGTACATTTTCCCCTTTTCTTTGCATTTTTTGTGTATCTATCAAGTGATTATAGTAAATTCATGAGAGTTTCTTCAGTATCGTAGAAGATTTAGTGGATTTAATGCAAGTTGAAGCCTCATCATGGCAAGAGGATTCTGAGACTGAGCAGGAACAGCTTGCAAACATGGAGGCTAAATGCCCTCCCTGCAGTAATTCTCCTCTTACATTGCCTGTAGAACAGATTCCTAAGATTGCCACCACCCAAGTATATCAAAAGTTGCAAATGATGAAAACTGCTTTGTTTGCTTTGATAGAAGAATTCAAGGTGTGGAAACCAGTTCTGAAGCAAGGGTGTAGGCAGGCATACTCACTGTACAGATTTGCATACAGTTTTGCTGCTTGCCTATCACAAACCATATGCTTTTCTGTTAACATTTTTATTCTATTCTACAGTATTTGGGATACTTTAGGCCACTGAGGAGTGTCTCTGTTTAAACTTATGTTGTTTAGGAGACAGATACATGTATAACCCCCTCTTTAGAGATTCCAGGAATCATCTGACAGCAATCTGATTTGTTTGGAAGGGGTTACCATTTGGAGATGATGTGTACATTTTTTAATGGGGTGCAACTGTTGGAGACTGTTTACAAAACAGAAATTTCTGGCTACACCTCTGCTCTGAAGGAACTAAATGTTCGGTTATCAGATTTAGAAGCTATAATATCTTCCACCGAAAACAAAGTGTTGAAGATGGAGCCGGAGGTTCTATTGCTGAAAAAGCAGGTTAAAAAAGTAGAAGACAAAGTGGAAGAGCTAGAGGGCTGATCAAGAAGAAATAACTTGGTCCTTCTAGGTCTCCCTGAGGGTGAGGAAGGGCCTTCTCCCATAGAGTTCATTCAACATTTTTATCATAAGTTTGCTGGTCCCTCGCCCAGTGGACCACAGTACATCGTAGAGCGGGCACACAGATCCCTGAGGTCGAAGCTGGCCCCTGGAAACCCCCCACGGTCCTTCATTTTCAAGGTATTGAATTATTTGGATTAATTATGACTATCTTCTTAGAGCTTTTAGAAAGATTGAGCATTTGGAAAGGGGCAGTAAATGGGTACACTTGGTGCCAGGCTTTACTTTTAAAGTTCTCTAGGATCGAGCCACTTACCGCCACATGCAATCTAAATTATGGGTGACTAAAACACAGCATCGCATGACTTTTCCTGCTTTCCTGGAGATTAAAACAGTGCAAGAAACTTTTAGATTTGAATCTGTGACTCGAGCCTCCAGCGAACTCCCGAAAATCCTCCCTGATATTTTTGGTAAGGTGTGGTGAAGGCTCCCACCTAACTATGGTAAGTCCCAGAAGAGTATTTGACCGAGATTCATGGGTGCATATTTAATTTACATCAATATTCTTTCTGCGGCTGTGATAAGAGATCTACGGTCAAGTTTTGAACTGCTAAAGTGATGGTGTTAGTAGTTTGCATCATTTTGCGGTATTCAACCAAGGATTTGATTTCGAATAATAATTTATTTTTGAACATTGCTGTTCCTAAATGTTTTCCTTTGCATTCACAAGGAGGCCTCCCTTTTCTGTACTGGAGCCCATCACTTCCTAGACTGTTTTGCAAAGATGTCATTTGGAGAAGACAAATTTACCTTTTTCAGTTGTACTCGACCTTAATGCTGGTCAGGTGATGGTGATCCTTAGTTCGGTCGAGGATCCTCAGGTGAACTCTATTCTCGCAACGAGCGCTGAACCAGGGACGTATATTATTGCGTGTTGGCACCAAAGCACCTCAGTAACTCATTTTTTTATCATATGTTCTGGTCAGATTCAGCATTCCTTAAGTGCCTGAATCCTATCTGTGGGACAGTTTCGTTCCATTTTGGATTTTACTGCAGCATACAGAAAACTGTTCATTTGCGCCTTGGGATTCCCGTGTGAATTACAACTTTGCATCGAAATGGGACTCTGCGAGAAGTTTGTCTGCAGTTCTGAGCATCTCTTTTTGTCTTTTTTTTTTTACCTCGGAGAATATTGGAGAAGCCCCTATTTTTGCACTCTTAAAGGGTTTGGGGCATTTGGGTATGGACAGATTTCGGGGGCAATGTTTAAAAGGATCAGATGTGCCCGATAATCCTTTTTCATTTTCTCTAGAATTTTATTATCATGGAAGAGGGTGTAATTTCATCAGGAATCACTGTATTCTGTAATGCCAGTTGCGAGGACATCAAAAATTAAGACTTTATGCGATTTAGAACTTTCAATATGTATTTGGAACTCCGAGTTAATATTACTGGTTCCAGAAAGTTCTGGGATTTGTTATTTGGTTAGAAATGTGCAGGGAAGGCATCCCCCTCTAGATGTCTCCCTTGCCAGGAGTATTGTTTACTGGACAGGGGTTACATCTCCCCCAATAATAGTATATGTTGTGTGTTTTGATTTATTTTATACCTCCCAATTTATTAGATGTTTAACAGGATTACCGATCTGAGCAGGCTCAAAGCTAATTTATTTAAAGGAATTATGGTACAGGATCTATTTTGTTCTTTCTCATTAGACTTTAAAGGGAGATTCATAAATGTATGGAGATCACCCATGGGCCTATAATTGTTTGATCAAGATATTCCACCATAGGTAAAATTCTTAGGACTAGTGTAGTTGGTCAGTTTAGGGGATAGGTCTTAAGTTGCATGTATTTGGCCCACCTAATGCTTTAGGATGAGTAAGGGAGGTCATACCTGTGGGACTTTGATTCTAAGGGTTTTATTTGAAGGGCTGGGAGCTGTTGTGGGAGGCTGGTTAATTATGGCATATATTCCAGAGGGTTTAGGGAGATTTTTGTTTCTATAGTGGTTGGAGGAGAGAATGTGGGATTTGTCTACAGGGAGGCGGGGGTGGGGTGGTGGGTCAGGGTCTCATTGCCAGAGGTATTAGTTGTTAAATTTTTCTTCTGGGGATCATGGATGGATGAGCTACAGGAAAAGACGCCCCAGTAGGTTGCTTCTGGGCCGCTACCGAGTATTGCATCTTTAAAATACTACTTCGGATCTCACCATTTCATTTATAATTGGGAATCCTGTTGCCTAAATTGTTACAGTGTTTTCAGGTGCAAGCAGAAAGTATAAAATACAATAAAGTACTCACGTTCAGCAAGTTAGTGCCAGGCCATGAACATGGCTGAGATGGAAGTTGGAAGCCCCAAGCCTCTGGCTGCAAGGTCCCCGGCTGTGAAGCACTCGAAACCTCACTATCCATTGCCTGAGGAGAATGATGGCCAGCTGACTGAAGAGCAAGGAGGGCAAGCATCTTTGGATGATATCTCTGAAATTAAACATCTCCTCCAAGGACTAGTGGCCCATTTTTCTACCTTGAAACTGGCACTGAAAGCTTTAACACAAAGGGTGGGGCATGTGGAAGCCAGGGTTGCCTCCCGGGAAAGGAAAACGGCTGCGACAGACCATGAGGTGGCTCAGCTGGAAAAACAAGTTAGGAAGCTGGAAGATCGACTTGAGGACCAGGAGTCTCACAGTCGGAGGAATAACCTGATAATGGCTGGTCTTCCCGAGAGAATGGAAGGATCGGACTATGTATCATTCATTCAGGATCTCCTCATGAAATTGCTTGGTCCAACACCCTTCAGAGAATCCTATAACATTGAAAGGGCACATTGTTCATTGAGAGAGCTCTCCCCACCTGGTGCTAGACCTAGGGTCCTTTTCATGCATTTTTTAAACTACAAAGAGAAAACTCATGTGCTGTGTAAAGCCAGAGCAATTCAAAATCTACAATGGAACAGGGCCTCTATCTGGCTTTTTCAAGACCTGACACCCTCAGTTCGAGAAAAACAGAAAGAATATGCCAAGATTAAGAAGAAACTCTGTCTAGCAGGGGTGAAGTTTAGACTCCATTATCCAGCAACACTGATTGTGAAGTTACAGGCCGGAGATCGGAGGTATGCGGTGGCAACTGACACCTTAGACGGCTTAAGGAAGGAGCTACCAGTTTTGTTTAAACCTGTGACCTGAAGAATTGTGGCGTTAGAAGGATTAACTTTACTAGATCAACGAGAGGAAGCAGGATTGACTTGGTAGAGCTACAAATGTAGTTAGTGCTTGACTTACACAAACTATATTTTTCTCCCCAAACCTCGGAGATTGGACTTGCCACTATATGGTTTTGACCACCCTGGATTTATTCTGTGCAGGGCTGTTATGAACTGGCTTATTATTTATTGTTATTAGGGTCAAGTTAACCCCAGACCACTGAAATTTTATTTTTCGATGCAGGGAGTTGGAAATCTTATTTTACGATGGGGGGCTAATAATAGACTGTTTGAACCACCGAGTATTTTGGAAAAACTTAAACTGGTTTGAGAACTTTCCCATGTGGATGAGCTGTTTCATGAGAATGGGGAGTGACTTTACCTAGCGATAGATGGGGTGATAGCAATTATGTGCTACCGAACTCACCAACACTGAACTAGTAGACATATTAGGCATTTTCTTTAAATTGGTTAGTTATTGGTTCCGGTGGTTCCTCCTTATTTGTTTGAATTGGAGGAATGGGGGAAACTGGGGTAACTGGACATGAAGAACATGGTTAAAATGGGGGCACAATTATACTGCTGCATATATTTGAGGTTGGGGGGTTAAGTGCTCAGACCTCTGACCCTATGGCGAGGACTAAATGGGTATGGAGTGCGTTCCTCTAGCTACCACTGGATATTATAGAGGAAGAAATGTTAAGCGGGGAGAGAAATACACTTACACAGTCTCTGGAGTTTAACCACCCTTATTTATTATGAGTTTTTGGTAACTCTAGAAGCCTAGGGTGGGATTTAATGTCTTGGGTGGGGTCTGTAGATCTCTTATTGGGATTCTGGGGGGATCCAGGGTCACATGGGGGCTAGCTCATACATCTCTCAATCTGATCAAGGAGGACGATCGGAGGATTGGGGAGTGTAGTGGGAGGGTTGGGGGAAGGGAGAGAATCCATGGTGGATATAAGATGGTGGACAAACTGTCAGAGGGTGAAAAGCAGGGGTAGTATTATAAACAATGGTAAGGCTTAAATATATTTCCTGGAATGTTAAAGGCTTCAGGGGAGGAAGAAAAGACTGGTAATAGTAAGATATATTAATCAACTAGGGGTTCATATTACTGCATTACAGGAAACACATTTATTGAAGGAGGAATTACATCTTTTGAAGAAAATGTGGGTGGGCTAAGTAATAGGTGAAGGGAAGGCCAAGGCATCCGGAGGTGTGGCGATACTAGTAGGAAAGGCTTGCCCATATGTAATATCACACATTAAGACAAGAGAGGATGGTAGGGAAATCTATGTTTTGGGTTCTGTCCTGGGAAATCCATTATCTTTGGCCTCAATTTATGGCCCTACTCTGTCTAAACCTGACTTTTTTGCCTCTCTGGAGGTAGACATGGCTACTCTCCCAACCCACCCTCTGGTTTTAGCAGGGGACTGGAATCTTTGCTTGGATAATTGGGTGGACAAGAATCCTCCTTCTAAAAAAAACACCCTCTGCAGCACAGGTTGCTTTAACTAGATTTTTGGAAGTCACAACACTATTTTGGTCAACGGGGCTGCAGTAAGGGGCGTCCAGGAATTGACTACTCTTAATAGTGTATTATCTGACTATTCCCCTATACAGATGCTCTGGGAAATAGATGTAATTCCCCCAAAACCATATAGGTGGAGATTGGATGATTTGGTATTAATGATAGATAAGGTGGTGCCCAAATTAGAGGAAGCACTGGTGGAAATTATCCAGACCCAAATTCCGACTGTCCAAAATAAGAGACTAGCTTGGCCTACTTGTAAAGTACTATATGCAGGAATAGCCCAGGTTATCATAGCTAGGAGGAATAGTATGAACAGAGCCCAGGAAGAATTCTTAACTGGAGCCATTAAGTCATAACTCCATTTGGAGGGTTCCTCTAGTGAGTTGGACAAGGAGCTTAGAGCGCTAAAAGATGAAATGAGCAACATGATGTATCTCAGGATAGATCATTGGCTTGAAAGATTAAATGCCAAATATTTAATGCAGGGAGATGTGCCGGGCCATTTGTTGGCTAACAGAATCAGGGAATGGGAGGCAGAAAGGACAGTTCCTACAGTGAAGTTTAAAAGGGATGTTATTACGGACCCTCAGGGAATGGCCGATGCTTTTGCAGATTATTATATTGGGATTTACCAAGGGGGAGCTATTAGTACTAAGCATGAGATTAGAGGGTTTCTGGATAAGATTCCTATACCTAAGCTAGACCCTGAACAGGCTCTAGCCTTGGCAGCCCCAATCCAAGAAATGGAAATAATAGCAGCAATTAAAGCATTGCCAAACGGTAAAACTCCAGGGCCTGATGGGCTTTCAGTGAAATTTTACAAGGTTCATTTAAAGTCTATATTCCCGCTACTGAAAGACTTATTTTATCATATTATGCATGATGGGGTTCCCTATCCTCCCTTGTATCAAGCACACTTATCGCAAAGCCAGATAAGCCCAGGAATTTGACTGGCAACTATAGACCCATTTAATTAATCAAGATATTAAAATTCTAATGAAAATCCTGGCTAATCGAATTTTAAAAGTTGCTCCTTTATTAATTAGTCTGGATCAAGTAGGATTTATGCCAGGTCGGGGGGCGCACGATGCATTAAGGAAGCTTCATCATATTCTTAACAGGGCCTCCAATTCCAAGTCATCTGTGGTTTTAATTACACTTGATGCTGAGAAGGCATTTGATAGGGTGGTCCTTGTTTTTCTATTCCTTACAATGGAGAAGATGGGCTTCCCTGAGGGCCTTCTCGGGGGTCTTAAAAACCTTTATGCAACCCCTACTGCCAGGGTTCTGTGCAATGGTTATCTTTCCAAAGAGTTTCTTTTGATGAATGGGACCAGACAGGGTTGTCCCCATCACCAATTTTGTTTAATATCTATCTGGAACCTTTATTAAGAGCATTTTACATGGAGCCCACAATACAAGGGATTAAGGTTCATGGGAGGAAGCTTAAATTCTCGGTCTTCGCTAATGATATTTTGTTACATCTATACCAACCGGCTGAGAGCTTTCAAAAGGCCCTGGAAATTATTAGACAATTCTCTGAGGTTTCCAACTACAAGCTAAATTTAAGTAAGACTCCGGTTCTTCCTCTTACCCCATACACCTGCAGGGCTGATTTTGAGCATTTGCAAATAAATTGGGCCCTAATTAAGATTAAGTATCTGGGTATTTGGATTATGGCTAGATCAGAGGAAGGGGAAAAGCAAATACTGATAGTCTCTTGTCTGTAATTAAGGTTGACATTTTAAGGTGGAATAAACTCCCTCTAATCTTCATTGCCAGACTGGGACTGATTAAATGAATCTTCTGCCTAGATTGCTATACCCAATTCATTTATTGCCCTATAATATACCTAACGGAAAGTTTATTAAAATCCAGAGGGTAATCTCTGCATTCCTATGGAATTCAAAACCCCTCAGGAGAAAACATACTATTCTATGCCTTCCCCACCTTATGGAGGGTATTAAACTTCCAGACCTATATTTATATTATGTTGCAGGACAATTAGGTTTAATAGGATGGTGGTAAAGAGGCCTGGAAGAGGGGGGTGTACAACCCAACCTGGCTGCAAACTGAGAGACAAATTCTGGAGGACCTGAAACTTTCCTCAGCTGCGTTGCTTTTCTCAGATCCAGAGGGTTTGCCTAAAAAGGTAAGGCAGATGCCAATTTTTAAATCTATGTTGGCATGGTGGAATTTTCTAAATTCCACACAGAAGAGACTCCAAATGAGAGCTCAGGATCAATCTATATTGGGAAACCCTGATCTGTGACTGGGGGGACAAATGATCAATGATAATTGGGCTTCACACCTGTCTGACCTAACTCTGGCAGATTTTATAGAAGGGGATTAGGTGACCCTCCCACTGCAGGCTAGGGGCTAGTACATTTTTAAAAAGGTTCAGATTACAAATATGTTGCAGCACTTTCTAAGAGATAGTTTAGATGCTGGTCAGAGCCCATTTACTTGGGATTATTTGAGGGAGATTGATTATTCTCAATACCCCCTTTCAAAAGTTTATAAAGCATTGTCAGATTTTGTGAGCTCTGATTCCTCGGCTCAAGTGTTATATTGGGAGAATAGCATTAGTGCCCTGAGACCAGACTGAAAAGAAATTTGGAAGAGTGTTAAATTCCTGCCCATACCAAAATATAAGACTATGCAGTTTTTTATTTTCTCAAATATCTATTACACCCCTGATAAGCTATGTTCCAGGAAACTCAGACAGACAGATCTGTGCTTTAGATGTGGCTTGAGACCAGGGGAGTTGTTACATGTGATATGGGATTGTCCCAAAATACATTCAGTATGGGTTCTTATTGGTCAAAACAAGGATCCCCTACTAAACTATTTGGAGTATATAAAGCCGGAGAGCTGTGTTTTGGGGGATATGCACTTGGTTGTCAGGGAGTCAGCTAAGCATCATGTGGCACTGATGTCTGCCCTGGTTAAGGCATTTGTCCTAAGAAACTGGAAAAGTGACCTTATCTATAATTATGATCAGTGGGTGAGAGATCTGTTACATGTCCTAGACAGACTCAAAAGTCAAATGGTAGTGGACGATAAAAAGAAAATCTATGATAAAAGGTGGATGACATTAGAGGCAGTGTACTCAATACAACTGAAGAGTGCTCAAATCCAGATTGTCTGTATGATTGGGATTAGCTAGTCATAGTTGTTTCAGAAATAAGATAAAAGGGATTTTGATTTTTATAGAAGATTGGAAGTTCTTGACTTTATGTATTTGTTTAAGAGAGGTGATTTACTTTCCTTAGATAATTTTTATCTTGACTATACCAAGTCTGCCACATCACTGTGGATCAGGATGGATTCTTTCTCTCTCCTATGGACACAGTTTTCATAGAATAGCTCAACTGACTTTTAGTTAATTAGACATGAATATCAGTAATGCTGGGGGATAGTTAAATGGGCGGTTGGCTAGGTTCATAATTAAATTAGAGTTGATGGATCTTATTTTTACGTTAGTAAGTCAGCCAGTGAATGACCAGAAAAATATATGAAAACTGTGTATGTATATAGTTATGGGGATGTACATAGTGGCCACAGCCAGTTTGTGGATGTGGGCCCGGGGCAACCTGGGTTATATGTATGTATGTATGTCTTTTATGTCTGTTTTATAAACTTTAATAAAGAAGTTTCTTTCTGTATTTAGGGGAGAGGGGGAAGGGATGGATCTGTCTCTATCTGGATCGGATGAGGGGCTGCACTACTGGTTTGCTTCATGGGCCACATGTTTGAGAGTGGGCTTAAGGCCCAGATATTAGGAACAGCTTCAATTTTGTTTTTGTTTTGGGAGGGGGGATCTATTATGCAGGGGAGCAGGAGTTTATTATTGTAGAAAGTCTTTGAGAGGAGGGTTTAACAGCAGGTTGTACACTGTTAGGGGAGTGGTCAGGATGCCAGATTCTCTATTTAGGTATTTATGCAACAGTGGACAATAATGTAATGGAATGTTGGGGGGGGAGATAATAACAAAAAGTATTACATTTTGAGACATTTACAGAGATATATTCCATACATAGTTATGCTCCAGGAAACACATCTGCCTATGGACCAGATTTCTTATTTAAAAAAGTTCTGGGTGGGTCAATTTTATGGTACAAGACCAAGTGCCAGACAGCAGGGGGTGGCAATACTTTTTCATAAATCTGTACCCTTTCAGCTTTCTCATGAATGGAAAGACCCTGTGGGGTCGTTTATTTTTTTACTGGGTAAATTGACTCAGGTGGAAATATTACTGGGTGCAATTTATGGGCCCAATCTGAATACACCCTCTTTTTTTCTACCATTAGCAGAGATTATAGCTCATTCTGCAGGTATCCTCTGTATCTTGGGAGGGGATTAGAATTTAGTCCAGTCAAATGACCTGGACAGGTCTTACAGGAGGAGGGTTGGTTTATCCATGGCACAAAGGATGTTGTGGGATTCTTACAGGATATGGGACTAGTTGATCCATGGCATCTTTTGCACCCAGAGGAGAGGATGTTTACATTTTATTCTGCTCCAAATGGAGTTCATTCAAGAACAGATTTCTTTTAGTTAGCAAAATACTAATGTCTGCAATTAGGGATGCTGAGATATGCCCGAGAGTACTTTCTGACCATTTGCCTGTTTTATTGGAAGTTGTCTTAACACAACATCTCCAGGATCCTTGCACTTGGTCAATCAATACAAAATTACTTATGGATTCATTTATTGTTTCTCATATGAGAACATTTATAACTGACTCTGTGGGGCTTAATTTACCTTCCTCAGATAAGAAGGATGTGGTATGGAGATCATAAAAAGCATTCTGGAGGGGGGAATTTATCAGGCTTGCTACTGTAAGGAAGAAGATGACTTCCTAGGTGGAAGAATGGCTGTCCAGGATTCAATGCCTTGAAGCAGAGTTGTCTCGAACTTCAGATGACTCTGTATGGCAAGAATTGACATCGCTTAGGGATAAGGATTCTAGCCATATGGTGGATAAGGTCACTAAAGTGGCAGCCTCACTAAAGGCTACATGTTTGGACCAAGGGGACAAGGTGAGAAAATTGCTAATGATGTGTTTAAAGCAACAAAGGGAAGCTAGATTGGTGAATGCTTTGGCTGACCCTGTTGTAGGGGTTTTGGTGTCTAATCCCAAACTCATGGTGGAGATATTTAAACAGTTTTATCAAAATCAATACGTTGCCCAGGACAGTATCCCAGATTTTACATCAAATCTGCTGCAATTTCTGGATGGATTACAACTACCCAGACTAGATTAGAATAGTCAATGGGAGCTGAAGGGTCTTGTTACTATGGAGGAGATTGAGAAGGCAATAGATTCCCCTTCCCAGAAATAAAGCTCCAGGGCCGGATGGATTTGTCCATCTCTTTTATAAAACTTTTAAACAAAAATTGTCTCGTATTTTACAAGTTTTATTTAATTATCATTTTTCTTCAAATATCAATGAAACGGCTCTGTTTAAAGCTAGAATAGTGGTTTTGCCTAAGCCAGGGAGAGACCCCACAGCCCCCGAGAACTATAGACCAATTTCCCTTCTTAATATCGATGTTAAAATTTTGGCTGGTATTTTAGCATCACGTCTCAAAAAGGTCTGGGCTGGTTTAATTGAGGAGGAGAAGTTGTGGTTCATCTCGAGGAGGAATTCCAGTAATAATTTCCTGAAGATTATTCATTTGCTCCTGTGCCCAGTGAGGCAGGTGTTGATGAGCTGCTCATCTCCCTGGTCATGGAGAAGAAATTTGATAGAGTGGCCTGGAACTTTTTGTTCGAGATCCCGCCTCAGTACGGGCTCCTGGCTGAATTCATTTGGTGGATAAAAGTTTTATATACTTGTCCAACAGCAAGGATTTTCTGTAATGGGTTACTGTCTATGCCCTTTTCTTTGACACCGGGTAGGAGGTAGGGGTTCCCTTTGTCTCCTATGTTGTTTAATTTATATATTGAACCTGTAGCACGGAAAGTCATCTCCACCTCTCAGATTAAAGGTATTTTCATTGGAGGGAGGGAATATAAACTATCTATGTTTGCAAATTATATTCTTTTGCATATTTCTCAATGGGATAAGTCACTTCCTGTGGCTCTACAAGTGATAGAGAAATGTAGTAGTTTATCTGGTCATAAACTGAACCTCCATAAAACCGTAATGTATCCTTTATCCCTATCGATCCACAAGGCTGATGTGATGGCTATGGGGTTACGGTGAGAGTCCCATTTGATATCCTATTTAGGGATCAAGCTCACCACAGATTTTTGACTGCTGAAAACACTAAACCTTGACCCTGTGGTTAAGCAACAAGAGTTAGATTCGAAAGATGGCAATATTTGCCTATGTCTTTCTGGGGGCCAGCAAATGTCCATAACATGGTGGCTTTATCCAAACTAATGTACCCTCTTTCTATGTTAAATATCTTTCTTCCCAAGAATTGGTTTGCTAAAATAACATCTATTTGCTCTAAATTATTGTCGGTGGGGAAGCCCACTTGGAGAACCTTTGAGAAGCTGTGTTGGTCTAGAGATTTGGGGAGGGGGGCTTGTAACTGACCAGTCTCCTACATTACTATTTTGCTTTTCATGGTGTGAAGTACTTTCAGTGGGGATATCAGGAGGAGCGACTACCTCATGCCCCTATGTGGCTTCAGATAGAGAATGACAGAATTTCACAATACGGCATTGCATCACCACCACATTTCCAAGTCATGCATCACTGTCACATTCAAAAGTTGTGCATCACTGCCACATTCCAAAATCATGCATTGCTGTCACATACCCAAGTCATACATTACCACTACATTCCCAAGTCATGCATCAGCAACATATTCCCAAGTCATGCTTCACCACCACATCCCCAAGTCATGCATTGCCACCACATTCCCAAGCTATGCATCACCGCCACATGCTCAAGTCATGTGGCACCACCACATTCCCAAGTCATGCGGTACCACCACATTTCAAAGAGGTGCCACACTGCCACATTCTGAAGTGGAGCCGTGCCACCACATTCTGAAATTGGGTGTAAACTTCCATGCTCCAGTATTGTCTTTCATTGACATATTCTGAAAATGTGCATTCCCACCATATTCTGAAACTGCACATCCCACCACATTCTGAAGATGAATGTCACTGCTGCATTAAAAACTTGCAAGCTCAAGTTACATCCTAAAATTATGCATCCCTTGCTCATTCTGAAATTCCATGTTGCTGCCAGATTCTAAAACTGTGTCAATGCCACTTTCTAAGATTTCATATTCGTGCCACATTCTGAAATTGAATGCTGCCACCACAATCTGAAATCAAGCATACCAACCACATTTTGAAATTTTGCATCAGTATACCACATGCCAAATGAATCTATCCAAGACACATTATGAAATTACATAACCCTACCACCTTTCACAACTATGTGCCTCTTGAATTTCTAAATTGTGCATCTCTGCCACATTCTAAAACTATTGACACCACTACATTAAGAATTTTAGCATCCATGCCACTTTCAACAGTTGTGTGGCCCACCTACTTTCTGAGATTGTGTCATTGCTGCATTCCACAGTTGCTGTCTGGTGACATTTTGAAATCTCATCCCTGCGCTATTATAAAAATTGTACATATTTTTCATTCTAAAGCCATGTTTGCCACTGTATTCCAACCCCCCATCACATTCTTAAGTACTATACCTAGCATTTATTTGCACATTATGGAAATGCATGCCCTGACTCACCCATTGTCAGCTTTCCTTTTCCAGATGTTTAATACTACTGCAGTTTTATGTAATGTGGGAGAAATAAATCTTGTAAGGTGTTTGCAAGAAGTACTAGATTGTGAGTTCTGGTTGTGACATCATCAGTAACTGTATATAGAGACTGGCTTATTTGAACAGGCAGTACATTTAGGGTTACAAAATGACTTGTAACTTTTAAACAAAGTAACTTAGAGATCAAATTTTTGGCTTGAGATGACTGGGGATATGCTGTTCCAAATCCTGAATTTAGTGATGCTAGAAATTTTGGCCAGATTCCCTCTTTAAGGGTTGTAAGTAATAACAAATAGGAGATTATTTTTTTACTGCACCAAGATGGCTGCCAGAAATTCCTTTTTATACATTTCTGTGAGACATTTATATCGTATGTGTTGCATCCTGGTTGCTGGAAGAACTGCAAATGCTGTAGTTCCTATTCCTGAATCCCACTGCTTTAGAATATTTCTTACCAATTATGACGCAGTAATTTCTATATTTCTTTTTCTTTCCTCTTTTTTTTTTTACTTTTTATTTTGGAATTGTTTAAATATGCAAAGTAGATTGAGTAGTAACAGCAAAAAGTGGAAGCTACAGAACAGAGATAATCAATCTGATTAATCTGACACTGAAACAACACTTATAACATTTAATTTCAACAGTAACAGTATAAGGAAAAACAGAAAAATCAGTATAACATAGTAAGAAGGAAGGGGAAAATATTTAAGTCATTCCTAAAGTAATCAGCAAGTGTAATACTAAGGAAGGTATATGTTGGTATGGTGCCTTCCAGAACATGGGTTAATTCACCCTCCTGCCCTATGTGCTGCCTAACTAGGGATCTACATTGCAGAGTGAACATGTATTTGTTATACAACAGAACAATAAACAGATATAAAACAAACAAAAGGGATTCCATGCCATGGTGGAGTGCTTCTACTTCCTTACTGCATTACATATAAAAATCTATCCTTTTGCATAGCAAGGCACAACAATTTCTGTAGTATATTCATATTGACATATCAAATGTGATATAAACCATAGCCAAGCAATATCATCACTACACATACCAAGATACATTCAATTAAAAGTTATTTGAATTTTAATGAAATAGCTTGGCAAGGCAAAGTATGCTGCTATACCAAGCAAAATGTGCCTATTGTGTTACATGTAAACCTAAGAAAATACTGTGTGAATTCACATTAATGCTACAGCTTGTATATCCAGTGGTACAGACATCTGAGTCAATGTACGGTAGAATCCAATGATGATATCAAAACTACAATAAATAACTTTGTTTAGAGAGTTGTACTTGTGAGGACAGTGAATTCACAGGCTGATGGGGTCTTAAAATATCAAAATCTTGTCATTGTCAAAAAGCATACAGTAGATATTTCTATATTTTATTTCTGTGTTTCTGTATACATAGTAGTAGCCATAGTAGCAGTAGATATATTTAAAAGACGCCCCTCCGGAGGCTCAGCATGCTGTGCCGGTATAGATAGACAAAATAGTAAAACAATACGGTAAATAAATAGAAAAATGAAGAGCAACTTAAAATCAGCAACACAGAAAAAATAAATTATAATCATACAGTTAAAAAGCAGCTTTATCAAAAATAATTCCATATACTAATTCTGGTACATGAAAGCCTGTTTAAACAGATAAATCTTTAACCCCTTTTTGAAGTCCTCCACCAAGGACGCTTCCCTTAGTACCCAAGGCAGAGCATTCCACAGCAAAGAGCTGGCCACCACAAACATCTGGTCCCCAGAAGTTTTTAGCCAGGCCCTTGAGACTGAGAGGAGACCCTCCTCAGTGCATCCAAGGGGGCACAAGGACTGGAAAGGGTGCAGAAGCTCTGACAGGTAGTCAGGATCCAAACCATGGAAGTCTCTGTAGGTTAGTAAGGCAACACACCACTTCAGTGGCAGCCAGTGCAGGTCATGCAGAGTGGGGTCACATGGCTGAACCTCAGAAGGCCAGTTAGCAACTTGGCCATTGCATTCTGCACCAGCTGCAAGCAGCGTAACGTACCTCTGTTAACCCTGATGTATAGCATATTACAGCAGTCCAGCCTGGACATCACAAATGCATGCACTAGTGTTGATAGATCTTTGGGAGGGATAAGGGGCTTTATCCGGCTGATCTTCCTAAGATAGTAAAATATTAATTTAAACCTAAGAAAATATGAATTCACTTTAATGCCACAGCTTGTATATCCAATGGTACAGAAATCTGAGTTGATGTACTGTAGAATCCAGTGATAGTACTGAAACTACAATAAATCACTTTATTGAGAGAGTATGAGATACTAATGCTGTTAATTCCTCTTGTCTGTTAGTTAGGCCTCTTGGTTTAATATACTGTACTGTAGATGCATGTCTAGTCATACATACCTTACGCAAACTTAATATCGTGTTCTGAGGCCATGTTTCAGTCTGAATGCCCAATTTACTTGTGCTGCATTATAGCCTATCACAGCCCTCTTTCTCCCAGCACAGACATGGATAACACTGCCAAGGACAGGCCATTACACAATACATTTAAAATTGTAGTGAGATAGAAATAATGTGCCCTACTGGGAATTGAAACCAGGCCCCGGGAATACTGTTCCCATGCTCTAACCACTACATTACAAACTGACATGGTTGGAGCTGGTTCCCAGAAAAACTTCCTCTCTTTGGTATTGCATATCCTGCAGCTAGGAAAAATCAACCTGACAATTTTATTTTTTTAGTGCAATATTCACCACTGATTAGCAACTAAATCACAAATTGTAGTGAGAAAGAAAGGAACAGAAGTGTGCAGCAAATTGCCTTAGATGATGTTTAAAGGTTGGAAGAGAAGGAGAGAGGTGGAGGGAGGAAGGGAGTAGATTCCAGAGGGATGGAAGGCAGAAAGAGAAAGCAGCTTGGTCAGTAGAGGAGTGAGGCTGGAGAATGGAGAAGGTGCCAGAATCCTCGGTGTTGAGAGAGTAGGAGGAGAGGAGAGTGGGGAGATGAGAGAAGACAAGCAGGGGAAATGGACCTGAACCAATACAAAAACACAGAAAGGGGACTCAGTGGGCACATAGGGAGGTGCTAACACCTTGGAGTGTATTGACTCAGAGAAACACAAAGGTTTTACTGATCTCCAAACTGTTAACACACCAACAAACATTCCAGTTGAGAAGAAACATATACTCAAAAGCATCTAAGGGGAAACTCATTTGTGTGTATATATGTGTGTGTATATATATATATATATATATATATATATATACACACACAAATTAATTTCTCCTTAGATACACTTGCATAACAAACTCAAAGTATTGCACTTCTGACCTGTGTTTAGAATATATATTTCTTCTCGACTGGAATGTTTGTTGGTGTGTTGACAGTTAGGAGACTTTACATGTCACACTTTTTTGGATGTACTAATAAAAGAAAGCAATCACTTTGCAACTGAATGGCTTTTTGCCTTTTATTCTGCATGCTACCTTGTTCCACATCAATGGAACTTTTGTGTTTCTTTGGGCCTGATTCAATATTTGGTGATAAAGGAGGCACAGTGGGTGGTGATGTGTAGGCAGGGGGAAGATGAGAGGGAGGCATAGAGGGAGCAGTGATGGGTGCAGGGAGGAGAATTGGTGGTAAAATAGCACAAGGCATTGTTGCAGAGGGTATCCAGTCTGACAAGGGAGGAGGAGGAAGGGATGGGGCCATAGAACATGTCAGCATAGTGAAAGACAGGTAGAATCATTTTGGTTACCAGCTCCCAGTGAACCAGGAGGGAAAGGTAGTCCTTCTTGCAGTACAAAGCATAGAGTTTTAGGTGGAGGTTGGCAGATATTGCATTGATGTGGGCTGAGAAGTCAAGCTTATTGTCTAGCCACATTCCAAGGTACTTGAAGGTAGGGACAACATCCAGAGAGGTGCCAACTGGTGTGAAGAAAGCAGGTGGAGGTGAGAGCCTGGCAAGTTTCTGACTGGTTCTGAAGGTCATAGAGACAGCCTCCTTTTTGTTGGCTCAGAGTTGGTTGGCATGGAACCAGTGCAGGACATTGTGAAAGTCCTGCTGGAGCAGACTTATCATGGCTGAAGCCAAAGGGACAGAGGTGTCAATAACCATGTCATCCACGGACATGTGCAACTGCGATGAGACATAGGCAGAGGGGAGGTCAAAAGCTAGAGAAAATTATATAGTTAATTAGAAAGCAAATAATCTATAAAAGATTTCTTAAAAAAAGCTACTTTGACTATATTATAATACAAATATGAGCATGTATGAATTTTTAGAACATATAGATATGAATTTAACATATTTGCATTTTGTAAATAGTAACACATCTGTATGGATACCATAGCTTCAACAGTAGGATGTTAGAGCTTACCATTAGCTGCTGACATAGCACTGTTCCACCTACTAATGCAAGTGCCTACATTATGCATCACCTTTTTATTGTACTTAACAGCAAACCACAGAGGGTCTAAGAATCTGAGAATCAGGGAAAATTACTGCTGTCTATGCATGTAGAAAGAAAGTCAAAAGCCCTAGGATTCCAATACAAAGATTTTTTTTTAGTGATTGTGATAGAATAATTGATGTACAGTAAAAAAGATAAATGAGAACTCAAATGACTTCTTCGTTCAATTCCTCTTATTGAACAGTAGTGCAGCCTTTGCAGTTATGTAACCCATGGGGTTTTTCAAATGTTACAAAATTCAGAGCTCATTAAATGAGTGCTAGAGTGGGAAACCAAGCTTTAGACCTGTTATTATCTTTATTAAGAATCTATTTTCCATAACTGTTTCTATTTCCTTGTCATCAGTGAACTATTATTATAAGACTATAAAGTATGAATACATTAAATTACCAATAAGGCTTGCACAATGATGAATTTAAATCTGCTCATACTTTGAAATACTCAACCTACAGTACGAATGGGTTCAGATTTCCTTTTTTTAAATCTTAATCATATTTGTGAGTCTGGCACTTTCCAAATTCACATATTTTTCATAAGGGTTTGATCTGCATTCAAGGATACAAAAATGTACATTTTTTCTAACACTGTCCAGGTTGAGTTTGTTTGATATTTGTACAGTCTATGTAACTGGAGTTCCCTCACACCAATTAAGGATAATGTACATAAGAGGACAAAAGAGATGAAAAAAAAAATAAATAATATGTCTTAAAAGTTTGGACAAATCCTATTATAAAATGGATTAGAAATTTTTTGAGACTTGATTGATCAGTGAGATTCCAATCTCATGCAGTTAAGAATATAGTATACTACATTGATGAGATGCTGGTAGAGAGCAAAGAGGAGCAGAGGGCCCTGGTGGCATTAGCTCTGTACAGAACATTTGTGATGGTAAGACCACATCTGGAATACTGTGTCCATTTCTGGAGCCCACACCTAAGCAAAAACAGATGGATTAGAATAAGAGCATTGAAGGGCTTCAAAGATGATCCATTTTCAGCAGGGTAAGACATATGATGAGAGACTGAACTGTCTCAACATGTAGTTACTGGAGGACAGAAGGGAAAGTGGACCTGATAAATACTTTCTGGTTCATTAAAGGTTTAATAGTGTGGACACAGCAAATCTGTTCAAATTAAGGAAAAGTTTGTATACCAAGGGCATGAGCTCAAGCTGCAGTGGGAATGTATTTTTATTTATTTATTGAAATGTTTCACCAGGAAAGCATACCGAGCAACAAGTTCCTCATTTCCCGGTGTGACCTGGGGGTACAGGCAATGAACAGAAATACATACAAGGTGCAATAAGATATCAGTTATATTCAGTGAATATACAGTTGGTAATTGAAATAAATCCATGGTACATAAGAGAACAATTCCATTACAAAGAACATACTGATTGGCAGTTTACAGTAGGCAATTTAGAGTGTTGGGAGGGGAACAAAAGGAAAAGCCAGGTATGAACTCATACTAAAATTAATATAATAGTAGGGATTACTATGGTATGGGCAAAGAAGGTGAAAATACAGCAGAGGTGGTGGTGGTAACATAAAGGTGCTTAGGTAAATAACAAGAGCAAGTCATATACATGGATTATTAAGTGCTGTGGGAAGGGGGGAGTTGGGCATTTAGGTATCAAGTGCAATGGGAAGAAAAAGGGGAGTTGAGATGTGTGAAGGAGAATGAAAGCTGGACCCAGAGACCCAGCAGGATGTTTAGAATGTAGCATAGGGTGGAACCCACTAGACAAGACTAGGGGAATTTGCATGAGCCCAGAAGAGAAGGGAATATGCAGGAAGGCATACAAGTGCAGTGGGTATGGGGGTTGAAGGGGGAGCAGGAAAGATGAGCTCAGTGGCCCAGTCAGAATGCAGGCAGGAGGAATGGGGGAGCCAAACTCTGGGGCCCCTTTAGGATGTTAAGAATCCTGAAAGGGGCAGGGAGGGCTGGAAGAGAAGGGGGGCCCTGTCAGGATGCAGGGAGGTGGGAAGGGGGAGCTGAACCCTGGGGCCCCTCCAGGATGCTGAGAACCCTACAAAGGGTAGGGAAGGCTAGAAGAGATAAGGGAAAAGAGGGCCCTGTCAGGATGCAAGGAGGAGGAAGGGAAGACTGGGAGAGTTAAAGGGAAAGAGGGGGAATGACAAAAGTGGGGAGCAGGTAGATAACAAGTGCTAAGGGAAGAAAGGGGTAAAGGGATAAGAAGAGGGGGAGGAGTGGAAGGAGAGCCATGCCTGAGGGTACCCTTCACGATGCTGAAGAACCCTGCAAGGGGGACTGTGAGGGCAAGAAGGGGTGAAAGGAAAGGTTAAGCAATGAGTACGGAGAGGAGAAAGGAGAGCCAAGCCCTAGGGACTCCTTCAGGATGCAGTGAAACCTGCAAAGGGGCAGGGGAGACATGGAAAGGATAGGAGGGAGGAAAGGGTGGACTAGAATAGGGATTAGGTTAAGAAGAGTCTAGTCAGATACAAGGACATTATTTAAGGAGGGACATGGCAGGAACAGTTAGATGAGAAATAGTTGTGAAGAGCAGAGCTGATGGAGTATGAGGAGGACTGGCGAACTTGATGAGGCAGGGAATTCCAAATTTTAGGGAAACGGTATGACTAACCTGACTGGCCAATGAGGGTGGAGCTGTGAGGGATCCCCAAAGTGTGAGAGTCACTGGATCTAATGGAGTGCAAGAGAGAGAGAGAGGAGTGATAAAAGAGGAGGTGAGGTAGACTGTGAGTTCACCCAGTCAGTATTTATAGGTGAACTTTGCACAGTGTTAGAGGCATCTGTTTGTGAAAGAGAGGAAGGACAAAGCATGATAGAGGTTGCAGTGATGAGTGCAAGAGGGAGCATCAAGGGCAAATTGGCAGAAAGAGTGGACTAAGGTATCCAATCTGGCCAGGGAGGATTTGGGAACAGCACCGTAGACTATGTCACAGTAGTCAAAAATAGGGAGGATCATCTTCTGCACAAGTTCATGCCTAGCTGTAGGAGGAGTACAAATATGGTTCTTGAACAGGGCACCAAGCCTGGGGTGCAGTTTTTTCAGGATGGCATCTATATGTCCAGAAAGTTAAGGTGTTGGTTAAGCCAAACCCCAAGGTATCTGAAGGAGGAAGTGTCCTCTAAAATAGTCCCATCCAGGGTGTGGAAAGAGGGCAGACTAGGGAGCCTACAGAGTCTCTGCCTGGTGTCAAAGATCATCGATATTGCCTTCTTGGCTTTTAGGAAGAGATGATGGTATGCAAATCAGAGCTGAATTTGGTTGAAGTCATGCTGTAGGGTGGATGCAACCTCAGCTGGACTTGGATCAGAAGTATACAATACCATGTCTTCATCATACATATGGCAAAGGCAAGGCAAGGCAAATTTTATTTAAAAGGACGCCCATCCCGGAGGCTCTGGGCACCATACATTAATCAAATAAATACAACACAACACCATACAATCAATAAAATATACAACTCCAAACAATTAAAACCTTATTTTACTACACAATTTGCTTCCTTATTAAAAATTAAACAATATAAGCTTAAAAAACATAGTCAGGGAATGCCTGATCAAACAAAAACATCTTAAGGTGGGCCTTATAAGCCTCAACAGATGGGGCCTCCATAACAACTATAGGAAGCGAATTCCACAGGACGGGAGCGGTGACACTAAATGCTCTGTCGCCTGCAGTTCTTAACCTCATCCTGGGAATCGCAGGGAGGCCCCGAGAGGAGGAACACAGGGAACGGACTGAGACAGCAGGTGTAAGAAGGTCATTCAGGTAGCCTGGGCCCAGGCCATGTAGGGACTTAAAGGTGAGCAAACCCACCTTAAAGAGGACCCTCCACCTAACCGGCAGCCAGTGCAGATGACATAGCACCGGGGTTATATGACAGTATTTAGATTGTCCTGCCAACAACCTCGCTGCCACATTCTACACCAACTGCAGTCAGCGGAGGGTACCCCCAGACACCCTGAGATAGAGTGCATTACAGTAGTCAAGCCTGGATGTCACAAAGGCATGTATCAAAGTGGGGCAGTCCAGAGGTGGAACCAAGGGCTTGATCCAGGCGATATTCCTCAGATGATAAAAACTAGTACGTACAATGGAAGACACCTGAAATTCAAGTGTCAGACCGCTGTCAAGAATAACACCCAGATCACGAACCCTAGAGGAGGCCTTCAATGGTACAGAGCCAAGGCAGAGTCCTGTCTCTGCACCAGAGGCCAATCTATCATGTCCTCTGTTTGACTCCACCACCAGTACCTCCATCTTACTGGGGTTGAGTCGCAACCAACTGGAGGCCATCCAGTCCTTGATTTCAGCAAGGCAGCTGTTAAGCATTTCTACCGCACAAGATGTTCCAGGGGCAAAGGAAAAGTACAGCTGGGTATCATCAGCATAGCAATGAAAACCCAAGCTGTACTTCCTAATGAGCTCTCCAAGGGGTAGCATGTACACAGCAAATAACATCGGTGACAAGACCGAACCCTGGGGAACTCCGCACAACAGGTGGTCTGGGGAGGAGGAGAAATTCCCCATCACTACCCTCTGCCTCCTGTTGGATAAAAAAGACTCAAACCAGCAGATGACAGAGCTGGCAAGTCCACAGAATTCCCTCAGGTGGTCAAGTAACACTCGATGATCCACCGTGTCAAATGCTGAGGAGAGATCGAGAAGAACAAGAATTGTCTCCTCCCCTCGATCTCTAGCCCTATGAAGGTCATTATGCAGCCGAACTAGTGCAGTTTCCATGCTATGCCTTGCATGAAACCCCGACTGGAATAGTTCATAAAGATTATGGGTCACGAGATGCTCCTCAAGCTGAAGCGCCACCACCTTCTCAACAATCTTACCTAAAAATGGAAGATTGGAGATAGGACGGTAATTCGCCTTGATGTCAGGGTCCAACGATGGTTTTTTCAGAAGGGGCCTCACCAATGCCTCCTTCAAGACATCAGGAAAGACCCCCTCCGACAAGGAACACCGGACAATCAAGGCAAACACCGGGCCAACAGAGTCAACACATCTCATTAAGAAATGAGTTGGCACCGGGTCCAGTTCACAAAAGGTGTGCCGAAGCCTAGAAGCAATCTCAATGACCTCAGCCACCTCCACCAGTCTAAACTCACCCCAAACAGGTGGAGTGCTCTTCGGAAGCCCATGGCGACCACTGTCGACCAGATTCTGGTCCACCGGCGGAACCCCCCTGCCTGATGGCAGACACCCTGTCCGAGAAGAACCGAGCAAATCCATCACACAGTGCATTCAAAAAAGCTACCTTCAGCTGTAGACAGGCAGGATGAAGAAGCCTGTCCACAGTCCGAAAGAGCACAGTTGGTCAGCTCCTCCCGGCAGCAATCTCCCTAGACAAAAATTCTGCCTTCTTACGGTTGATTGCCCCCTGGTATGCACCCATAGTGCACACGCAGGGCCAGTTTGTCTGCCTCCAGGCCAGACTTCCACCAGCAGCACTCTAATCTCTGACCCAGAGTCTTCATCTCCTTGAACTCCCCATCAAACCAAGGGGACCTCAAGTGAGAAGACCTGGGTTGTACGCGGACTGGTGCGAGGGAGTCAAGCGTACCAGAAAGCGCCCTATTATATGCATCTACTACTGCACACACCCCCCTGCATGCATTGTCCACTCTAGATAGGTCAGCCACCACCAAAAAAACCCTCGGGAGTAAGCCCCCACAGAGGGGAGTAGCTGACCATCTCTGCAGGGGGAAAACTACCCGGGGGAGCCCTGAACCAGAACTTCACCGTGCAATGATCAGACCAAACGACCCTATCAACACTGAGACCATTTATCTCAAGCCCCAGCGAGAACACCAAATCCAGCATGTGGCCACCCTGATGAGTCACGGAACATGCTCCCTGCACGAAGCCCAGAGAGGACATCATCTGGAGGAAATTATAACCCAGCCGAGATGATTCATCCTCAGCCCAAACATTGAAGTCCCCCAGTACTAAACATCTGGGGGCCTCCAATGTTTCACCGACGATGAAATTGGCCACTTCATGAAGGAATTCTCCCGACGCCCCAGGAGGGCGATAAATCAGGAGGACCAAGCAATCTGTGCCTCGTCCCCCATGAATGGCCACACACTCAAAAGAACATGGTGTTCTCACCGGGTGCACGGTGAAGCCCAGCTCAGATCTAAAACAAATGACTACCTCCCCACCCCTGCGTTCCACTCTGGGGCAGTGCACTACAGTATACCCAGATGGGATGGCAGCCTCTAAAACTGGGCCAGCATCATCACCAATCCAGGTCTCCATAATGCAAGCCAGATCGACCAGAGAAACCAAGTCCACTATAATTGCAGTGTTGTTTCTGACTGATCTGGCATTGCAAAGCACTGCCCTCAGGGGATTAGTGGACAATGCAGCCCTACTGGCTACTTGCCCCCTCGATCTAATGGGAACTCTGGTGCCAGGAACTAAACATGTCGGACCTCTTCCCAAGTCCGGTCTAATCCCAGGGCGCCTTCTACACCTCACCACCTCGATCCTGCCACCCATAGTGCATGGGGCACCCAGCCCCACTCGAGTCCTATGATTTCTCCCAATTCCAACCTCCCTACAGCACCTAGCTGTAGTATCTGATACAGGAGGACTGAAAAAGGGCTGAAGATCAAAGAGCTGAGATGCCCCATACACTATCCTGGCCTGACCCAAGTTTACGTGCATTCCCAGACACATCCTCCCCAATTACATAATCTCAATCAAAATCAAAACACACACACTTACACACACACAAATCAAACACCAAAAACCCCCCAAAACACTCCCCTAAAACCAAACACTAAATAAAATTTACAGAAAAAAAAAATCAAAAAACTACAAATCAAATAAAAATGCCAATACACAGAATGGCACAGTGACTTTCTACTCAAAATTTCCAGAATCTTTCGACAGTCAAATTCCCAAGAAAAGTCCACAATATAATATAATCCTCAAGAAGCCCCAGCACTGCTCTCACCAGCCGCTGGTACCTCTAAAAGGATCCCAAAGATTTCTTAGGCCCACAATCAATAAGTCCATAGGGGCCCAAGTCCCGAAAAGCAGTCCGCAGATGAATATCCGAAAGGCACTCTCACTACCAATAGGAGGATCTTTCAATCAGTCATTAAAACCACAGAGGTTCTCTCACTACCTCTGAGGTAAAAATTCAAATCATATGCAGCACTTACTATCGGAGAGTCAGGGCAGGGAGAAAAAAACCCTCCACTACTCACCCATGAGAGAAATACCCTGCGCTATGGAGCTGCGACTTTGGACCCCAGCTGGAGCCCGCTAACAAGAAGGCTCCCCTGAGAGACCTATAGGCTGCTGATAGCACATCCACTCTTCAGTAAATGTGCATCGGCACCCCCTGAAGCGGCCCCAATGCACACACAGGCACCCCTCAATGGACGAGTATGAATCTGAATACTAAATGCCCAAATCGTCCTCACTTCAGTGAAGCATAACAAATCCATTAATTATAAATAAACTTGCCAACATAACATGCTAGCAGTTCCTTAAAGCAGTTCACAGACGCTACTGTCCAGCAGTCACAAAATACTTATCTCCCAGTGTGACTCCTCAGAGCTTATCCTCCTCCGATGAAATAACTTCCTGATTCACTTTCTGAGCTCACTTTCTGGGCTATACAGATATTCAGCTCAAAACCAGTAGACTCTTCTTCTGTCCCACCAGTCCAAAAAACAGTAGCAGCACCCCAAACATGGTGCACAGTCCAAAGCAGCACAAAGTCCTGCCCGACACAACAATTACCCGACCAGAAATGCAGATCCAATCCCTCCTGCCCTCCAGATCCAAACCACTGGCACTGCTCCTCTCCAGTCTCCCAATCCTGCCGACAGGACCACAGTGACCCCCAAACTGAAAACACGGGCAGAATAAAGCGAGGTTCAATAAAGTTCTAGGAATAGCCCCAGTCCCAGTACAGGACCGATGTCCAGAACCGAAATCCAACAAACAGACGGTCGCAGCTGCCGAAATGAACCACAGCTAAACAAAGACTACAAACAGACAAAGTGGACTGCAAACGAACAAAACAAAACTCAAACTGACTGCCAAAAAGAAAAGCAGCAAAACAAAATGCAAGCTCAGCGAACTTGGCAAAAATAAACACAAAATAAAAACCAAAATGAAACGCAAAAGCAACTATACAAACAGTCAGCCCAGCGTGGATGGAGGAGGAAGGGGAGCAGACTGATGGCAGGTCATTTAGGATGATTGAGAATATTAAGGGCCAAGCACTGAGCCCTGTGGGACACCTGTGGTGATCGGGGGGGTAACTCCAGAGATCCTAACTGATTAAGTTCTACCAGTCAGGTAGGCCCAGAACCAACTAATGGCTGAGGAAGACAATCCAGCTGGTGAGAGATTCCAGGAGAAGGGCATGGGAGACAGTGTCAAACGCCTTGGCAAGGTCAACAAAAATTGCTGAGGTGATAAAGCCATTGTCCATCCCTGTAAGGATGGAGTCAGTGAGCCTTAGCAGGGAGGGGAGCGGAGTGTTTTTTCCTGAAACCAGATTGGAAAGGGGTGAAAAAGGAGGAGTCAGGTAGATAGGTGGTAAGTTGGGTGAGAACTAGGTGTTCTTGGAGTTTAGCAAGAGTTCTCTTAATATATATATATATATATATATATATAATGTTGTATTTTCTGATTAGGAATCGCACAGGTCTGGGCTGGATGAATAATAAAATCAGCAACCTGCAATAATCTATTATTAATTATTTTTGCTAGGAACTTATAGTCACTATTCAGGAGACTTAAAGGTCTCCAGTTAGAAAGGATTATTTTATCAACTTTTTTATATAAAAAATTAAGAAGAGAGGTACTAAATCTGGAAAACTGTGAATTGGAGGTCAACATAAAGTTATAAACTAAGGGCAAAAAATAACTCATATGTGAAAGAAAGGTTTGATAAAAATCATTAGGAATACCATCAATCCCAAGGGATGTTCCTGTGGTAAGTTGTTTTTATCACCACTTCCACTTCTTGTGAAGAGATAGGTTCTATCAGACATTGCTGCATGGAGTCTTCTACTAGGAGAAATGGTGCAAAAAAATCATCTGAAAGGGCCGTAGTATGTTCAAAGGTATCACTAAATGTGGTAGTAACAAATTGTTGCACAACTGACAACATTTCCAAATCAGTGGTAACTATAGTACCATCATTTTTAAGGAGACTGGCCATTAAAGTTTTATCTAATTTCTGTTTGCATGCCTGATATGGGTCTGATGCAGGACATTTCTTTGTTCCATATCTGAATTCCATTGCTAATGATTTGGCCCTATCATACTGATAATTTTTCATTTATTTTTTTATTTCAAAAATTTGGGACTTAAATTTCACATTATTACAGGGAGGAAAGGACATTAATTTATACAATTGATTTCTAAGTTGTAAATAATGTAAATAATCAGAATTAGCCTTTCTCTGACCAAAACTAAGTAATAAGTATTGTAATTCTAATTTTGTATCTACCCACAAGTCATAAATATTATCATAGAGACACAAAGTGGAATTTTTAGCTTCAAAGAAAACCTCTACGCGAAGGGCACAGTCTGGTGAATCCAAAAGTGACTTATTTAACCTCCACCGTTGTATAATAGAAAAAATTTTAGTAGGAACATCAGTTAGACTAAAAGTACATAATAAAAGCCGATGAGCTGAAATTTGAGTAGGCCTTGCAATACTAAGGAGTGGCTTAATATGTTTTGAGACAAAAGCCATATCTATTCGTGTAGCATAAATGTGCCTATGATATGTGGCTCCACTATCAGATTTATGTAAAAATCTATAAGTATCCAGTAACCCAGCATCTGAAATAATGTGTTTTAAAGCATGAGACTCACAATACATTTTTTTTGTACATCTCCCATAAATTTGATATCTATATCACAATTAAAATCCCCACCCCATATAATATGTTTCTTAGTATATAAGAAAGGTTTTATGTTCTCAAATAATTCAATTCTTGCAGTTTTTACGTGTGGGGCATATAAATTAATAAGACGAAAAGAAAAATCCCCAAAAGTGCAGTCAAGAATTAGAGCGCGACCTGGTTGTATATCTATAAGTCTGGAAATATGAAACTTGGTGGATTTAAATAGAATTCCAATCCCATCGGCAGAATCTAATCCAAAAGACCAAAAAGAAGGTCCCCACTGCCATCTTTTTTTGCTTTGTCAATATCATACAAGGAGGATAGCCTAGCTTCCTGAACAAAAAGAATGTCTACATTGAGGGTGTCGAAATAGGAGAATACAGATACCTGTTTCTTATAATTTTTCAGGCTGCAGACATTATAAGACCCAATCTGTAATGTAGCCATCTAAATTATCAGGTAAGTGAAGTCAAGGCCCTCCTTTTTGACTAAGACTAGCTTTCCTCTTCTTTCCTTTTTTCCTTTCTTGTCTTTAGATAATTCAGTACATTTACTGTCCTTGTCCTCGGTCACCAGGTCAGATCTATGTGAAGTGTCAGATTCAAGATCTGAATCCCATAAATCATCTTGTAGGGGTGAAAAAAGATTTTCTGTCGGTATAGGGTGTGGAGCAGATTGCCTAAGAGATGTCCTAGTAAATCGGCGATTTTTAACAGTTTCAAACATTGGGGAAGGGGCATAAAAACAACGGCTGATTGTTCTTTCGCAGAGGAAGGAACTACAGGAGAAGTAATGACAGGAAGGTCAGGACTATCCTACTGTCGAGTAGACAGGGTAGGCCTATTCTCCAAAGGAATGGCTCTATTTACTACAGTATCATGTGAAAACAAAGAATCCTTAGGAGTCATCTCCACTTCTTGTGGATTGGAGGGGGGGAATAGGGAAATTAGAATCCCTCTTTTTCTCCTGGGCTTTATTAACTAAATCATCCTGATCCCACCCTTCTGTCCTATTATGTTTAGCCCAAGGACATTGATGAAACGCATGTCCCTTTTCATCACATAGGTTACACTGAAAGATGTTTTCACACAGACCCACCGAATGAAAATACCCCCATATAATGAGTACTTGAGCATGTCACAAACTGCTAATATGAGTCTTAGCCCCATATTTATAGCAAGCCCTCGGTTGTTCTCCATAAAAGCAAACTTCTCTATCTTTCCCCAAGAAGAAACTATTGGGTAAATGAATAATGTCAGAATTAACTTGAAGCAACTTTGCTTTAAATTTCCACCCCCCCGGTCCAAATCTCTTCTAAATCAAGAATGGCTTCAGGGGGGCCTAGAATATCACAACGATTTTGAAGCCAGTGATAGATATCGCTTACATTGACCCCTTCATTGTGAAACATGATAGTGATATGTCTAGTTTGTGACTTTGTAAGAGGGATTGCATAGAAGGGGGTCCAGAGAGGGTAGACTTTAGAGTAGAATACTTGTCCCAGAATTTTTCTAAGCTGTTATTGTGCTTAAAACTTATATTGAAAGAGTCCTCACCTGAAATATAAATCAAGGCATAAACATCTGCAGGAAAAAAGTGCATAGAGCCCCTCAAAAGCTGTTTAGCAACATAATATCTGTTTGGGTGCTCAACAAGCCCACCCCTATATCATAATCTTTCTGCATTACATCTAGGTGCCTGATCCAGCTCATTTTTAAACAATTCAGACATAGGTACTCGATTAGAATTTTGTGATTTTGGTCTTTCAAAGTTTGGCTTCTCATAACCTGTCTTTCCCTTTCCATCATCCCCACTCCATCCCGAGGACATGCTCAGCCTAAACAAGGCTGCAGCCTGGTCCTCAATTGGATTTGCATCAATAGGTAAGGCCTTAGTGGAATCAAAATGTTCTGTACCTGAGCTCAGGGTAGAATCCACAGTGGCATGCTTTGAAGAGGTAAGGTCAGTAGAAGGAGTATCACTCCAATCCAGATCCGGGTTCCAGTGTCCTGCAATCATACACTTCCAGCTAGAAGTCTGAAGCACCTCATCAGCCAGCTAGCCTTGAAGAAAGTCCACAGAGTCTGCTTGTAGTCCGAATTGTCGTCGCACAACTTGCAATGTAGAACAAGGTGCCTTAGAAGGAGATGCAAATTCCCTAGCGTGCTGCTGCTCTGTCATAGAACCCGGAAGCCCCGGCTGTGTAGTAGGAGTAATCTTGTCTGAAGGTGAGTCATCCAAAATGGAATTGAGAGAAAAATATTGCTCTCCTGAAAAGTCTGAAAACAGCTTACCCACTGTAGTAGGTGAATCAGATTCGGATGCTTTCTCCAGAACTGGTTGTCTACCAGTATTCTCCTGCAAATTCTGTTGTAAGTCTGGGACAATAAGAAAAGGTACATTTTCCTCCTGTGTGAAAGGTATAGAATTCTCAGTAAAGACAGCAATCTTCATAGTAGTCTCAGATGAATCCAGCAACATGTCCTGCTGCATCAGAGGTTGAGCACACAGTCTGCCATCTCGCAGACAAACTCCAACACCTCCCCCTACTGACATCAATGAAGTAGGGGAATTTTCCCAGTGTCCTGGCCAAATTTCCCCCATTCAATAAAAAAATATCACCAACAGCATTATCTGGTTCAATTTAAGTTGGTTACCAAGTGTATCTTCCTCCTCCCCCATTTTCCCCTTAAAAAGGGACTTCTAGTCTCAGTGGGCCTACCGGGTCAACAAAATTAAATAAATAACTTTATTACTCACTATATTTTCATATGCCCTAATAAACTGGTTGTTGGTAGTAGGACAGAACAGGGACTGTGGTTTAAACTTTTCCATGTGTCACACTCTGTAGTATCTATTTCTTCTACATAGTTTTCCTCTATCTGTGTCAGGTCATCCTCATTCTCCAGTAATAATGCTGCTAATGCATCTGAATTTCTCAGATTCTGATCACCTTCCTCATTAGTTATGTCACTCTGATAAACCTCATTAGTTAAAATGGCTTCAGGTGCCTGACCCTCAGTAGGACTGGATTCACTCAATTTATTAATGTGTTTAAATCCACAATATTCTGATCCCTTTGACCCTCAGTTTCCGTATTACTATCTCTCTGTACATGACTGTATCTTTTTTACCAAATAATTTTTTAAGTCTAATTTTCCTGAAGAATCTAAACAAATCTACATTGATATCAAAACTGTTAAAGTCCCTTAGTGGAGCAAATTCAGTCCTTTTTCTAGTAATTTCACTTGGGCACTAGTAAGTTCTACCTGTGAAAGGTTGATCATTTTTAAGTCTTCTTCTGGAAGCTTCTCAGGTTTATTTATTTTCTTCTCCCTATTTACTCTTCTTGTCTTCCTTGTTTGCCTTTCTTTTTCTTGCTGCTTCTGCCTTTCTCTAAAACAGGCTTTTTATCTGAGGTGCCTGGAGCTGCTGAAGCTGTATTTCCTTCAGTGTTCACTACTGGTTACATGATGGTTACTCTCCTTGATTATTTCCTGGATCTTGAGCATCATCTACTGAATGAACGCTCCCTCTTAGGGCAACTGAAGATATTGCCTAACCAGTAATCTTCCTCATCTCTGTCAAGAAATAGCTGAACTACAAAGAGGATTAAACAAATACAAAACACTTACACTGTTCAAAGAGCTCTCTAGCAAATTGAACAAGAAACTGCAACATCACAAAGAGGATATAACAAAGAAAAAACAGGGGGTGTGGCCAAGCCAGGAACCAAGATGGCAGCTTAACTGCAAAGCTCTTTGCAATCCTGATTAAACCTCAGCCATCCAGTCCTAATCTTAGAATTTAAGCAACAACTATAGCATTAAATAAGAGTAAGAACATATTCTCGACGTTATGGCAAAAAAACAATTGCACTTAAATTTCAAAATGGCGATGGAACCAGCTAAATCGCAGGGCCCAGACCCACTGAACATTCAGGTGGCCTCTAAGATATGCACAGACCACTGGAGGGGATCCAGCTTGGCTACTCTACCAAATAACACGGTAGCAGCACAATTATTTAAAAAACTTATAACAGAGCTAAAATATGACCTTACCGTATGGATGATTTCTGGCTTTGATAACATCAACACACTGTTCTCCCACCTCCAACAATCCTTTAGTACCTTGGATGAAATAGTAGAGCAGCACACAACCCAAACTGGTGAGCTGGAGAAGCGAGTGGGGACTCAGGAGGACACGGTGTGCCACATAGAAACCTTGCTACAACAAGCCTTCAGTGAGATTGAAAAATTAAAAGCAACCATGGATGATCATGAAAACAGGGAACACTGGTGCAACCTCCAGATCGTGGGCTACCAGAATGTTTGGAGGGTAACAGTTGTGCAGCTTACCTTCAGTCATGGCTCTGGCAGCATTTATAGATCCCTGAGTCCACCTCGTTGGAAATCCAGATCTCACATAGATCACCGGGAAAGAAACCAGGGCCTGAGGAACACCCTAGACATGTTATAGTGAAATTTCTATGATACCAAGATCACCAAACTGTTTTGGAAACAGCCCTCAGACACAACACTATTACCACCCAGAAGAGCCGAGTAAGCATTTTTCCAGATTACTCATGCCAGCTACAGAATGACAGGCAGGCCTTTCAGGAGGTTATAAGAAAGCTACACACCTTAAACTGGCCTTTGTGCTCATCTACCAAGCAAGGTTGATCATTCGCAGATAGGGTAAACCTTCCGGGGCCTTCACTAGCCCTGAGGCAGCAATGGAATATATTAACTAGGAGGCAGGTAGAGCCCAACAACCAATGAACCAGAATGAGGAGCATGTGGATGTTTGAACACAAGTTTTAGAGATACTGTTTTCCTAATGCTGGTGACTGGGCTGGACTTTTTTGTGGGGGAGAGGCATACAAGCCTCCACAGCCGGTAACACCTTTTGGGGCCTATAAGGCCAGGCCATAGACTGCTCCCCTCACAATTCAGTTTCCAAGTCTCCCATACCTGTACCAATTGGGAGTCGGCTCACCAAAAGATCTAGTCATGCCAGCGAGCAGAAACTATAATTTTATCCCATTTTTCTCTTGTTGTGTTGGGGTAGGTCTGCCTACGGCAATGGACAAGGATCTTTAAAACTAGAGCCTGAGACTTCTTTCTGATCCCCAAAGGGAATAAACTCTGGCGTAACAGAATATCTCACAAAGATCTACTGAGGTTCAAAGGACAAACTTTGTCCTGCCAAATGTTATCTACTTCAATAGAGGCATTATGATTTCTGACTGTGCCAGAAATAAGAGTGGCCTTTCCCTTTTCAGGAACCTAAAATTGAACATGAGACATTAATTATGATTATAAGACTGCTAAAGTAACTGTAATATGAATAAAGTTGAATTTGAAGCTCAAGTTAATGTGCTCAATAATTTTAGTGCAAATGAATGGTAACATGAGAAAACATTGGGCGGGGTGTTCGATAGGGGAATAGGGTTGGGTTCGAGGAGAAAGGGACTAAATTAATGAAGTAAGACCACTCGCCAAATATGTCAGGAATCTCTGGATTAGTCCAGGGAATAGAACATCAGAGTTATGGCAACTATATGATGGATGTGGGAGTGCTGTAAGTTAATCAGTACTACGCATGGGGGGAGATCGTGGGGGAGGGGGAGCCATTTCATGGCTCCTCTGTCTCATGGGATTCTCTCTCACCAGACTCTCTCTGTGATGGGTACAATAGCCCCAATCATTACATTTTGGGCGATGGTTTCATGATAAAAATGATTGGGTAAGTTTACGTTTCTCCTCTTTGCACCAAATAAAACAGGTCATAGTAACAACCCCTGTTGCACCAGGTCCTCCGTCCCTGTCTGCCCATTAACATGATGCTCCACAGGATTGCTGGCCAGCAAGATCCACGAGGAGTAGAGAGTATATTGTCCTTCCAGGGTAGGGAAGGAAAAAGGGGGGAAAGGGAGTGGGCCTGTTTGTGCCTGTTGAACTGGTTGTGTTGGTATTGATGGGGCAAAGGATGCTGTCCTTCCTAGGAGAGGAAGACAAGAGGGGGAGGTGGGGAACAGGTTTCTATGTGCCGGTTGTGCTGGTTTTATTGGGACTGTTGGGGAAGGGGATGGGAGGAAGGGAGAAGTGAGACAAAACTTTGTGGAAAAAAAAGTAAAAAAATTGGAACTCAGTTTTTGAACATTTAGGTTTTCCTATACTCACTAGAAATAATAAATGACATCATAGAAAGATGCATTGGTCTAAGGGTAAGAAATGGGTACATTGAATGTTTTGTCATGGAATGTTAATGACCTTAAGACGGTGGTTCAATGGAAAAGAGTATAGTCATATATAAAAAAGGAGCGGGAAGATGTGGTGCTCCTGCAAGAAATTCATATGTCAGGACAGGAGGCAGACAAGCTGTCCTCCTTATGGGGAGAAATGTTAAAAACAGTCACTTTTACTTCCAAGGTTCGATGGGTGGCTATCTGGTTCCACCCTAGCCTAAGATTTTAAATCTATTCTACAGTGACTGACCCATTAGGGAGGTATTTAATTATAGATGTAACAGTGGAAGAAGTCAGACATACTTTTATATCCATGTATGGGCCGAACTATGATGCCCCTGACTTTTTTCACCACATGGCAGTGACTTTGGCTCCATTCGGGGACAATACAGTGCTGGGGAGGAACTTTGGTACCATTTTGGATGTTTCACTAGACCATTCATGTACTAGAGTAAGATCAGTGCCCAGTAGTGCTCAAGCTGTTAGGAATTTGGCTAAAGAAAGAGCCCTGGTGGAGGCCTGGAGGTACTGCAACCCCACAAAATAAGAATATTCATTTTACTCACATGCACATTGTATTTACACATGAATAGATTGCATGTTTTTATCCCCCAATTTGTTACATCATGGACTGAGTTCATCATATGTCCCAATCTTGATTTCAGACCATGCCCCTTTAAAGTGCATAATAGTCCCAGGTACTGACTCTCCGACATCTAGGCAATGGAGATTAGACTTCACCTTGCTAAGGGACCCCACTTTTGTGACACAAATAACAGCATGTCTAAAAGAATACTTTACAAACAACTTAGAAACCGGAACACCCACCACTACAGTATGGGATGCCATGAAGGCGTACATTAGAGGGGAAATTATGTTGTATGCCACTTACATGGCTAAGAAGGAAAGAGGGAAAGAGGCAAAACTGAAGGGGGAGATACAAGGAATGGAGAACAAATTGATGGCAGGAGATCAGGCAACAGATAGACATGTACAGTATTATCATGTTTGAAGGGGGAGCTGAACCAAATGGTCTCTAAAAGGATAGGGAGGGCCCTTATTTTCACTCAGTCACACAATTATTTTGATGGGGACAAATCCGATAAATGGCTTGCATGGCAGTTAAAAAAGCGAAGATCAATACTAGAGGTGGAAATGGTAGGATGAGGTGCCTTATCAGACCCTAAAATAATAAATGAGGTATTTAAACAATTTTACCAAATACTTTACACCTTTCAGTCCCTTCAGCATAGTGGGTCCAAGATGTTTCTACAGACAATTACCCTTCCTAATCTGGATATGGAGACCCAAACAAAACTTGACCAACAAATCACTCGGAAAGAAGTGAAAAAGGTGGTATGGGCCTCCAGATCGAATACAGCGGCAGGTCCTGATGGCCTGCAGACCAAATTCTATAACATTTTCTGTCCTGTTTTGGAGAATCCCATGGTGCAAATGTTTCAAGAGGCTTAGGGGAAGGGAGAGCTGCCCAGGGCCCAACTTTTAGCCACAATTACAATGCTCCCAAAACTGTATAAAAATCAATTACAGTGTAGCTCTTATAGATCCATCTCTCTGCTGAATGCATACTATAAAATAGCTGAAATAATATCCTGATGTATTCAGGAGGTCCTCCCAGGCCTGATCCACCCAGATCAGGGGGGCTTTGTACTGGGTAGGCAAGCAAAACATAATATTCAGCATACACTGACCATTATGCGCCTATGGTCCAAGGAGGGAGGCTCCTAAGGTCTCTTCACCCTAGAAGCAGAGAAAGCTTTCAACCACATGGAGTGGCCCTTCATGGCTGTGGTCTTATAAAAGTACAACTTTGGCCCCGATATTCACTCCTGGATGCAGTGCCTATACAATTCACCATGGCACAATTAATGACCAATGATACAATATCAGCACCTTTTCATCTTACTAGTGGCACTAGGCATGGCTGCCCTCTCTCCCTTCTGCTGCAGGTCCTTACTATAGAGGCTCTAGCCAATGCTATTAGGACTCATCCTGACATTAAGGGTTTCTGGAGAGGATACACAGAGTATGTTGTTTCCCTGTTTGCAGATGACGTGCTCCTGTACCTGGCCCAGCCAGTCAAGGCCCTGGGGGTGCTGACAGACTTTTTCGAATTATATGGCCCACTATCTGGGCAAACAATAAATCTGGGAAAATGTGAATGGCTACCCATGGGGGAAAACAAATCTCACATAAAAGTGGCAGGAAATAATATAGCTCTCTCATTGGAAATTTAATACTTAGGGATCCAGTTACTCCAAGTCCTAAAGAACTTGCAAGATTTCAACTATAAACCCCTCATTAATAAAATTAAAGAAGACTGTAGAAGATGGCAATCCCTCCCTCTAACACTTTTGGGCTGGGTGAACTCAGTTAAAAAGAACATACTACCTCAATGTCTGTGTATGTCTCAGACCCTACCTATTCACCTACCACAGAAATATGTTAAAACTTTAGAATGGGCAATAACCTCACTGATATGACAGACTACGAGTCGAAGGCCACAAATCAAAAAAGTAGTTCTGTGGCTTTTGGTGAATGGGGAAGGGGGGGAGTTGGGTCTCAACTGGCCCATGTACAAGATTTGGTCTCACCTGATGATACTCTGAGAGCTTGGGTGCCCCTAGAGGCTCCACCAGGAATAACCGCTCTATACAATCAGGTGTTGGTGCCTTCAATATTGATTGAGAAGTGGAGTAAAATAAAAAACCTCTTTACTCGCTCTACCACTAAAGCATGGACCCAGGCACACAAGATTATAAATCACAGTCCCTCACCATCCCCAGATGCATCCCTGAGTTCAGTGCTACAACTGGAGAGTAAACTTTTTAAACAATTCCTTACAATATTGGCAGCATGGAATTGATATGGCCTCAAAACCATTTCTCAGATCCCTAGAGAGGACACAATCATAACCTATGAGGTGATTAGGGAGATTTTTGGCTTAAGCTCCACACATTATTTTTGGTACTTGAGAATAAGTAACAAATTGACAAGCTGGCTGAGAGACTCTCAGGTCCCCCTGCAGGTGGATAGATCCCAAACTAAGGAGGTCTTTGCAGGCTCTACAGCCTCTGGGGTGTCAAAACCTTTAAGCAAGTGTTATAAATTACTAGTGGGGGGCTCTGCCTGACCCCTTTGTAAGGGAAAAGGAACTTGGCAAGAGATCTACCTAAAACTTTGACATCAGGTGACTGGAGAACATTTTTTAGAACTGGGATGCTCTGTTCAGTAGATAACAGATAGAGAGCAATTCACAGCAACATCGTGCATAGGACCTACTTTACCCCAGTTCTAGCACACAAGATAGACTCAAATTCATCTGAGCTGTGCCCAAAATGTAAGGCTGCACCAGGTACCTTCTTTCATATGGTCTGGTCCGTCGACTATAGTCTGCTCCTCTCCTCCCTTCAAACTATAGGTGTGGACCCCTCCTCTCTGCGCTGGTTTACTGACTATCATACAGGGCGCCTTCAACAAGTTAAAGCCAAAGGAGACCTGTCCCTCTTAAAAACTCTGCAAAGAGGGGTACCTCAAGGTTCTATATTAGGGCCCTTACTTTTTGCAATCTACATTAATAACATCGACTACTGTATAAAAGAAGCCAACATCCATCTGTTTGCAGATGATACAGTTCTCTACATGAGTCGCCCAACACCTGAAGCTGCCTGCAATGACCTACAGTCAGAATTCAACCTTTTGCAAAGCCAACTCCTCCAAAAAAAGCTACTCCTTAATGCCAAAAAACTAAAGCGATGGTCCTCTCCCCTTTTATCCATACAGCTAACCCTGTGTCCAGTGGGACAGTTCCCCAAATTACCACAGTTCTAGGTGAAAAACTAGAATTTGTTACAAAATTCAAGTATCTGGGAGTTTGGATAGACCAAAGACTGTCCTTCATTGAACATATCGAGGACTTGCTAAAATGACTTCAGCAAAGGCTTGGCCTGTTTTTTAGAATCAACCAATTTCTCACCAGAGATGCCAAGAAACAACTGGTTCAATCCATTTTCCTATCATTGGTTGATTACGCTGATTTCCTCTACAGCCAATGCCCCAACTCTTACATGGCTAAACTGGACACACTCTACCATTGAGCACTGAGGTTTATAATGGGACTTCCCTTCGACACGCATCACTGCACCCTGTATGCGGCAGTGTGGTGGACATCACTAAAGTTCAGGAGCCACAGAAATGCTGCTCTCTGGACCTATAGAGCCATCTCTAATAAGCTGCCTTACTATATCTCCTGCTGTCTTCCCTTGAGTATAATTGGGAAATATGCGTTAAGAAGTTACTCAGCTATTACACTTAAAGTACCCAAAGCAAAATCCCGCTTCGGCAGGGCAGCCATAAGCTTCATGCTACCTACGTTATAGAATGATCTACAAAAAAAACTCAAATTAAGCACTCTAATCGGTATAAATGCCTTCAAGATGCTTTATTTCCATACAATCAGAGAAGTATGTAAGTGCTTCACCCACTCAGACCCAGTACCGGTGTCTGCACTGGGATATAGCCATGCCTAGACACAATTTTAAGTACTGACCCCCAGCTTGCTCCTCACAATCCTAATTGTTCTCTCTCTTATCCCCCTGTCTTATCAACACTAGGCCCGTCCATCCCCTTATCCTTCCTTTCTCAACCTCGGATAGGAGCTCACTACCACTGGGTTGTGACATCCTACCATGCCCCATACTTTATAGCATTCAAGCCCGGGGCTCACACATACTCCTTTTCTCTATCCACCTTCTCTACATCCCATTTTACCAACTCCTCTCTGTGCACCATGCCCTCCTAGCCTTTCTCCCCCTACTCCTCTCCCTTCCCCTCTACCTGGTGTATATATTTTTTTCTTCCGTTACTTCCGCCTGCTACCTTAGATAACCTGCTTTATCTTCCTATAGACACTTCTGTGTATGTAAATACCCTGTAATCTGTACAATATCTGTATAATTCTATGTACATATGAACTTCTTTTTCTTCCTCTCTGTAAACAGCATTATCTGTATTGCCTTGTAAATACCTATGTTGACCTGTATATACAATTGTTCATGCTCCAACCAGGTCCATCTTGCAAATGAGCTTCTGCTCATCGATGAATGCCTGGTTAAATAAAGACTTGATTGATTGATTTATTGGTCCTGGCCCAATATCTACCCCATTAGAAGGGGAATACAGTACACTCTCATTTATCCGACTGCCTTCGGAGACATCTGAAATGGTTGGATAATCGGGAGGTTGGATAAACGAGAAGTCAGTCTGATTACCGCTATCCCAGTGGATCATGCCAACTGAGGACCATATGGTGTGGGGAATGGGGGACCCCAAGAGTGCTAGCAGCTGCCATGTAAACAGCATGGATTTTTTTTATTCTGATACTCCCACCACCGAGCGTTAAGCCAGCTCACATGCATGCAGGGCTACTCCAGCAGAGCAAGCTCCCTGTCCAAGGTCACAGTAGTGGTTGTGAAACATGTTGCCAACCCTCTCCCACCCTGGCCACCTGATTGCCAGTGTCCCAGGGTACACTCCTGAAGCCAGGAACCCAAGAGTGTTAGCAGTTGCCATGTAACCAGCATGGAGTTTTTTTTATTATGATATTCCTTCCACCCAGCATTGCGCCAGCTCACATGCATGCAGCGCTACTCCAGCCACTCCTACTCCTGATTGCCAGTGTTCCAGGGTCCACCCCTGAAGCTGGTTCACCAGCACACGTCGGCCCCATGTATAGCCCCTTTCTGACGCTTTTCAGTGTAGAGGCAAAAACAGCTGTTGCAACAGGAGGACCTTACTGGGATTATTAAAATAAAGTTGTACAGTACAAGAAATTGTTTTCATTGCGCTGCTTACTATGCCCCCCCCCTTTCCTGAAGAGGTCTGTGTACAGGATACTTGTGGTTGCAACACCTTTAGCATGGACTTTTTAAGGTCTGATGTCTAAGTGTGATATTTTTGGGGGACAATCCAAACATCCGTTAGATAGGGAGTTCGGATGAATGGGGGTCGGATAATCGAGAGTCTACTGTACTTGATGTTATGTCTAAGGTTCTGGGAGAGGACATACCAGCTGATCCTGTGGATGTCCTCCTGGGGCTCCCAAGAGGATGGGACAGGAGGCAGACAGAGAACCACCCACTTAAGAGGTTAAGCATAGTTGTAGGAAAACAGGTCCTGGCCCAAAACTGGGCATCAGATCAAGGACCAGCAATTTTTCACTGGGCATGTTCATTAGTACAATGTATGAAATTAGAAAAAAACAATGTATGGTAAGACACCAAGTTAAAAAGTATCAGGAGATCTGGGAACCATTAGAGATGGTGATGGGGCAGTGGTGGTTTCTCCTATTCTAGGGGAAAGTTTAAAAAAGCTCTGTATTAGTTCACCCTAGGTACCACAGTGCCAAGAACTTTCCATAGTGATTATCTAAGAAATTTATATGAGAAATCCTGTAAGAAGTTTTCTGGATGTCTTAAAATCAAACCCTTTATGTTATATAAGAAATACTGTATGACTTTGTATGACATATGCCCAATACTTACATACGAACATACAAAATTGCCAGCAGGTACAGGCCATTCAGTCTACCTAGTCTGCTCGAGTGTGCAGCACTTCAGTCCATTAGACTACAGCTGCACCCCCTCCCTCATATGCGTTCCCCCATCTCCCAACCCTTCCCAATTTGTACCCTCCCCTTGAATCTGTCCCACCCCCTCTTGAATCTCCCAACTCTCTCCAATGATATAACTTCTTCTGGCAGAGCGTTCCACCCTGCCACCACCCTTTCTGTGAAATAGTGCCTCCTCAGTTCCCTCTTGAACCTGCCCCATCCAGCTTCAAAGAGTGTCCCCTAGTTTCTATTCTGCCTTTCAGACTGAACATATACCTGGTGTATACTTTGTTCAAAGCCTTCAGGTACTTCAAGGTCTCAGTCATATCCCCTTCTCTCCATTCTTTCCTCCAGGGTACACATATTGAGCTCTCTCAGTCTCTCCTCATATGGTCTGTCCCCCCAACCCCAGGATCATTTTTGTTGTCCTGCGCTGTACCTCTTCCAGTAGTTTGATGTCCCTTTTCAAGTAGGGGAGCCAGAATTGGATGCAGTACTCTTGGTGCTGTCTCACCAGGGACCTGTACAGGGGGAAGATGACCTCCCCACCCCTAGAAATAATCCTCCTTGCTATGCACCCTAGCATCCTGTTTGCCTTCGCTGCCGCCTTCCTGCGCTGAACAGAGTGGTTCATCTCCCTGGTTTCCAGCACTCCCAGATCCTTCTCCTCTTTGGATTTTGTTAAAGGGACACCCTCCAACCACTAATTGTGTCCTGGGTTCTTGCCTCCTAAATGCATCACTTTGCACTTCTTGGCATTGAAACCAAGCTGCCAAGTGTGAGACCATTCCTCCAGTTTTATCATATCCTCATGAAGTACTTTTGCTCATCTCCCCCATCTACCATGGCACAAATCTTTGTGTCATCTGCAAAGAGACTGATCTTGCTCTTAATCTCCACTGCAATGTCAGCTATGAAAATGTTAAACCGAACTGTTCCCAGCACTCAGCCCTGTGGCACACCACGTGTTACTGCCCTGGGTTCAGGTGCCTCTCCCCCCCCAACTACTACATTATGCTGTCTACCCTGCAGCCAGTAATTGACCCATCTGGCCAGTTTCCACCCTGCTCCCAGACTCTTCCACTTGCAGGTCAGCCTACCATGTGGCACCGAGTCAAAGGCCTTGCTGAAATCCAGGTAGAGGACATCCACCGCATGTCCCCTGTCCAATGCCCTTGTAACTCAATCATAAAAATCAACCAAGTTCATCTGGCAGGATCTGCCTGAGACAAACCCGTGCTGCCTGTTGTCTTGGAGATTGTTATCCTCAAGAAATTTCACCAGTCTTTCCTTGAGGATTGTCTCCATCAGTTTTCCCACAATTGAAGTAATTCTTACCGGTCTGTAATTCCCCAGTTTGTCCTTGGGCCCACTCTTATGGAGAGGTACCACATGTGCTTCCCTCCAGTCCTTGAGCAAGCACCCTGAGTTCAGAGAGGTATTGAACAGGTCCACCAATGGCCCTTCCAGGACCTCTGCCAATTCTCTCAGCACCCTGTGGTGGACTCCGTCTGGGCCAGGTGCCTAGTCCACCTTCACGGGCTTTAGGCCCTCCTCACCCTTTCCACCATGATTTCCCCATCCATGGCTGCTTCTCCCCCACCCTCTCCCACCTTGCCCTTCTTCTCAGGTACTGGCCCATCCCTCTCCTTGGTGAAGACTGAACAGACGTATTCATTAAGTACATCTGCCTGCTCAGCCCCCTTTTCTACCCACAATCTTCCCCTCCTCATCCTAACAATTTGATCCTTGCTCTTCCTCTTCTCTCTGATATATCTGAAGAAATCCTTTTCTCCTTCTTTGATTCCCTGTGCTAACCTCAGTTCCCTAGCCGCCTTTGCTGCCCTTACCACTCTGCTCACTTCTCTGGATTTCTTCACATATTCTTCTCTGTTTTCTGCCCTGTTAGATCTCTTGTAGATCCTAAATGCATTCCTCTTCTCCCTCACCTTCTTCATAATTTTTCTTCTTATCCAACTTGGTTTCTTGGCCCTGGCTTTCTTGCTCTGGCTCTTGACACACGTTTTAGTGGCTTCAACCTGTCCTGCCTTGATGACTGCCCATTTTTGTTCCGTGTCCATTTCTGGGTGGATGCTTGCCATATGACTTTCCAGTATGTGTACCATCCTGCCAAAGTCTTCCCCTTTTGAAGTCCAGGACCCTAGTTTTTTTAGTGGCTACTTTCTTACCCAGATTGATTGAGAACCACAGTGTGTGGTGATCATTGCTTGCTAGAGGTTCCTCAACCCTTACCTCCCTGACCTGTTCACCATCATCCAGTACCAGGTCCAGTATATTCCCCTCCCTCATTGGCTCCATTACCCTCTGGGTAAGGAAGCCATCCTGGAATGCTTCCAGGAGGATCTGCTCCCTGGTGCAGGTAGTTGCTGGAATGCTTCAATCCACCACGTTAGATCAAAATCCTTCACCACCACTGTGCTCCCTTTGCCACGATGCCTCCTTATCTGCTCCCCTAGTTCTCTGTCAATCTCCTCCTTCTGGGCTGGAGGTCTATAAATGACCCCCAGACAGATCTTGGTCACTTTCTGGCTGTGTAGTTGCAGCCAGATTACTTCCAACCTGCCCTTCTCCCCTTCCTCCCTATTACATCTGATCCCTTCCCTTACACAAATGGCAACCCCCCCCAGCCTTCACTTTATCTCTATCCCTCCAACCATCCTGACCCATTCTTCCTTGAAAGTAACCTTCAAAATTGCTTCATGGAAGTTGGGCATTGGTTCTACAAACATAAACTGGTGCTAAACTACAAGAAGACAAAAGTTCTGTTGTTCTCCTCCACCCGCAGTTGACACAAAGCTCATGGTCTCACCATCCAAAATACCCATGGTGATCCCCTCAAGAAATACAGCACTTCAAGTACCTAGGGGTTACCCTTGATAGACGCCTTACCTATAGACCCCACATCGGAAATGTTGCCAAAGCTGTCAACACCAGGATTGGGCTTCTCTATCGACTGAGAAAATCTCTAACACCTGAAACCCTAAATCTAGTTATTCACAGCTCGGTGCTCTCTGTAATCGATTATGGCCTTGTCATTTATGGAACTGCCTCCACTACTGCACTCAAAAGGCTCACTGTTGCATTGAACAAGGCCTGTAGACTCCTAATTGGTGCACCACGCCTCACCCACACTTGCAATGTCTATAAACAGGCTGGGTAGCTCAACTTACATGGGAGAATTAAATATCATACTTGCCTGCTTGCAAAATAAATTTTCCTTGGACACATGCCTTTGGGTTTGGGATGCTTACTCCATAGATCCCCCAAGACCCAACATATGCGCACCTCCTCCTTTGCACTCCTACTAGTCCCAATGTGCTGGACAACTCAATGCCAATGCTTCTTCTGTATCAGAGCACCTTACTGGCTCAATGGCCTCCACAATGGTCTGGCTAACTTTACTAATCTTGGAGAATTCAAACACAAGCTTCGTCAGCACTTCCTAACTGGAAGCTCCTGTGATTGCACTATCTAATATCCTTGTCCATCCATCTCGGGACCTCGCCTCTCTGTTATTCTGCTGTCACATGCCCATGATTTGCCCCCTCACTCTCCTCTCCCTTCCTGCCCCCTCTTCCCCCTTTCTCCCACCCCCTTCTCAATATTCTTCCTTCCCCTGCTATCCTATCTGCTAAATTGACAACGTCACCTGGCTGTTCTCCATTTCTTTCTATTTACTCCCCCCATAATTCCTCCTCTTCCTACTCCCTGCCTCTAATCATTGCTAAACTTGCAAGGATTTAATTGTGTTTTTTTGTATTCTGTATTTCGTATTCTTTATTTTATTACTATTTGCTTAAATGCTATGTGAAACATGTCTGTTCTCCCCATTCTGTATGTATCCCCTCCCTATTGATGTGGAACCTTTGTAAATTAGCTGCCTGGCACTCAAAGGAACCTGGTAAGACATAATATTGTTGGGGACTTGTTAGGAAGGTACTCTACTCTTTCTACAGAAAGTTTCATTTTTTCTTATTGGCATTAAGAAGAGAATTGCAGGATTCCATTAAAGTGTAGTAATTTTATAACCAGAGGGGGTGAAATACAACTGAAGTTGCTTGATTCCTGTGCTTGAGACCTAGGATTTGGAAGGATATTTGTGCAACATTTTAGAAGTGTCCTGCTGGCTGAGCAGTGAGTTCACTTTTATCCCTGGACTCAGTAGAGTGGTTTGTGTAGGAGCAGTGGTCTAGTAAATTGTGGTGTTGGTTGACTTACTATAAAGGGCAGTACTCACCAGGGTGGTAGAGCAGTGGTGTATTTGATTGTTTCTAACAGTCACCAGTGGTTGTGGACTATCCACCCACCCTTCTCCTCACCCCGCTCACCCCAGGCATGTCATTTCCTTTATAGCCAAGGTTCTGACATCACTTCCTCAACAGGTCTTGGGGCAGAACTGTCATATTCTTAATAACCCTGCACAGTGCATAAAGGGTAAGTACACACCAAAAAACAAAGAAAAAACAAAAAACAAACAAAAAAAATATTTTATATATTACTCATTGTATATTATAAGGAAAAGGGACATGTGGGGAGTGGTACAATTCACTGACTGTGGGGCAGCAGTTTTCCGGGAGACATTCTGGAACCTGCATTGCTGCCCTATTTGCAGGCAACTATCAGCTCTGAGGGAGGAGGTTGCCCACCTCCAGGCTGAACTGGCAAGGACTAAGGAGGCCTCCCCCCACCCAAAGAGCACCAGTTCCACAACCACTGCCTCAGAGGTTGCCATGTGTGAAGAGCAGATGGACCACAGTGGGTTCTGGGAGTGTGAGGGTGGTGGAAAAGAGGCGTAGTCCCCTAGTTGTACCTCTACACAAATCATATGTCAGTCTAGTAAATCAAGATTCCTCTATGATGACACCTTCAGTGGAGACCAAGAAGAATGCTGGGGACATCCACAAGGGAGACCCACAAAAGAGTGGCAAGGGACACCACAGGGGAAAGAAACAGCATTTGATAGGGGACTCACTTGTTAGGGGTGTAGACCTGGGGAAGGGAGAGGAGAGGGAAGTAAGGTGTGTGCCTGGTGCCATGGCTTGGGAGGGACAGGAAGCAAATCCTCAGGATTGCAGAAGCAGCATCACAGGAGAGGGAACTAGATATCATTGTCCACCTTGGGACAAATGACCTAGCTAGGCATGAGATCAGTGCAGTGCAGGATGAATTTGTGGAGTTGGGGAGGGGCCTCAGACAGGTAGCAAGCACGGTAACCTTCTCAGAGGTGCTGCCAGTCTATGGCAGGGGTGAGGCTAGGGTACTGCACACCATGCAGTTTAATGAATGGTTGCAAAACTGGTGCAGAGCACAGGGCTTTGGCTTCATTGGGGACTGGGGGGTCCACCTGGAGAGATGAAGGTCTATACTGGCATGATGGTCTGCATCTGTCCAGGAAAGGAAACAAGCTCCTAGGTAACAGGTTTAAAGGCTTCCTTGGCAAGCTTTTAAACTAGCCAAGGGGGAGGTGCTGATAGGAAACAGGAAAGTTCAAGCCTCCCCCCACAAAACATGGCAGGTAGTAGGGTAAACACTGAGGTAAAGAGCTTGACGGAGGGCAGGACGGGGTAAATGGAAAAATAGATAAGGACAATAAGAGCAGGGATGGGGTAAAAAAAGGATAAAGCCAACATTAAATGGAGGTCAATGAGTACCAATACCTGTAGTCTGGGAAACAAGCTTCCAGAGCTAGTAGCCCTGATGGAAGAGGAACACTTGGATATTGTGGCAGTCACAGAAACATGGTACATGGAGTACCATGACTGGGATGTCAACATACCAGGGTACACAATCTACAGAAGGGACAGGGAGGGTAAAAAGAGGAGGTGGAGTAGCTCTCTACATAAGGGAAGAGATCAAAGCTACAGAACTAAAAAGTAAAGGGGGAGGACAAGAGGCACTCTGGGTCACCTTGGAGACAGGGAATGGCATCCCAATCCGCACAGGGGTTGTATACAGACCCCCATCTCAAGGGGAGGAAATGGACAAGAAAATGATGGAGGGCATTCTCAAAATGTCTGAAAAAGGGGAGATACTGTTGATGGGGGACCTGATTATGCCAGATGTTAACTGGATGACATGGACTGCAGCTACATCCAAGAGCAGGGTCATTCTCGATGCCTTACAGGGGGGCATGCCTTAGACAGCTAGTGGTGGAACCCACTTGTGAGGGAGCAATATTAGACCTGGTACTCTCAAATGGAGAGAGGATCACAAATTTAGAAGCCAGTAGACATCTGGGAACAAGCAACCACTGCACAGTGTGCTTCACAATGAACACAACCATGGAGACAAGCCATACAAAGACAAGGATACTGGACTTTAGAAGGGCTGACTTTGGCATAATGGGTGAATACATGAGGAATGCAATAGCAAATGACCAGAAAGGAGGGGTGGAAGAACAATGGAGAAAAATCAAAACTGCCATCATGGAGGCAACAAGCCTTTGTGTGAAACAAATAAAGAAAATAAAGCAGAATAAAAAAACACTATGGTTCTCAAAAAAGGTGTCAGAGAAGGTTAAGGAGAAAAAAGCTGCATTCAGAAAGTATAAGGAATCACAGAAGGAGCACAACAGGGAACTATATCAATTAAAGCAGAAAGAAGTGGGGAAGGCAGCCAGAAAAGCAAAGGCCCAAACCAAGGAAAAGATACCCAACTCAGTTAAGAAGGGGGATAAAACCTTTTATAGGTACATTAGGGAGCATAGAAAGGTTAAGGGAGGGATAATGAAGATTAATAAAGGAGAGGGGAGGTGGGCAGAGGGAGGCAGTGAAAAGATGGAGATACTGAATGAATACTTTTGCTCAGTATTCATAAAAGAAGAAGAGGAGGAGTTACCTAAACCAAACAATAGAAGCACTCTGGGTAGTGAGGTTGACGCCAGTCCCTTTACAGAAGAAAGAGTCCTGAAAGAACTCCTAAAACTCAAGGTGGACAAAGCAATGGGGCCTGACGGGATTCACCCTAGAATCCTAAAAGAACTAAGGGAGGACCTAGTGACATCACTGACCACACTTTTTAACAAATCATGGGAGGATGGGGTGGTACCTGAGGACTGGAGGAGGGCAGATGTGATTCTCCTTCACAAAAGTGGGAGCAAGCCAGAAGCAGGAAACTACAGACCTGTTAGTTTGACCTCAGTGGTGGGCAAAATGATGGAATCACTTCAGAATGAAATAATTGTTCAGTACCTAGAGGCCAGCACTGCACAGGACCCAAAGCAGCATGGATTCACAGCAGGAAGGTCATGTCACATGAATCTAATCAATTTCTTTGACTGAGTGACCAAAGGAATAGACCAGGGAGGGGCTGTGGATATGGTCTACCTAGACTTTAGCAAGGCATTTGACACAGTTCCGCACAAAAGATTAATAATCAAGTTAGCCAGCCTGGGAGTGGATCCCAGGGTGGTAGCCTGGGTAGCAAACTGGCTGCACAACAGGACACAGAAGATAATAGTGAATGGAACACATTCTGAAGAAAGGGGGGTTACTAATGGAGTACCTCAGGGCTCAGTACTGGGTCCAGTCCTCTTTAATGTCTTTATAGGTGACGTTGCAGAGGGTCTGGAAGGAAAGGTATGCCTCTTTGCAGATGACACAAAGATCTGTAACAGAGTTGATACACGAGGGGTGGGTAGAAAGGACGAGAAGGGACTTGGCAAGGCTGGAGGAATGGTCAGACATATGGCAACTTAGATTCAATGCAAAGAAGTGCAAAGTAATGCACCTGGGAAATAAAATTCCAGGAGAAGAGTACACAATAGCAGGGGAGGTACTAACAACAACAATAATGGAAAGGGATCTGGGTGTAGTCATATCAGATGACGTAAAGGTGGGTAAGCAATGTGAGAAGTCAGTAAGGAGAGCCAAGGGGATACTGGGATGCATAGGGAGGGGCATCACAAGTAGAGAAAGGGAAGTGGTTATCCCTCTCTACAGACAGTTGGTGAGACCCCATCTGGAGTACTGCGTGCAGTTTTGGAGACCTCATCTACGCAAGGACATAGGATGGAAGCAGTCCAGAGGAGGACAACTAAAATGATGCAGGGTCTATATCAGAAACCATATGAAGAGAGACTGAGAGAGCTTAATATGTATTCCCTTGATGAAAGGAGGGACAGGGGGGACATGATAGAAACTTTTAAATACCTTAAGGGAATCAACAAAGTCCAGGAGGGTAGCATCTTTCAGAAAAAGAGATGTGTAGGAACAAGGGGGCACAATTTAAAGTTGGGGGGGATGGCTCAGGGGTAATGTGAGGAAATAATGTTTCACGGAGAGAGTGGTGGACGCATGGAACTGCCTTCCTGGAGAGGTTGTGGGGTCTAAAACAGTGGGGGAATTCAAGCATGCATGGGACAGACATAAGGCAATTACAGTGGGGGGTTGCAGGAAGTAGGCTGTTGGTTAACTAGAATCTGCAGCTTATCCAATAGGCAGGGAAATGGGCAGACTGGGTGTGCCAAGTGGTCCTTATCTGCTGTCAAAATCTATGTTTCTATGTAATCCTAGATTGAATAAATAGTTTGTTCCCTGGGATGGTTAGGTCCCAGTCATGGTGCCTGGCTGCCCATGTCTCAGTAATGGCAGCTATGTCCACCTCCCCCTCTGCCATCAATGCCTGCAACTCTGCCAACTTGTTCCCCAGGCTCCTAGCATTTAGTGAAATCATTCTCCACACTGCTTCTATCCTTCCTGTTTCTTTAGCCTTCACTTCAACCCCTATTTCACCTAAGGTCGTTTCTATACCGCTGGTGGGGGGAGGCCCATGGGACCCCACCCCCGGTGATTCCCAGCTCCAATGCCTCCTCCCCTACCTAGTTTAAATGATACCTCTCATTGATGAAATCCCCTAGCTTCTGCTTCAACATCTGTACCCTGCCCTGCTGAGGTGTAACCTATCCCCTGCATCTGCTCAATGTAGAGGTTTGAGGGATTCCTCTATGTATTTCAAAATTATTAAATTAAGAATTACTTTTGTTTACTCTTTGAGATCTTTTGAAACACATTAGATATTTTTTTATTGACACTTTTGTTCTTTAATATGTAATCATCAGATTATGGTTCACAAAATTCATGGAGTTGATAAGTAAATGAACACTGCCCTGTCTCAGTTGATTTGGTAATGATTTTATTAAAGTCAATTTGGGCAGTGTTGTGGAGTAATTTTCCCTCTTGAATCTATGCTTATTTGAACATGGACCAGTTGAATGGCAATCATTTTCATGTTGTCTAATTTGAAGGGAATGTACCTTGAGTTAAACTCCAGATGAACTAATAACACTTAGAGCTAAAGCTACAGCAAATTACATGTCAGCTATGTCCTTAAATTTCTGTGATCTCTATAGCGAAATTCCCTGTCTGTAGTGCCACTATAGGACCACCAGAGAGATCCTTTTTAGAAATATTGCATATCTGTAAATATCTGACCATGTCAGTTGCTGCAGCTGTACTTCTTTGATGCCACGCTTCAGAAACATACTCTCTTGTCTATCCAACCCACATGATTTTTAATCTTTAATGATTATAATTATTTAAAAAGTTCCCGAGTTAGGATTTTTCTAAGACAAAATGTTGCAGTGCCAGAGGACTCATTCATTTAGCTGTCCATTCTCCCCAAACCAGACATAGGGAACATTTCCACAGGTTGAAAATTTACAAAATATTAATTTACTATCTGTGCAATTGCATTTTCTCCTCATCAAGTACAGGGCCATATCTGAAGTGAATCATAGGTTTCAGATTGGCAGGAATAGTCATATTTTTAATTAGTTTCTATTAGTTTTTCATTAGTACTCTGTCCTATAGTATTTTAGATATATAATAGTTTGCTTATTCCGTTTGTATTGCTCTGTTGCATTTGCATCTTAGTGCTATGAAAGTTTGCTCATATAAGACCTCATTTGGGCATCTGGGGCCCAATATTCAAAACACTGCCCGGGCACAAAGTTGAGTTTGCCTGTGAAAATTGGATTATGCGCAAATGTCCTATATTGAAAAACCCAGATAGTGTGGGCAAACAGGATTTGTGCCCGGCAATATTCGGAGGGAATCACATTCAAATGAAAGGGCAGGGACCTGAATATTGGTGCAATCCAATATTCAAAGTATGTGTTGCCATGCAAGGCTGTTTTACACGGTCCCCTTTCGCAGCGCAGGTACCACCAACCAAAATCAGAACTTACTCCAGCGCAACCTTAGCATTGGCAGAGGAAGTGCATTGGCATCCTCTGACCCCCATCACAGTAGTCCATGCTGCTACTGGAGCCCCCAACTGATCACTGGCCCAATATTAAAAAAATAACCATTCCCTGGTGCTAGTGCCTCCCCCCACCGATTATCACTTCAGGCCAGGAACATCGCAAGACAAAACATCATGGACAAAAAGAAAGCAGCAAATACACTGCCGCCTACAATGCCACCAGTACAACATGACATGGGACGTTACAGTGCCAGCTAGCAAACCACAGTGGCAAACATCACCCACCACATGCACAACCCAACCAGCACAGTAGTGGGCACCAGTGTCCACTCACAGCACAGGGGAGCATGGTGGGGGAGGACAACACAGGCCGGGCACCAGCAGGATGTGTGTAGCACAGAAACCCCACCATGGGTGCTACCAGGCACAGATGCCTATATGAGGAATGACCCCCACACAGAAAAGGATGGTGTGGCCACAGGGTAATGGGGCCGTGGTGGTGGATAGGCAGACTACGGCCAGCAACAGGACCGCCATGCCACATGGTAGCAACCGCATGGTGATGGGACCCAGAAAGAGGCATACACCTTGCACCTCTCATGACAGTGCAAAGTGCCAGTGTGTGGATGCAACTGGCATGCCCAAAGGCCACAGGCATGGAGGAGCCATACACCTGCAACAGGGACAATGGTGAAGACAGAGCGCCCTGGCATGGCAAATGAATGCACATTGCAGAGGGTGTCACAATGACATGGGACACCAGAAGGTGGGGTGTGTGGGATACCACACCAGTGTCCCCATTGGCATTCAAGAGGCCCACGTGGCCCTTATGTACTTCAGCCCCTCCTGGACAGGGGACCCACCCACAAACCAGTATCGCCCAGCCACCAATGCATGGCCTGGCACCCACGGATGCAATATCACATTGTCCACTGGAGTTTGGTAGGAATTGCCCACCCTGGTCCATGGCACACCACCGACCCCACACATGCCCACATGGATGTGCCAGTTGTGCAGCCGCAGAACGTCTGCATGCTCCCCCACATGGGCCTAGTGCTCGATGGTACAGACAACTGGGGCATCTGCACAGAAACGGCACACCTGATCTGCCACAGACACAGCAGTAGTTTACAGGGACATGGCTAGGAATTTGGATGGTGTGGCTGTATAATGCTGTGGATATCCATGGCATGCTACCTGTGCAAGGGGTCTGTGTATGCGCACACAACAGTGTGTGTGGAGGGTGGCATGGGCATGACTGGGGGTTAGGGCACCGTGTGACCATGCGACGATGCCCAGCCACAATACACATGGGTTCCCCATGGGGTTCATGACACAGTGCCATCATGGACATGGAAGTCCAGTGGCTATGGGCCATGTGGGCTGACACTGCCACCTATACATGCATGTGTGTACTGTGAGGCCACAGACTGAAATGACGATGGGGTGGGCAAGGGGCACGCACTGTGTGCTCACACATGAACATACATGAGCAACATGACAACCCCATGGGCACTGCAGTGGCCACCACTCCAGGGTCACAGGGACACACTGTCTAACTGGCATATGCCCCTGAGGCGTACGCTGGGAAGCAATGACCACCACATACGGCAACAGCATGTTAACAGTATTTATTAACATGTGCACAATATATGTATACACACAGTGCAACCCCCCCAGCATACCACTAGCACAACCTACATTCCACCCCCATGTGGACAGCAATCACCCTCCTCCAATGCTTGCCAAGGTGGTACACAAGACATGTGAATGACATGCCACGCCACCACAGTGGGGCTTGGCCACACACATGTGACGCACATCGCCCCCCCAGGATGGTACACAGTCCCAGGAGAAGGCTCGGCCAAAGCAGAACTACAGCCACCCTCCACCCCAGCAGTGTCCCCTACAAGCAGGGGTGTCCTAATCCCCCACAGCAGCTGAAGCACAAACCCCCCACATCAAGGGCAGTACAATAACCCACCCACGCACATCAGATGCAGTACAATAACTCTGCCACACACATCAGAGGCAGTACAATAACCACCCCCCCACATCACAGGCAGTACATCCCCCCACATCAGAGGCAGTACACCCCCACATCAGAGGCAGTACACCCCCCACATCAGAGGCAGTACAATACCCCCCAACATCAGAGGCAGTACAATAACTCCCCCACATGAGGCAGTACAATACCCCCCAACATCAGAGGCAGTACAATAACTCCCCCACATCAGAGGCAGTACAATCCCCCACATTAGAGGCAGTACAATCCCCCACATCAGAGGCAGCACACACACCCCACATCAGGGGTAGTACACCCACCACATCAGATGCAGTACAATAACCTCCCCACATCAGAGGCAGCAAACCCCCCATATCAAAGGCAGTACATCCTCCCACATCAGAGCCAGTACACCCCTACATCAAAAGCAGTACAATGACCCCCGACATCAAGGTGGTACACCCCACATCAGAGGCAGCACAATAACCCCCCACATCAGAGGCAGTACACTTCCCATATCAGAGGCATTACAATCCCCCACATCAGAGGCAGCACACACACCCCACATCAGGGGTAGTACACCCACCACATCAGATGCAGTACAATAACCTCCCCACATCAGAGGCAGCAAACCCCCCATATCAAAGGCAGTACATCCTCCCACATTAGAGGCAGTACACCCCTACATCAAAAGCAGTACAATGACCCCCCCGACATCAGAGGTGGTACACCCCCACATCAGAGGCAGTACAATAACCCCCCCACATCAGGGCAGTACATCCCCTACATCAGAGGCAGTACAGCTCCCACATCAGAGGCAGTACACCCCACAACATCAGAGGCAGAACAATAACCCTCCCACATCAGAGACAGTACACCCCCCACATCAAAGGCAGTACACCTCCCCACATCAGTGGTAGTACACCCCACAACATCAGAGACAGTACATCCCCAAACTTCAGAGGCAGTACACCCCAACATTAGAAGCAGTACAATATCCCCCACATCAGTGGTAGTACATCCCCACATCAGAGGTAATACACCCCCACATCAGAGGTAGTACACCCGCCCATATCAGAGGCAGTACAATAACCTCCCACATCAGTGGCAGTACCCCCCCATATCAAAGGCAGTACATCCTCCCACATCACAGGCAGTACAAACCCACATCAAAAGCAGTACAATAACCTCCCCACATCAGAGGCAGTACACCTCCCACATCAGAGGCAGTACAATAACCCCTCCACATCAGAGGCAGTACACCCCACAACATCAGAGGCAGAACAATAACCCCCCGCACATCAGAGGCAGTTCACCCCCCACATCAGAGGCAGTACAGCTCCCCACATTAGTGGCAGTACACCCCCCAATGTCAGAGGCAGTACAATAACTCCCCACAGCAGAGGCAGTACAATTACCCCCCAAGCACAGGTGGTTGATTCCCCCATCAGAAGTTGCACAATACCCCACCATCCCCCATCAGACACACTTTCCAACCCTGGGGGCACAACAAACCCCTGGCACCGGTGTGACCCAGTACCACACAGCACAGGTGTCTGGCCATCATGTGCACCTACGATAGCATGGCGCCATGGGTGCAGTCAATGGGCATCCACAGATGGAACAGTGGCAGGAGCGTCATGGTGAATAGGCACCTGGACAGGCATGTGCATGGTCATTCTTGCAACTGGAACTTTTGTGCGATGCCATGGAGATAGTCATAGGGTTCTGGTGCCGTACTCATGGACAATCTGCTGGATGCAGGCCGTCATGTCCTTGTACTGCTTACACGATGGTGATGCATACCGTCCCATTGCTCAATCTTAAGCTCATTGAGCCTCTGCTCCACTTTCAGGGCATCGATCAACTTCCACATGCTGTGGTGGCATGTGCTTATGAGGGTGCTGAAGGCACAGTGCCACCCCTCCACAAAATTGTTTGTGCGGGCAGTACCAGTCCTGTTTGGCTTAAAACAGCTCCACTGGTCCACAGGGAACATGGGATGCCTGTGGACACCGCCATGGATTGGCCGCCCAACCCAGATGTCCTCAAAGTAGTCTACAATTGGGGCCAGCAGCTCATCATGTTGAATGAAGAACTTGTACGACCTGAACACCTCCCATGGTAGAACAAAGGCAATGGCGGGCAGCATGCACGCATGGAGTGCAAAGTTCTCATCCTCTGTATAGCAACACATGGCTTCTGAAACCTCCTGGACCTTCCTCCACAGGGCCAGGCACAGAGGGAAAAAGCAGCTGTGCTGGATGGCATCCAGGAAGTCTGTGACACAGGACTTGATTACAGCCTGCTCACAGTCTGTGACTATCACAGATGGTTTCAAGCCTGCATGCAGCTCCATCACTGCACTGAATGCCCTTGTGTATGTTTCCCCATTTTGTTTGACAACAGGATATTCACAGTGGGTACAACAGTGCAATATTGCACCCCATGGATGGTATAGAGCTGCGCAAATTGGGGTGGCACAGTCTTAAAGGTGCCATCATGTACCATGCTGTGAATTGTGACAGGAGTTGCAGGTTCTTGTCTGTGCTATATATTAGTATTCAGGAGGCACCACCACTGTCATGGAACAGGAAGGGGGCACTGGTGTGTGTTGTCCTGTACACCTCCGGGATGGTGGGCCATCTAGTGATGTTGATAGGGGTAGTGGCTGGCATGCAGCTGTCCGCACACGGCGGACTCTCCTCATCAGGAGGTGGATGCAGATGCTGGACATCCTTCCACCCACAGTGGTTGGTATGCTGCTGCTGCAGGTTACCACCACCTGGTGTGGTGTCTCATTTCACTCACATCAAGGAGACATGGAAGTACAAGGAGACAATAGTGAGGATAAGAAAGGGTGACTAGTGGATGGAAAAGGGGGAGGAACAGGTGGAAACACTGAATAAATACTTTAGCTCAGTGTTCACAGAAGAAAAAGGTGTGCCACTACCACCATGGGCTGGGAGGGTGGGGATGGGGGAGGCGGTGACAGATGGAAGAATTGAGGGAGGTAAAGTCCTAGAGGGACTGAGGGCAGTGAGGCTGGACAAGGCACCAGGGCTGGAAGGTATCCACCACAGGGTGCTGAGGGAGATGGCAGAGGAGTTGGCAGAGCCACTGGCAGATCTGTACAGCACCTTATGGGAGTCAGGATGTGTGCCACTGGACTGGAGGATGGCACATGTAGTGCCATTACAGAAGAGTGGACCAAGGGATGAACCAGGTAATTATCATCTGGTAAGTCTCATCTCCATAGTGTGCAAACTCCTGTAAATGATACTAAAGGAAAGACTGGTGTTGTACCTGGATGGCAACGGCCTCCAGAATGTGAGGCAGCATGGGTTCATTTCGTGGAAGTCTTATCAAACCAACCTGATACAATATTATGACTGGGTGACAGGTGAGCTGGATAAAGGTCATACGGTGGATGTTCTTAACTTGGACTTCAGCAAGGCCTTTAATTCAGTGCCTCATGGGCTGCTTGGGGGGATGCTAACTGGTAAGGTGCAGGGGCAAAAACGATCAAATGGATTACAAGCTGGCTGAGTGGGAGGCTGCAATGAGTAGTGGTGGGAGGGGAGCTGTCAACTCTGAGGCCGGTGATGAGCAGGGTGCCACAGGGCTCTGTGCTGGGGCTAGTATTATTTGGGCTCTTCATATCAGACATTGCGCACGGGGTAGAGAGCAAAGTAAGTCTGTTCACAGATGACACCAAAATTAGAGCAGTGGTGGATGGAGGGGAGGGAGGGATGGAAGCAGCTGCAGGAGGGAGGACTTAGGTAAGCTACAGGAGTGGTTAGAGAGGTAGCAGCTGGAGTTCAATGCAAAGAAGTGTAAGGTTATGCTCTTCAGGGTGAAGAACCCAAGGAGAGAATACTGGCTGGGGGGGGATGTTAAGCTGGGGACCACTGAGAAGGAGAAGGACCTAGGGGGTAATGATAACAGGGACCATGAGCAACACTGTGCAGTGCAAGAGAGCAGCTGCAAAAGCGAACAAAATGCTGGGGTGCATAGTGAGGGGGTTTTCATCAAGGCAAAGAGAGGTGATCTTGCCCTTCTACAGGTCACTGGTAAGGCAGCACTTAGAGTATTGTGTGCAGTTTTGGAGGCCATACCTAAAGCATTATATCAGGCTACTGGAGGGGGTGCAGAGGAGGGCAATGAAGATGATATGTGGAATCGAGGGGAGAGACTATGAGAGCAGGCTGGGAGACCTGAATATGTACACCCTGGAGGATAGAAGGGACAGGGGGGACATGATAGAGACATTCAGGTATCTGAGGGGGAATCAATAAGGATGGGGCAGATGGGGTCTTTAAAGCTAAGAAGGGGAAGGGAAACCAGGGGGCACGGGCTAAGAATAGAGGGGGGAAGATTTAGTAGGGAAATGAGGAGACACTATTTCACAGAGAAGGTGGTAGCAAAATGGAATGCACTGCAAGAATGGGTGGTATCATGTAAATCTGTGAACTGCTTTAAAAGGGCATGGGACAGGGAACAGGGAAGAGTGAGGATGGGGAGGTGGGGGGTGGCAGTGGGATTACAAAGGAGAAGTGGGTGGGGCAGCTGCAAACTAGGGGTGTTAGCTGCACACTCAAGCAGACGTAGAGCAGGTGGTCTGTTTCTGTGGGCACATTCATATGTTCTTATTTGTTTGTGCCACCCTCTGCTTGATATCCATGACAGCCTCATGGACGCCTATGGCCCCATGTTCAGGGACATGGTTGTGGCTCTTCACAACCCTGACAGCCCCCTCTCCTACAGTGTGCACACAGCCAGGTCATTTCCCCCTGTAATATTCGGTACACTTCCAATAAGTCTTTTCATCCAAGGTGCACTTCTTGTAATAGGGGAAGCCGTAGTGCTACAGTAGGGTCTTCCCCTTTTGACTAGTCATGAATGCCAGCTGCATGGCAACATACACAGCTATCTCAGGCCTCATACACAGTAGTGCTCCTGTGCTCAGCTCTTGCATGCACCACTGTTACCTATGTGTGTAGTGCTTTATGACCCCACCACTGGGTGTGGGGCGCACCGCCCCTTGTCAGGCCAGACCCCGCCCTGCATGCAGGTGTGCCCCATTAGACCTATATACCTGCACTGTGGCCACACACCCACCCTATGTGTGTCTCAGTGTGTGTGGGGCTGGGCCAGGTACACACAGAGTGCAGCCCCTGCTTGTTCCACTTCAGGCCTGTTCCCCTGGGTGAGAGCTGCTTCCATGCCTCTGTGTGGCCCTCCATCCTTGTGGCTCTCTGTGGGGCTTCAGTGTCTGCAGGTTGTCCTCTGTCCCGGTCCTCTCGCCACATCTCCTGATCACATTCCCCCTCTCCCTACATCCTGTACTCCCTGCTGTGGCCTGAACACCTGTGTGTCCTTCTAGTGGTGCTGTGTCCCCCCCACCTCTGTGTCTCTTATCAGCCCCCCACATACCTCTGCGCCTTGTGCACTGATCTCCTACCACTGCAGCCCTCCTTCTCAGCTGCAATCCATTTCTCTGTGCACACTGTGCATCCTGCATCTCCCTCTGTGCAGTGTGTGTGTCCTCCACCGTGGTCCCTGCACTGTTCCATGTGTGAGTGGCTGATGGTGTAACTTTCCATTACTCCAGGACAGTGCTTGCAGTGCACCATGCACCAGGTTGAGCATACTTGTTTGTGCCTGCTGCCCTGCTGGTGGTATCATGGTGTGGGCAGTGTCGGCTACTCCTCACTGCATGGTTCCTTGTGCATGCATTCACTTCAGCTGCTGTATTGCTGTGCAGAGTTTTTCACTTTGAGGCATTTTTGCTGGACTTTATTATATCTGCTGCAATGTTTTTGTTCGCGATGTTACTTCCACGTTCTTGTTCTCGTGGCATTGTCTCTGCGATGTTCCTGGCACAAAGCCCAATATTAAAAGGAATCATTCCCTGGTGCTAGTAACTCCCTCTACCGCTGACTGCCAGCCCAATGTTAAAAAAGAACCAATCTCTCATGCTAGTAGATCCCCCCGATGATTGATGGCTCAATGTTAAAAAAAAAAGAACCATCCCCTTGTGCTAGTGGCTCCCTCTATCAATTGCCAGCCCAATGTTAAAAAAAAAAAAAATTGCCTGGTGATAGTGGTTTCTCTCAGGTGATAGCCATTCCATTGTGTAAATGTAAAATGTCCCTAGTGCTAGTGGTGCCCCCTGCCGAGTGCTGGCAGGATTTGTAAAACTACACATGCCCTTATGCTAGTGGTCCCTTCCCCCACCTGCATCGATGACTGATCTTTCAATATTTATTCCCTGGTGTCTAGTGCTCCCCCCACCAATCACCAGCCTGATCTGAAAACTGAAAGATTCCCTGGTGTCCAGTGGTCCCATTTTCCCCACCGATCGCCTTCCCAATCTGAAAATTGAAACATTTCCTGCTGTCTCATGGTCCCTTCCCCCACCGATTGACATCCTGATCTTAAAAATGAAGCATTCTCTGGCATACAGTGGTCTCTCCCACCCGCCCCCATTCCTGATGCTTCAATACTATTCCCTGGTGTCCAGCAGCTCCTCCCTGCAACCGCACCCAAGCCCAATGTTTCAGTATTACTCCCTGGTGTCAGGTGGTCTCCCCCCCACCCACACTCATGCCCAATGTCTACAGTGTTTGTGTCCAGTAGTCCCCCCATACCTGATCCCTTGTCTGTTTCCTAAAAACTCTCTGGTGGCTAAAGGTTCCCCTTAACCAAAATCTGCTAGTTTAGTAATATATAACCTTTCCTGGTAGTCTAGCAGACCTCCCCTCCCAATCCCCAATCTGCAGTATAATATTATGTAGCCTTTCCTGCTGATCTAGTGGACCCCCCCAATCCCCAATCTGCAGTATAATATTATGTAGCCTTTCCTGCTGATCTAGCGGACCCCCCCAATCCCCAATCTGCAGTATAATATTATGTAGCTTTTCCTGCTAATCTAGCAGACCCCCAATTCCCAATCTGCAGTATAATATTATGTACCCTTTCCTGCTGATCTAGCAGACCCCCCCATCCCAATTCCCAATCTGCAGTATAATATTATGTACCCTTTCCTGCTGGTCTAGCAGACCCCCTCCCAATCCCCAATCTGCAGTATAATATTATATACCCTTTCCTGCTGATCTAGCAGACCCCCCCTCCCAATCTCTGTTCTGCTGGTATAATAATATATAACCTTCCCTGGTGGTCTAGTGGGCCCTACTCCCTGTCCCTCATCTGCCAGTTTACTATTATTTAACCTTCCCTGGTGGTCTAGTGTTCCACCCTTCCCTATTCCAACCTTCCCGTATAATGAATAAATCTGTCCCTGGTGGTATAGTGGGCCCCCCCCCCATATCCTGACCTGCCCATATACTAAATAGATCTGTCCCTCCCTAGTGGTCCAGTAGACCCCCATCCACCCCACACAAGCAGATACTGACCCACCAACCTGATCCACCCGGGGCATAATAAGGCCCTACACCTCAGGTGGCAGGCCTTACAGCCCTTGGAAGGGTGGGTATAGCCTATACCACCCAGCCTGTAGGGTAGTATTTTACTTAGAAAATGAGAAATAGGCTGAATATTAGGAAAAATATTTAACAAATGTATTCAAATTAGTCATTTTAATGAACAAAACCATTTTCATTTTATGAAAAGTAGTCAATGTACTGTAATGTGTTGCTCTCATTGGCACTAGAGGGTACTGTCATGTTTTCTATTACTCCAGTTTGTTGAAGGTACTGTCTCTCCCCAACAGCTGTGTCCATCCTCCCCCTTGGGAACACCTAAATATAAGTTTATAATATCATTTTATTTTAGCTACATATGGGTTTGGGCATTTCTTTTTTTTTTTAATTTACTGAGCTGTAAGATAGTATCATTAGGTCATGCACAAGCATGGGATGGGATACCCAGAAGTGAAGAAACATTGAGAGGATGCAATCATCAATGTTTTTTTTTTTTCATTTTAACACTTAGCTTTAGGTTAATTATTTATACTTTGATGAGTATGAATTTTGCAATTGGCTGGCACAGAGGCAGTGAGAATTCTGATCGAGAGGCTGATCAGTGCAGCAGGGGTTATGTGAGCCAGCAGCATTTTCACATCAGGACAGACATTACAAGCTGAGCTGCCATTCCATTCAAACTTTTGCAGTATGTCTTTCTTTAGTGTACCTTTTATGTTTTAGTAGCAATTGGCACAGATGGGGGGGAATTAAAATTGTGTGTAACTGGTACTTGTCTCACTTAGTGAGACCATGGTTTGGATAATGAAGTCAATTGCCACTGGTACTTTTTACCTGGGCTGTGTTCTCTAATAGATACCTACCTTGCCAAGGGCCTAAGCCAATCAGAACGTGAGAAATTCTTAAACCATTTTTTAAGCATTAAGTATCATTATTTTTATTTGTATTTCACCTTTTCTAAATAAAGTTTTTTCCATGTAGTTGTTGTTGTGAAGTTTATTTACTTGTTTGTTTCCCCTCATCTGAAGCAATAGTAGAAACCAAACCAGCAAGTGAGAGTAGAGCATGCATAGAGCATGGTAACCAGGCAACCATGGTAATTTGCTCACTCCAAAAATTATATATTGTCATATGTACCATCACACTCTGCTCCCTTCCCCTGCCTTTAACTTAGCAGTATTATAGTATTAGTTATGTATGGAACCAGACTGCAATGTCAGATTGCCAAATGCAATTACTGAATATTATGTCACGTAGAAAGATTGAAATCACCCTATGTTAGAAACCATATCTTCTGTTAGAGGGTGGTTTATAATAACACTGAGAATTTTCAATGCACTTTCTAATAGACAGTGGCTTGTTTTAGATGGCAGTTTCAATTAGAAGATAAGCAGTAAGCACAATCTGAAAAGCTTGTTAGACAGTCAAATGTTACTATAAGTGAATTTCAGCATTCATTTATTCTGTTACAAAATATTGACTAGTAAAGAGGTTGCCCTGCTCCAGTGCCAGATGGTTTTCATTTTAACAGGTACCATATATCCTTATAATCTGGGGGCTAGGGGGAGGATGGGATGGGATGTTAGAGGGTAGGGAGGGTGGAGGTTATTGTTCACTCAATTAGAGTTTGAGCATGGGGTGTGCTGAGATCGGTGGTGTGGTCTACAGAAATTACCTGACTTGGCATTGGTGGAGTAAAGGGATGTATGATGGTTATATATACTACTACTCTAAATTCATTGAAAACTACACTGGGACAGTGAGGGAGCTGGGTGCTAGAAGGTGGTAGCGTGAAGGTGCACAATTTATAAAGATCTGGATGGTGGGGTGATTTGCACAGAAGGAGAAGGTGTATTAAACTTTAAAAAATATGTTTTTTACAAAACAAGAAAACACATAGATGTTTGCCAGGGGAGTGCTACTTCTCAAGGCAAAACTACGCATACTAGTACTGTACTTTGCTGACACTGTATGAGGTGAAATGAAATTATACATAGTCATTTCCAGGTGGGCACTTCAGCAGGGGAAAACTACGTGTAGTGTGCTCCCAGTTAAAGAAGTCAAGAAAACATCATAAAGTACTTGACAATGTGAAGTTCCCCAACTTCTCATACCACTATTAGTAACAGATGATTTGACAAGTTGTTTCATGAAATCTCTGAAGATCTCCAAGGAAAGTGTTGTGAGATTTTTGTCTTCTACTGCAACACTGGAATGATCAAACTCTTTCATATTTTCCCTAATCATCTCCCCAAAATCTCAGGAGATGGCTTGCTAAATTGAATGTTATTACTGCAGGAGGATATCACAGAAAATACAAAGCTACTTTAATCAGTACAGTGTAGGCCAAATAACATGGCTGTATTGCCAGAAATGGACTGGACCAATATTTCTACAACATCCAGCAGTCTTGTGTCTTAATTCACATAACCTCTGCTTGCAGACCGTGCGATCCTAGGCAAGTCACTTAACTTCCCTATACTCCTGGGTTGCCCTCTGGGGAAAGGACTTGTGCCCAGTGGGCATTATCCAGTTACCAAAGAATAAAAATAAAGAACATAAATAAGAGTCATCCTGTACATTTACTCAGTTTGTACTCATTTTCAACAGGATAAAATGGGACATTACTTAAAACATTCACATACAGCGACACCAGCCGGGATGCAACACATTAATGCTGCAGTATGTCAGAAAATGCGGCAGAGTGCTACAGAAAACAGTGTAATTCAATTATTATGGGGTTATGTGTGATTTTGTATTTCAGTGTAATTCAATGGCAATTAAGTCCTTTTTTACCGCAGTATTTTGTGGCATGCAATTTATTGCAAGTTACTGCACTGCATCGTGGTCAACTCCACTGTATATAGTTGTAAAAACATTCACTTTTGATTTAAAAGTAATCACTGTCTTTGAGCCCTCTGAATGCACAAACCTTTTTTAGTGTTTTCTCCAACAGCAGCACACAATATAAATGGGTTTCAACAAAATGAGCACCATCTTAACTTTCAACTATTTCTTATAATTGCCAATTATCCATTTCCCCAGTCAGAGAGCAGCAGCTGCCTTGCCTGAAGCAATATACTGCAGTACACTGCTGAAACTTTCAATTCTGATCTGACCATGTGGAACAGGATATTAAAACTTACAGATTTTAGCAGAAAGAGTCCCCACACTGGCAAAATAATGTACTGTGTCTTTCCATTCCCCTTTCTCATTTCCTATCACTTGTCTATTCGATTACTGAAGATTTTAATATGAATCATACTGACACAGAACTATAGTAAATCATAACATTGCAACTGATAGTTTACCAGAGCACCTCATTTCGAGTAAGACTCATATAAGGAATAGGGTATGGCAAACCATGCACAATAAGGCTGTGTTTCCATCAGGGGGTTGAGATGACATCATAGGGACTTTGAGAGTGAAGCTTGACAGGTGCTGATTTCATCTCAACAACTAAATGGAAATACAGCCTTGTTCATGTATAGTTACCCATATACTATTTGTTATAATATATGGTTCTCCTAGATACAAAAAACAGTTATATTTCTCAATGTTTAAGTTTTACAAGGTTGCATACCTTTTGTTTGTACTCCCAGTTGTTGTCAGCAGCTCCATCTGCTGCAGAGTCTGTTAATGAGGTCATGTTGAAGTCTGACCCTCCAAAGTTTCGCAGCAAGGCTTGATTTAAAAAAAATGTTAAAACTGGTATGGTTTGGAAACACTAAGCAAACTACAACACTCCATGGCAAAATGTCTCAGTGAGCCACTCAGTAAGCAAAACTGCCATGTTTGTTTTTTTGAAGAGGTTTGTTTTGTCCAGTACTGTGGCAAGGAGTGCAGTGCTGTTGAATATTCATTATGGAATGTGCACAACTTTTAGAACGTGCACAACATTTCTTTAGAAAATGGGCTAAGAAATCTCCGGGCTCTGATTGGCTGATAGCTCTGCCAAGGTGGATGTCTATCAGACAACAGAGCCTATGTATTAAAAGTGCCAATCCAAACCAACCCTACAACACATATCATTGAGCATTGCCTTTTTTCAACTTCCAGACCTGCCATGTTTTTCCTCTCTGTAACTGAGAGTTCCCAATGAAGTGATATTGCGCCACCGTTACCTCCCCCATGCTGTCTCGCAAAACCATCTGATTAGTAGGACAACACAAAATTCATCTAAAATGAAGCATTTTTTGTGACAGAAATGCACACAGATGTTACTGCATTCCACAGATCCCCATGCTCCGTCCAAGGCCAGCCGCTGAAGTAGCTTCTCTGAGCCAGCAGTACATTGCCATGTACATGGAGTGGAAGTTAGGAAAGTCTCTTCACCACTCCCTTGGGTCAATTGTCCAGATCCACCAAGTTTTGTCATTAGAACTGTGCACTTTACTCCAGCTGAAAAATAAAAACAGCAAAATCACACAAAAGCAGAAAATCTACCTGCTTTCTCAAAGCTTAGTTTTCTTTCTCCTCCAAGTCCAGTTGACCTACAGAGATTAAAATTTATGCACCTTGCCTCCCTCCTGTGGGGCTCCATAGTGCAACTCCCCTTCCCCCCACATCCGCCCACCACCACCAACAGTCTTTGGACCCACTCTTCTGATACATGCAGTTTGCAAATTATAAGTATGGCCAGTGCCCCAAGCTAAAAGTGAAACAGCAAAACCTCAGTAAAAAATATAATTCTACATGCCTTCTGCAGGTTTAGTCTCAGTCTGCCGGTCTGGACCACCACTCAGCTGCTTCCCTGTTCAGCTGATTGCTCCTGGCTCACAGTGTGCAACAAAACCCATTAGTTTAATGTACAAAAAAGATGTCTAGTGCTAGCAATATCAGTAAAATCATGTGGCGGAGGTAACTGAAAAGTTTCCTAAATAAAGAGAGACACTATAAACCAATAAGAAACAGGGTCTCATAAGCAACAGCTCCCTCTAATGGTAATTCAACTGCACTAAACTAAAGGGAGTATTTTACAGAAATTGCTGTTTCTGATCATTTTTATTACTATGTTACCATCTTTTTTCCTAATAAAATCATTATAAAAAAATACTGAAAACCTACTTTCTAAGCACAATAATACTCTCCAGGGTGGGCAGCATGGGCACTACTGGACCTTCCAGGGGCCTCATTATGCCCCCGAGACGGCCGATATTGTCCAATACAGCCCACTCTGTTGGGTAGTATTGCTTGCATAGCTACTGATTTTCATACATAATTAGTCTGAACCATAAACTATAAAATACTAATATAATCTGCATTTTTACTTCAATGGTTGAACAGCAATACTTAAGTTAAAACTGTAGCAACTGATACTGCAGTTTTGGCAGCACAAAGAAACCAAATTCTTTTGCAACCCCTGACAACTGGAAAAGGCTACTAAAGGAATAGTGCCTGACAGGGTGGGTGTTATGCTGGGATAACATCCTGCCTTGGATGGTTGGGCCCAAGGCCACCGGCCAAGGGCACCCAACACTAAGAAGGGATGTTATCCCAGCATAACACCCACCCTGGAGGGCATTATTCCTATTATACAATGGCTCGTTGTTTTATACAGGAAAAAAATAGTTTTACAGTAAATTGTTTTTAGTGCTTAAAAATATTTTTTAAGAGAAGATGCAAATAATCATCAAGTGGAAAAAGGAAATATCAATGGCATAATCACCTAGTGTATCAGCAGGGATGTTATGCCAGGATAACATCCCTGCTGTGATGGTCAACTGACCAATCAGAAGCCAAAATTCTTTCTTGCCATTGTATAATGGATAATCTAGACAAGTACTAAGGAGCTATAGAAGTCTTCTTGTTCCACACTAGTAAATCTATACCACTCATTCGCAGTTTTCTGATCAGATAAATTACCAACACTCATGTAACTGTGTACACTGTATATTAAATATGTGTCAATTGCCTTGCTGTTTGATTGTTGAGTAAATTTTTGTATGAGTGTCTGCTGTCACCTAGGATCATCATAAAAACTGGATAGCAAATCTCATTAGGCTGACTAAACAAATACCATTTAAATAAATATATTAGAGTTGTTTGATTCCAGAGGAATTGGAGGCAAGCTCAAATGAGATTTTATTAAATAAGGCTAATCTTGGGACAAGTAAAACTTTCTAAAATTGCAGTCTGCTGAACATAAATTTAGAAAATAATTGAAGCTACCCCCCACCCCTCAAATAGTTGATGGGATGATAACCGGAATCTGAGCAAGTGAAATCTCCAGCCACAAAAACAACACAAGATGGGTCCACTTCCACTGATAAATAATGGTGAAGGTGGGATGCAGTCCAGCTTGAAAAAAACATTGCTGGAGATGGTGACCCTACAGTATTAGCCTTTATAGAGATGATGCACAGGTATGTGTATTATATATGAACAAGTGCTTTCCCCTATATTAGATATTCTTAAACAATTTGGAGCATCTTCTGGAAGTAAGATAAATTGGTCTAAGACCAAGATAATGGAAACAAAAAATCACTTGGGTCCCTTTATACCACCATCTCACTTATTAATACAGGTTGTCTCCAAAATAAAACATTAAGGAATTATATTAGATAATGAGATGAAAAATCTGCAATCACTGAATTTTGAACCTTTTATCCAAGAAACTAAAACCAGCTATTCAGTTGGGAATCCCTTCCATTGACTTTGATTGGCAGAGTTAATGTACAGTAGTTAAAATGAACATCCTTCCCACATTTCTGTTTCTGTTCCAAAACACACTCATTATTTTGAAAGATGAATACTTCAGCCACCTGGATATCTTTATCAGAAAGTATTTATGGAAGGGTTAAAGACCCAGGCTGAAAATGCAAAAGCTTTACTCACCAATAACGGAAGGTGGCTTAGCCTTACCAAACTTGAAATTTTACTATTATGCAGCAGATTTTGCAATAGCTTACAAATGGTTCCAAAATGACTTTCAAGATCCCTCTACTGAAATAGAAACCTTTAGATCCCCTATTATAATATCAAACATATATCATATGCCAGAACAGACAGGAAAAAAAAACCTTAAAAACATTTGATTCTGCACCAATACAGTGATCTATACATGGAACCGTGCCCTCAATAAATCATCAGACAAAGGTCTATGTTCACTTCATTCACCAATTTACTTAAATGCAAACTTTGTACCTTCTATTTTACACCCTATTTTCAAAACATAGTACTCTAAAGGCCTTAAAGCAAGTAAATCCAGAAACAAATGATTTGATACCTTTTATTGGACCAACATGGATGTTACAGAAAAAAACAAAGTGCTTTAGCTTTCGAACCAACCAGGTCCTTCTTCAGAAGCTTTGTGGCAGTTTTTTCAAATATCCCATACTATTAACACCAGATTATATAGAAAAAGCAGAAATAATTTCATTTGTTTAACATATACATTTAAAACATAATAGAAGATTACGTCAGAGAAGCTAATTAACACCAGTATGCCTTTAACTGAGGAGCCTCAGAAGGGCAAAGGTTATCAAGAATTCTCTACAGCCAGAGTTCTTGTCACATAAATTTTAAATGTCTCAGTATGCCAAGAAAGCATTCTAGTGATAAAAAAAAAAAAAACCTTGGAGTAGCATTCTCTCTAATACATGTAAGATGAGCTCACAACATTCCAATTGTCCTAGTATATTAAAGGACAGATAATGAAAGACAAAATCCTGAAATTAGGTATAACTGCAAGTTGAAAGCAAGCCTCAAATTAACCTACACATATAAACATGATGCATGAAAGTATCATTTGTAAGTGTAAGTGCAAAATAAATAAATAAATAAAAAATACTTGTCAAGGACCCCCAAGAAAACGAGACCATGAGCCTGATAAATGCAGATTTCAACACAGAGTCTGTGTATAACAAAAATGCAAAAGTTTAAAGCAAGTAATTAATTCTTGGAAACTAATCAGGTTTTGGATTTTGAAACCTTAAAAAAGATATAGATTGATGGATACCCAATTTTATGGATATTTTCAAATTAGATACTTCAAATTAGAAAACTTATATAACCCTTATAACATTCTAGTAGAATTAATTGAACTGACCTTCAGTTCCCCATCTCAAGTCAAAATGGTTTCACAATTATACCATCTTATTCTACATAATTCTGGATATAATCTTAATTTACTCAAATACAAACAGTTAAAACAACTGAATCAATCCATCCCCAATACTTTATGGAAGAACATTATTAACATTAAATCATGGGGACTAAAATCTTCAAAATTACAACAAATCCAATGTAATATTATTTACCACCTATATTATACTAATTATTTAAACATTATGAACACCTCATGCTGAAATTCCTGTCCTAGATGTTCCAGCTCTGTGGGCACCATTGAACATATGCTGATCACCTGCCCGGCATTAATGACATGGTTACAATCAATTCTGGATGTGCTATTGTGAGCGGTGGACAGACCTTTTCTAAAAGGAGCATTCTGGATGTTGTTGAGCCATGGTGGATTTCTTTAAAGTTTATCCTACAGGTCACAATGTTTGGTTCACATTTGGACCATACAGTAACTGCCTTAGATCATCTACAGTACTAGAAAAACAGAAATATAGCCCTTCTGTGTGTCACCTGGATGAACTCCATGGCATCCATTCATTGAGTAGAGCAGGGTTACTATTAGATGCTTCAACATTTGAAAAAATGTGATCAGATGTGGTCTCCATTCATTAAATTCTTAAATTCTTCAGAATATCAACCTTATTTTTCTAAGCTACCCAGGCCCACTTTGGGCTCTTGCTTTTCATTTTTACTTTTATTCTCATATTCGTTCCACTTCACATTGTTCCAGCTTCATCTAAATCAAGAATTATGTACTCTGTTTTAGATGTTTATATTACTCCTCATCTTATGTGAAACAGTTGACATACAGCAATATCTAGATTGGATGCCTTATAAATTGTTTATATGAGTTAATAAAGAAAAAAAAAGAAAAAAGAGATGGTGACCCTCTGGCTTGTAATCATGGAGGTCCTCTCTGTTTGCAGACTTATAATTGAAAAGGTACAGACTGGCAGTCACAGTACAGTGATGCCAGAGGCAAGCATCTCCGGTGTGAAGGATAACACTGAAAGATAAGAGTAAGAGGGAGAGGGAGAGGGAGAGAGAGGGAGGGAGGGAGGGACAGAGAATTAACAAGTTGCAGTGGCTCTGCAGAGCAGAGGAAAAGTTCAATGGCATGAAGAACTGCTCATGTTTTAACTATGACATTAGTTGTTTACTCAAAAATTTACAAAGCAGGATAGGTCCCATGAGACTGGAGTCTTGTATAATGCAATGTTCTGACACCAGATGCACAGTAAAACAGTTAAAGACATGTTTTTCTATTGGTTGTTTTCTTGACCCAGTCACCATCATTGCAGAGATATACCCTGATCCAAGGGACATATCATGTTCATGTAAGTATTGGCTAGGGTTAGGAAAAATGTATCTTCCGCTAGAGAAATTCTGGTCAAATTCTGATTTCACCTCAATAAAATTTCATGAAATTCTCATAAACATTTCACAAAATTTTCACCAAACTTGTAATTTCAGTTATTTTATTCCTATTTAAAATATATTTGTTCAAATAGCACCAAATTTGATAATGATTTTACTTCTGTTCATACAGAAGTGTACCACGTCTCAGATTTCTGTCTATAAAGAAGACTGAGAAATTTTACTTATATTTCATAGTTATGTGAACTGTGGCAGTTTAAGCCCCTATAAGTTTAAAAATAAAGAATGGAATATTACCAGTTTTGTTAGGTTTCTTGACCCTAGCTGGCCCACAAACACAGTGCTAGTGCTACTGCATGTGGTGCTAATAACTTGAGTTTGGAAGCAAACTCAGGTGTTGGAGGTTTGGCCGGGGGAGGGAGGATCAGTTTTCCAAAGGACTGCTTTCCTTCTCCAAGGTGGGAGGTTTTGCAGATGCTGGTGATTGCTTGGCTCTAGTGGAACCTGATGGAAAGGTACCCAACACTGCTAGCAGAGCAAGAGGGGACATTGCAGATGTTGACATGTTGTGCATGAGTGCACATGATGCACATTTTGGTGTTATTGTGTACCACATGCCTCAGGGGTGAAAAAAATGGGAAAACTACCGACAGGTGGGTGGCGTCATGACTTTCTCAGGCCCTGCAGCTCACTACCTCTGCCTGCCAAGTCAGAACTGGATTATGTCCCTGATGGGGGTTGGGGAACACTGTCAACCCTGCTAGGGGGCAAGCCCTGGAGGAAGACAAGTTGTCAAGCTAAGTCCTGGTAGACATCAGGATGTTAGGGCGGGGGTGCATGGCAGATGGGGGCTATCCAACCGAAGGAAGAAAACGATGAAGAAAAAAAGTTTCATTAATCCTAAATATTAGACATTGATGCCACATCCATGGCCCAGCAGCAAAACTTTCATCCTGCTCTGCATCCGATAATGAAGTTCATTTTTTTATAACTTTCTCAACCCTGTTTTTTAACCTTACACTAATAAAACACTCCATTTAAATGTGTACTGTAGCTTGTGTTTAAATACATGAGAGGAGTAGCTTCAAGTTGACAATGAACTTAGAAATGAAAAATATTAGGCAAAACCACACCAGGAGAACTGAGACTGCTAGGTGAAAATCTAAGAACAGCTAGGATAAACAGTGCAAACATGTAGGTCATGGCTGTGTAGTTATAAGCAGTTCTGGCTGAATGGCACAGATGGTAAAAGCACATCTCTGTAAGAGAATGGATTGTGGGTTCAGTCTTCTCAGGGTCCAAAGCAATCTTACCTAAGGAAATCTGAGCTGTAGTAAGCCTCTCTTTTAGCAATCTAGTGCCAAAGCTCAGCAAAGCTTAGACTGAGACTTACAAATGATCTAACGTTTTCAAAGTACAGGTGCCATTACCACTGTACCTTTTCTAAATATTTCCCTCTGCAGGAGATCAAAGAAAACATAGAAAGTCTAATCTTTTACAGTTGAAAATTTTTCTTGAAACTCTGAGTACTTTTAACTAGAGGTGGGCAAAAGTTGTGAATTTCACTTTAGCGGAACTTCCATGAAATTTCACAACTTTTGTGGAAGCTTCTGAACTTCTGCCTGTGGCAGATCGGCAATCTTCTGAATGTTTTTGGTAAATTTTCAACATGTTCCCCTTCCAGTCAGTGCCCCCCCACCCAAAGCCCTGCCCAAAACAGCAATGAAATTCCCTGATGGATAGCGATCCCTCCCAGCACCTGATCACTTGCCCCATAAAATTAAAAAATTCCTTAGTGGCTAGCAGTCCCTCCCACCATCTGATGGTTCCATGGCAGAATATCGACAACAATGTTGTTGACATTCTGCACAGCATCAGGAACAATGAAAGTTATCGGCAGTGTTCCCTTTGAGAAGAAGTGCTGTGCCCCCCGCATACCCCCATCTCTAATTAACCAACTCTGAGTTGGAACACTGGGAGTCATGGTGTCGACATACAGTGGACAACCACAGCAACCAATCTAGACCTGGTGAGATTTGTCACTGTGGTGGTGTTCGCTGTAGAATTATTATTGTGGTGATGTGCTATCCCACCTGATCATCCACCTGACATGTCCAGCGTAAGCCCCCTGTCCCAATCCCCCTAATAGTAATTATATAAAAAAAATTTCCATTGTGGTCCAGTGAACTGTCCCCCCATTCCTGATCCCCAGTATGTGAAGATATTCCCTGCTGATCTAGCAAACCCCTCCCAGCCCCAATCTGCCCCAAAATTAACATGTTATGAAATATCAGTCTCTGGTAATCTATCAGCCCCCCAGCCCCAATCTGCCAGAAAATTATAATGTTAGAAAATCATTCCCTGCTAATCTAGTGGACCCCCAAACCCCCATATCAGCAGGTAGTACCCACCACCCCACTCCCCCATCCCAAACCCTGAGCTAGCAATCATCACAGCCTTCCTCTCACCACAGCCAGCTGGAAACTTAACTGTCACTGAGTGTATACTGCATAGAGTTTGCACTCACTGATTGACAGCTCGGAGTGAGCTGTCAATCAGTGAGTACATACTGTATATAGTACACGTTCAGTGACAGTACAGTCAGTGACTGGCTGTGGTGGTGAGAGGAGAGCTGTGTTAGTTGCTGGATTGGGGTTTGGGATGGGGAAGAACTGGGTGGTGGGCACTACCTGCTGGGGTGGGGGCCACTAGACCACCAGGGAATGATAGTTTCAGGCAGATCTGGGCTGGGGGGTCCACTAGATCACCAGGAAATAATTTCACATGCAAGGGATTGGGGATAGGGAGGGGGGTTTACTATTCCACCATGGAAAAATGTTTATATAATTACTATACAGGAGATTGGGATTGGGGGATTACATTGGGCACATCAGGTGGATGATCAGGTGGGGTGAGGGACTGCTAGCCACCAGGAAAGTTTTTTTTTATGGAGTTAGTGATAGGGTGGGTGGAGAGACCACAAGCTACCAGGGAATTTTATTGCTATTTCAGGCAGGGGTTGGGGAGCACTGGACACCAAGGAATTAATTTTATGTTTGATATGGATGTCAATCATTGTCTAGTGGGGGGTTGCTAGATACCAGGGAAATATTAATTTGATTTCTGAACTTTTGAGGAAATTCCACTGGCTGAATTTTTTTTCACACACCTCTACTTTTAACCTTAAATTTACATGGGTTACTGTAGCACTATAGCCCTCCCCATCCTCAGTTCAGTGACAAGCAGCACACCCAGAGTACATCCAAAGGTAATAAGGGAACTGGCTGAGGAACTAGCAGGGCCACTAGCAGGCTATTTTATAGTTCACAAGAGTCAGGCATATTACCGCAGGACTGGAGAACAGAACATGTGGTGCCTCTCCGTAAAAGAGATCCCAAGGATGACCCAGGGAATTACAGACAAGTCAGTCTGACTTCAGTCATGTGCAGCTCAAGGAAACCATACTTAAGGAAAGGTTGGTAGAATATCTAGAGGAGCATGGCCTCCAGGATGCGAGGCAGCACGGGTTCTGGTGTGGTGGGGGGGGAGAATCTTGTCAAATGAATCTGATTGACTTCTTTGACTAGGTCACTAAGACAGTAGACTAGGGCCAAGCAGTACACAGCCTATATCTGGATTTTAGCTAGGTCTTTGACTCTGTGCCCCAAAAAAGGTTGACTAGAAAATTGATGAATCTTGGCGTTGGGGATAAGATGTCCAGGTGGGTGGAAAACTGGCTAAGGGACAGAACCCAGAGGGTAGTTGTGGGGGAGTCATCTGGCACCAGAGAGGTCACCAGTGGGGTTTCGCAGAGCTTGGTGCTGGGGCTGGTGTTGTTCAGTGTCTTCATCAATGACATTGGGGATGGCATTAAGGGCAAAACATGCCTATTCACAGATGACACCAAGCTCTGTGGGAGAGTGGACACAACTGAAGGGATACAGGACCTACAGGATGATCTGGAAAAGCTAGGGAGGTGGTCCAGGATTTAGCAGTTTGGCTCCAGTGCCAAGAAGTGCAAAGATATGCATATTGGAGCCAAGAATCCCAGGATAGAGTACTACCTGGGTGGAGTTCAGGTATCTGCATCAAAGGAGGAGAAGGACCTGGGAGTGATGATCACTAGTGATCTGAAGCACTCAACGCAGTGCAGGAAAGCAGCACCAAGGGCAAACAAGATGCTGGGATGCATAGCTAGGGGGATCAGTAGTAGGAGAGAGGAGTTTATACTACCCTTGTACAGGTCACTGGTGAGGTCACATCTAGAGTATGGAAGTTCAGTACTGGTAGCCACACCTCAAAAGGACATTAACTTGCTGGAGACGGTCCAGGAGAGGGCTACAAAGATGATAGTAGGTCAGTATAGTAAGGCATATGAGGAAAGGTGGAGGACACTGAACATGTACTCCCTGAAAGGAATGGGAGAGAGAGGGGACATGATTGGGACCTTCAAGTACTTGAAAGGGATAAATAAGGTGGATAAGGAGGTTCTCTTAAGCTAAGTGACAACCATAACAGGAGGGGGTACAGTCTTAAGGTGGGTTGCAGGTTTAGGAGGGAGGTCAAGAAGTACTTCTTCACAGAGAGGGTGGTGGACACATGGAATGCACTTCCAGAAGAGGTGGTCTCATTGAAGACAGTGGGCAGCTGCAAGAGAGGCTGGGATAGGCATAGGGTGAAGGTCAGGATCATGGGTAGGAGGATGGGAGGCATGGGGGGGCAGGGACAGAAGTTCAAGCTGTGGACCCTGCGATGTGAGCAGACTTGATAGACCAAATGGCCTTCTTCTGCTCACTTCTTTGTATGTTCATATGTTCGTATGTCCTGGCTACCGACAGTTTTCTGAGCCTGCTACCAAACTTGCATCACCTTCACAGAACCATATTGTGCTGCCACTGGGCCACCAAGGTAGCTCCTACTGAAGATAATTCTAATATAAGAGTTATATACTGTACTACTTGTAATTTGTTTTTCATTCAGAAACTGAAGGAGACTAAACTGGTTCAGTTTCTGAGTGCAGGACTGAGCTGTGCAATACAAAAGACAAAGGGGGTATAACACACTTGCCATCATAAATACATGTGTAACAGATATCATTGGTCTAAAATGAGGAAACATAGAAACATAGACTTTGACGGCAGATAAGGACCACTTGGCCCACCTAGTCTGCCCATTTCCCTACCTACAGGATAGGCTGCAGATCCTAGTTAACCAACGGCCTATTTTTTATACCCCCCCACAAGAATTGCCTTATGTCTGTCCCATGTATTCTTGAATTCTCCCACAGTTTTAGACCCCACAACCTCCTCAGGAATGCTGTTCCATGCATTCACCACCCTCTCTATGAAAAAATACTTCCTCACATTGTCCCTGAACCACCCTGCCCCCATCTCTAAATTGTGCCCCCTTGTTCTTGCACATATCCTTTTCTGAAAGATGCCACACTCTTGGACTTTGTTGATTCCATTGAGGTACTTAAACGTTTCTATCATGTCCCCCCACTCCCTCCTTTCCTCAGAGGTATATATTAAGCTCCTTTAATCTTTCCTCATATGGCTTCTCTTGCAGACCCTGCACCATTTTAGTTGCCCTTTTCTGGACTGCCTCTATCCTGTCTATGTCCTTGCGGAGATGGGGTCTCCAGAACTGGATGCAGTACTCCAGATGGGGTCTCACCAACTGTCTGTACCGAGGGATAACAACTTCCTGTTTTCTGCTGCTGATACCTCTCCCTATACATCCCAGTATACCCCCAGCCCTCCCTACTGCCTTCTCACATTGCTTGCTAACCTTAAGGTCATCTGGTCCCTTTCAATTTTTGTTGTTATTAGTACCCCCCCACTTCCCCTGAGTTTTTGTTTCCAAGGTGTATTATTTTGCACTTCTTTGCATTGAATCCAAGCTGCCATACTTCTGACCATTTCTCCAACCTTGCCAAGTCCCTTTTCATCCTTTCCATATCTCCTTGTGTATCAACCCTGTTGCAGATCTTTGTGTCATCTGCAAAGAGACATACTTTTCCTTCCAATCCCTCTGCAATGTCACTTATAAAGACATTAAAAAGGACTGGACCCAGTACTGAACCCTGCGGTACCCCACTAGTAACCCCTCTTTCTTCAGAGTGGACTCCGTTTACAATTACTTTCTGTGTCCTTTTGTCCAGCCAATGTTTTACCCAGGCTACCACCCTGGGACCCACTGCCAGGCTGGTGCCTGGCAGTGGGTCCCACTGCACTGCATTGCACTGCACTGCTGTGAAAATGCAGGGTCCTGCCAAAACAACAATTTCTTTCCTTCACTGTATGACTTGTTAAAGAATCCAATGTTATACTATGTGAATTTGCATTTATTTATTTCTTATGCTTTTTATTTTTAATATGGCCCCAAAATGTTTTTGGAAGGCATATGTGTTATTCTTATAGTACTCATTTCAATCTTTGTTTTGATATATAGATTGTCCCTTATGTCCAAATATTGGAGGAGTTATGGGTTCTTAAAGTTTAAATCTGGGAAACAAACAAAAAAAAAACTAAGTCCAAAATCTTTTTTTCATATGAAGGCCTCTTTTTTTCATATGAATGAAAAAACCTATACAAAAAAGTATCCCTTCATATGAATAAATAATTTGGGACTTATTTTTTTTTTTCACAATTCTTTTTTCGCATGAAAGGATCCTTTTTTGGATGCTTTTTTTGTTCATGCGAAAAAGGATGCCCTCATACGAAAAAATAATTTGGACTTAGTTTTTTTCCTAGATTCTTTTTTGTGTGAATTGATCCTTTTTCTTATGACCAATATCTTCTTTCGTATGGCCATATGAAAAAAACAGAAGCAAGGCACGAAAAAAGATTTAAAAATGAAGAAGAAAACATATTTAGGGTAAATTTTTCCAAAACTAAAGTGCAGAATCCACCTAACGGGTTCCCGATGACTAAGATACATGTGTTGGTGTCTGTCCAGGATGAAATTTTTGTGAATTTTGAATAAAAAAACCAGAAACAAGATGGCAGCTGTACGAAAAAGTTTTTTTTCCTCACAAAAAAGGATGACCCCCATATGAAAATGGATTCTTTTTCATATGGACCAAATTTGTTTTTTGATCCAAGCAGCTATCCAAAAGACTGTACTAAGCATGCTCAGAACCAACATTTTACAATTTAATAAATTTGGATTGGATTAAATATTTTTTTTCACTTATGAGTGAACATTGAAATATTGCGATGTTCACTCATAACCTGGGCATTTGACCAGATTTGTACATCATGGGCTGTATTTTCAAAGGGTCATTAGATCCATGCAATCTGCATCAAACAACCTGCTTGAGTCAGATCTAGGTGCACCAAATACTGTGCACCATATTTTGCAAGAAAATCATTCTTTGTGACAGAGTTCCCCAAACAGAGCAAGAGGTCCTCTGCTTCAACGGAATTGCATAAGTGATGAGAATGATGCAAACTGCACCAAAATAAATGGTGCAAGATAAGTCAAAAATGATGTAAGTTGAGTCAAAAAATGACTCAAGGAATGAAAATGATGCAAACTGAGTACAAAAATGGTGCAAACTGAGTAAAAATGGTGCAAGCTGTGTAACAAAAATGGTGCAAGTTGAGTAAAAAATTATGCAAAGGACAAGAATGATGCAAGCTAAATAAAATAAAATGGCAGATGAAATGGCCAAAACTAAACCCCCCAAATGTTCTAAACTAGTCCTGCAGGAGAATACTGGCTCTTAATAGTAGCATAGTCAGGTCTGACAATCGGCTTTGGATCTCTTTATATGCTCTACTGTTCCTTAGACCAGCTCTGGCTGGTCTAACAGCAGGCATCTTAGAAACAAGAACAGGACTTGCATTCTTTGAAAATCCCAACTAATGGGACGGTGCATGATTGCAGTGATGCAGGCATCCCTTCCAACATGGCGCTGGCATTTTTTTAGTGCAAGCATGGGGCAAGCCACTATGGTGCATGCAGACCTGTTTTTAATGCAAGCACCATTTGAAAATCTGAATTGATGCAAGGTTTGACACATCCTGCTCCTTGCTTCAGTTGTTTTTGATGCAACCACCCTGTGTCATTCTCTGGCCTTTGAAAATCTGGCTCCATATTTTCACATAGTCTTCTAATTACCCCACCTCATGAAGCCAGTAGATGAACATTTTCAAATCCCTGGAGAAATGTCATTCCACACCACTGGTGCAAAAATGCATTTTGGTAAGGATCTGAAAAATGATAACTGTCATATTCATGAGGTGGTGTAAAAATAGCTATGCTGAAAAGTTAGGGTCAAAATATTGAAAAGTACAAATGTTATGAGTGAGCATTGAAAGATTTCAATGTACACATATAATGTTGTCACTTTTACAGTCATCGCAGACATTTTGCACCTTGCCTAACCTGCCTGACACAGTGGTATTTTCTTGCTCTGTCTTGGACATCTTTGATCTACATAATTGCTATAAATGCCGTTACTGTGAAGTTTTGCCCTTGGGAATATTCTGAGTACCACAATGGTGCTTTTGGAAGGACCAAAGGAAGCAGTTACTGAATATAGTACATACTTCAAAGTTAGATTTGCTTATTGGACCTTTATGTGATTGCTTCTGGATTTTTGTCTCTGGAGGAAATTATCTGGTTTCAGTAGTCTATCAAAATTATTTATTTTGATATACTTATATTTAGACTACACCAGGTGATATTGTGTAATGCTATTGGCCAAACAGTCACTCTCATTTAAAATGTATCAGGTGTTATAACACATCAGATTATATTTATTTACTGTTGTTGCTGTTCTGCAGATATATTTTCTTGTGTGTGATTGAAATACAATTATCTTGATGTGTCTAAAATTTAACTGAAAAATGCCAGAAAAGTGCAACTCTGTATTGACAGAGACCCCTGTAAATTAAGCAATGAAACTGAGAAATTATAGACTAGTAAAAGTAGAGTACAAAAATAAAAGGGGGGGGGGTACAAATAAAAAATCACTGACTATTTAAATAAGACAGATAAGGCAATTTCCCCCAAAACCTCTTTTCTTATAAAGGAAGTGTTGCATCTACACTTTCTCCTATAAAGCAGAAAGACAATAGTGTACAAGGTGATTATATTCTTAAAACAATTAAAACCTTAGAATCTCAAAACCAGATGACAAATGAATTATTACCCAAGATAAATATAGGGAAAGTTAAACAAGTAGATGGAATTAATGTGGGGGTAGAGAATAAGGACTTTGCTCCTAAAGAGGATCTTTTGACAGATTTTAATAACTTCTTTACACCATTTATGAACAGAGGAAGAACAGCTGGAATAGAAAATGTGTGTAATGGTTGGGTAGACTTACAGCGTTTTGAGAAAAATACTAGACAGGTAGAAAATCTGTGTAATGATTCAGCTGGTACACAGGTTCTTGGGGAAAATATCACAAGTGTCCAGAATACCTTGCATTCTCAGAGTAATCAAAATCCAACATTTTTTAATGATTACAATGTGCAGGCAAATATTCCTATAAGCAAGCAGTTGTCTGAAATTAAAACTTTACTAGCTGTAACAAATGTATCTTTATGAGCTATAATGAAGGAAATGGAAGACCACAAAAATAAATAGAGAAGCTTAAGCATATTGGTATAGAGAAAAGAGAAGGAAAGGGTGAGACTCTCCCCTGTGCAATGTGCTCTATGGGAATTTATGTCTGACTTAGGGCTATCTGTTTCCTGGAGAATCTTTTACCACACTGAGAGGGATTAAACTTATTATTCCCCACCTCATGGAGTTTATTCAAGAACTGATTATTTCTTTCTCAGCTCCACATCTCTGTAAGGGGTTAGTGCTGTAGGTATCTACCCTAGAGTACTTTTGGATCAATTTCCCATTTGGCTACGTATAATGGTGTTGCCTCATCCCCCAAGAACTGGTAATTAGTCCCTCAACACACAGCTATTAACTGATGGGCATATTAGGGAGCATATGAAAATGTTTATTATGCTTACTTGGAATGAAAATCATTTGTCTCTTGAGGCTATGGATGTCCTTTGCTGTTCTCTAAAGGCGATTTGCCAGGGGAACTTATTATGTTACCCATGGTGTGGAAATGCAAACTGGCAGTGCAGGTTGAAAATTGGCTATCTCTTTTCAAAGTATTAGAATCCCGACTGTCAAAGTCATTGGAAGAGCATCTATGGTCAGAGCTTCATTCCCTGAGGGCAAAATATTCTGCTCATCTCTTAGAGCTCTCCCTATGTTTGGCTTTTAAATGGAAAGCAACATATATTGGACAAGGGAAGAAGGCAGGAATGATTTTGGCTAATAGATTAAAACAACAGAAAGAGGCCAGATGGGTATCTGCTCTAGTCGACCCAGCCTCTGGGAAGGTAACTACAGATCCTGCTGAGATTGTAAATATTTTTTTAACTTTCTATCAGTCCATCTATATGGCCCCTCCCCCAGATAAAGGGTATGATGATCTTCTTGAAGATTTTGTGTATGGTATAGATTTTCCTTAACTTGCAATCCCGCTTCAAGAGATGCTGATAGGTATTGGAGGCCATCGACCGAGTCACTGTGGATATTGCTCTGGGGTCAGATGGCTTCCCTTTATCGTATTATAAATGATTGAAGTCAGAGTTGGCTCCTCTTTTAGGTAAATTATTTAATTGTCTTCTTCATGCCCCTATAAAAGAGTCAGCCCTGTTTGAGGCCCGCATCGCTGTTTTACCTAAGCCTGTGAGGGATCCTATTGCTCCGGACAACTACAGGCCTATTTCCCTGCTAAATACAGAGGTCAAACTGTTAACTAGTATCTTAGCATGTCATCCTAAGCAGGTTTGGGAGATTCTGATAGACCCAGAACAAATGGGTTCATATCCGGACGGCAATCTAGTGACCACTTTAGAAAGATCTTTCATCTTTTGTCCACGTCTGGGGAGGGCTGCATCAATGAGGTGCTTGTTTCCCTATACACAGAAAAAGCATTCAGGAGAGTGCCTGGAACTTTTTATTTGATAAGCTTCCACAATATGGATTACCCAGAGAGTTTATTTGATGGATTTCTATATTGTATAGATGCCCATCAGCTAGAGTTAAGTGTAACATGACCATATCTTCTGTTATTCCTTTGACCAGAAGCATGCTCTAGTGCTTCCCACTATCACCAATGTTATTTAATCTTTATATCGAGCCACTGGCTAGGAAAATTAATAGTTCTTCTATGGCAAAGGGTTTGGGGTGGGACCTTTTGAATATAAACTGCCCCTGTTTGCAGAGGACATTCTTTTTCACCTGTCACATTGGACACAGTCCCTTCCAACAGTTTTGAAGATAATAGCAGAATTTAATGTTCTGGCTGGCTATAAATTGAACCAGCATAAAAAGACAGTCCTACCCCTTTCACCTTCCTGTTTGAGGGCAGACATAGAGGAGATGGGCTTAAAGTGGGCTTCACATTCAGTCACTTTTTTGGGGATGGAAATAGCCCAAGATCTGAAGAATATAAAAGCACTTAATGTGGACCCGGTGATGCTTCAAATGCAATAGGCTCTAAATAAGAGGCAACATCCGCCTCTTAAACTTTGGGGAAGGTAAATATATTGAAGATGGTTATTTTTCCATGATTAATGTACCAGTTGTCAATGTTGAATCTCGCTCTTCCAAAAGCTTGGTTTAAGAAAATAAATTCTATTTGGTCAACATTTATATTGTTGGGAAAATGCTCTAGCAGGGCATTTGATAAATTATGTAGGCAAAGAGAAATAGATAGGGGGTCTCAAGAGTCATCATACTTCTGTATTACTTTGCCTTCCAAGGATGCAAGTATTGGAACTGGCTAGGTGTCCAGGAAGGAGGACCCTCTTCTAAGACTTGGTTAAATATTGAACATCACAAAGCAGCCAGCTTACATCTGTCACTCCCTTCTCTCCTTTATATGCCCTTTAACAAATTAGCAGCTCCTTTACGGCAAACTCCAAGTGGCTGGGCTGTGAAGGCACATTAACAAAAGTGTCATTTCTTCAGGTTTAGCCATAAATAGGATCTGAGACAGCCTTTTATAACAACTCAAATGTGTTTATTGGTAACAAGGTGATTAATCCAGCCTCTTGGAAAGATCTTAATAAGGAGCTTTATATGTTTAGCCTCGAGGAAAGGAGGGAGGGGGGACATGATAGAAACTTTCAAGTACCTCAAGGGAATCAACAAAGTCCAAGAGGGTAGCATCTTTCAAAAAAAAAGGTGTGCAAGAACAAGGGGGCACAATTTGAAGATGGGGGGGTAGCTCAGAGGTAATTTAAGGAAATATTTTTTACAGAAAGGGTTGTGGATGCATGGAACAGCCTTCCGGAGGAGGTTGTGGAGTCAAAAACAGTGGTGGAATTCAAGCATGCATGGGACAGTCATAAGGCAATTCTAGGGGGTGGGGTAGGAAGAAGTAGGCTGCTGGTTAACTAGAATCTTCAGCTTATCCATTAGGTAGGGAAATGGGCAGACTGGTTGGGCCAAGCAGTCCTTATCTACCATCAAATTCTATGTTTCTATGTTTCTATCCCTGTTAGACCTGGTTAAGGAGGACAAATATTTGTCCCTTACAGATTTTAGGGACTCCTTTCTCCTACCTGAATTCTTGGCTTTCAAATACATGCAGATTAAGCACTGTGTGATTTCAGTTCTGGGATCTCCTCCTTGGTTCTTGGAGGCATCTCAATTTTTTTCAGATTTAGCAGGTCTGGCAATACAGCCTAGACCAATTTCTAAGCTGTGTTGTCTGCTGGTCAATAGAGCTAGGTCAGATCACTCACCAGCTACCTTTTACTGGCAGTATGCTGCTAACCTTTCCTGTGACCCAGCCCAATGGAAAACTATATAGATGGGCATTTAAAACTATATAAAACAGGACAGACTATGGCTAATTAAGCAAAAAGGCACAACAGGGTGGGGGTTATTGGGGATTTACCCATGCCTTGTGTGGTGTGTCACAAGGCACAGCTGAGTAATGTAACCACACAAGAAGTGGGTAAATCACCCAATAACTCACACCCTGGAGTGCCTTATTGCAATTATACGATGGACCCATGTGTAAAATAAATTTAAAATGTGTTTAATTATGTTTTTTATAAATGCCATTCCTCAACTGTGGGTTATGCAGGATTTATCCACAGTGATGTGACATGTTTCGACCAATGAGGTTACAGGATTTTCACACACCATTGTATAATTAAGTTTAATGTCCTCCACATTTTGTACTACACCCCACTTAGGCTGTATCTCATAGGTAAGCGGCAAGGCCCCAAATGTCATAGGTGTCTCCAGGAGGATGCCTCGATGCTTCATATGATTTGGACCTGTCTGAATGCGAAATCTTTTTGGCAGCTAATTAAATAAACTCACTGCCCCTTTTTGGAAGTACTGACTACTTTACCTTAGACATTTGTGTGGTGGGTAATTTTTTCGGCTATTAAATCTCTGACTCACAAGTCCTATGTGATGTAAATTTCAGCAATTTTTCTGCTTATTATTATTATAAGGCTCTGGCTCTTGGACTCTCTCCCAAATGTGAGAGAGTTGTTTCAGGAGATGCATATAGCACTCAATGCAGAAAAAGCCACTGCTGTCCAATACCATTCTTTGTCATCATTCCGAGATAGATGTGAGTCATTGTTATTCTTCCTAGTTGGGAGGTGAAAGGACTTGATATATAGAAATGATATGTAAGTTATCCAGTCTCTCCCTAACAGAATTAAGTGCGATAAGAACTGTTGACAATTTTATGATGGATGTGATAAGAACTGTTGACAGTTTTATGATGGATGTGATAAGAACTGTTGAAAATTTTATGATGGACATTTTTAAGATATGTGTGTCCTGATTGAATCTATATAGGCACTTCTGGTATATAACACATTGCATGGTTGACATGGAGAGGGTGAGGGAGAGGAGTCAGGTACTGAGGAAGAGGTTTAGTGGGAACTGTGGTTGCTCTGTAGGTTACATAGGCTTGTCATAATATTGGGGGTCGGAGTGGGTAGTTAATGTCTATAAGTTGACATGTTCTTTGTCATCTGTTTTGATTGTTGCATTGTATTTTGTTTAAAAATCTTTTAATAAAGCTTGCTAAATTGCAAAAAAAAAATGAAAAGAGAAGGGAAAAGAAGTATTAAAGAGATTACGGAAGAAGTGGCAGAGAAGGAATACAAGGACTTTTTTTTTATTTATTTATTTGCTAATTTGGATACAACCTTTGAGCATACACTCTTTTACAAAGGTTCCATATCAGGATGCAAAACAGCAGAGACATAACAAAAACTTGACAGCTAACACAAAATATAAGATTGCTATTTAATACAGAATATAGATAAATAATACCTTTGAGTAACCTAGGCAATGGAAATGAAACAGTGGGAGGAGATTCCCAATTATGAACAAATGGCATAGCTGCCCCAGAGGGGTCTGTTAAGGCAGGGTATCAGAAAGGGTAGGAAAAAGAAAGGGGGAGAATGCAAATGAGGTTTTCCAGTTAGCAATGTGTGGCATAGCTGCTCCAGGGGGGCTTGTCAAGGTAGAGTATCGGAAAGGGTTGGAGAAAGAAAGGAGAGAGAGTGCAAATGAGGGGTAGATTAGAGAGAGAGAGAGAGAGAAAGCAAGAAAGAGAGGAGAGAGGGGGGGGAGAGAGAGAGAGAGAGGGATTGGGAGAAGGAGAATATTTAGGGGGAGAGTGGGTGGAAAGAGGAGGTGTTTGGGGAAGGCGAGGAGGGAGTTGAAGGGAACTTGAGAGGGGGAGTGGCAGGGATAGCAAGTGGGGGTCCAGGATAAGTAAAACAGTAGAAAAGCTCAGACAGATGAGGGGGGTATCTGCGTTGAGGATATGGACTCAGGTAAGGGAGTCAGAGATGTTTAAGAGGGGGTATCCAGGTTGAAAATATGGATTAAGGTAAGGCAGTCACAGGCATTGAATTCAGCAGGTATTGCTTCAGTTCTGTTTTAAAGGACTGAATATTTGTTGTATTAAGGGCTGCAGCAAGGATCTCATATAGCCATAGCGGAGTTTGGTACATGAAGAATCTTTGTCCTAGGGAAGTTCTACAAAATGGGACATCAAGCTGTGTTGTCACTGTTCTTCATGTGTTGTATTTAGAGCTTGCTTCCTTTACCAGGTCTACAATGCAGGTAGGGGTTAGGGAGAGCATGACCTTTCTCCCTAACAGGCAAGTTTGGTATCTGATTCTGGATTGAAGCGGTAGTATGTGGGCCAGACCATATAGGGTACAAGTGTCCATGAAGTGGTCAGCATTTAGCAATAATCTGCAAGCCTTGTTAAGGGCAGTGGCACCCCTTTTGAGTGTAGTATCAGTGGCAGCACCATAAACCACCAGCCTGTAGACAACCAGGCAGAGGACAGAGCTGGAGACTGAGAGCTGAGGGCTTTAGCAGTTAGGCTTTTCTTGTGCCTAAACAGGATCCCTAATTTAGTGTTCACAACTTTCACCACCATGTCAATGTGCTGAACATACAAGAGGGTATCATTCACAATGACATCCAGGTACTTGAAGGAGTGAACCTGTTCCAGTGGGGCAGTCAGGTGATTTGTGATTGTTAGTTCTGAGCATCTCCTGTTTAGTTGGGGGCTAGAGAGGAGCATCATCTTGTTTTTTTGTAGTTTAGTAGCAACCTTTGGGAGTAGAACCAGGTCTCCACTTGCTGGAAGGATGACTGTTGCTCAGCCTATAGCTGCTGTATGCAAGAGTGACAGCTAAGCAGGACAGCATCATCAGCATATAGAATGAATTTGCAAGTGCAGGCATCGGGTAGGTCGTTCAGGAACATGCTGAAGTGCAGTGGACCCTGGATGGACCCTTGAGGCACCCCTATTGAGACTTCCTTGGATGCAGATATGGAGTGACCTATCTTGACCCTTTGAGACTGGGAGGTTAGGTAGTCCTGAAACCATAGAGTGACATTTGGGGAAACACCAAGGGCATGCAGTTGAGAAAAGAGGAATGGGTGGCAGACAGTGTCGAATGCCTTTGTTAGGTCAATGAAGATTTACCCAAGCAGTTTTCCCTCATCCAATGTCTTATGGACATACTCAGTGAAATCCACCAGTGCAGTGTCTGTACTGTGGAGTTTGCTAAAGCCGTGCTGCTGGGGACATTGCAGATGGTATTTGTGAATATAGTCAGTTAACTGGTTTGCCACAATCCTTTCCAGTGCTTTAGAGAGGGGGGAGAGGATAGAGATGGGCCTGTAATTTGCAGTCAGTGACCCATTGCCCCCTTTATGCACTGGGGTCACCAGCACTTGTTTCCAAGGAGAAGGGAATTTGGTGAACTGGAGGGATTTATTGAAAATCGTAGTGATGGGAGCAATGACTTCATTAATTGCCAGCACCAGTAGTTTCATGTCAATGTTGTCAGACCCCATTCTGGTTTTCCCCATGACCTTTTAACATAACCCAGTGCTTCTTTGACAGTGACTCTCTTGAAGTAAAGTTGAGGGTGCGAGTTGATGTCCAGTGAGTGCCTATTATCAGCTTTGATAGGCTTGAGGTATTCAACCAGTAGAACAGAGCTAAGATCCGTGAAGGTGGAATTGAACTCTTCTGCAATGGTGTGGGGGTCCATGGTATTTGTGCCATTAATGTTTAGCAGTGATGACTGTGTTTTGTCATCCTTCCTTGTGAGTGCCTTTATATTGTCCCAAAACTGCCTCCCATCACCCCAGGTTCTTTCCAATTGATCCTTGTAGAAATTAGCCTTAGCATTCCTGGTGAGATGTGTGCATTTGTTTCTGGCTGCCATATATCTTTGAAGGTCACTGGGCTTACCAGAGGCCCTGGTTTGATCCCAAAGGTTGTCCCTTTCCCTCATGTGATCTAGAAGGTCACTAGTAATCCACCCATTGTTATGGTCATGTGTTTTTCTTTTTTTGAATGGAGCAAATCTGTCATAAACACTATTAAAGTTATCAATAAAGTACTGGAGTGTTATGTCAAAGTCATGCAGCACCTTAGGGGAGACCAATCAATCTGAGAAAAAGCCTCATTGAAAGCTGAGAACTGCCCTTTCCTGAAAATTCTGATGTTCACAAAGACAGGTGGCACTTTTTTGAATTTATTGGACCACAGACAGGTGATAGGGGAGTGACCGCTGAGTGAATCTGGTAGTACCAAGACATCAGTAATCCTATTAGGCGAGCTGGCAAGAAGCCAGTCCAAGAGCATGTGCATACTGGTCTTATGCTTCATTCTAGTAGGCTCCGTGACTAATTGCATGAGGAGGGAACTAGCTGTGGTATGCTTCTGCTTAGTCGATTCATTACTAAGCCAATTGATGTTCAAGTTCCCAGTCACGATGAGCTCACAGTTGTTGTTAACACCAGCCAAGGACCCTAGTAGCTTAATTCGACTGTCTTTGGACATTTTCAGAGGGAGGTAGATGCATGCAATGACCAGAGATTTTTTTTTTCACAAAAATGATTCTAACTGCAAGGAGCTCACGGTCAGTGCTGCAGGTTGTGATGGGGAGATCAACGCCTTGTAGGGCGTTCCATAAATAAATGAGACAGCCACCACCTCTTTTCCCATTCCTATCACATGTAAAAGTATTGTAACCTGGCAGCACTATCTCATTATCCCTGACCCAGGTGAATAGCCAGGTCTCAGTCAGGCAAAGCATATCAGGTTTATGTAGGGTGGCCCACACTTGCAGTTAAGGCATCTTTGGAATTAAGCTGCAGATATTCATCATAGCAAGTTTCAAGCCATTTCCCTTTGGCCCGGTATACCCTGGCACACTCATGGGGTTAGGTTGCATTCTTGATGTAGTAATATTAAACCATGCAAATAGTTATGTTCAGGGATATGTAATATAGTAATCTTGTCCAAGGTACCAGGAGTCAAATTATGAAAAATAATCAAATCCTCAGGAAATGGTGAACTACTGGGGACCGATAAACTGTTGTTCCTGTAGATCAAAGATCCAGAATGTGTTAAATTCCTGAAGGTGATGAACATTGGGCTGAGGCATACGCAGGATGTAAAAATCCTTTGTTAGTGTCTTCCCTTTGTTCTCCAAAATGGTTGTGACTAGACCTCAAAGACAAGCACAGATCCTTTATGGAACAAGTCAGACGGAAATGTGGATTCAATGTAGCACTTCACAACTCAGAGCTTGAATAACAGAGTTACTGACCTTACTTTTGCTTTTGATGGCTTCCAAAAAAGAGTTGGATTATGATGATAATACTAATATCTGGTGGTGATGTTTTACACTTTCTTAGTAGAGGAAACGTTCATGGTCCAGTTCTTCGAAGCAGAAACACATGAAAATCCATAAAACTAAACTACTGACAGAGACACATTGGTCTCCTCTTCCTTAGAATGATGGAACATGGGGCAAAAGTAAACATGTGGATAAATTAGAAAAATGCGGAGGCAAATATGAAGAAGAACAGGAGAAACTCAAAACTCAAACAATAAAAAAAGGAAAAAATGAATACAAACTATGCCCTACACCTCTGAAAAACCACAGAAAGCTAAGACAGCAATAAGAATGGAATCTCCTGAAACTAGAAACAATAATGTAAGTTATCTGAAAGGAAAGAAACCAGGATAGGCTAGAAGGGAAGCTACATGCAGTGTATTTTAATGGAATACCTAAGACTAAGAGAAAGAGACACCTTTTCTCCAGAAGATAGCTGTTTAGAATATTATTAAAAGTCAGCTGAAGTCTAAGGTATCCTGGGAAGATTTGATTTCAGTGTATAGATACAGAGCCCTACCTGATAAAGGCTATGTCTGCCTGGTGGTTAGGCATCAGGTAGTTAGAAATGAGATCCTTAGCATAAAAAATGAAACAGGAACAACGGGTATTGATTTTGACCCAACTACATAATATTTTGGAAATAAAAGAGGTTTTGGCTCCCAAAAAATAAAAACAGCAAGTAGTAAGAAAACAAAAATTGAATTTTTTGTGATGTATCAGAACGTCATCCAGAAAAAAAAAATGCTGACCATACTCAGAATACCAAAAAGCAATACCATAAATCTTTATAACTCTGGAATCATTTAAATTTTTTTCACAAAACTTTCCAAAGGCCCTATCTTGGCATAGCATGCTTCTACCCTAAATGTTTTGGAAAAAAATTATATTAACTATAGGCTGTACTTGAGAGTAAAACAAACAACAACAACAACAAAAGCATTTCAAGTATCAAAAAAAAATTAGACCCCAACAGGAAAAGGACACATGTATAGCTCTGAAACCACACAAGCAGCCATTATGACACTTTCTACATATTTAGACCTTACTTCTCAGATAATGCCTGCAAAATTTCAGCTAATTTATTCAAGCATTGCCAGAGCTATTAAAATGCAAAGTTAGGGGCTTAACATACAACATACAGTTACAGTATAATATATTGTATCTACAGTATGTGTATGTTATACTGTGGTAAATGAGGATGATGATGATGATGATGAGGAGGAGGAAAACAGGGAGGTAACATAGTAGTATGCTACTTAATGCGGAGCTATGACAAGTGTGTTCACTCAATACATTCATGGTGGGGTCTTACTGATAATGCCATTGTTTAACACACATTGTGATGAGATAGTTGGTGATGGCATTGATAGTCATAGTATCATAATAGGACCTGTAGTGATGTGTGTAACATAAGTCTGTATATTGCTACTGCTGCTGGGAGTGGTGATCTAAGATTGTGTCACTGGTGCCAGTAGTACTGGAAGTCTGCAGATGCTAGCCACCTGGAGGTGCAGCAGGGTGAATAGAATGTGACACTTGTCAGACATATGGACCCAGGGTATGTGGAGTTTGATAAATAATAACTCAAAATTCTTTGGATCTAGCTTTGAGCCATGTGGTGAGGCCACAGGCAGAGTTGTTGCAACATTTTAATTTGCAGGCGAAGTTAAGGTGAAGTCAACAATTTCACCTCTGTGGATCATTTTGCAAAGTTTTCCTATTTAGTAGGAAATTTTCCATTGGTAACTTCACCATGCAACTTCTCCTTTAAGTTCTCCTTTGGGTACACAAAGGCTCAATTGTGTCAAATGACTTCCAGCAACTTATCCTTTTGGGTTTTTGTGAATAACTCAGTCAAAAGTTGTTGAATTTGTCGGAAACTTGGCATGATTGTAGACCAAGAGGAGGTGCATATTTGATGCATTTGTGATGATTATCAGATTTAAATTGTAGATGTGGCACCATGGTCAATTTGGGAAGTGATTTGGGGTGTACTTCATATCCCATGACTTTTTCCAATGATACTGTATTATGTGTTACTGTTGTAGTACACATTGATTCCCTTGTTTGGATGTACAGAGTGTCACAAATGCCAAATACTGGTGGAGTTATGGCTTGTAAAAGTTGCAGTGTTATCCTATGGCATATTGGGGTTAGAGTTAGTGTGGTCACTTGCAACCTATGCAATAAACATGTCCCCCAGGTTGTTTACTGCTGCTTGTTACCCCCCACATTCCTCACCAGCATGGCTGCCACAGATGTAGCAGAGAACAATTTGGCTACACTAATGCCATCCCCACCAAATACTCATTTGCTATTACCAGCACCGGTGCCCATAGAACACATTGCTGCAGTCAAAAATATTTAACTGCAGCATTATTTTCCCCCACAGATTTCAAGCACTTCTGTGCTGCCTCCCTGGCACCTCTCATTTTGGTACAGAGGCACTTCCTTGTAATTCTTATATGCTAATTGTAACTTGATTTGGGAAGAAAAATAACAAAATGTCAAAGAAAAGCATGCAGTGCAACTAGTAGCAGACAGCACCTCCCCCTTGGTAATCAGGGATCAACAGTGTGATCTGAAAAATTTTAAACACCACAGGGATTAAGGTGATACACTGAACAGAGGTAAAAGGGTTAAACAAGTTATATGAACTACTAGCATCAGACAACACCTTCCGCTAGAGAATCAGGGATCAGCAGTGTGTTTAAAAATATATATATTATGCTAATAATATGTAGTGACCACTCACCCCCCAAAATTGATTTTTGTAAACAGGTATTAATAAACTAAAATGACAGTACAACTAAATACCAGTAGCAGACAACACCTCCTCTGAGGAATCAGGGATCAGCATTGTGATCTGAAAAACTACTAGTAAACACAACATTAAAAGTTTTTTTTTGTTAAACAGAACAGGAATTAAAATTGCAGAGGCAACTGGGGTAATTTAACAGGGGTAATTTAATATTAAGTGTAACAAAAAGGGACAGAACACCATAATTTTAAGAACAAATTAGCTGAAATAGCTAGTAAAACTGCTACAGAAAGACACTAACAAAATACTTTACTTAAACACACCAAACTAAAACACAGAAATAAAAGTGAGAAATTGCTCACTACAGATTAAAAATGATGAACAAGATAGTGTGTGAAAACCAAAATATAACATAAATCTCATGCTTAGACAAAAAAGCTCCAGATCTTTCTGGGTTGCCTTGCTTTACAGAACATCTACCCTCCCCCACCATTCAAGAACACCAAAAAGTGACCTGCACTTGTACCAAGATTACAGGTTTGCTCAAACCAAAAATAGAGTCAGAGCTTCCTGGCTCTGCAAATAATATACTATATTTATATTGTAATAATGGCGAGCAAATACAAGTAGGTTGATTGTAGGGTAGCTATTTAGAAGTTTTTTTTTAATATAGAAGAAACAAAAGCAACCAAAACATTGTAGTGCACTGTAACCTCTTAGATTTATTTTGTTCACATATAGAACATTATATAGGTTACAAATAGTGCTTTTGAATAAAGTGCTTTAAACTTCACTACCCATACATATGCAATGTTACAATATTACAAGTTTCATTCACAAAACAACCTTCTCGGTCCATGGCGCCAAACCACCATTTACCCCTTCACTTCACCTCTCTGACTTCCTAAGGGTGTGTAGACTCAAAACCCCAAGTATTCTTAAATACACCAAAGTGCACATGCAAAAACAATTAAATCAGAATTAATTATTCAAATACAGATCACCTAATAACCAATAATGAAGTGGCTAATGCTGCCTCTGCTTTTCTTCTTAACATAGTTTATCTATATTTTATAAAGTGTCTAATGCTTGTTTCATCAGATTTTATACAGACCCAGTCTTACACTATTCTTCTATAGGTATGCCCCCAAAAAATTAATTCCTTGAAATTTTCTAAAAGAACTACAGGCGTATGGATTTTATCAATTCTTGTTGTCCACTTTAGGAAACAATTTTCCTCAACAAAGTATATAATCAAGCAATTATCCAAGAAGACATTTCACAAACAAGACAGGTTCATTCTTATAGTCTGACACTTTAAATCTGCTCTTGTGACGTTCTTTTCATCAAAGAGATGGTGGATCCATTTGACTTTTTTTTATTTCTTGTTGATTTAAATCATCCCAGCAGCAAAAAAGTATTCAGTTTAATTCCTTTTTTCTCAGATAGATGTGACTGCAGGGGATAGAGGGACAGTCGTTACCTCATGAAAATAAAATGCTGTATATATTTTATCATTTTCACTAGATTCATTTCACTTAATAGTTTTCATTAATTAACTTGGGGCTTATTTTACATAGGGTCTCTGGTTAAAAAGTGATTTTTATAACAACCAGTATCCAATGGTAACAATAATTTCCTCGACTTATGCGTGCATACCTATGCAAATATAGAAAAATAAACTTCATTAATTTTTACAAAATTGTACACACTTAAAATTATAAGAAGAAGCATTTATTAGGTTCACTTTTATTTTTCTTGCAGCGCGTTCTTATTCAATGTTTACGGGCTTCATAGATTTCTTAATAAGGCTTAATGTATAAGTGGCTATTTAAATCAAATAGCCTATCAATTTCTTGCTTTTTAAATTTCCAGCAACATGTATCTTTTAACTATTATGTCTACAGCTTTATATTTCCCAGCCTTCATCTTCTGTGAGTTATAAACCAGCCCGATTGTTGCTATATGCTCTTTTCAATTCAAATGCCTGGATAAATCTGAGGAAAAGGTAAAACCATTTTCATATACTGTAGGTATAATACAGATTTTATACATTTACACACATTGCCAAGACACCTTTACAGGATTACAACCTCACCTCATATACATTCTTAAAATATAAACATAGACACATAGACTTTGATCGCAGATATGGACCGCTTGTCCCTAGTCTGCCCATTTCCCTACCTACAGGATAGGCTGCATATCCTAGTTAACCAACAGCCTATTTCTTCCCACACCCCACAAGAATTGTCTTATGTCTGTCCCATGCATTCTTGAATTCTCCCACAGTTTTAGACCCCACAACCTCCTCAGGAAGGCTGTTCCATGCATCCACTACCCTCTCTGTGAAAAAATACTTCCTCACATTGCCCTTGAACCGTCCCCCCTCTATCTTTAAATTGTGTCCCCTTGTTCTTGCATGTCTCTTTTTCTGAAAGATGCTACCCTCTTGGACATTGTTGATTCCACTGAGATACTTAAAAGTGTCTATCATGTTGCCCCTCTCCCTTCTTTCCTCAAGGGTATACATATTAAGCTCCTTTAGTCTCTCCTCATACAGCTTCTCTTGCAGACCCTGCACCATTTTAGTTGCCCTCCTCTGGACTGCCTCTATCCTGTGTATGTCCTTGCGGAGATGGGGTCTCCAGAACTGGATGCAGTACTTCAGATGGGGTCTCACCAACTGTCTGTACAGAGGGATAACAAGTTCCTTGTTTTCTGCTAGTGATGCTCTCCTATGCATCCCAGTATACCCCCCCTCTACTGCCTTCTCACATTGCTTGCTAACCTAAAGGTCATCTGATATGATTACTCCCAGGTCCCTTTCCTTTTTGCTGTTGTAACTACCTACCCCCATTGTGTAATCTTCCCTGGGTTTTGATTCCCAGGTGCATTATTTTGCACTTCTTTGCATTGAATCTAGCTGCCATATTTCTGACCATTCCTCCAACCTTCAAGTCCCTTCTCATCCTTTCCATGCCTCCTTGTGTATCAACCCGGTTGCAGATCTTTGTGTCATCTGCAAAGAGGCATACTTTTCCTTCCAGTCCCTCTGCAGTGTCACTTATAAAGACATTAAAAAGGACTGGACCCAGTACTGAACCCTGCGGTACCCCACTAGTAACCCCTCTTTCTTCAGAGTGGACTCCATTTACAATTACCTTCTGTGTCCTGTTGTCCAGCCAGTGTTTTACCCAGGCTACCACCCTGGGACCCACTGCCGGGCTGCTTAATTTGACTATTAATCTTTTGTGTGGGACTGTGTCAAATGCCTTGCTAAAGTCTAGGTAGGCCATGTCCACAGTTCCTCCCTGGTCTAGTACTTTGGTCATCCAGTCAAAGAAATCAATTAGATTCATCTGACATGACCTTCCCACTGTGAACCCATGCTGCCTTGGGTCCTGTGCCTCACTGGCCTCTAGGTACTCAACAATTCTTTCCTTCAGAAGTGACTCCATCACTTTCCCTACCACAGAGGTCAAACTGACAGGTCTGTAGTTTCCTGCCTCTGTCTTGATCCCACTTTTGTGAGAGGAATCACATCTGCCTTCCTCCAGTCCTTGGGTTCCACCATCCTCCCATGATTTATTAAAAGAGTAGTCAGTGGTTTCACTAGTTCTCCCTTAATTCTTTTAGAATTCTGGGTGAATTCCATCAGGTACCATTGCTTTGTCCACCTTCAGTTTTAGGAGTTCTTGCAGAACCCTTTCTTCTGTGAAGGGACTGGGATTGACCCCCCTATCAAGAGTGCTTCTGTTAATTGGATTAGGCACTTCCCCCTCCTCTTTTGTGAATACTGAGCAGAAATATTCATTCAGTATCCCTGCTTTTTCACTCTCCCCCTCTGCCCACCCACCGTTCATTCTATTCAGCCTCACTACCCCTCCCTTTGTCTTTCTATGTTCTGTGATGTACCTATAAAAGGTTTTATCCCCCTTCTTAACCGAGTTGGCTATCTTTCCCTCAGTTTGGGCATTTGCTATTCTGACTTCCCTCCCTGCTTCCTTCTGCCTTAACTGGTACTGCTCTCTGTCCTGCTTCTTCTGTGTTTCCTTATACTTCCTGAATGCTATCTTTTTCTCCCTGACTTTCCAAGCCACCTCTTTTGAGAACCATAGTGGCTTTTTCTTTCATTTTGACTTGTTTATTTACTTCACACAAAAACTTGTTACCTTTGTGATGGCAGTTTTGATGATTCCCCATTGTTGCTCCACCCCCTTCTTCTAGCCTGTTTGCTAGTGCTTTTCTGAGGCACATCTTGCCAAAGTCAGCCCTCCTGAAGTCCAATACCCTCACTTTTGTATGGCTTGACTCTGTAGCTGAGTTTAACGTGAACCACACTGTTTGATGGTCACTTGTTCCCAGATGGCAACCCACTTCTAGATCTGAGATCCTCTCACTGCCCCCATTAGAGAGAGTATGAGGTCTAAGATTGCACCCTCATGAGTGGGTTCTGAAACTAGCTGTCTGAGGCCTGCCACCTGTAGGGCATCGAGAACGGCCCTGCTCTTGGATGTGGCTGCAGCAAATGTGCTCCAGTTAACATCTGGCATATTCAGGTCTCCCATCAACAGTATCTCCCCTTTCTCTGCCATCCTAAGAATGCCTTCTATCATATCCTTGTCCATTCCCTCCTCCTGACATGGAGGTCTGTACACAACCCCTGTGCAGATTGTGGTGCCCTTTCCAGTCTCCAAGGTGACCCACAGTGCCTCATCTCCTCCCTGTTTACTCTTTTGTTCAGTTGCTTTTATTCATTCCTTTACATAGAGAGCTACTTCTCCCCCTCTTCTCCCCTGCCTGTCTCTCCTGTAGGTTATGTACCCTGGTATGTTAACATTCCAGTCATGGTTCTCTGTGTACCATGTTTCTGTGACTGCTACGATATCCAGGCATCCCTTTTCCATCAAGGCCACCAGCTCAGGGAGCTTGTTGCCCATACTATGGGCATTGGTACTCATTACCCTCCATTTCCTGATGGCCTTACTCCTTTTTGCCCCATCCCTGTCCTTCTTGCCTTTGTCACTTTCCCCATTTACCACTGCCCTTCTCCCTATCACCACCTCTATGTTGGTGTTTAAGAAGGTGGAAATTAAACACAAAAATAGGAAAATATATTTTTTGGTTTTTGTGTATCATACATAGATACAGTCTTTGCCTATTTTACTTTACATATGTAAATCATGTTTACTTATATTCAAAAAAAGAGGAACTCCATTTCTGTTCCATCAGACTGCTGAGTGGTTTACATTTACTGACTTAGAAAGTTAATTTTTCTTTATTTTAAATACAACTTTAAATCTAGGACATTATTGAGCCCTATAGGTTTCATGCTTTGTAATTTCCAGATCCAAAAGCTTTCTCATTGTTGTAATTTCAACTTCAGTTGTGGCCCTGTTCTACATTTTCTCTTTTTCTTTACACATTCTAATCCTACAAATTGTAAATCAACTGGATTTCCATTATGTACCAATTCAAAGTGTACTGCTACTGGGCTATTTTGATTCCCATTTATAATGTTTCGAATATGTTCTTGAATTCTCTTCTTTACTTGTCTCTCTGTCTTCCCTACATAAAGCTTGTCACATGGACATATAAGGCAGTACACTACATGTGTGATGCTGCAAGAAATACATTCATTTATTCTATATTTTTTTGTGTTAACTGGATGAATAAACTCAGTACATTCCAAGGCATAACAGCAAATATTACATTTCTTACATTTATTAAATCCACATGGGGAGGGGTAACCAATCATTTATATTTTCACTTTATTTTTCATATTTACTATGTATTATTAAATCTTTTATTTTTTTTCTCTTCTAAAAGAGACTCTAGGTTTTTCTTCAAGTTCTCTTGCTAAATATGTATCATTTAGCAAGATGGGTCAATACTTATAAATTACACATCCAGTTTTACCTGCCACTGCATTATACTATGTGTTGAAAGTCACTGGTTCTTTTTGTGATGTTTTAATTTTTTCCTTCAAAATTAATTTCTGTCTTTGGCTCTCACCTTTTGTTTCACATCTATTAAATGTCTAAAATTGTATCCCCTGATAAGAAATTCTTGAGTCATCTTTTTTAATTCTGCTTCAAAATCTTCTCCTTTTGTGCAATTTTGTTTTGCTCTCAACATTTGACCATAAGGTACGGATTTTTTCAAGTTCACTGGATGATTACTTTCATAATGTAAATAAGAATTACATGCAGTCCTTGTCTTATAAATTTTAGTTGTTATTTCCTTCCCTTCTTTGCCTTGAAGTTCAATATCCACAAATGGCATAACCTTTTTTATTAGTGGAATAGGTCAGCTTCAAACTCAAACAATTCCTTTTTAGCCATTTCATGAATTCAGGAATTTGCTCCTCTGGACCCCCCCCATGCAGATGACATCATCAATAAAGAAATACCATATAATGACATCACCCATGTATGGGAAGGCCTCAGAGAACACCGTATTCTTCTCCCACAAACCCAGAGTCAGATATTAGACCTAGTGCTCTCAAATGGAGAGAGAATCACAAACTTAGAAGTCAGTAGACATCTGGGAACAAGTGACCACTGCACAGTGTGCTTCACAATAAACACAACCATAGAGACAAGCCATACAAAGACAAGGATACTGGACTTTAGAAGGGCTGACTTTGGCATAATGGGTGAATACCTGAGGAATGCATTAGCAAATGGCCAGAAAAGAGGGGTGGAAGAACAATGGAGAAAAATCAAAACTGCCATCATGGAGGCAACAAGCCTTTGTGTGAAACAAATAAAGAAAATAAAAGAGGAATAAAAAAACACTATGGTTCTCAAAAGAGGTGTCAGGGAAGGTTAAGGAGAAAAAGGCTGCATTCAAAAAGTATAAGGAATCACAGACGGAGCACGACAGGGAACTGTATCAATTAAAGCAGAAAGAAGTGGGGAAGTCAGTCAGAAAAGTAAAGACCCAAACCGAGGAAAAGATAGCCAACTCAGTTAAGAAGGGGGATAAAACCTTTTATAGGTACATCAGGGAGCATAGAAAGGTTAAGGGAGGGATAGTGAAGATTATTAAAGGAGAGAGGAGGTGGTCAGAGGGAGATAGTGAAAAGACAGAGATACTGAATTAATACTTTTGCTCAGTATTCACAAAAGAAGAAGAGGAGGAGATACCTAAACCAAACAGTAGAAGCACTCTGGATAGTGGGGTTGACACCAGTCCATTTACAGAAGAAAGAGTACTGAAAGAACTCCTAAAACTCATGGTGGACAAAGCAATAAGGCCTGACAGGATTCACCCTAGAATCCTAAAAGAGCTAAGGGAGGATCTAGTGACACCACTAACCACACTTTTTAACAAATCATGGGAAGATGGGGTGGTACCTGAGGACTGGAGGAGGACAGATGTGATTTCCCTTCACAAAAGTGGGAGCAAGGCAGAAGCAGGAAACTACAGACCTGTTAGTTTAACCTCAGTGGTGGGGAAAATGATGGAATCACTTCTGAAAGAAAGAATTGTTGAGTACCTAGAGGCCAGCGGGGCACAGGACCCAAAGCAGCATGGATTCACAGCAGGAAGGTCATGTCAGATGAATCTAATCACTTTCTTTGACTGAGTGACCAAAGTAATAGACCAGAGAGGGGCTGTGGATATGGCCTACCTAGACTTTAGCAAGGTATTTGACATGTTCCCACACAAAAGATTAATAATCAAGTTAGCCAGCCTGGGAGTGGGTCCCAGGGTGGTAGCCTGGGTAGCAAACTGGCTGCACAACAGGACACAGAAGGTAATAGTGAATGGAACACATTCTGAAGAAAGGGGGGTTACCAGTGGAGTACCTCAGGGCTCAGTACTGGGTGCAGACCTCTTTAACATCTTTATAGGTGACATTGCAGAGGGTCTGGAAGGAAAGGTATGCCTCTTTGCGGATGACACAAAGATCTGTAACAGAGTTGATACACAAGGTAGGGTAGAAAGGATGAGAAGGGACTTGACGAGCTTGGAGGAATGGTCAGACATATGGCAACTTAGATTCAATGCAAAGAAGTGCAAAGTAATGCACCTGGGAAATAAAAATCCAGGAGAAGAGTACACAACAGCAGGGGAGGTACTAACAACAACAATAATGGAAAGGGATCTGGGTGTAGTCATATCAGATGACCTAAAGGTGGGTAAGCAATATGAGAAGTCAGTAAGGAGAGCCAGGGGGATACTGGGATGCATAGGGAGGGGCATCACAAGTAGAAAAATGGTAGTGGTTATCCCTCTATACAGACAGTTGGTGATACCCCGTCTGGAGTACTGCATGCAGTTTTATAGACCTCATCTATGCAAGGACATAGACAGGATGGAAGCAGTCCAGAGGAGGGCAACTAAAATGGTGCAGGGTCTACATCAGAAACCATATGAAGAGAGACTGAGAGAACTTAATATGTATACCCTTGATTAAAGGAGGAACAGGAGGGACATGATAGAAACATTTAAGTACCTCAAGGGAAACAACAAAGTCTATGAGGGTAGCATCTTTCAGAAAAAGAGATGTGTAAGAACAAGGGGGCACAATTTAAAGTTGGGGGGGACGGCTCAGGGGTAATGTGAGGAAATTATTTTTCACGGAGAGAGTGGTGGATAAATGGAACCGCCTTCCTGGAGAGGTTTGGGGTCTAAAACAGTGGGGGAATTCAAACATGCATGGGACAGACATAAGGCAATTATAGTGGAGGGGTGCAGGAAGTAGGCTGTTGGTTAACTAGAATCTGCAGCTTATCCAATAGGTAGGGAAATGGGCAGACTGGGTGGGCCAAGTGGTCCTTATCTGCCGTCAAAGTCTATGTTTCTATGTTTCTAAGTTGCCATGCAGGTATCCACTGCTGTATTTAACACCTATAAATAAAATTCCCAATTGAGCTCAAAAATACTGTGTGTCAAAATAAAACTAATACTTTCCAATAAAAATTTAGTACAGTTTGAAGACAATGTTCTGTCAAGAAAATATCTACAGGAAGAAATACCAGCAGAGTGTTTAATAGAAGAGTACAGTTTTTCATCATCAATTGCTAGCCAATGAAAGTTTTCTTGCAAAATAAAGCCCTGTAATTTTGTTAACTAAGCTCCAGTATCCCTAAGGTAGGATTTGAGCATTAGTACCTCCTTAAGAAAAAAGTCTACAAACACAGACAAATTATCTGTCTATGATCCAACCCCAGAAACTATTGGGTGCCCTGGTGGAGAAACAGTATCTTTATGGATCCTAGGTAATGCATACAAAACTGGCTTTGCCATATTCTCCTGCTATAAAAAGTTAAATTCAGAGACTGTGATGTCACCTGTTGTTCTCGCATCCACAAGCATTTCCAGCAATTCACCCTTAAATTTATTTATGGGGTTGCAGGGTAGTTTCCTATATCACAGCTGGTCACCAACAATATCTTCTACCATTTTTTCATATTGTGTATTGGGGATTATTACTATATTTTTCCCTTTATCTGCACTTTTAATCGTGATATAATTCCAATCTCTTATTTGTTTTAGTGCTATATTTTCTGTTCTTGTCAAATTATTCCAGTCTTTTTTGTTGCTGTGATCAGCTGCTATCTTAGAAACCTTCTTGGCAGCAGTTCTTTCAAATACAATAATGTTTGGGTTAGGAGACCTCGGGCAGAAATCAGATTTCCCTTTAAAAAGTTTACTTCTTTCCTGCCACATATTTTCACTAAGTCCTTCATCAACTATTGCATCCTCAAATTCAGCTGATCGTGATGCAGTCCTCACATTAGCTTCATTAAACAATTCAGTTAAAATTCATAAATCATTACTTTTCTGAGTTCCATTTATTTCAGGCACTTCCATTCATTCTTCTTCCTGAGAGATGTCACTCATTTCTGGGTTTTCCATTTGATCTTCACCTTCTGCCTATGGATCCATGTCACCTTGTTTAATGTATTCCTTCAATTTAATCCTTCTAAAAAACTTAAACAAATCCAAGTTAATATCAAACTCATTCACTTTCGGTGTTGGAATGAACATTAATCCCGTTTGCATGACTCTTTTCTGCAGTTCAGTTACTTCTGTCGTTGATGAATTGATCATATTCAATTCCTGTTATGTACTCTCCTTTCCGAATGCCTTGGAACAATGTCTCTGTCCCCTCTTCCCCCTCCTCATCTTTTTCCTCTGTCTGTGTTGCCTTGTTCTCTGTTTTTTGTTTCTTTTGGTAAAAAGGACCATTACTTCTTATTACTTAACTTTGATTTTTATTCATTGGCTGATTGCTGTTATGTTCACTTTGAAAAGTGACTGTGCGGTTCTGTCTGCTTTGACTTCTTTTTCTTGTTCCGGACCTCCCTCTGCTGCTACTTCAATCTGATTCCTCTTTAGGCCAATTAAAAAAATAACTTTTAATTTTGTCTCTCTCATCATGTATTGATTTGCTCTGTTTTATAATTATTAGTTTCTTCTTATATGCTGCCAATCTTTCTTTTAGATCTTGGTCTAATTCACTAAATAAGTGATCATTAGTGAAATAATTCAATGTATTCTTGATTGGCTGCAGTTCGGTGTTAATTTGTTCGTACTTTTTCATATCTGCTTTAATGATCAACTTGATAAACACTATTGTACAAATCTTAACTACCTCTTCCCATTATGCTTTATATTCATACGAGTCAATGCCTCCAGAGGGAGTTCTAAGTACTTGTAACCCTCTCGGGTAGAGCTCTTTCTCTACATAAATCTCTATCATTGAGATGTTATAAGAAGTATTCATTTCTTTAAAAAGCAACTTTTCCAATTCAAAAAAGATGTCATTTAGCTTATTAACCGCTCTTTGATTTTCTTCATTGCCAATTATTCCAGAATTATTTATTTTAAATTTGCTTTGTGCTATTGGTTCAATTGTGCTTAGCACAAAAGGTTCATGCAGTGTGGAAATACCATCTCCATTTGAATAACTTGCTGCTTGATTCATTTTTTGTTCCTCTGTCTAGCAATAGTAATTGACTGTCTGAAAATTAACCACCAGAACAACAAAATCAACAGATCAGGGAGAACTGAGAATATGCATTTTAATTTGTGCTTTTAGCTGCTTAACAAAAAGACTTAAAGAGATTTTAACTAATTGGGTATTCAATAACTGTACAATCTACTGGTGGTTGGTGTCTTACTGTGGACCTTTAACCTGTTCGGTGCTGCAGTTTCAAAGCTATTTAAGAAAACATCAATAGCGCAAAAAAGGAACCTGCGCTTATACCAAGATTACAGGTTTGCTCAAACCCAAAAATAGAGTCACAGCTTCCTGGCTGTACAAATAATATACTGTATTTCTATTGTAATAATGGTGAGCAAATACAAGTAGGTTGATTGTAGGGTAACTATTTAGAAGTTTTTTGATACAGAAGAAACAAAAGCAATTAAAACATTGTAGTGCACTGTAACCTCTTACATTTATTTTATTCACATACAGAACATTATATAGGTTACAAATAGTGCTTTTTGAAAAAATGCTTGATAAAGTGCTTTTGAATAAAGTGCTTTAAACTTTGCTACCTATACATATGCAATGTTGCAATATTACAAGTTTCATTCACAAAACCCTTCCCCACTCCACTGCTTCAGATACTGACAATACAGAAACCATTACTTTAAAGTAAATAATCACAGGAAAAAGGAACCAAAACACAAATCTAGCAGCACAAGGCTCAAAACAATTTGTGAACAATTTGGATTCAAAAAGTTTGGTTTTCAGATGTATTTTAAAAGATTTTTTTCTCAGACACGCACACACAGACTACTCTTATACTGTCTTCAGAAGACTATGCCGAAGACAGTCTCTGTATGGCATAGAGTTTGTTTCAGCAACATGAAACCTCCAATTCCATAGTACATGGCAAACGTCACCTCTGCACCAAACTTCGCTGGTGAAGTTGCAACTTTGCATTATTGCAAAACTTTGCCTGTGTCCCAAACTCAGCCAGTGAAGTTGCCAACTTCACATTTCACTGTGTTATCAGTTTTCTGCAAATTTAGGCTTTACATGGTGGATTAACTTTGCAAAATGAGGATAATTCACTAATTAATCCATGAGGCGAAGTTTTCCAACTTCACACTTCACTAGCCAAAGGTGATAAATACTTAAACCTAACTCAACTTATTAGTAACCCTACCAGGTATTACTCATAGACTACTAACTAAATTCTTACTGATTGCATGCTGTTCTCTCATCCTCATGACACTGAAGCAGCAGGAACCTTTCCTGATATTTTTTAGTGATCATTGTATAACATACTGAGAAAGTAAAATAAGAGCCACTAAGGCTACTCCAAGAGTTATCCTGGCCATATACAGTGCTTAACACAACCTTATGATTGAGGATTTTCTCTGTCATCTACATAATGCTGAATTGGAACCTGCATTGTGTTCCTCAGACCCTTAAATAGACTTTAATATGTTTTGAATTATCTTCAACTCAGACAGTTATAAACACACTCCTGTCAGAAAACTAAAGGTAATGGGAGCTCGCATCCTGTGGATAACAAATTATATCATTGACCTGTTTAGGATTAGGGATGTTAGATGCTCATCAGAAAGTAACTAATGCACCTGCTTACAGACAATAATTTAGTAAACTTAGATTCCTCTGTACTAGCCTTACCAGAAAATACCAAACTGCCTATTTTAAAAATGAATTCTCTCAGACCACCAAGGATCTTACAAAGTTCTGGACAGTGGTGGAAAATATGCTAAATCCAGCTGTCCAACAATATATCTTCTTTACCTCTCATGCAGACCCTACGCAACAGGCTGATAAACTTGACATTGCAAATGTCCTGAATGAATCACAGTGCCATTGAAAGGCTGATATCATTGATCTCTCTACTATTGTCTGACCCTTAAACTGCCATAGTGACCCAGACCTATGCCTCCACCAATGAGCTACTTTTTTCACCCTGTTCAAAGAACCTGATATGCATCATGTCAAGATGTCCATGCCACTGACCCCCAGTTCTGGCTTTGGTCTGGATGACTTTTCTCCTATTTATGTTTTGCTTGGTGTCCTGGCTATTTCAATGCAGCTGACTCCTATACTTAATTGTCTACTTGTCTCTGGTACACTTCCTGTTGCTTGGAAACAAGCTTTTGTCATACAGTATTTCCACATAAAGAAGGTACCCAGATATTCCTTGCAATTATTGCCCAGTCTCCCTAGTACCTATGATTAGATATATTTTTTAAAGATTAGTACATGCCCAACTCAATGTTTGCTATAACGAGACAAACTACTTCACCCTCTTTTAATGTGATTTCCATGCCAAACAACTCCACCACCATGTCAAAGTTACTGACTGCATTACTACAATATGAACTCCAGTCAGGGCTCTGGTACAATCTTGATTGATTTTGCAGAAGCTTTTTACATTGTGAGCCTCACCCTACTGTTAGTGATACTTGAATCCTCCGGTGTTTTTGGTAACCCTACTGTTTGGTTCCGGTAATATCTAACTGATCACTCATAGGCTGTGAAGATTGATCAGGCAATCTTTGCCATACTTCCTGTTGTTAGGGGAGTTCTGTAAGTGCTACTATTAGGGCAGCTTCTTTTCTTTTTTGCCTCCTCCTTTACTCAATTTTTTTTATGAATGAGCTTCACTCCTGTCTCAGCATCTGCAGCTTGAATCCTGATGATACCATCCTGTATACCACCACACCAAGTTCTACTGTAATGTAGCAGAATCTACAAATGGACTTTACTAATATCCCTAACTGTTAATCTCAAACCAAGTTTTGCTAATCCCAAAGACAACTGTTGTAATGCTGTTGAAATGTTGGCTTTCAACACTGGCTTATCATATTTGCTCCAATGCATGTTAAAAGACCTGTGATAATGATATATTAGATGATTTACTTTAGTTTAAATATTTTTACCAGCTTCTTGACCAAGAATTGGTCTTGTCTCATATTAACTCAGTTGTTGCAAATTGCTCAACTAAACTGGGTACTCTTTACAGGTTAAATTGCAGCCTTCGCCTGAAGGCTGTAACCAACTTTGGACTATGGAGATGCTATTTATGCAACAGACCCCAAATTATCTCTTTCCTTAATTGATCATCTATATAAAGTGCTATGGCTATGTAGATTCACCTTGAAGTGTGCTCTCATACTCATTATTGGACTATGTATGGTTGGGCTGGCAGTATACTGTAGCTTAAAGGCAAAAGCTACCAGCTGTGAATTTACTTGGTACATCCAGCAGACCTGGGTTGATTCTCATAGGCTCCACTTGCATACTGTGTGATGCTGAGCAGTAAATGTAACCTCCACAGTGCTCCCAATTTGCACTTGTAAACAGGCCTGATGCCTAATGGGCCTTACCAATTACAAAAAATAAAGTACAATACCCTTGGCTAGACAAGTTTTTATCTCAGAAAAGCAAGCCACACAACCATAATAGATGCTACATTCTGGGTTGGTAAATTCCATGATGACTGCACCATTGTAATGTGCTGAAGCCTAGCTTCAACCCCTCGTATATGCTGAGATCCCAATTGGACAAAAGATTGCATATTCCAGGTTTTTTTTTTTAAAGATGTGGTTAAGCTGCAATCAGTTTTAGGCTTCCCAAAATCTAGAATACATTGTTACATGACATTACCCGAAAAGCCTATTAAATGTTTCCTTGGGCTCCTCACAGTTTAGCTCTGCGAGGAGATTATATTTTATCTAAAATAACACATACCGCAATGATGCAAAACATCGTGGAATGCCTGTGCAGATCACCATGAAGTAGTTATGACTAGTTGTGCTTTAAACAGGACCTCATGGTGTCAAATGGCCTCGCATGCGCTCTGCAAAGTTTAACAAACTCTAGCAAGAGCATATATGGCTGCAAAATGCTGATAATGTGGGCAGTGAGAAATGTGTAAAGTAGCAATTTTTGCACTAAGCACTGAGCCACCTAACTGCACTTTCTAATTGTTGTGCTATACACACACACACACACGCTAATACATATACACATACATGCACATACATTCCAGTATAATATAGCAGTACTCTGTCTACACACACAGAGTATTACCACACACACACACTGCCTTATATGGTATTTATTTACTTATACATCTAACCCTAATTTTTACAGTATTTAGAATAAGCACCATGTTTTGCACTAACTCATTGTAATAATCTATGACATGACTGGGTAACTAAGGCAGTGGGCCAGGGAGGTGCAGTGAATGTCACCTATCTGGATTACAGAAAAGCTTTCAGCACTGTCCCCCATAGAAGGCTGATTAACAAACAGCTAAGGGTGGATCCTAAAATAGTTCTATAGTTGGAGAACTGACTGAATGGCAGGAGTCAGAGGGTTGTGGAAAACAGGGAGTACTCTAGAGAGGGAGAGATAACAAGCAGGGTGCTGCAGGGGTCGGTATTGGGGCTGGTTCTCTTCTATGTCTTTAATGGGAACATTGCAGAGGGATTGGAGGGGAAGGTATGCCTCTTTCCAGATGATACCAAGGTATGCAAAAGGGTGGACATGCCAGTCAGTGTTGAAAGAATGAGGGAAGACCTTAAAAAATTGGAGAAATGGTTTGAAGAATGACAGCTGTGATTCAGTGCGATGAAGTGCAGGACGATGCACAGAGGGCACAAGAACCCAGGGGCAAAGTAAGAACTAGGTGGGGAGGTGCTGATAGTCACAAAGCAGGAAAGGGACCTGGGAGTTATCATCTCAGAGGACCTAAGACAACCTCAGCAGTGCAATAAGGTGGCTGGAAATGCTAGCCAGTTACTTAGATGCATTGGAAGGGTATCACAAGTAGAAAGAGGGAGTTCATCTTGCCCCTGTATAACACATTTGTGAGACTGCACCTGGAATACTGCATTCAATTCTGGAGGCCTCATCAGATAGAACACATAGACAAGGTGGAGACAATGCAGTGGAGTGCAACTAAAATGGTTCAGGGCCTGTGGGATTAAAACCTATGAGGACAGAGTACAGGAGTGAAAATATGTATTCCCTGGAGGTAAGTGGGGACATGACTGAGATGTGTTATTAAGTAGGCTGGCCAGATTGATGTTAAATTGTTAAAAATATATGCAGCATTGTTAGATGCATAAGAAATTAGGATGGTTACCCTTATGTGATAGGAGGGATATCCATAAATGGTTGTTTGCGTATAAATGTGGGTTGGGTCCTGTTCCCTTATACTCGAGTAAGAGGCTAAGTTTTAGGAATATAGAACCATCTCTGAGGAATTCCAATGCAAGAAAAATGTAGGTTCCTTTTTATAAAACAAAACATTCTCAATCTTGTTTTAGTTACTACATTCCAGTTCTCTGGAACAGTCTTCCCCAGGCATTTAGGACCCAAACCAGACAATCTCCCTCAGTTTTTACATTGAAAAAGTATTTGTGGTCTCTGGAAAAGCAGTGTAACTGTTTCAATTAATTGTGTTATTGTGTTGCCTTGTTTTTATTTATATTTATTGATTGATTGTGAAATGTATGAATGAAGGTCACCATTGCAAATGAGTTTATACTCAATGGTATTAACCCTGAAATAAAACAAAACATCACTGGTATAAACAGAGTACAGGCAGGAAGATTCTTCCAAAGTAAGAGATGCTCCAAGTCAAGGGTGCACACAATGAAGTTAGAGGGGGGGAAAGGCTCAGGGGGAATGTGAGAAAATATTTTTTCATAGAGAGGGGGTGGATGACTGGAATAGCCTATCAAAGGGGTGGTAGGGGTATAAATTTACACAGAATTTAAGAAGAAGTGGGTTAGACACAAGTGTCTCCTGGAGACAAGTGGGGGCCCAGAGTTTAAGTTGGGCATGGGGCCTTACACTAGATACAGTTTAATAAGGCAGACTTGGTGGTGACATGACTCCCAACCATCAGCCTGACCTCCTACTGATCACCCACCATCCAGCATCCCCAGATTTCCCCCACACACCCTCACTCACCTGAACAAGTCCCAGTGTGAAGATCCACTCTTCCATCAAAGACACATCCTGCTGATGGAACTGGTGACTGCTTTATAAGAACTAAGGTAAGTGCAGTTCAGTGTATTTCAATGGCTTTCAACGGCATTTACCTTATTTTCCATATGCTGTAACAGTCACTGGTTGAAGCAGCAAGACATGTCTTCCATGTAACAGTGGATCTTCACACTGGAATCTGTTCAGGTGAGTGAAGGTGTGTGGGGGAGACTGTGGCATGTGGGGTGGTGGGTGCTCAGTGGGAGGTGGGGCTGGGGGTGCAGCATTGCATCATTGATGGACTTTTTTTTTACAGATTAGAAAAAGACATTAAGGACCATGTTTTTTTAGGCTCTGAGGGACATGGGGGGGGGGTTGCCACTAGACACATCATTTAAATCAGCAATGACATGCATAAGGCTGAAACTGATCTAGACAGTGGGGGAATGTAGATTAGCAATTTTTGCACTAACCAATGTGCCACATAACTGCACTTTCTAATTGTTGTGATAAACACACATTAACTAATACATAGACACATATATACATATATATTCCAGTATAAGAGAGCAGTGCACTGTCTACACACATTTTTAAAGATTAAAAAAAAAACACATTGAGGGACCATTTTCTTCTTTTTGGGCTCTGAGGGACATTGAAAGGTGGGGGTTTGCCACTAGACACCTCATTTAAATCAGCATTTTCAAACATAAGGTTGAAATTGATCTAGTTAGCAGGAGAATGTAGACTAGCAATTTTTGTACTAAACACTGAGCCACCTAACTGCACTTTCTAATTGTTGTGATGCATGCACACTGACTAATGCATACACATATATGCATATATAATTTACATGTCATAACAGTGACTGTGAAATGGCAACATGTGACAATGTCACATAATACACATCGTGATCACTTTTGAAAATGATTTTCTTGTTGGGTAGCTTCACCACCGGCACTCTCCTTTATGGGGGTCTTCGCCCTACCCCCCCATGACTATATATTCCAACTCCAGGGGTGGAGGCACAACTCATGGATGGGGGGAACCATGATCACACAAAATATATACCAGTATCAGATAGCAGTGCACTGTCTACACACATCTTTACTGATTAAAAAAAATATAGATGGACAATTTTCTTCTTTTCAGGCTCTGAGGAACATCTGAGGGTGGTGGCCCCAGGATTGCCACTAGACACCTCATTTAAATCAGCAAAGAGATGCATAAGGCTGAAACTAATCTAGATAGTGGGGGAATGTAGATTAGCAATATTTGCACTAACCACTGAGCCACCTAACTGTACTTTCTAATTGTTGTGGCACACACACACACACACACTGACTTTTACAATACACATGCATTTATGTGTGTGTGTATATATATATATATATATATATATATATATATATAATAATGGGGTGAAAGCTATTCCAGTGCAATAAATTGAGATATTCTCACTGTGGTGAGATAAATGTGAGACAAATACTGATGACATCAGTTTTCCACACTCTGCTTATGTAATCACTGACTCACTCACTCAAGATGGCATTCTAAATGAAAGTGCTTCAGAAATCAGTTTATGTCTCTCTAAAGCCTGCAAATCACTCAGTCAGCATTACAAAACACTTACCTGTGTCCCAAAGTTTCCAACACTCTTAGCACATTTCTGTGCTAATCTCAGCATAAAAGCAACCTGAATTGAAATGAAACTCATTTACAAAGCAGTTTTTCTTTCTCACTGCAACCTGCAACTAACGCAATTAGCACAGCCAAACACAATCACCTGTGTTCCCACAGTGCTTCTAACAGTCCTAGCCCATTCAGAAACACTCCCACACTCTCGGACCACAGACAAACAGTGCTTTCAGTATAGCCTAGAGCTTGGAGTAATGAGCTCTGAATAAGCTTGGTACAGCCAGCAGACCAGCCCTGGGTGTGATTCTTACAGCCTCCTATTGCATAATGTGTAAATCTGAACAAATCACTTAACTGCCGAGTACTCATAAAAAAATCACCTGCCTACCAAAAATTAGTTACTAAAGACTAAAACTCAAACAAAAAAAATCACATAGATGCAGGAAAAAAGACACAGCAAAACATGACACTTCATATGCTCTCACCCCATTTGTATAAATAGCATACATGATGTGCATGTCGTGAGATATGGGAAATATTCTCCCTCCTGCACAGTGAGCTGTGCATTCTCACTCATGCCTTCAGCAGTCATGAGAATACAGAGCTCACTCTGCAGGAGGGAGAATATTTCCCATATCTTGCTCCTGCCCATCATGTATCCCCTATATATATATTCCAGTATAACATAGCAGTGCACTGTCTACACACAGAGCATTGCCTTACACACACGTGCACACACACACACACACACACACACACACACACACACAGATACTGCCTTATATGGCATCTATATACTTATACATTTAACCCTAACTTTTATTGTATTTAGGATAATCACGGAGTTTTGCACTAACCCACTGCACTAATCTATAGCATGACTGGGTAACTAAGGTAGAGGACCAAGAAGGCGTTGTAGATGTGGACTATCTGGACTTCAGAAAAGCCTTCAACTCCATCCCCAATAGAAGGCTGGTTAACAAGCTGCAGAGCCTAGGGGTGGATCTTAAAATAGCTTTGTGGGTGGAGAACTGGCTGAATAGCAGGAGTCAGAGGGTTGTGGTAAACATGGAGTACTCTGGAAGTGAGAGGTGAAGAGTAGGGTGCCACAGGGGTTGGTGTTGGGGAAGGTCCTCATCTATGTTTTTGTCGGGGACATTGCAGAGGGACTGGAAGGAAAAGTATGCCTTATTGCAGATGATACAAAGGTACGCAATAGGGTGGACATGCCAATCAGTGTTGAAAGAATGAGACTAAAGAATTTAAATATGTATTCCCTGGAGGAAGGGGGGGTACATGATTGAGACATACAAATATATTAGCAGTATAAAGAGAGTACAGGAAAGAAGCATGTTCCAAAGTAAGAGATACTACAAGTAAAGAGGGTACAAAATGAAGTTGGGGGGGAAGGGTCAGGGGAAATGTGAGAAAATATGTTTTTCACTGAGATTGTGGTGGACACCTGGAATAGCCTACCAGAGGGGGTGTTTGAGGCTTAAACGGTCACATAATTTAAGAAGAAGTTGGATAGACACAAGCGTAACTTGGAGACAACTAGAACAAAGTGCCACAGACACACACACACACACATATATTAACTCTTGTAGAGCTCACTCCTGAACTGATAACAAAACACAGCTGTTAATACACTGACGGCATCCCCTGACTGTAATTTGAGCTGGCATGAGTATGCTCCACGTACAAGTGAATCATGAATGAATCAAATAGTTTCAGCCACAATTTAGGGTTGTCACCTTTAGATGAGGTGAAAACAGTACAATAAACCACACCCAAACTGCATTCCTAGCTCACTCCTTTTTATAATCAATAATAATTCAAATTCTCTGGTTTCCTATGTATCAAATGGCTATATTTATCCTCTCTCTACAGAGCCCAGTGTCATTATTTTGTCATGCACCCTTGGATGTCTTCCATTATGGCTATACAAATTGTACTGTACAGATGGGGGTGTTTGTTTATGATTTATTTATCCAATGGGGTCTTGCTGCTGCCCATTTACTATGTAGACTGGAGTGCAAGAGGTTAAGAGATTTTCCCAATGTCACACAGTAAATATTTTGCTCTAGCAGGGTTTGAACCTGCAATTTCCTGATCCTCAAGTCAGTGCTATAACCACTACACCACTGGCATGTTACAATGTACAAGATTTTAGACCATAAAAATCCTAGCATCATTTTTCTGGCATTATTGTCCTAAAAGCTTGAATTCTATGGACAGTCTGTATTATGTTGGTCCAATAAACTGTGTCACACTTCTCGAGTATAGTATATATACAGCAGTTTATCAAAGAACACAACTGCTACACACATTCTAGCAATTTTTCACTACATATGAGGTTTATTCAATAGTTCCTCAAATGCAATGACTAACTGTAATCACCAACACAATGTCAAATAAGTAATTTAAAGCAGCTTCTGTATGCACTAAAAATGATGTTTGCCATGTGAAGGGAAGACCATCTCCTTTGAAATGAACAATCTAGGCATTTCACTTGACTACTATACATACAATCAAAAAGAAAGTCCCATTAAAGAATTTTTATAACATGCTCTTAAAACTCATGAGGGATCTGTATCATTTTCAGTAGCCTTGTTGTATAGTCCACCACCCTATTGCTGGGACCCTATTAAAAATGAGTTGGTATGCAGCTCACTAGTTGTTTTTCTCATTCAAATGCTTTTATGCTTTGAATAAACATATTTTTAAAGATACCTCCAGATTGTCATAAAAGTACAATAGATTGCAGCATACCGTAGTTCTTGGGCATTCCAAACGGTATAGGTCCCCCTCTTTATATGCACCCCTATCCCAGCTACAAGCATTAAATGCTCTACTATCATCTGACCCCTTAAATTCCACTGCTGCTGTTACTATGTGTATGTACAGGTCATCATTCATCGGGCAGGGGGATCTCACTTCTTTAGATAACTGAAATACCTTTAGGTAATAAAACAGGCAATAAACTCTCCTCCCAGACTCAGAAGGTCACAATGTGTGGGTGAGGTAGTGGATCTGGCATCAGTTACAGGGAATGCTATTGGTTTCTCAGGCTGAGATGTGTGATTGTGTGAGCTGACAGCCTGCGGTGAAAATAGTTAAGTAGTGCAGCTCCAACCCTGTTTATCTGCCTCTGCAAAAGTGGGATATTTAATGTTCCAATGATACTTGATACGGATGATGGGATGGGAGTGCAAAAAATGGGACTGCTCTGCATAAAATGGGACAGGTGGTAACCCTAACAAGATAGTGTGGAGGAGGGAGATACCAAAGTCAAACTGCTCTAATGTAGTAAATCTAAGAAAACTTCAATTTTATGAACTCCATTAGGAATCTTGATAGTTCCTCCATCTATTGTGATAGCAAAACATCTACAGGGCTCTGCTAGCTGCAGCCATGAAAACAGAAAATACAAACATGTATTTTGTCCATATCAGAGCTCATCAGTATGCTTTATCTCTATCTAAACCAAAGAGAAAATGAACAATCCCTTATCAGTCTTACTGTTTGGGTCAAGTTAAGCTTTCAAGTCATACATTAACAGAGGATGGGACCGTGAAAGCAAGGAAAAGAATGGTACATACCAGTAAGCAGCCACACAAAGTCAGCAATAAATACAAAACCATTTCACATACCATGTCACATATAAGACAAGCACTCCCACTTTTTAACAGGGCCCCATACATTTTTCCTTTATTTCAGCTATTCACAGTTGTGTGCATTTCTCTTTTTTTGTTTTTGTTTGCAACTGCAGATTGTTTTTACAGTGTCTGAACACCTAAGTATTGTGTGCATGGTCTTCAAGCTTAGCTTATTTTATTTTTGTTTCAGAAGATTAGCCAACCTGCACAGTCTTTTATCTCCAAGGAGCAGACTGATTCCCATTAGACATTGTCATCCTTCTTACCCCCACTATATGGCAACTTTTTTATTCTTTGGTAAACAGGTAAGGCCAACTAGGCACAAGACCTCTGCAGGGGCAGCCTGGGGACACTGGGGAGGTTACAAGACTTTCTCAAGGTCATATAGTATGCAAATGAAGGTTGTGGGAATCAAACCCAGGTCTGCTGGATGTGCCAAGCTCATTCCTAACTTCTTTGTCTAACCTCTATGCTATACTGCCTCACTGCTGTACTGTATGATGCTTGTTTGCATTAGTTTGGCACTTTATTATTAATAAAATATTTGCCATACTACATGCTTTGTGTGCCAGTATGTTTTTTGGCTAAATGCTGAGGGATATATACCTGCCATTCATGTAAAGCTGCATACCAGTGTGTGTCCCATTTATCATCTGTCTAGTAGTAGAGCCTGGGCCACCTTGTAGTGTAGGACTAGAACACATTTCTTCAAGCCCAAAACATAACAATGGAACTTCAGAGCCATACTTGCATGATAGCATGCAAATAAAAGGGGCAACATTTGCTAAGGAGAAAATTGACCCAAATCATTACAGAAGAATATGTGGAATGATACAACTAAGACATGCTTTAATATTCATCTTTAAAACCTGAATGAAAAACTTGCCTACTAGAAGTATAGTGATACATGCATAGTGTCACAAAAAGGAGAAATCGTTATTTTCCCTTTGAAACAGTATGTCTGTATGTAGAATTAGAGAAATTAAAGTTACTGAAAGAGTGCTGGATAGTTTTATGTAAAAGTAAAGAATACTGCACAACATTGATTTTCTAACAATGAAACTACTTAAAAAGCTTAATAATGTATGGATCCTATTCATAGTTTCTTGTAAACAGAACCTTATTTAATGAGCCTTATTTAATGAACAAAGATTAGTACAATAGATCAGGAAACAGGATGGTTGCAACAATCAATGAGTCCTTTTCCAGTGGTCATTAACTCACAACAGAAATCTCTTCAAAACTGCAGTGCAGGCACTGTATAGCTCCCTGAAAGGAGTTTTTAAATCATTTATATCTGTGTTTGTGTTTTTTACATTTTAGGGATTTTTTTTTCAGAACAACAATCACTTTGCATACCTGTCTCTCTCTCTCTCGATTTATTTATTTATTTCAAAATTTTTACCAGGAAAGATATACTTAACTTGTAGCAGCTCATTTCCAGATGCATCTTGGGGGATTTGGTCATTAGGTATTTGATTTTATAAAATGCATTCTGGTTAATTATGCATTCTCTGGGTTGAAAGTCTGTCACATGAGGATACCTTATGCTATCAATAACTTTGTACTAAATTTAGTCTAACCATTCCATGTGAGAAACATCACTAGAAACAAATATGTGAAACTATAAGAAAAGAATGAATTTATTTCAGCCTGACAATGTCAGGTTATCATTTCTTTGCAGTTGTGCAGCTTGACTAAGCTAATATGAAAGGCAACAAAGACTGCCTTGCACAAAAATGTTCATTATGGGAAAAAATCAACTTACATTATTTGCATCTGTTTAGCATTTGTTATAGGTCTGGTTATATTTTTAACGCAGTACTGATTCATATGTATTTATTATGTTCTTATCTGGTTTTATGTACATAAAGCACATAGATTCTCTGAGATTGAACACCTTAAAAATAAAATTGCCTTGTCTTACTTTTTATATAGCTCATAAAGAAAAAGTAATTAGTGGAAAATACATCATGTTGCAAGTCAAAGCATTCCTTCTCATGGCAGAATTTTCCTGAGAGACTTGTATTGTACTTTTAGGTCCACACGAGTTGTTTTAGGAGTTGTTAAATAGGTATAGAAACCAACTTTGAGCCTAGAGTTGAGCTTTATGGAGAGAAGGCAGATTGCAGGCAGTAGGCAGACATGTTTCTGTAATCATGCAGTGTGAGTTTTACAGTCAGGATAAAGACTGTAAAATTGGCTTAGCAGGTACAAAGATTCTCCCTGTGCTTCTGGGACAAGGCAAAATGCCTTTATTTGGAGTCAGAACATTTTTGGATGCTTGAATGTGGTATTTTAACATGTATGCTAGTTCCCTTGATGCTTCTGGGATGATACAAAATACCTGTATCTGGAGTCATGAAATTATCAGGAGACTTGAGACTGGTATTTAAACAGATATGCATAGTTTTCTATGTTGCTGAAGAAGGGCAAAATGTCTATATGTGGAGTAGAGATGGGTGAGGTTGGGAAAATTTGATTTGTGAATTAATCAGTGAATTTAGTGCAATTCATGGAGTGCGGATCAATCCACAAAGTGTGAAGTTTCCACCACAAATTGTGTAGTTTTGCCCACAAGCGGCAGAATTTCACCAGTTGCAGGTGCAATTCTACCATTCACGGGTGAAATTCTGCATTCACAGCAAAAACTTTGGGATTCAGGCATAGTCAAAGTTGCTGAGTAAAGGGAAAACTTCACAAAGCTTCACAAATGCGAATTTAGATCACTTTGCAGCAACTTCACTGATGAATTTAAACTTTGCCACATCTCTAACGTGGCATCAGAACATTTTGGGAGACTCATTATTTGAACAGGTACAGGGTTCCCTGTGTGCAGTTGGCTGCAAAACTGATCTGTGGCTATACATGTCCAACAGGGCAATACACCTATCTGAGGAGTCAGCAAACTTTGGGGACATAAATCTGGTATTTAAGCAAGTACATAGATTCCTTCCATGTTTTTGGGACAGGGTAAAATACCTGTATGTTATCAGACCACTTTAGAAGAAATGAATTTGGTATGTAAACAGTTACACAGATTCACTCTATGGTGCTGGAAGAGGGTAATCTGCCCATATCTGGAGTCAGAAAGATTTACAACACATAAATATAGTATTTAACAGTATTTAACCTCTTTCCCTTCTTTCACACCCTTAATGGGACAACACTAGAGAACATCACCTCTTTCAAATACCTGGGTGTCTGGCTTGACCAACATCTTAACTTTTCTGTACATATTGATGCCATCCTGAAAAAACGGTGCCCCAAGCTCGATGCCCTTTACAGGAACCGTAGTTCTTCACCACTACCAGTTAGGTGTGATTTTGTTCAGAAAATGATACTCCCTATTTCTGACTATTGCAATGTAGTCTACAGTGCTGCTCCTAAGTCTTGCCTTACCAGGTTGGATACTCTCTACAGTACTTTCTGTTGCTTTGCTCTTGACTCCCCCTCCTGCACACATCACTGTACGTTTAATCATTCCCTAACTTTCCCCTCCCTTGAGCGCAGACATCTCTCTCACTGCACCAAGTTCACTTCTTAATTCTGGTTTGGGACTCTCCCCTCTTACCTCTCCTCCTTACTCTTTGCTCCACCTCTCTCCCCCTGCCCTCGCAGATCCACTGATGCATGCATTCTAGCTATTCTTCATTGCTCTACCTCTATAGGCCAGGAAGCTTTCTCCTGCTGCTTCCCAAAGCTTTGGAACTCACTGCCACACCCTATCAGACTTTCCTCTTCCCCATCTTCAATGTTCTTAGCCCTTCAAAATTTCTATTTCCCCTAACTGCACTTGTTCTTAGCCCCCCTTAACCCTCCCAACCCTGGCACATTATCCTTTAACTCTACTTTACTTCTATGCTCCTAACTGTACTTATTACTAGCCCCCCTTCGCAACCTTCCCCACCCTTGTGCACTGTTCCCTAGTCCGCCATCCCTGATTTACTTCCTGTCTTCTATGTCAACCCTTCCTCTGATTACTTCCTCACATGCTACCATCTATTTACCCCTCCTCCCACCCCTACCACAACCTACTGTGCCATTTCAACTCTTTACTACCATCCTCAACCTACTGTGCTATTTTGATACTGTACTGCTTCCTTTCCCCCCTCTACACCCCACTGATGCTGCCCCTTTTTCCATTCCTACTTTACCCCTATTTTCTCCAGCCTCCCTATTCCCTATCTCTCTCCTTCCTTCCTGTCACCCACCACATTCCACTCCTACTCCCTGTTCCCTTTCTCTCCCTTCTTTTTCTGTCTAGTCCTGTCCCCCTTGCAGAGTTCTCTGTCATTCTGAAGGGGTATAGATCCAGGCTCCCTCTCTTCTACCTCTTCCTTTCCCTCCACTTTTTAATCCTGACCCCCTTGCAGGGTTCTTTACATCCTGAAGGGGTATAGATTGTCTCTCTCTCTTTTTCCCTTCTTCCTTCCTTCTAATTTAAAATCCACCACCCACCTACCTCCCTACTTCCCTATCCCTCTTTTCCCTTTCTGTTCTTCTGCCCCTCTCTTCTCTACCTCCCTGCTCCCTTTCTTTCCCCTCCATTTCTGCCTGGTCCTGTCCCAATTGCAAGGTTCTCAGCATCCTGAAGGGGTTAGATCTTGGCTCTCCCTCTTTCTCTCCCTCTTCCATCCCCCACCTTCTACCCCTCACCTGTCCACTTCCCCACTTGTCTTATAACTGCCCTCCCTTGGGTATACAATAGCACTTCGAATCATGTGCTAAGCCTACTACTTCTAGCACTTCAAATGTGTAATCCATCCTCTAACCTTTACCCTACTGGATCACCCAGCCATGGGTTGTTACAATGTAAACTATATCCAAACATAGTTTTGTTCACCCTGGCTGGTTGATCTGGGTTATTGCTGCTCTGTAATTGTACTACACTGTTTTGTTTTAGTAATTGTACTTATATTGCTCTGCTATTGCTATGTGTTTGCATGTTCTCCCAATTCTTGTACCCCTTCCCCCACCCAGGAAGCTTCTGGAAACAAGCTGTTTATAGTTCATGTTTTCTTTTCTGGTGAAACATTTTCCAAATAAATAAATAAATTAACAGGAACACCGATTCCCTGTATGCTGATGGGACAAGGCATTGGGTCAGAATAGCACCGACAAGAATGCCATCTGCATCATGAGCTCAGCAAAAATGCTGTTGATTTTGTTTTTACGGGGGGGGATCTGCCCCCACACCCTGTGACATGGGGGTTCTGTCTGCACACCTCCCGTAGTGAAGGATTCTCACTCCAGGGTAGAGCGGATCATGGGTAAAGTTAAAATTCAGGGGGCCATGGAATACTGTTTCCACAGCTCCATGTAAAAAATTCCAAGTCCTGAGTGCACAAAAAAGTTGGAGACCAGGATTAGAACCCTGGTCTCTAATGCCGGTGGCCAAGTTGCTCAATGCCCTATCCCTCCATGCCACAGGACCAGCTCAGCCAGCCTCCTGGATCCTGGTGCCCTAGTGTGCAGCAAGCACCATGGACAGTGACCAGGGGAGCGCTTACTGAAAAAGCTGTAAATCCTCTCTCGCTGTCCATGTTAGTGCTACAGGGACTAGCGCTCTCTTGACTGGAACTATTCCTGTAGCACTGATCTAACTGGGTACCCTGAGACAGTAATGGTTACCACCTTTTGGGAAGCCCAAATCAGGACAGCAACTGCGTGTCAGGGGAGGTACCTGAAATGGCATCCAAACAGACAGTTTGTGATGCAGAGTTATGTGTCCTCATAATGACATGCAGTTTAATGGTGCTTTCCATACATATTCACCTATGTAATACCCTTAAAATTGATGTTTATGGACAACATGATAAAAAATCAGTTCAATTAAAAAAGTTCAAGACCAAAAATTATGTAATAATGCAGTAAAGGTATTTGACTGAAAACAATTAATATTTGTGGAAAAATGTGCATCAGCCACGTCTTTTCATGCAACAATAAATAGAACAGCCCAACACTGATATACATAATAAAACAGATATTCAGCTAATTTATTCAGTTTAAAACTGTTCTTTGCATTTGATTTGACAGCCTGCAGAAGGGCTCTGTTTCAGACAGTGTTAGAATTAAAATAATTGGATTTCATGTTACCATCAGTTTTATCTGTCAGCAGTTCCTAGTGTCTGTCCATTTTTTTAGAAGTGAAAATACAAGCCGGCCCAGTGGTACAAAGGGTTGAGGTGTTGTGCCAAATCTCCCACCATGCTGGTGACCCGGGTATGGAAATGTACCATGGTCACTTAGGATGGCCAGCTGTGGGAAGGAGGACTGAGCAGCCTGGATCTGCTCTGCTTTGCTGCTTTGGGTGGGGGGGATAGCATATATTGCTACTTGATTGCCACCCAGCAGAGGATGGGTGTCATCACAAGCAGTTGTTCATGTTCATTGGCTAAGATGCAGACAATGAGAGCATACAGCATCTTCATGCTGTGTGTGTGTGTGTGTGTGTGTCATTGCATGCATGCCAGATCAAGCAGGGAGGGATAAAAAATGCCAGGCAAGATGAACATGCTGACCTTGCAGGCTCCACATCACCTATTACTACCCACTCACCCAAAGAGATAAAAAGCAGTGGGAGCCCAGGGATGGTGGAAGATAGAGCTGGGGGGGGTCAACAGATGAAGGGGTCATTTGGAGGCAAAAGGAGGAGAAACTATAAATAAAAAAAAAACAGCTAGAAAAAACTCTGTCTGCAAATGCATTAGAGGAAGGGATGCTCAACACCCATGCAATTACAGGATATAGGGCAGGCAGGTTAAATGCATCCCTGAATATCTTCTGCTTCTGCTCCTCTGGGGATAGATCCAGTCTACATAGATCTGGCATAAGGGGTTTGATGACTGAACAGTCCTGAAAGAGTCTGTCTTCATTTATTGTTTCCTTCAGCAGAGACACAGAAGTTATCACATCCAATAGACCTGAGAAGCAAAGCATATCTTTACAGACAGGCGAGAAGGTTTCTTCAGGAAGGTATTATCACCGAAATCAAACCACCATTCCAAGTACTTCACAGCACTTTGTATGAAATAAATAAAATATTTCTCCAATTTCTGTTTGCAGGAATGAATGTCCATATCTTCCATAAATGTACAAAGCTTTCCCCAAAAGAACTCTCCACTGCTCAAACTTCCAGTTTTTGCTTCAGAGAGGCCATGACTGAAAATGTTTTCATAGTTATCAGTTGTGTTTTTTTTCCAATCTGGCTATGTGTTCATTGAAGTCCACAAGAACATAAGTAGCACTGAGCAAACGTTGGTAGTGTGCCTTCAGCATGGTCATTTTCAGCAATGTGCTGCTAGGTATGACATGGTGTGTCCTCTTCTGCTTTGAACAAGAAATAGCATTGTAGTGCTGGAAGATGTTGTACAGTTCTATCAATTGCTGGAAGCAATGACAGCCATCTGATTGTCACATGTATCAAAGGGGTCTCATATTCCATGCCACAAAACAAAAAAAAAAAAAAGATACTTTGCTCTGGTAGCAGAACCTGAAAAATGACTAAATAATTTTATAACAAATACTTCCACATCATATGTCAGTTATGCTACCGCCTTGTTTGCAGCATTATGAAGGATGTGAGCAGGACAATTCACCTTTTACAGTGATGGACAGTTCTCCTTTAGCCTGGTATAGATTTCAGATTTTTTTCCCCATAATTCACATTGGTATTGTTAGCCCCTTATGCAGACACATTTGCCCATAGCAAGAAAGGTATTTGTAAACCAGAGAAAATCTGATCTGTTATACCCTGCACAGGTTAATCTGGGTCTTCATAGAAGTCCCGGAGGGCATTTAGAACACCTTCATATTTTTTAAACACCAGACTACAGGTGGAAATAATTTTATATTTCTATTGTTGGGGGCATCAGATGAATTTGCAGATAAAACGCTTGGACTTTGTCGGACTTTTTGAAGGCATTCAAGAGAATGTGATCCAAGAACATTTTCTACAATTGCTCCAGCCTTTGTTGTTTGATAGGCAAGTTTTTTTTTTTGCTAATCTCTGAATCATCATATGACCATCTGCCCAGCTTGCATCCCCAGTGCAATGAATTATATGAAATGTTTTCTTGCACTGAATGGCACACTTAAGTAGTTTCAGATGCAGTAACCTTGAGTTCTGTTCTATCGGGATTAGTTTTTCTGGTCTACTTGTTCTTCAGATGGCTGTGCTTTGCTTGATGGACAGCCATCTTATGTTGTTCACTGCTCTCATGTCATGTAGACAGTCTGTCCACCATGTGACAACAGGATTTCGCATGTATAGGCTCTTCAGAAGGCTTTTAGAGCATCTTTGTACTTCTTGACCTTGTTGAAGGCATTTTCCATGCATCTTGCACTTGCAGACTCTCTCGTTGCTGGAAAACAGCCAGAGCAGATATCATCATTCTTTTTCCAGTTACTTTCTGTACCCGTACTTTTAATATGTATGTAGCAATTGTTTTTGTAGCTTATCAGCATATACATCATCTGGTGCACTCTGGGACAAACCTTTCTCGGAGGCATCATAACACTTGTGTTGCATGCAGTTTATGGTCTGACAGCACAGTGTAACTTCCATACACTGCAGCCAAACAAAGCACCAACGCTCTTAGCTAAACTCAGCACCCAAAGCCAGCTTGTATAACTAAAGATGTTTAAAAACTAAAATAATTATAGTATCTGATATCAATCACAGCCAGGGCTAAGGAGGAGGCAGAGAACAGTATGTAATGAAATGCACTTTTGTGCACCATATACAGTGGTTGTTTGAAAACATTACACTAAACAGCTTAAAAAATTACACTACCATATAACAGTACTTAGGGAACATTTCCAAAATTTTGCACACAGTAAACATCATTTAAAACATGTATTTTACACTTGCACCTTGCCCTTCTTGCAGTGGTTGTTTGGAAGCATGGCAACCCAGGAAAAACACTCCCACACTCAGTCAGCATGAATTAAACAAGTAAAAAAAATAGGGCAAACGGTATATAAAAAGCACACACTGTTTTATTTACAGGAAGGATGGAGCACAAACCCCGGTGCTTTGAGTCTGGAACATGACCCTTTGAAAGATCATATACTAAACCTGAAGTGCCTGGGTTTTGAGCCAATGCCTCTATATGAATACAACCATGTTTTTTGTATACCTTTTGCTTTTTTTCATTTTTAATTCATGCTGGCTGAGTGCAGGGTTTTCTCTTTTGCTGTGCTTACAGTTTGTTTCAGACTGCAAAGATCATATTGTGATTGTGTTTGTGTTGGTGGAACTTCAGCTTTTGGTTGCTTGGAAGCACAATTTAAATAATATACAATGCAGCCAAATACAGCCCTACAAGCAGCAGCCAAGGATAACTACTAAAAATAGCATTCAGGATATAAAAGGATGAAACACATACCACCCAAACTACAGATACAGGGAACAACATATAAAATATTTTAAGGATCTTTCCATGCATCTTAGCCCTTTCAGTGGTTTGAAGTACAATAAATTTCACTCCAGCCTAACAAAGCCCCACAAATGTCAGCCAAAATGACCATTAAGTAGCTTAAAAAAACAACAATACTTATTAACAATGCTTATAAAGGCCACCAGAGCTATAGATGCAGAGAACAGTACTGCATTCACCTTAGCCCTTACAGAGGTTTGAAGTTCAATAAATTACAAGCCAGCCTAAGAAAAACCCACAATAGCCAGTCATAATGACAACAAAACAGTTTAAAAATATTGTAATACCATTTGGTGGTTTGAGTCGATGCACAATTTAATGTGCACTCCATCCCTATCCAAACAAAAACCCATAAAAGCCATCCACCAATAATGACTAAAAACAAGCTATAACACACAAAGCCTGATTTATAGAATTTTTAACATTAAAACAAACAGGGAGGTCATGTGATGGCTGCCCGATAAGATGCTTTTTATCAAGCTCCCAACCCTTGCATTCAATTTAATGCCTTTTTCCACCTTACCTTGGCTTTCACTGCTGGTAGTTTGGAGCAGGGACCTTGTTTCTTCTCTGGTTCCTTGTCACTGGAATGCTTTTTCATGGTAATGGATGCTTATATGAAGAATTCTTTGCTCTGGCAAACCCAACCCCCTACACCAGAGTGATTTAAAACCTCTAAGTGGGTGAAGCCAAAGGATGCCAGCGTGACTCAAACTTCTGCCCCCACTCTACACTCTCAGAGAAAAAGTTCATGGAGGAGATGTCTCCCTTAAAAGACTATCTTAATCTCCTGACTGAGGAACTTCAATGAATGTGAGTCTCTATGGTCACCTTGGCTCACAGAACTGGAGACAACAAGGCTCGTATTTCCTCTCTATATTATTGGAGAGCCCATCTTGACCCCAAAATGGTGGCACTGTGACAAAAAATCAAATGCATAGAGGATCACCTGGAGGGTCTGGAAGAGTGGCCATGCCAAAATAATTTGGTTGTCCTTGGGCTGCTGGAGGGATGAAGGGGACTCAAGCTATACTCTTCATCCAGAAGCTCTGCAAAAGCCTGGGGTACCCCCCTCTCCCAATGGCCCCCACATACATATTTGAACTGGTGCATAGGTCACTATGCCCTGCTCCACAGCCATGTTTGCCACCCATACCTTTTCTCTTCAAGTTGCTAAATTTCCTTGACAAGCAGCATATTCTGGACAAGATCTGTGACCTCAAGGAAGTTTTCTGGGAGGGCAAGAAACTATGTATTGTGCAGGATTTACCCTACACAGTGTGCCAGAAATGTACAGCTTTTCATCCCCTGGTCACTAAACTACTTGCTGAAGGGATCTGATTCTGAATGCCATATCCCTCTACTTTGCAAGTCCTGCATGAAGATGCTAGGAAGAGTTTTGAATCACTGGAGGCTGCAGCTCTGAACTTCAAAAAATTGTTTCTCAACCTATTCAAGTGACAGGGCTGGCACCAACCGTCACTTGTAAGTACTGTCTGGCTAGCTCACTGTTAGTGGGACTTTGGCTTTTTGGACTTTTATCATGCTATAGAACTGGTCTGCTTCAACTTTACAGGTGTGCCCTTGCTCCTGTCAATGCTGCATTGGTTGTGCTGTGATATCTTTCTTTCTGCGGCATGTTCAGTGCACAGACTGTTTCTTCAATTGTGTCTGCCAGGTGCACTGCATGTGGTATAACCTAATGGTCACCCTCCCAGGCTATAGCCTTGTATCCTTTGCACAAGGTACAGCTGCAAGCCAGTGTCTCACAGTGATACCCTCTACAAAGCTAAAGAAGTACATCTTTCCACATGTTGCTAAAACAATCTAGTGTAGCTTTCTTCATGCAGGGCCCAGCGAGAAGAAAGGAGCTCATGTCCAATGTTTGTTCAGGGAACAGATTTGGCATTAGGGATGAATCCCCAAGGAAGACTCCACCAATTATTTACCAAAATGGTGGAGACCCAAAACCCTAATGTTTTTTCCTCCCGCTGCTTGGTGGGTGGAGGTGGAGAGTTAGAGTTGGAAACACTAAGGCCACATTTCCTTAAGTTTTGTGGTGTTAAGTTACTCTAACTGGAGCATTAACAAAGTTTTCTGCAAAGAATTTCCTTTCTTTTTGAGATAGTAGAATCATGTGCTCATTCATGCAGGTCCCTTCATGACCTGTGTAAACAGATGCAGATGTTTAGGGCCCTTTGTGCCCTGTGCCATGGGAAGAGTCCATCCACCTACAGAAGTTAAGAGCCCTTGTAGGTCCTGCACTTCAGTGCAGTGATGAATGTCAAGAATTCATGGAGTTATCTGCTGGTGGGCTACAGAAGTGCAGGGCTCTCTGGTCCCTGCAGCTCCATGTGGCCAGAGATACAGACATATAGGGAAAGAATAAGTCTGCCAGCCAATGCACAGGGTCCTCTTCCACCCAGAGGTACAGAGGTGCAGGGCCGTATGCCAAGAGGACAGTTGTCTTCACTTTATGGTACCCTGGCCAGTGTGGACAACCCTGTAGCTTTCATTCCTTGGTTTGGGGGTTGTCGCATAACAGCACCATCCCCCCACCCTCACCACATCCAGTTGAGTCACTGAGCTTGCCCCCAAACTGAACTCATCAGCAAGGGATCACAAGGCATATTCGCTGGGATCAATAGTGGCACTACACACAATGCTTCTTAACAGTTATACATATATATATATATTTTTTTTGTTTGTTTGTTTTTATCTTGTCCTCAGATTTTCAAGATAGTTGTTTTATGACTCCCTTAATAAACATGACAGTTCACATTTATAGTATATTGGCTGAAATGTCATTTTGCACCAGAAGATAGAAAACATGTCTCATCCAGGATTTAAAAGCAATGGCACCTGTCCCATTTATGAGGTAGTGTGGAAAAATGGCTATATTGAATGCTTGGCAAAATATTGAAAATTAATGAAGTTATGAGTGAACACTGAAATGCTTCAATCTTCATTCATAACTTGGGCATTTTATCATATTTGTACACCAAATATTCAGTATAGCCATCTTATTATGCCACCTCATGAACCTGGTTGGTGAAAATGTTGAAACCCCCACTAAAATGTCATTCTGTGTGACTGAAATGTAATTCCATGCCACAGGTGTGAAAACACACTTTGGACTGGATTTGAAAAATTATAGTAATCATGTTCATGAGGTGGTGTGAAAAAATGGCTATGCTGAAAATTTGGGGTTAGAATGTTTAAAATTTGTGAAGTTATGAGCAAGCGTAGAAAATTTTCAACATACGTTCACTCATAACTTTGTCATGTTTAGAGATTTTGACCCCAGATTTTCAACATAGCCTTCTAATTATACCACCTCATGAACAAGGTTTGGTGAAAATTTTCAAATCCCATCCAAAATGTGATTTTGCAACGTGACCACAAATTGCCTTTCAGGCTAGAAATGCATAATTGTACCACCGTTGCTTATGAGGCAGGTCTCAAAAAGGCCATGCTAAAACTTTGGATTAAAATATGCAAAAATATAAAGTTTTTTTTTGTATTTATACTTTCTCTGCCTCCTCGGAGCTGTCAGGTGGCTCTGGCCCTCCTTAGGAAGGCTCATCCTTTGAGCCTGACCATTCCCCACTCAGCTGTACCCCATAGTTCCTCCTTAGATTGCCCCCTGCAGTGGTGCTGGGTTGAGAAGCACCTACCTTCTCCCTCCAGAGCATAATCCAGAAGTCGGGGCAGCTCAAAGTGAGGCCACATCAGGCCATCATGAAGCCTTCCAGGTCTCATTTTTCCAATTGCTTTATTCCCTGGTCCCACGAACATGCAGTGGGTGGAGTGGCTGGGCTCTGCTGCTGTGGAGGCAGCCTAAATCCTCGATGTGGGGGACCTCCCCATTTTGATAGTGGGCATGTGCTGACACCTGACCACTCCTGGGTGTCAGGCAAACAGCACACCACACCATCCCCCCTCCCTGAGGAAGGAAAGCTGTCTACGGATGCTCAATCCTTGCTCACTGCTGCCAGCCCCCGAACAACCCGAGTCCATTTCAAAAACCGGGAAGCCAGTTTAGAGCAAGGTGGGGTGTCCAGCATCTCAACCCTCAGTGCCACCAGGCTGGCCTCAAAATAGCAAGGTTATGAATCAACATTCAAAACACACTTACCTAACTTTTTCATATTACAGTCACCAGTTCCAGCAGCAAGAGATATCTTTGATCGCAGAGTGGATCTACACCAGAGAACATGTTCCGATGCATGAGGGTGTGTGGTGGTTACGGGGGTGTGGGGCAGTGGATGCTGAGTGGGAGGTCAAGGTGGGAAGGGTGAGGGGTGGCAGGCAGTCAGACTGGCATGGGACAATTTTCTTTTTTACAGGGTTAATAAAATAAATTTTATTAAGGGGCAGTTTTCTTTATTTCAGATTGCATTCCAGCACTGGGGATTAGGCACTCCAGTGTCAGGCTAGTTTTTGATGAACAGGGGCTGGTGACCTGGAAGGGAGGTGAGATCAAGAGAAGTGGTACAAGGGGTGGGCACACCAGTCTACTTGTGTTCAATATAGAAAGATAAATAAACAGTGGGAAGGGTGAGTGGGTAGCCTGGAGGGAAGGGGGAAAAGAAGCAGTACCAAGGGTGGGCACCCCAAATTGTTTAAGAAACAATTAAGTAGATAGATATGTAAGTAGAGAGAAAGAAAGATAGATAGACAGATAGACAGACAGAGAGAGAGAGAGAGAGAGAAGGAGACCGACATGGAGAACAGAGGATCGACAGCTTAGTGATATAACTGCAGCCCACAGCAGAATTGCAGCTGTGGCTGCCAAAATCAAGAAAATTCAACTATTCTCATACAGAGAACATGGTTGAAGAGCTTCTCTCACTAAACTGGGCATCCTGTATTTTGGGGTGCCCAGAAAAGTTATTTCTGGCATATTTGTTTTTTTTTTAAACAACCAGCAGAATCTAACTAAACAGGTGCCACTTAGTTGGAGTCAGGTGTTTGTTTCTTAAAAAAAGAATTGGTTTTTTGTGTATGTTCAATGTTTGTGAGTTTTAGAAGAGCCATACAATGACAGCCATCATAATCAATAGTTTTTTGCAGCACAAGTGGCAAATCAAGAAAATAAGCACTTGTGATAGTTTTTTTGTTCTTGTTGGTACCAGTCGCATTTGTCAGTTAACTCAAAATCTTTATATAAAAACATATAGTATTTTTTCACCAAACCTTTGAAAGAACACCCTTGGCACATGCCACTTTATCCCTGTCAATTTCATAAAAGAATTCCACACCGCCTAGGCTGCAGGTGAGAGCAGAAAATATGCAATGTTAAGTATAGGGTTGTTTCTTATTTTTTGCTGCTCTGTATCTTGAAAACTGAATAAGATGCCATCACAAAACCTTTGATGTCTTGAGAATCTAGTAAGCTTGACCATGCATGCTAAATGCTGTGCTATTTTGTCAAGCAATGCCAAACTTATTAAGGTGCAAACACTGGGGTTTAACATTCAACAGCCTTTTCAACTCTAGCTATAGGGCACTACCTCATCTCTACAATATATATGAATAATAATTTGTACATTGCCTTTAGAGCTGAGCCACAAGAGAACTGTTTTTCTGGAGCCTCTGAAAGTTTGAGCAAGCCAAGGACAACACTGCAGGCAGAAGCACAGGCTGGCAGGAGCACCCCCAGCAGGCAGCAGGAAGAGGATTTAGGATGGATCCTGAGGATGTTCAGGACAGGACAGATGTCAGTACAGCATGGTCAGAGGTGAGCAGATGGGAAGGAAGAGGTTATGAGCTCCTGGAAAAGGGATGTCTGTCTCAGTAAGCCAACCTGGTTAACAAAATTCAACAAAGTAAATAAATAAAAAAGGACAAACATCCTCACCCCATTCCTTATATTAGCACACATGCCCTTGCTGAGTAATTTGCCATCGGATTGGCAGGTAAACCTGCCCAACATACCCCCACAATCACTGCAGGTATTGTTGGTAAGCAAAGCCTAATAGCAACAGTCCCCCCCACACACACACACTGCTGGCATGAGATGTGTATTAAAACTGAGTTTTAGATTTTGCCCTTTGTTTCCCCAGGAGACAGCCATGATGTCGCTCTCTCTCCCCTCACAGGCAGGATGTGTAGTCAAAGTGCACCAGTGGGTTTTATAAATAGTTAAAATTCAGCTGATTGGAAAAAAGGAATGGGTAGGTCTGAATGAGGAGGGAGGGACAGACAGAGGAGAGGCTGCAGCTGAGGGGTCAGGGGTACAGGTCTAGTGCCAGCACCACTCACGACTGCAGTCCTACCAGCTCTCACCTAAACTGAACCTCTCTGTCAGCAGTACCAGTCACTCAAAGGTGAGTGACATCTTTCAAGCTATGCCGGTTGGTGGTGATAATGTGTTGAAGGTGGACAGAGTCAGAGAAATAAGTGAGGACCGAGAGAGAGGACAGCCAGAGAAGTATGGTCAGGGCATTATAAATTTTGGAGGGTTGGGATTTTATTTCTGCAGGCTGTGCGAATGTCAGCATCAAGCCAGCCAAGACATGGCATGGGAGGCTACACATGCAATATGCAAGCTGCAACCATGTAGCAGAGAGAGAGAGAGAGAGAGTCAAGATTGGGATACACACTGCTGTGAATAGTGAAATCAAGAAGTAAGTCAGTCATAATAGAAAGTACTTGCCAGTTGAAATCAGGACTATTGGCAATCCCACCTTTTGCTAGCGCAGGTATTGGGATGGTGGGTAAAAAACAGGGCTGTCCCCACAGGAAACAGAATGACTGGCTACCATAAGGACTGGGCAGAAATGCATATATGTGGAATCAGACAATTTTAGGAGTTAAATCTTGTATTTAAACAAGTATGGTACACAGATTCCCTCTATGCTGCTGAGACATGGCAAAATGCCTGTATCTGGAGTCAGAAAATGTTGAGAGATTTAAATCTGGTATTTCAAAAGGTACAGAGATTCTCTCTGTGCTACTAACTGAAAAACTGATCAGCAGTTATAGATGCCCACTAGTGCAATACACTTGTATATAGAGTTAGAAAACATTTTGCAATGTAAATTTGTTTTTTACATAGCTATGCAGATTCTCTCTATGTTGGTGGGAGACAGTAATATTCCTGTATGCAGAGTCAGAAAAAATTAGGAGACATAAATACGGAATTTAATCAAGTACATGAATTCTCTCTATGCTGCACTGTTCATTGGTAGCGACTACCACTGCAAGTACTATAGGGGATACACACACAGTGCTTGCCTAGTTGTGTTTGTGTGTGTGTGTGTGTGTGTGTGTGAGTGTGCGAGTGTGCCCAAATGTTCAGTTCAGTTTTGGTTTAAAAATGTGTTTAGATTCAAACAGTATTACATACAAACAGGTAAGCACACAGTTTAAAAAAAAAACAAACCTTAGTGGTTCAGATACACAACATTCAGAACATCAGATTACAGGAATCTCTTAAGAATGTTTGTATGTGCATATTTAGCAGCAATGACATATTTAGCAACAGAATATAAAATGTGGATTTGTGAACTTCCTAAAAGAAGCTTAATTTCTCATATATCATACTGAGGTGTACGATTCTGATAGAGACTATATTTTTAGACTAGCCATGCTCAGAGGTTCTTTGGAGTACAATGGTTACAAGTATTTCATTTACCCTGATTATTGCTATGCTACCCAGCAGAGACAAAGGAAATTCCTGCTTTATCGCCAAGAGTTACCTGAAATTGGTGCACAATTTTTTTTTGATGCCACCTGTGAAAGTCAAAATTATTAAGGATGGAAATACATATTTCTTCTTTGATGTGGATTAGCTCACCTCTTATCTCCATGCACACTATTCAACCCAGGAGACGATGGAGTCCTCCACCTCTTCAGAACAAGATATCTTAGAAAACATGGATAAAATGGACCTTTAGAATGATATATGTTATATTATTTACTCTTTTGTTTAATTTGCTTGAGCCAATGGATTTAATTAATCTAGATGAAAAAGTTATAAGGAGAGTTAATCAGGAGGGCATCTTGATATTACGTTGAAATTATTAAGGGATGTTAATATGTATTGCAACTGTCTCTCAGCTTACATATTATTGCATATGAAAAGTTCCTTCCCCCCCATCTTGATTGACTTGGTCTAGGTAAATCTTTATGTTAACAGTATGCATAAATTACATAGTTTTATTTCTGAAAATATTTAAGAGTTATGTGGTTGCATATTACCCTGTAAACATAATTGTTGGGAAAATAATAAAATATTATATGATAAAAAAAAGTGGACTTCACATAGAACACAATCAAATAGTATATGCGAAACAGTAATATATGAATCTCTATAACCAGGATAAGTCTTGGGAATCAAAATCGCAAAGAAATTAAATCTCAACTATGATAAAATCTTGATACAGTATGTGAATTCAGATCACATGGCAGAATACAATGTTAAAGGTTTTTTTGATGGCTTTATCTGTGTGTAAAGGCCAAAAGTGGTTACGACCCATGACCTCATGAAGTCACATTAGCTTGAGATATCTAGCAATCTTTACTTAACCATATTTTTGTTAATATGTAGCTCTGTGTTACTCCTATTTGTACATAGATACAAAGATACTGTTGGCAGATAAGAGCCACCAGACCCATCCAGTCAGCCCGTTTATGCTACCTGATGAAGCAGCCAGTGACCCTATCTGGTCATTGGCTTTAGCTTTTCATTCCTATCACTAATATTCCTTTATTCATGTAAAGAGAGAGTAAGCCATTTATTACCAACATATTATTTCAAGCCTTCCTCCATTACAATACAGTATGGCCCAGATATTCAAAAGGGTTTCGCATGGCGCAACAGTGTTGCGCCATGCACAAACCACTGATACACCAGGTGCAATATTTAAAGGAAAAGTGCACCTGCACAATCCCGATGCACCAGGGCGCATCAGTAATGTATACAGGTGGGGGGAGCGTGCCCATGCATAAACTGCACAACCCGATATTCAGCCCGGGCCATACAGAGTTATACAGGCACAACCCCTACCTGCGCCTGCACAAAGTTGAGCTGAAAAAAAAAGGATCAAGTCGAGGGCCACCCACAGGTGAGCGGTCACATTGCAGGGCACAACAGAGCAGCTGCCACCTGTGGGTGGCCCTCGACTTGTTCCCGCCGTACCTGGCAGCACCCCCTATGCCCCGATCACAGGCATAACTGTCCCCCCCACCCCCCGAGTAGCCCGATCGCGGGCATCAGACCTCCCCAAAGTCCAATATCCCTGGTGGTCCAGTGGACTGCAAGTAGCTTACTGAAGTGCATTCTCACCCCCCAAGTCCGAAATCCCTGGTGATCTAGTGGACCCCACCCCACACACCCACGGAGCCCCACCACCCCACTCCCCTGTCAGCTGTCGGGCGGCAGCACCCACCCGCCTGCCGCCCTGCTGCTCGCCGACTGACAGTGGTAGGGCTGCATGCCCATTGGTTCAGAGCATGAGCCAATGGGCATGCAGCCCATACCGTACTAGTCAGTCCAGATATGTGAATGAGTACATCAGGGCTGGGATCTCCCCAACAGTGCACTTGCAGCCCCATGGTGGTGAGTCATGTGTGTCCAGAGGCACTCTTATTGCTTTCTCTGAGTACAGACATTTTGGCAAAATATAGAGCTATTTCTAACCTCCCATTCTTGGGTAATGTTATTGAGAAAGTGGTGGTTCTGCAGCTCAAGGCACACCTTATAGCCCATGACATCTATGAGCCATTCCAGCTGTGGTTTAGGTCAAGACATAGCACTGAAATGGCATTAGTCAGAATGTAGAATTATCTCCTCAGGGTGAGAGAAAGAGGGGAGAGGTCAATACTCATTCTACTCAGCATTTGACACTGTGAACCACGTAGTGCTGCTAGATCACCTAAGGGAGCACTCTGGACTCTCCAGTACCATCTTCAACTTATTTGAGTCCTTCCTCACAGGCAGGATGCAAAGGGTCATGATAGGAAATTTCTCATCCTGCTTGAAGCCTCTACCATGTGGAGTCCCAAAGGGCTAGATCCTGTCACCCGTGTTGTTCACAGTGTACATGTTCCCCCTGGGAGAGATCATTAGATGGTACAGTTTGGATTTTCACTGCTATGCAGATGATACCCAGCTGTTTATTTCATTTGCACCTAGGACAGATGGCACTGTGGAGATGCTAAATAAATGTCTGTGTTACACGAGGTTCCTGCACCCTAATTGATACCCTCAGGGGTACACCGTAGACAGCTAATGTTTAGGCATAGGCTATACTAACACATAGGGCTAAGGGCGTCTACCGTACAAGAGTAGATGTCAGGATAAAATGCATATTATTGTAATCCACTTTGCTTGCTAATGCACACATATTACACTATGTATTCTCTGTCTATTTCTTACTTGTCAGATGCCAAGACACCTGTCCTTGAAGTAATTATAATATGTAAGGCAACATTGCCATCCTTTGGTGATGTGCACCACTACACCTTCTTATGTAAGACTTTGTATAAGAACTTCTTTGTTCGTAAAATGGATGACTTTACAGAAAATTACAGAATACAGAATTATACAATGTTATCTTGGACCGTGGAGCCACCTCTAATTTAGCCAATAGGGCTCATCTCTGTAACTAAAAATGTTTCTATCTTTTAGTAACCGTAGTAATTATCACAGGTGTATAATGTTATGCACAAGCTTTACACCTAGGAGACCCGAGAGATCCCAAGAGACTACAGAGAAACCTCGAGGTGTAGGGAACGCTTAGCACTGGCTCCCGGTTCGTATTGGTAAGAACTGCTTAGGGCAACTGTGATTTATCCCTTTTATAGTAATAAACTTGTTTATTACTCGAATGCAACTTGTTTGTGATTATTTGCATTCCCAATATTGCCAAGAATCTGAAAGTGAGGTTTAGACCTCTTACATCTGGTTGAGATCCAGGACTGGATGTCCTCCAACTGGCTGAAACTCAGTCCTGACAAGGTGGAGGTGCAAGTGATTGAACCTGGTGATCGGTGGGATGTGGGTGCTGCAAGGATGGGAACAGGGTTATTCCTTGGTCCTATTCATTTGGAAGCATCTAACCAGGTGAAAAATATGAGTATCATCCTTGATGACGGACTGACACTTTAGGCTCAAGTGTTGTCCATGGTCAGGAGTGTTTTTTTTGCCACTTGAGCAATGCCACCTGGAATAAAGCCTTGATTCCTCCTGGTGACCTGCCGTCACTGTTACATGAATTTGTGACATCATAACTAGACTACTGCAATGTTCTGTATCTCAGGGTCAGTGGAGGGGTTTTCAAGTGCCTGCAGCTGGTGCAGAATACAGTGGCCAGGTTACTGCTGGTCCTTTTGAGGGCCTATCATGTGACCCTGGTTCTGCATTGAACTGCACTGGCTGCCAGTTAGATGGAGAATCATCTTCAAAGAGGGCTTGCTAGCCTATGAGATCCCATGGATCAGGTCCTTGCTACCTGAATGACCTCCTGACTCCTTCCCTTTGCATGTGCTCACCTTGCTCCTCCACTGAGGGCCCTCTAGCAGTTGCTAGGGCCCTCCTGAAGACCTCAGGAGATTGTTTATTTGAGGTGGCTGACCCAGTAGTGTGGAACTCACTTTCAAGATCTTTGAGGAAGGCTCCATCAGTGGAGGTTTTTAAGCAGGTTCTGAAGGCGCATCATTTTAAAAAAGTGTTTTTAGACTGTTTATAGTTCATAATTGTTAAACTGTTGCTTTGTTTTATCTAATTTAGGACTTTTTTAATTGTTTTTATTATTATTGTTTATTTTCATGTTGATTTATTGATGTATGTTGTTTCTTACCTACCTGTACAGCACCCAGAGCCTCAGGGATGGAGCACTAAACAAATAAAACTTTATTTATTTACTTTCTTACCAGTGATATGGTCAGCAGAATGTAGTACCAGTTGAGAATTTCATATATAGCTCCCCACCCAAGGATTTACATACTCATGTTGTTTTACACTGAGTTTTGGCATTTAGATTGAATGTGCATGGCTTAGAAAGATTTAGAAAAGCCAAACAGGTATAAAATGAATGGTCTTTTCATAAAATGAATGGTCTTTTCATGTCAATTTTGCATAGTCCACATTGTTGTTTTTCCAATCCATGTTAAGGTGGCAGCAGCCAGGAATGCTTGGCACTACTCCACTCCAAGGTGCACTGCTTGAGACAACAATCAGGAGTCAAAAAGAGCATGCATTCAAGAGTGGCTGCGACTATTTATTCAGCAAACTTAACGCACGGTGCTAAAGTCAGTGCATGAAATACCTTGCAACATTGAATGCTATCACCCTGCACATTCAACAATGCCATGCCGTCTTTATGGATTGGAACGACATTGCAACAGGTACAAGTTAAATGGTGGAGACATTAGAATATATTTTCATAATATCTCTTTCATCTAAAGCCATACTGACCTGAACTCAGGTGGCCAATGATTTAATGATACACAATATTTGGTGTCTCGCCTCTGTAACACTGGTCCTAACACAGAACTAGTGACAGCATAAAAGTGAAAACACACATCATCAACAATTTTGACAAGAACCATCTGCTCACAATAGACAATACAGGGCAAAACTGAACTGGGAGATAGCACCCATAGAAAGTCTTAATGACTTGTTTGCAGTAGCTGTTAATATATATCAACACAAAATATTAAATATGAGGCAAGAGTAAGTAAGTAAGCAAGCAGCAGCATCACAAGAATACTTATTCTGGATTCATAGCAGCACATAAAAATAACAGAAACAAGCAATAAACAGCAGATAATAATATAAACATAAATTAAACTGCAAAAAAGTTCAAATAAGTATATCAGAGAGCAAAGTCCCATCTGAAAGGCAAAAAGAAAACATGAAACTATTGATAACAAAATCTGGTCAGAGCCAACAGTGCTGCAAAATGATGGATGGGGTGAGAAAGATAAGCAAACCATCTGAAGCAAAGTAATGGACAGAGAAATGCCCAGAAAAGTGTGTATCATCTTGCAGCTAAAGAATAAACTACCACTATGATTTGTCCCAGTTCCAGTATGGACAAACTAGTTTGTGGGTTTGATCTCTTGTTATGGCATCCCAGGGAGTGGTGTTATGGTGTCACTGATCCCCATAGCCCCTGACCTGTGACGCAAAGGTGAATGGGGTTAGTGCAGGACTGATCATCATGGTGTGAGGTGGGCACTCTCCTGGATGAGATGTCATCCAATACCCCTAGCTGCAGGAGGGTGGCTAGGCTCATACATACCATTTCTGTTAAATGTATATTTTATACATTTGTTGCACAGAAAAACTTTGATTCTAATGACGGATATTCTAGTATAGCCCTGAGGCTATAGCATTGAGCTGTGACTGAGCCTGGGATGCTCAGCAGACCTGGCCCTGAACCCTGCAACCTCCACCTCCACACTGTGCAACCCTACACACATCACTCAACTGCAACAACACCTCCAGGTCACCCCTGAAAACAGGTACCTCTGCCTAGTGGGCCTTGTTCAGTTACCAAAGAATAAAATAAAATAAAATAGAAATAAAATAAATGAGCTAGTCTCTGTCCTGCAGGGTCAGAATTATAAATATATGCATTGCTCATAACTAAAATTATGTATGTCACCCACCTGTTTTCCATGTGGTTGCATATATGGACAGGATCAGCATTTTAAAATGCAATTATGCTGATGCAATAACCATTTAATAATGTAAAGTGTGGTTTCCTCAGGACCACATTTTCTCCATTTTCCACACCAGGTTGCAGCTCAAGCAGTCAAAATTTGTCAGCTGTGCAAGCAGCTGGTATTACCTAAGGAGTTTAGACAACAGCTACTCAGCACTGCATACAACATTCCACTTGTGGGAATTGGTCTGTGTGCATGAAACAGATCAAGCAAAGGTTGATACAAAACCTCTTTTGACCTGGAGTCTATAACAATGTGGCTGAGTACTGTCACACTTGAGACACATGTCAGAGAGCAGGAAAGCAAGGGTACAAGGGCTTCTTTCCATTAAAAAGTTTATTGATTTTTACACAAAAGAAAAAGAAAAGAAAACACACAATACAATTAAGTACATAATATGAACACATGCTAATACATATTCAATAAAGCAGCAGTATTGATTTTACCACTAGCATTGAACTGAACAATTAGATGACTAATGATTCTATAGAAGGGTTGTGCAATACGGTAACATACTATAAATATGTTATATCCATGAAAGTGTACACAAAAAGACATTTAAGTAATCAACTACTAATTCATACGTAGTAAAAGTATTAGTCCTATCCTTGTACTTGTCTGACCTTCATGGATCAAGCAGAGGTCGATACAAAACTTGTAATGGCCTGGTGTCAGTAAAGATGTAGCTGAGTACACATATCAGAAAATGTGAAAGCAAGGGGGCATAGTTTCTTTTTCCAATTAACAAGTTTATTGATTTTGAGAAAAGAAAAGAAAACACAATAAAACTGAATATATAACATGAACACTAGCTAATATATATTTGAATAAAGCAGCAGTGTTGATTTTACCATTAGCACTGAACTAAAGAATTAGATAATTAATAATTATGTAGGGTTGAGCAATCCTGTAGCATAAATAAATTAAACCCATCACTGTGTGCATAAAATGAGATTTAAGTAATCACCTGCTAATTTATACCTAAAAAAGTTATCAATACTATGGTACTTTAACATAAAACATTTAATTCTTACACTTGTTTGACCTTTAACAATTCTCTCTCTACATTTGCTTACAAAAGTAATTAGCTTTGGTTGAATCCCCCAACTCCTTCCCTTCTGCCTGGTAAAAAGAAATCAACTAAACTAATTTCTTTCACTCATAACAAGCCTGATTAAGACCAGATGATTGTTCCCATCAGTAAGTGGGAGAGTCTGAGTGAATGTAAAAGAATTATTACCAAGAATATAGTCCAGTAGCAGAGGGAAGGGGAAGACATAAAGGAACACCATTGTGTTAAATGGAGATAGCCTCATGTGCTTCAGTTCTAACTGTGGAAGGAGACTGTCTAGATATCCTCTCACGTGTATTCTAGCAGCTCTCTCTGTGTAATCACAGAAGGACTGCATAAAATGTCTATGCATCACTAAAATGGTGTATAATCAGGGCCCCTGGTGTTCTGCGGCAGAATTTTCTGATTTCTGCGGCATGATTTATTCATTTCTCTGGCAGAATGCAGTCCTGACATTGGCTAAATATGATGTGATGTCATCAATGACATCATATGCTGAGCATGGAGGAGGGGCTTCAGGATAAACGAGGTGGGAAAGAAAGCCTGACACCATGGAAAAACAGTATATTTATATGAAAATTCACCAAAAACAACGAATTCTGCGGCACTATACATATTCTGTGGCATGATGCAAATTCTGCGGCAAATTCCGCAACTGCAGAATTCCAGGGGCCTTGTGTATAATCAAGTGTTTCATTTAATCCACATGGGGACAAGATCTTTAAGTGAAAAAATCCACCAAGATTCACACTGCAGGAGTTTATGTAACCTGTCACCCTGTCTTACCATTCTGGATCATATTCAAAAGTTGCAGATTTAAACTGCAAAAGATCCTTGTCTTGATGTTGTTAAAGTGCTCTCTGAGTGCATGATTTTCAGAGCCTTTTCTAATTGCTGTACTGTGCTCTAACATCCTTATCTCAAGCTGCTTGGTGGACCTCCCAACATAAATTTTCTGGCAGGAGCACCAAACAAGGTAAGCAACATACTCTGTAAAACAGTTCACAAACTGTCTCACCTCCGGGATCTTTTTTTTTTTTTTTTATTTCTATTTCTCACTCTGTGGTACTGGGTCTCCTTCTGAGGAGCACACTCAGCTAATGCCTCTCACTCTTGGCCTGAACTTTTGCTATCGGTATTCTCCCCACCTAATCCCAGGCAGGTCAGTCCCCGGCAACCAAGTTACCCCCGGGGGAGGGCACACCCACGCACAGCAACCTTGCAGACTCAAGGCCCTACATGGACATCGGGTTGGCACCTGGGGAGATCTCCAGTGCGCTGAGCCGGCATTGGGATGTGGGCCTTGACACTAGAGTCTTCTTCATCTCCTCGAACCTGCAAAGGGTTTTTTCCACTTTTGTCTCTGAGAGTGCTGTCCCTTCCCTCAAGTACAACGTGCAATGATGTCATGGCGCCCGGCAACCCTGCCAACATCTGCTGTACTTGCCCCACGTTAGTCGCTCATCTTGTAATTCCCTAGATCTCCATTGGGGGCCACCAGGACACTGGACATCCCCACAACCCTCCCCCCAGGAGAGGAGAGCTGTCTATGGATGCTACATCCTCTCCCCCCCTCCCCTGCTGACCCCCCCTGCCAACCCAAGTCCATATCCGAATCCAGGTCGCCGGCATGGCACGAGGTGTGGCATCCAGTGCCTCAGCCCTCAGCACTACTGGGCCAGCCAGGGATCTATCTTGACTTGGAATTAGCAGCCACTTCCCCTGTTCTGCATACTTGCAGGCAGAACACCTTTTGCAGGGTTAAAAAACATGTGGTTTGGTTTGTAATCATACCTCTGTCTTCACCTCAGTATAGTGGCTGCATGTTAGAAAGTCCCCTAGAATATGAAATCCTAGGTCTGGGGCCTGCCAGATCACTTTGTTTTTGGTCTGTTAGCAAAACGGCCAATGATTAAAAAAGATCTCAATCACCAAAGGTGCTAACCCATTATACTGTGTGACAAATGTCAGCGACCCTCTTTTTTCCAGTGATTTTTAGTTTTGGAATAAGTAGAGTCTCCCAGATATATTCTTAGCTCTTTGATAGTCCCCAAAAAACAGTTTTGGATGAGAAAGCCCTGGTCTTAAACCAGTACCTCAACTCTTGTCACTGTCCCATAGAACTTCCCTCTGTGGAGCAACTCCTCTGAATTTTAAGGAACTGGACACAGGGAACTTATCATCAGATTAGGGAAGTGGTCACTTTCTGCCCTAAGCTCTACTCTATAGTGCACACTCTTTTTGTGCTCCTAATCTCTGGGTGTGGTACAAGGCATATCAAACATATATCATCATCTCCCTGATGATGTGTTGAGCAAAACCAGTTGGAGGCATTAGTTGCAGGGCTCCTGCTGGCGTCTCTGTTTCTCTGAGAGATATGGTTCACTAGCACTTTATGGAATAAATAAAGCACTTTATTCAGTCTATTTTTTGGTTTCAGGTTCTGCTCATTTTGAGTAGTGGAGGATGGTGCCAGAGGTTTTTTGTTTGATTTGCAGTTTTGCCTAGCACATCCAGCAATTGGGGACAGTTATTCTGTAATTTCTGTGGTACAAGGTATGCCACAATGTTTTATAGCCAGTACTGTACAGTATATTCAACTGTAATAGGTTGCTCACATAATGGTCTGCAGTGGACTGGCTGTTTTGTTGATGATGCAGCTGTACTGTGATCATTTGATGTACTGTATGTCCGTCACACTTCTTTTATCTGTAAACCACTTCACAACACTGCAACTCAGGCAATGCAGGTTTTGACAGGGGCTGTGGTGAAATTTGTACCAAACCCCTACTGCTCTCAAGTTGGCCCTTTAAAACCTTACTTCACTGCTTTTCATGGGTCTTGGATGAAACTCTGTGGAAGGGAGTTAACAAGCAACACCTGGGACTAATAAAGGGAGAGAGGTAGAGGTTTCTGTTTCAGTTTGATGCAAGTGGAGATGGAAAGATATATACATAGCTTATTATCTGTGAAAACGGGCAGACTTGCTCATCAGATTCATAAGTATAAAAAATAAAATGAAAATGAAAGAGATGGAATTGAATTGTTTGTTTAGCTGAATAAAAGCTTTTCTCTATTCTGTTATTAAAAGTGATAGATAGTTCATTTAATTTAAGCCATTGCGTAGAACGTTCTATTTGAGAGTGTTCCCTAGAAGCTATCTAGTTCTTTACCATGTTAGATGTGGTTGGTTTTAGTGGTGGGATCAAACTTCCCCTTATAAAAATAGGAGTAAGATGGACTCAGACAAAGTATTAAAATGGTTGGAAGAACAAGCACAACAGGCAATCATGCAAAAGGAGTGGATGGCTCAGTAAGTGCATGAAGGTCTGGGAAAGACCAGCAGCATGCAGAACAGCAGACATCACAGGCAAAGCAGCAGCAGACTCAGAGAGACCAACAACTGGCAAAACAGGTTCAGATGCAAAAAGATTGGATGGCCTAGCAAGCAAAATTGCAGGCACAGAGAAACCAGTAGCAGGTGCAGAGAGATGAGCAGCAGCTGAAATTTAGGAAACAGGTGCTGCAAACACAGAAAGATGCTCTGCCCCAGTTCCATGTCATGTGGAATCCAGTTGCTCTAGCACTCCACCCCATACTAACAAAGATAAGTCCTGAGGATGACCCCGAGGCCTACCTTATGACTTTTGAGAGACTTGCCAATACCACTACCTGACCACAAGAAGCTGGGCTACTTGCATTGCACCATAATTGACTGGAGAAGCCCAAGCTGCATACAGAAGCCTAACTGATGTCACCACCAGAAACTATGATCAGGTAAAGGTAGTTATCTTAGATGAAATCAGAATAACCAAAGGAAGTTACAAGTGGAACTTTCACTTGTCGGGTTCCAAGGCTGGAACATGACCTAGAGTGCTGGCACAAAAATTACCAGACTTGGATAGTTAGTGGTTAAAACCAGAGGTATGTACTAAAGAGGCGATCATGGCTTTGATTATACTGAAGCAGTACAAGGACATTTTATGGGACTGAGTCTGTGATTAGGTAACCCAAAATAAGCAGACTACTCAGGCTGCAGCAGAGAAGATAGTGGAACATTACCTGGAAGCTGAAAGGCCATAGATCATTAAGAAGACTGGAACCCATGAAAAACCTCAAGTGGTGACTTGTGGAGAAGATCCCCACAAAAGAGTGGAGACAAGGCATTAGGGGAATGGAAAGAAACGTATTGGTAAGGATAAGTGATCAAGTGGAGAAATATTGCTTACCTCTCCACTTCAAAAAGGTATAACCACCGGGACTGGTGTAATACCCCCAGTCACAAGATCCTTCTCTCTAGTGACCCAAATGGGGGAAGGGGGACAGGTCTTATATCTGATAGTAACATAGTATGTTTTCAATGTGGTAAAGTGGGGCATATCATTAAGTTTTGGGACTGCAAGGACTGTGATTATAAGGAATGCATAGCTATCACTCACACACAAGTCCCAGGCCAAAAACATGTATACAATACAAGTGTAAGTGGGAAACCAATCAGTTACTGTACTCTGGTGTATCTGGGATGCAGAGAGACACTGGTTAAAGAATTTGGGGTAGGACCCAACCTTTATCAGTGAGGAGATCCCATAAATATTGCCTGCATGCATGCATAGAGATAACAGTAAATGCACTGTGGCCCTAGTATGGTTAAAAGTAGGCAACTGGCAAGAATAATAAAGGTGTGAATTTCCAAAACTTTATCCTGGTCAGTAGTCTTGGACCAACACTGGAATGGTTTTATACCATCCTGCAGAGCATTACTAGAAGTTTATGCCCAGAGGAGGCTACACAGATGGAGGGACTAGAACATTCATTTCCCTTTACTACTCTGAATTAATTGGTCCAAAAGGGAAGTCTATGAAGTACTGGGGTCAGAAACTGAGGGAGAAAATGGAAAGGACCACTATATCTGAGACTATATTGGTTGGAGAGTACAAAGAGGTGGGTTCAAGGAAGATCAAAGGTGACTCAGGGGAGGACACAGCATCCACATCTACAGGAGGTCACAAGATCCATTCAGAGGTTAGACCAGACATTTTCAAAACCTATCCAACATAATTTCTGAACAAATGGCTGATGAGGTTCTCCAGAATTCCTATCAGAATTTAGCTGTGGTAAATGGTAACGTGGTAGTTGAATAAAATACGCAATGTTTTACAAGGTTTAAACTGAAGTATGATAGTTTGTATCTGTTAGAACCCAAGAAAGAAACTGGGACTTTGCCTTACCTATTAGTGGTTCTCAGATCTGCAAGAAGGGAGGTACTGAGGGTGGCCAATACTATACCTATTGTGGGTCATTTGAGCAGGGAGAAAACTAAGGCATGCATAGCTGGTGGGTATTTCTGGCCATTTATATGAAAGGAAGTAGTGTATTTCTGTACTTCCTGCCCCAAGTGTAAGTTGGTGACCCCAAAAAATACAAAAAGGGACCCTTTGATCACCATACCCATGATATATACCCTGCTTGAAAAAAACATGTGTTGATTTCAATAGGTATCACTAGGTAGAAAGAAGCAGAAAAAGCAAAAGCCCATGGGTAGCCTCCTTAGGACAGTGAGTAAAAACTCATGTTCCCATTCGATGCTTTGTACTTGTTTAGATTAGTTTTGAAATTTTCTATGCTGGTGCTAGATAGTATAGTAAAAGGAAGTTTGTTCCAGAGATTTGCTGCTCTCATAGTATACAAGTATTTCTTAGTATTTGTTTTATATGGTAGCCAATGACAATGGTGACCGTGATTGAGTGCTTTCAAAAATCATTCACATATCTGGAATTTGTAGTACGGTAGGGGCTGCACGCCCATTGGCTCACGTTGTGAACCAATGGGCGTGCAGCTCTGTGTCAGTCGTGGTGACGGGGTGGCAGGCGGGTGGGGTGCTCCGCCTGCTGGCTGACCTGGGGGAGCCGGGAGGTGGGGCTTAGTGGTTGGGTGGGAAGGGGGGTACCCTAGACCACCAGGGTAATAGGACTTTTTTTTTTTTACAGATGCCTGCGATTGGGCAGAGTGCAGTCCACTGGACCACCAGGGATATAGGACTGTTTTCCTTTTTTAATAGAGATGCCCACAATCAGGCAGAAAGTGGTCCACTGGACCACCAGGGATATAGGTCGAAGTCTTATTTTACAAATCCCGTGATCGGGCATGGGGGGGCACCTCCAGGTGCAGCCAGAACTTGGGTGGCCACCCACAGGTGGCAACTGCCGTGTTGCGCCCTGCAATGTGACAGCTCACCTGTGGGTGGCCATCAGTTGTTCATTTTTTTTTGGCTTAACTTTGTGCTGGGGCAGGTAGGGGTTGCACATGCATGGCTCTGCACATCCCGAGCTGAATATTGGGCTGTGGAGGTTATGCATGGGCACACCCCACCTGTTCCTGCATACATTACAGATCGCATCGGATTTGTGCTGCGACTTTTCCTTTTTTGAATATCGCGCTGGGGCACATCAGTGGATTGCGCATGGCTCAACACTGTTGCACCATGCACTACCCTTTTGAATATCTGGGCCTTAGAGTATATAGTTGGGAATGATGCGCACATCTGAGTTACAAGAAAATAAATGCCGTCGTTGACTTCCCTATCCCAACTACTAAGAAACAGTTAAGCTCCTTTCTTGGGCTTACATGGTATAACCAATAGTCCATTCCAGAATTCTTAACTCTTGCTACCCCACAGACAGACCTGAGTAAAAAACTGTCCCAAATATACCCTGTTGGCCACCTGAGTGTTAGATGGCATTTTAAACTTTGTGATGGGTCAGTCATACAAAGTCCAGGTTTTAACCATCACTTCATTTTGTACACAGATGCCTCTTATGTGGGGCTGGAGGCAGTGTTATCATTAGACTTTGGGGATGGCATTCACCCCCTCCTATATCTATCTCACAAACTTTTCCTTGGGAGCAGTCCTGTGCCATGCTGAAAAAATATTGTCTGGCAGTAAAGTGGGCAGTGGGCAGTAAAGTGGATAGTGGTTGCCCTATGCTACCAGCTGTTGGGAAGAAAGTTCACTCTCATCATCTACTTCACCTCCCTCAAGTGATTACATGCTATGTGGGATACGATTGCCTGTGTCACCAGATGGTATTTGGCATTGCAAATTTTTTTTGTTTGATGTGTGCCACAGGGCAGATAACCAGCATGGTAATGCAGATTTTTCTCTCAGAAGGCTGGGTCTCTGGCCCTTACCAAGCATGCCAGGGGCATGACTCTGGGGAGAGGGTATGTGACAGAATGTAGGTCACTTACTGTCCTTTTACCCATAAATTGTTTTACAATCTTGCAATGCAGGCAATGCAGGTTTTGGCTTGGACTGTGGTGAGATCTGTACCAAAGTACTACTGATTTCAAGTTGGCCCTTTAGAACCTCACTGCACTAATTGTTTTGAGTATTGCATGTACCTCAGGAGGAAGGGTGTTAACAAGCACCAACTGGGTCCAATAAAGTGAGAGAGGCAGAGGTTTCTGTTTCAGTTATATGCATGTGGAGACCAACAGAGACCGAACTGAATTGTTTCTTAACATGAATGCAACTCATTTTTTATTTCTTTGTTTCTTTGTTTTATTCTTTTACTGAAAGTAAAGCAGATTTCATTTAATTTAAACTGATGTATGGAGTATTCTCTTTGAGACTGTTCCCTAGAAACCACCAGATTCAATACCCTGTCACAGTGCACCATTGTCTTGGTCCACTTTGGCCTAGCAAGGATTAAACAAGCTTGTTGCAGAATAGTGGTTTATGATGGGCCATCTCTGAACAAAGGAAACAACACTCCTTTAGTGGAGGCAGAGCTTTGAGCTTTTAGGAATGAACAAGGGGGGAGAAAATCAAGGTGTCCCATATGAATGACTCCCCCTGGGATTTTCATCTCCATGATGCTTTGCACTGGATTCTAGTATTTAGAATGAAGGCATATTGTTTGGAAAGATTTACAAAAAAAAACAAGCAATTTGGAAATTATTTGTCTTATAGTATCATTTATGAGGTGCTAAAGCATTTTTAATAGTCTGGGCAGAAGAAGAGGAGGAGGAGAAGAAGAAGAAGGAGGAAGAGGGGGAGGAGGAGGAGGACGATTCACATCCATATACTAATTTTTATATATATTGCATCTCAGCAGCCATGCAGTTGTTTGCTGTAGATTGTCTGTTTTGTTGATGGAATGACAGCATTGTGTGGACTATTGCCTTATTCCCTTTAGTGGCTGGCCTTCAATAAAGGGTAATAGCACAAACGGCTGCATACCTGTGTGTGTGGGGCCCATTCCATTTTGTACATTTTCTGCATGCAGTATAGTAGATTATATGAAGCATATTTTGATGACTTCAAAGATGATGTTTTCTGTAACTCTAAATCTCATTATTCCCTGCAGCTGACATCAGAGGAGGATTGCAAAAGTGAGTGATTCAATAGTCTGTAGTGCATTTTAGAGATGCTATAAGCTCATATCAGATGCTTGTCAGTTACTCTGTCCTTCCAGGGCTAGGTACAGTTCTCTGTAACTGTATTTAGCCTCAGAAGGACAGTGGGATCAGCAAAACAAAAACAAAAACAAAACAACCCCCCCAAAAAAAGATCGGAGCTTATAAAAACTCTAACATGAACTGCAAGCTGCTGAATATCCCACTGACGCAGCTCTCCACTGATATTAGTTTCAGGGGATTCTGGGATTTGTAGTAACAGAAAATATCAGTTTATCAGTTAGCAAACTAAGCCTCATACAATCTACTATACAGCAGTAAGCAGTAAGCAGTAAGTAGTAAGTAAAAAAAAAGGCTGCATGCACTCAAAGTGCAAGCTAGGACTAGCCCCACACTGGGTGCTGCCCTCCTAGTTCTGACTCCTCCCCTTTAAACATTCTAACTGCTGGATGTGGCTCCTTGCTAGGCATCTGCTAAGTAAATATAATGGTGCACCATGTTCTTCTACAAGCCAGGACACAAAGCCAAGGGAAAAAGAAAGGTAAAATAGGAAGACAAACCGAGATGTATTTATTTTGCACCTTTTACAAGATGGTGTACTGCCTGAAATTAATAAAAAAATTCAGAGCTATTAAACTTCTGTATTAGTTCTCCTTTCCAAATTATTTTCATATTCCCTTTTGCTAATTAGAAGATTTTCTACCTGAGAATGCTTGGCATGGTATGTGGAACAGTACTCTACCTGGTGGTTGACATATCTAGTTCCATTCCTCCTCATACGTCACAAGCCATCTGGATTTACCATCTGTGATATCTCAGTGACTCAAGAAGAGTTAATCACCTGCTGCCAGAGTAGTCACTTATGATGTTACAATAAGTGAGGTCACAGTTATGATGAGGTGTGATAAGTGATTGCACTAACTACAGCATGTCAGCACCCAGATAATGTACTGTTCTTTACATCCCACCTAACACTACCAAGCAGAAAACCTTCAACTATACAAATGGAAAAAAGGAAAAATATTTTAGAAATACAAAGTAATAACTGACTACTACATTAAAAAATTATTACCTTTTTCTGCCTACTCTGGTGCTACTTGTTCTTTGGTATTTTGATTAAATATGAGGTATGCATGGACTGTTGAACAGTATAGACCTCTAAGTTATGTAGTACTTCTCTTACATTGCCTCTTAAAGTGCTTTACAAGCAATTTATTTACATAGCATAGCTAAGTTGAGGTGCCACCTGTCAATTTCAGTGGGTTTCTGGTTATGCTTGGACAGCTTAACACCTCATAGCACCATGGGTACTTTGATGTAAAGCCTGTAGTCTCTGTAGGAGTTCCTGTTAGGTAGCAAGTAATAGCTTGTTAGTATGCAAGCAATAGCTTAATTAGGTGGCAAGCAACAGCATGAGCACCAGTTGCTGTCATACATACTCTTATGTAGATTGTCAAGATTATTAGGCATCAGACTAAAAGCTGGTTGACTCTTGCCATCATGCAAACAATTTTAAATTGCCAGCCAATCAGGTTTTACTATGAGCTAAGATGCCACCATTCATACATTTGTGTTACAAGATATACACTGAACAGAGCAAGTGCTCTGCATTGGGGGATCATTTTATTTATTGCAGGTAAATTTTGTTGCTGCTAGTAGGGGAGGCAGGATGGTTGGCACCAGAGAGGGTCAGGGTAGGGGACTGGGGGGGGGTGCTTACTTATTATGACTCTTAGTCTTGATGATGAGTGACTTACTCAATGTTACTCGGGTGAGGAGAGCTGGGTGAAGTGTGTTTGGCATGAGGGAGGGGGAAGGGTAGGGATTACTTTTTATTGTTTCAGTGTAGTCTGAATTCAGACTGAATTGGGGTAGAGGGAGGGAGGAAGGAGGGTGCCAGGGGTGGATAGGAACAACTTATTCATAGTGTGGCCAAACAGAAAAAGTAAGACAATGTTGCTTTAAACATCTTTTAAAAACATACAAGCAATTTTCAAGATAAAATACCATCTGGTAAGTCATTCTGCAGTTTAGAAACTTGATAAGACCCAGAGAAGTTCTACGATAAGGAGATGCAGTTTACCAATGTGAACAGATCTAGTAGAATATGAATGACAGCAAACCAAGACATCTGGCATAAACAAAGAAGGTATTTTAGATTGCTGAATCCTTTTAAAAGCTAATGAACTAAATCAAGCAACCCTCTGGTCAAAAGAAAACCAACCCAGCCAATTATACAAAAAAAGCAATGCTGAGTAAAACATGAAGCAGAACTAGCAAATCTACAGACTGTGTGATAAGTGTTGTTACACACTGAAGAGGAGTAGTAGTAGTTGCAGATGAATATATGGAGGGCAAAGATCAATAACTGGTGACAGTAGTAACTGTGCCAAAACCTTCCTTGAGTGAGTTGTCAAACAGTTTCTCATCCAATACAACTGTCCTAAATGAGAAAGAACATTTTGAATAACATCAGTAATGTGATCTTAAAAAGTTTAATTTTGATCCAGTATAAATCCCTAATATTGAAAACTCATCACATTTTCAATTTTTGCACCAGTCAAATCACAAAAAAATGAAGGGAGAAATATAAATGAATTAAGCTTTTGTTGAGTACCAAAATAAAATTAAAAATTTGATCTTAGTGGTATTCAAAAACATTCCATTTTCAATCAGCCATTGTTGTACATTATCAAAATCAATCTTTAAATGAATATCAATATCAGCAGGACTGTTACCAGGATGATATAACACACTATCATCTGCATAAATAGTAGTAAAAGTATTTGTATATGATTAACAGATGGCATTGTGTTCAGAAATATACTGAAAAGGATGGGACCATGGATGGATCCTTGGGGAACACCCATATGTGTATCAATTGAACGGGAATTAACAGAACCAAGAACAACAGATGACTTTCTATTGGACAAATAATGTGAAAACCAATTTATTGTAGAAAAAAGAAAAAAATGAGATTCTAAAGTCTTGTTACCAGGTGATAGTGATCAAATGCCTTTGATAAATCCAGAAACAATGCACCCACCATGCCACCTCAGTATGAGGTGCTCTGGAGGACATTCATAACTCCCAATGTGGCCATCAGGGTAGTACAATTTTCCATGATGCCATGTTGACTAGATGTCAACACATTCTTGGAAACTAGATATTCTTTTACTTGATCAAAAATTATTCACTCTAAGACTTTGGACAGAGGAGTAAGCAGAGAAATAGGACAACGTTTTTTGTAAGTGCACGATCATCTGAATGAAATATCAGAACAACAGTCACCTGCCTCCAAAATTATGGGATCTCAGCATAATATATGTAATGATTAAACAAAATCATCATGGATAGGCTGTCAAATCTAATACCAGGCCAAACAAATGTAAATCAATCAGATCAGTACCTATGCATGTTCTCAATTTTATACTCTTGAGGTATCCCAGTGTCTGGTTAGGTGCCAACAATTTAAACTCAAATTTAGGGGAATTACTATAAAACTCGTGTTACTAGAACTTAGATTCAATGGTACAAGTGGCCAAGCAAGTTTAGAAACTTCAGTGATGGGTCTAATAAGTTCAATAACAATAGCCAAATGATCAGTTAAGTTATAATCACTGATAGCAAGTAAAGGAACTTGAGTGGTATGAGACATACCCAATAATTTATTTAACATTAACCAGTTTTCCTGCTGCTTGTTATAGCAGGAGAACAGGTCTGCAAAAAAAAAATCAAGATTAGTTTGCCTCACTCATTTTTCACATAAATTGTTTAACCGCTTATACTTAAGTAAAAAACCAGAGGAACATGATTTCATACAGGCATGCCAGGTAGCTTCTTTTTTCTGCATCTTTGTTATTAACTCATGTGTAATCCATTACTGACATTGATTTCTTAACCTAATTTTATGTAATGGGGAAAACCTCATAAACCCTGTTAAATTCAGCTGTTGTAAAATCAAGCGTTAAGCTGACACTTGGAACTGAGTACATATAGGGCCAGTCAATAAATGTAATAGAATTACAAAACTCTTCCACATCTAAATTTTTTAGGGACTGTGAAGTTATAAAAAACATAGGAATTTTAGGCTTTCAAGCACTCCAGGAGCAAAAGATGGGACAATGATCATTAAGACAATGAGCTAAAAAGAAAGCCTGTAGTTTTCTAACTGTCCGAGAAGTCAAAATCCAATCAATTAAGATTTCTGAGCCAACTTTATAATTATGCCTTGATAATTAATTAATAACCAGATGTAAATTTAAATTTGCTCTCTGATCCCTTATTTTAACAATAGCCTGATCTAAACATTTAGCATTTGCATCCCTTAATAATATGATTTCTTTTGACGTTGAAATAGATGACTTACAATCTAAAATTAAAGCTAGTCCTTCAATTGAATGGACAGGTGCAAAATAAAAAGTAACTAAATATAACTGTTTAATCACTCCCAAATAAATAACTAATGGCAGAAAAACAGTTTCTGAGAAGGTGTGAATAAAATAATCTCTAATTACAGAAAAAGCAGCTTTCACATACACTACCCACCCTCCCACCACCAATGTTTTGCCTGATGATCACACCAATATAATTTAAAAACCATCTAGGTTCACAACTGAATCAGGTACATTAGTAGGCAGCCAGTTTTTGAAATAATCAATACATAAAAAAAAGTCCTCCTGGGGGTCATGCCCCCAGGCATTGAAAAGCTCCTTATTGACCACCACAGCACCCAGCGAACTAGAAGTTCACAACAACTAACCTTCCTTGTCCCTAGATGCCGGACTACCATGGGCCAGAGGGCCTTTGCCCACAGAGCACCACAGTGGTACAATACTCTCAACAAAGAAACTCTTACTGCTGCTGCTCTAGGCCCTTTTAAGAGACAACTCCGACTTCATCTCATTTCAACTAGTCGTGACTGCCTCGCCTAATCAGGGGCCCACAGCTCACTGCCCTCCACTTCAGTCTTGACAGCTACCTCTCCCCGCCTTGCCCCCTCCTACCTGCCTACCCCCTTTCCCCCTCTCCCTTTCCTCCCCCCCAGGCATTTCCTGACCAGCATTTGTTTAATAACAGACATATTTAGCCTTACAGTGTCTGGAGGAGGAGGTCACGTGATGGCTGCCTGAAAGGACATGCTTAGAGATAGCTCCCATCCTTTTGTTAAAATTTACTTAATTAATCTACATCATTTAAACATCCTCACAGTGTTGAGAGTCCCTAGGCCTTCCTCACTGCATCTACATCATTTGGAGAAGAAACCTTACCATAATGGATGCCAAAATGAATTCATCGATCCCGTGGCACACTCACCACCAACCCCGGATCATGAGAAAACTTCCAAGTGGGCTAAGCAGCAATCTTCAGGGGCATCCAGTAACTCTGTGTCCCAGGCCAGTTTGACTGAGGCTAAATTTCTTGAAAAGCTTTCCCCTACAAAGGAGACTCTGCAATATCTGGCTACCGAACTGCAAAACATGCGTACCTCTGTCAATGCCCTGGCACACTGAACTGGGGACAATGAGGCCCAAATATCCTCCCTAGATGACTGGCATTCCCAGCTAGACCCTGAAATTGCCTCTTTGTGACAGTGCCTGAAAAAAAACAAAGATAAGTTGGAAGATCTCAAGGGGCGCTCGAGAAGAAATAATCTTGTTGTGCTGGGTCTGCCAGAGGGAGAGGAAGGCCCCACGGCAATTGTCTTTACTCAAAAATTCTGTGAGGGGGTTGCTGGGCCTTCACCAAATGGACCCAGTTACTTTGTGGAAAGGGTGCACCACTCTCTCTGATCAGCATCCCAGCAAGGTCCCCCCTCCGACCACTTTTCGTTAAATTGCTGAATTTCCTAGATAAGCATTTCATACTGGAAAAAATAAAAAATATTAAGGTGTTGCAATGGGAGGGGAAAAAGATCTGCATTGTTAAAGACTTGCCCTACACTGTTCGTCAGAGAAGAGCAGCCATGCACCCCCTCAAATCTAAATTAATTGCTGCCGGAATACACTATCGGGTTAGTCACTCCTCTATTCTCCAGGTAAATCATGGGGGCAGTGGCACAGCTTTGACATACTGGAGAAAGTGAACACTGAACTTAAGAGGCTCTTTTCTGACCTGATTAAATGATGGAGACATTAAGTCCTGTCCTACAGCTTTCTGCTATTGGGCATGTTTTACTTCTTCAGTTTTACTGGTTAGTTGCACCCTTACCTAGGAGCTTAGTATTGCCTTGTTATGTTTCATTCTTCATCCTGGCTGCTGATGCTTTTGTTTTTCTTCATTCTGTGAGAGCTCCCTCTCACCTTCTGATTACCTCTCCCTTCTCTCACTCAACACGCTCAATTCCTGCTTTGTGGTGAGCCTGATCTGCTGTTGTTTTGGGAATGAGAGGCTTGTTTCCCATGACAGGACCTGGCAATGTTGTTGACACTTATCTCCGGACATCCTCCTGGACTTTGTCTTAACAGTGACAGCCCTTTGCAACTGTTCCAGCTGGGTTGTCTTGTTGTCTGTTTTTCCCTCACAACAACACTTAGGAAGCCCTACAGTTTGCAACTGAGGGGAGGACTGTTTCCTAATTTGACCACTGATCTGCAAGCAAGAAATCTGTGTGTCTCGGGAATGGATCTCTATTGGATCTCTACTTTTCTGATGTTACCCCATTCTTCAGCTATGGCCTCCAGGCCATCACTTTTGTGCTATGATGCTCTGCCCTTACCTTCTTCCTAGTGGGTGGAGGAGTACCTTTGAGCATTACTTTTTTGGCAGCCTGGAGTTTGATGGACAGCTCTTTTAGAATCCTTCAAGGCACCAGCTGTATGTGTGTGTGTTATCCTGCATTGGGGTTATAATTCAGCTATAACCTTATTTATATAAATATATATATATATGTTTTATTTTCTCATGCTGTTTGGGGGCTATATTCAGTATTATTAATGTTAATACTAAATTCACTGTTCTCATGGACTTGATTACTCAAGGGTGGCCTGAATATAAGGCCAGGGGCTACCTCAGAAATATAGACTGCCTTTTCTTTTTCTAACCTCTGCGTATATATGCGGTGGTTTGATCTGGGTTTTTTCTTACTATACCAGCTGTTTTGATGGAAGGGGGGTATGTACTGAGAGTGGTGTTCGCTGGCATCATGGCCTGGCTAGGTATTGGAGATCACTCAATAGCACTGGGGGTGTTGCTAGTGTTTACCTTGTCAGTGGGCAGTTTTGGGGATGGGGAGTTGGGAGTTGTTCCCCATCTCCATTGCTGATGCTCGTACTCTCTGCTGCTTATGTCAGTATAGTTCTGTTAGCGTTCCTTATATCATACAGTTCCCCTGAGTTTCTCTGCTGTGGGGATCATACTCCATTGTTTATAGTGTTGCTCAATTTTGTTGGGGTTAGGGAGGTTTTGTTGATGTTTGGAGACTGGGACCAACCCCCTTTTCGTTCTTCCACTCTTTTTCTACAGTCTAGCTACTTTTTTTAATCTTATTGTAGTTTTCCTTGACCCGGACAGGTCTTGCTGTTTGGTTCCTAGTCAGTGGTTTGATCCCGGGGGGTATGTTGTGTTTTTTTGTGTGTGTGTGTGGCGAAGATGTCTTAGTATCTTTTGGTGGTTGATGGAATGTTATGCTGGGACCTTGATTTACTTCTGTACTGTTCCTGATTAATACAATATGAAATATGCTACATGCAATATTAGAGGGGCCCGATCAAAGAGAAAATGTCACTAGGTTTTGAAACACTTACAAATTCTACATTGCCACATAACCTTTTGGCAAGAGATTCACCTCCTGGCCTCTGAAGGGATTTTGTTCCACAGACAAGTGGTGGGCCAAAAGTTTGCTGCCAGCAACAGCTCCACTGGGCATGGAGTTTCTACGTTGATATCTAGACAGACTAGGTTTCAGGAATTACAGAGCATAGCTGATCCCCAGGGGTGCTATATTCCAGTTAAAGGTCTCCTGGAACATTTGGAGGTGTTGCTCAGCAGCTTCTATGGCCCCAACACAGGGTCCCCTGAATTTTTCTCTGAGCTGTCTACTCTTCTGGCCCCTTTTCCTTCAATTCTGATTATCCTCATGGGAGATTGGAATCTTACAGTTACCCAAGACTTGGATCGTACCTACAATACCTGAGGGGGTCTATCCCTTGAACAGTGCTCACTCCAAGACATAATGGAAACCGCTGGGCTGTGCGACCCCTGGAGAACTCTAAACCCTTTGGCTAGGGAATACACATTTTTCTCCCCAGTGCATGGTTCATATTTGCGCCTGAACTATTTTTTGATCAGCTGGCAAATTATGTCCAGAGTTCTGTGCAGTGGAATGGCCCCCAGGGTATTGTCTGATCACTCCCTTACCTGGTTTGAAGAAAATAGTTTCCCGAATATTCTGCAAAATTCCATGTGGAAATTGAACACTCAGCTTCTAAAAGAAGACGGGGCTTCACAGGATTCGTGACTTGATTGATATGTTCATGTCCCATAATGTAGGTTCAATCAATAGGCTCGATCTGGAGTAGGGATCATGTAAATGCTTTTTACGAGGGATTTCATAAGAATGGCCACTATTAGGAAACACAAAATGCATCGGATTTTGTATTCACCTTCTCCACTAGACTGAAACACACACACAATGTGGTTTGGTTAATACTTTAATGTTAAAAACCAACAATCCAGCAAAACCACATACAGGGACACCCCTCAACCAGTATGCTAAACGTTTTTGCACTTACACTTCATGCTTTCTCAAGGCTGATAAGCCAGTAGGGGATCAGTGTATTTAAATGTCTGCATTAAAGTGACAGTGCACCAAATAACGCAAGTTTGTCATTTCAGTACCTATACAACCCCTTATAAAAAACAAACACAAATCAAAATCACTTCAAACATATTCACAAGGACATTAACAAAATGGAGGCAGTCCAGAGAAGGGCAACCACAATGGTGCAGAGACTGCATCAGAAAACATATGAGGATAGATTAATGGAGCTCAATATGTATACCCTAGAGCAAAGGAGGGAGAGAGGTGATATGATTGAAACATTCAAACACCTTAAAGGCATTAACAAAGTGAAAGAGTCTAACATGTTTCAATATAAGAAAAATAGCAGGACAAGAGGCCTTAGCATGAAATTAGAGGGAGGCCGATTAAGGGGTAATGTGAGGAAGTTCTTTTTCACAGAAAGGCTGGTGGATGCATGGAATGGCCTACCTCAAGAAGTGGTGGATGTGAATACAGTGCAGGGCTTCAAACAGGCATGGGATAGGCATAAGGGAGCAATACAGATGAGTATGTTAGAAAACAGGGACTCAACTAACTATTAATGCTGAACACAATGGCCTCACAGGTATGGGGACAACTGAAAGAAATCATTTAAGCCTGGTGGGACATAGGATCACAGTTTATACTGCCAAAAACATTCTCTCCTGCATAGATGTTTATCCAAATCATCATGCCTAACATGTGCATAAACCCTTTTGATGGCCTGAAACCCCAAACTATGACCATTCCCTTTTTCATTACATGCTGGGATGGCATGGGGTCACAACGTCGCAAGACATTATGCCGTATGGCAAAAATCACACTGCCAATATAGGGCAATTTCTGCCATGAGGCATGTCTTTTTGGGAGGGGATCAGCCCACACCACCTGTTACGGGGTTGTAGCTTCAAACCTTTTCCACTAAAGATTCCTCAACTCCGGGGGTAACCTGGGAGCCCACAAAGTCCAAAAATAAAAGTTTCTGGGACGGGAATTAAACCCAGTCCCAGATACAGTGCCTGGGTTCCTGCTGCTGTGGTTCAGTCCAGTGAGCCATGGCAGCTGCTCAGTTGAATCCACTCTAAGTAGAGGTCTTATCCTCTGCATTGGAAAGTGTGAATGGTGCAATAAAGGAATAATGCCTGACAGGGTGGGAGTTATGCTGGGATAACATCCCACCTCGGGTGGTTGGGCCGAGGCCACAGGCCGAGGGCCCAACACCCTAGAAGGGATGTTATCCTAGCATAATTCCCACCCTGAGGGCATTATTCCTATTATACAATGGCTTGTTGTTTTATAATAAAAAAATAATTTTAAAGAATGTTTTTGTTAGTGTGTAAACATATTTTTGTTTCTTAAGAGAAAGAGGAGATGATCATGATGGTGGTGGGGATCCAAATCATCCAAACAATCAGCAGGGATGTTATGCCAGGATAACATCCCTGCTGTGATAGCCAACTGACCAATCAGAAACCAGGATTCTTTCTTGCCATTGTATAATACTGTGTACAGCAGCATACACAGTATTGCACCATTCGCTCTTGCCTAAGGCGCTATCCCGGGTTAGCCATAATATCCTACGTTATTAAGTGTGTGACATTATGACCCAGTAGGTGCTGGTACAGGGCACTAGTTCCATCTAATATGGTTATGCTACGGAGATGTTGTCCTATCCTTTCTTTACATTTCTGTGTGGTTTTACCCACATAAAAGGAGTTACATTTTGTACATGTTGCCAAGTATATCACATTCTTAACATCACATGTACAATGGTCTTTGATTTTAAACTATTCTCCTGAAATTGGGTTTCTGAAGGAGTTTCCCAATGTTATATTCTTACAAGAAGAACAATTCCTACATTTAAAGTTTCCACGTGGGGCTGAAGTGCAAGGTCTCCTTGTATCCAGAACATCCAATACAGGCTCGTTACCAGATTGTCCTTCAAGTTAGTCCCTCTGCTGTACACAATCTTGGGAACATTTTTTACAGCTTCTTGTAATTTTCTATTTGTATGCAAGATGTGCCAGTTTTTCAGTAAGATGCCTTTGATCAAAGATGCCTGTGGACTAAACGAGGTAATGATTGTGGGCATGGTGTTGTTGTAACTGTTTTCTTCATTTTGTCTCTCACTGTGAATCAAGAAATAACTTCTATCCATGCTGTAAACCTTATTCTTTGCTTCCTCCACCAGTTTTTTGTTGTATCCCCTCTTTTCAAAATGTTCCTACAATATACCAGCATGTTTTTCACAGTCTCCTTCTTCAGAGCAATTTCTTTTAGTATGCATAAACTGCCCAAGCTGAATATTTCTTGTAACGTGCTGGGTGGCAGCTTTCAAACTGTAATATAGCATTTTTGTCCATCTATTTTCTATATAACTCTGTTCTTATGTCTCCATTACCACCTTTTTGTATCGTAAGGTCCAGAAAATTAATTTTATTTTTGTCAACTTTGAGCTGTTGTTCGATTCTTCCAGAAATTTGACAGATCCCAATCATTCAGATAATGAACTAGTCCAAATAAATATGAGGTCATCAATGTAATACTTAAAAAAGTTGATTTTATCCAGATAGGGGTTTTGCTGGCCATGAATTAATTCCTTCTCCCAGCGTGTCATATACAAAATGACATAATAGGGGGCCATTGCTGCCCCCATTGTTGTGCCCCTGCACTGCATATACATCCTGTCCTTGAATAAAAAATTATTGCATGTGAAGGCGTTTTCCGCTAAGGGCAGAATAAATTCAATCATTGCTGTTGTGGTAGCCTGTGATGAGGGCGACTGCTAATGAGTGCTTTCAAAAGGGGCGACTCAATAATGGCGCCATCTGCACAGGGCTACTGAACAGAGAGGGTGACCTGAATGGGGGCAGCGAATATAGTGACAGAATGTCGCTATATGTACATGTGTGTGGGGTGAGAGCAAGCATGCCTTGTGATGGGCAGAAGGGGAGGGAGGGTCTGTGAGGTGTACTGTGGTGGTGGGCTGACAAGCTGGCCCATTGGAGTGGTGGGTTGGTCGCAGGCTAGGGTTGCAAGGGTGCCGAGTTTGGTTCCGGACATGCGTTCATTTTGTTGCAACCAGCCATTAAATTTTTTTTTCAGCTTTGGTACACCCCCCACGGACGTGCACCCCTTGGAGTTGAGAATCCTTTAATAGGGGAATGTGGGGTTTACAGCCCCCCTGCATAAAAAAAAAGAAGTCTCTGCCACTGTTTTACTGAGCACCAAGAGTGTTACATTGCCAAAACTGATTTTCAGCGATGTACACTTGCCCTAACTGCGATCGCCATTATGGCATAGAACCGTTGTTATAAAGGAAGTTTCCATGGAAAGAAAAAAATCTTATATTTGTATATAGGGACCTGATGTCCATGGTTACAAATATCCATTCATCTTCCACTACCATGTCCTTTAATAGGTTTAAGAGATCAGTAGTGTCTTTCAAATATGATTGGATATTTTGTGCCAAGTCCCTGATGAAATGGTCAACAAAAATGGCCAAAGGTTCAATTAAGAATCCCAAACTGGCCACTATTGGTCTAGCTGGAGGTTTTTGTAAGCATCTGTGTACCTTCAGGAGACCATATAATAATGCTTTTATTAGATTTTTTATCTGTAAAAAATCATGTGTATCCTGACTGATGAGACCTTCACATAGGGCTTCATGTATGATGTTATCTATTTCCATCTTATGTTTCTCAGTGTGATCCCCCTCGAAAGGTGTATAAAAAATCACGTCAAACAGCTTATTTAAAATTTCTTCCTCACAGTCACTGTTATTCCATACTACTATTGAGCCACCTTTGTCTGGGGGTTTCAGTATAATTGAGTGATTATTTTTTAAGTTATCTATTGCCATTTTTTCTTCATGTGTACAGTTATAATATCTGGCTGAAGGAACTTGTAGATTTTCTATGTCCCTTAATACTGCTTTCTTAAAAATAGAAACTGCCAAATTTGTTGGTGGTATAAATGTGGACTTAGGTTTAAATTAATTTTTAAGGCCCACGTTCAAATTGCGCTGTGAGTTCTCAGAGCTGGTGCTCTGTAATGCAGTTGCTCCCGTGGGATCACCATTTTCTTTAAAGAAAAACACCTTAAAATGCAGTTTAAGTGTAAATTTATGTATGTCCACAACAGTACTAAAAAGATGATAAACCTTTTTGAAGGACATGCTGTTCAATTTCTGATAACTCATAATCAGAGATGTTTATGACAATATTATTTATGGGGTCAGAAGTTAAGGGTCAGATTTTTTTTATCACTACTTCATTTTGTTCCTTCACCTCTAGGGTGACCTGCTGTATATCCAGCCACCACCTTCCACAGCTGGGAAGTCAGCAGGCTCACTCGCATATCAGGTCCTGGTGCAGCCACTCACATACCCACAGAGGGGTCCACCATGCCCCCCTCACTAGGCTAGGCCCAGGCCCGCAGCATGATTCCATGACAGGCCTCCCTATTTGGTTTTAAGTGCAGCCATCAAGCTGCTTGGTCCCACTGAATTTCCTCTGTGTTTTGCGCCCCTGGAGTTCAGACATGCAATGACATCTCAGGCACTACGTGCCAATATCCGCCACACTACCACCTAAAGACACCTGCTCTAGTAGTGCCCCCGATCATCACTGGGGGTCACTGCAGAGCTGTGGAATCCCTCAGCCCTCCCCAAGGATAGGACAGTAGTCCCTTGGACACTCAATCCTATCCCTCCTCTGCCAACCCCTGATGGCCCAGGTGCATTTCCAAACCTCGGTTGCCAGTGTGGCATGAGGTGTGGCATCCAGGGCCTCAACCAGCAGTGCTACCAGGTTGGCTTAAGGGGTCAGAAGTTAATATCACCTCCTCTGGTATTTGTTGCCTCTCCTTTGCCCATATTTAGTGCCCCCTCTATGGTTCCTGCCTCTGCCTCCCCAGCCCCTTGCACCCCTTCTTGTGCATTTTCTTGAAATCATGTGATTCCTGGGCTGCATCTTAATTGCCTCTCAGGTACTTGTAGTGTTTGATATTGGGGCACCACCAAAGGTTGTGTTGCAATCATTTGGGGAGTGGTAGTTGTTTGCTGTGGGGGGAGAGGGGAAATTTGGCTGTATGTGTCCTCTGTTGGGCTGCAAGGGCTTCCTGTTTTGGAGGTAAGTGTAAATCCTGCTGACTGTTGTCTAAAAAATTATTGTCAGACTCTGACCCTGACCAACTGGTATAAAAATCTCCAGTTCTAGTGGATGGAAAGGTGGGCTGTAAGGTGGGTGTGGGTAGTGTGGGATTTTTTCAAGCTAGATAGTATGGGCTGTTGTGTATTTCCCTTCCATTTAAAGATGCAGCCCTCCACATAGTCCCATCTATCCCTTTCAAATGTATTCCTTTTTACCCTTTCAATATGGACATCTTGTTGTTGTATTGTTTTATCCAGTCTAGAATGGTAAGTACTGTATTCCTGATGATTGGAGAAGCTTAGAACTACTCATTCTTTTTCTAGTTGTTCTGTTTTAATATCTCTCTGTTGTCCTTGGGCATCTTTCAGTATATATTGTATTAAACCAGCAGAGACGTTTAAAAGATAATTCTGCCATTCAATTAGAAAAACATCATGATATTGCCCAAATGATGGTTGTTTCATGAAATGAAGTCCATGAGGGGCTGTATTTACAGTCAGATATGCACGTAAAGTAATCCACTGCCAGTACGTGGCGAGCCCTTAAGGCCACCCGTTGTAGTTGGTTGAATGCAGTCTTGATTGTAAGCATTGCATTAGTCCTCTCAATATTAGCATTAGTGGCTGTGGTGGTGAAAGCATCAGGGGCATTATCAAGCAGGGGGTTAACATCCTCTTCTCTGAAAAACAAGGAGTCTACAAAGTTGCTTGTGGCTTGTGTTTGTATATGAGGGGTATCCCCGCTGGGCACTGGCATATTGCTGGCAGGTACCAACATAGCTAATCAGCATTAAGAGTCCATGGTGTGTAGAGCATGCCAAAAAACCACAACAGCAAACAAGATATGAGGTGACTAATACTACTGTAGAAGGAGCCAAAAGACAATGAGTAAGACCACATCTAGAGTACTGTGTACAGTTCTGGAGACCCCATCTCTGCAAAAACATAGACTGGGTAGAGGCTGTCCAGAGGAGGGCAACCAAAATGATGCAGGGTCTGCATCAGAAGACATATGAAGAATGATTAAAGGAACTAAAGATGTATAGCCTCAAGGAGAGGAGGGAGAGGGAGGATGTGATAGAAACTTTAAGATACCTCAAGGGATTTAACAAAGTCCAAGAGGTTAGCATCTTTCAGAAAAAGAGATGTGCAAAACCAAGGGGGCACAGTTTGAAGATAGAGGGGGGACAGCTCAGAGGTAATGTGAGGAAGTATTTCTTCACAGAGAGGGTTGTGGATACATGGAACAGCCTTCCTGCGGAGGTCGTAGAGTCAAAAACAGTGGGGGAATTCAAGAATGCATGGGACAGACATAAGGCAATTCTAGTGGGCGTAGGAGGAAGTAGGCTGTTGGTTAACTAGGATCAGCAGCTTATCCGTTAGGTAGGGAAATGGGCAGACTAGGTGGGTCAAGCAGTCCTTATCTGTCGTTAAATTCTATGTTTCTATGTAATACTCACAAAATGCATTAGATTCCGGCTTCACCTTCACCACCAGACTGAAACACACACAAGTTGTGGTTCGGTTAATACTTTAATGTTAAAAACCAACAATCTAGCAAATTCACACACAGGGACACCTTCAACTAGTACACCAAAGGTTTTCACACTTAAACTTAATGCTTTTTCTAGGCTGATAGGCCATTAGAGGATCAGTGTATTTAAAGGTCTGCATTAAAGTGACAGTGCACCAAATAAGGCAAGTCTGCCATTTCAATACCTAATCAACCCTTTACAAAAAACAAACACAAATCAAAATCACTTTTTCTGTATTCTTGGTTTTTAACAAAGTATTAATCAAACCACAGCGTGCATGTGTTTCAGTCTGGTGGTGAAAGTGAAGCCAAAATCCACTGCATTTTGTGAGTACTCTCTGTCTTTTGTCTCCTTCTACAGTAGTATTAGCTACCTCATACAGTACCTTATTTACTATTAGGAAACAATGACGTGAAGCTGAAGCTGCACGCTTATTGTCCCATATTGCTGCTCCCGAGCAGAGTCTTACCTCCACTGACATACTTTTGGATAATCAGGAATTGGTCGTTCTTCTGGAGAAGTATGCCAATCTCATCCTGGAGAAAGCTTAATATTCCATTTTGAAGACCCAATCTACATATTATGATCAGGGAGAAAAGGCTGGACACCTTCTGACACTCTGTCTTTATAAACTGGATGCCTCCCAAATTGTTCCTGCTATTACATTGATGGGTGATAACTCGATTAAAACTTCTCCTTTTGACATAGTGCACGAATTTGAACTGTATTACATTGTGATAACCAGATGGTATACTCTACTTTGTTTGAGGCCACAATTGTTGTGCTCCCAAAACCTGAGAAACCTCCAGAGCAGGTAATCTGTTACCATCCAATTTCACTTATGAATTATGTTGTTAAAATCTTGGGCAAGGTGTTAGCTTCCAGGATCATGCAAGTTTGGGAGACATTTATACATCCAGAGCAAGTGGGTTTTATGCGAATGAGAACACCTGCTGATCATCTGTGCAAGTTGTCACACATCTTCTCTGCATCCAGGGACTCAAGAATTCTAGCTGCATTGGCGTCTCTGGATGCGGAGAAGGCTTTTGACAGAGTCAACTGGGATTTTTTATTTTTTACCTTACATAAGTTTGGTTTCCCAGTGGAATTCACTAAGCAGATTGAGTTCCTTTATTCCTGCCCTACAGCAAAAGTTTATTGTAATGGTGTTCTCTCCCCATCTTTTCCACTGCACTCTGGAACCCATCAGAATTGTCCAATTTCTCCCCTCTTGTTTAATTTGTATCTAAAGCCCCTATTGCTCCATCTCAAAAAATCCCCATTGATACATGTGGGTAGGGCGTATGGATCTTAGAATTTCAGTGCATGCTAATGACATCTTAATGCATATTTGAAATCCTACTACCTCTGTCCCCTCTGCGCTTGAGATTATTCATGAATTTGGAAAATTTTTCAACTATGAACTCAACATTGACAAAACCGTTGTAATGCCCCAAACACCCAATGTTTTTCAAAGCAGATATTGAGACTATGGAACACTTTTGGGATCCCTGTATTAAGTTTCTAGAAATCTGGATGAGAAGGAATGTGTCTCACTGGAGGAAATGGAATCTAGATGAACTAGTGATGGTTCTCCAGCAGGACCTCATTAGGTGGGACATCATTCCCCTTTCCCTCATTGGTAGAATTAGAATAATTAAGATTAACATTTTACCCAATTTGTTTTATCCCCTTCACTCCCTCAATATGGGTTCACAGTATGATTTCCACCTTTATATGGAAAGGGAAACCCCAGAGGTGAGCTTACTCCCAACTATCAGCCCCAAAGGAGTTAGGGGTCTCAGGCTACCTAATTTCTTATTATACTACTGGGTGAGTCACCTGTCCAAATACTCTACATGGCCTGCTAATGCGGTTCCCAATATCACTATATGCCAGTATGGCTCCAATTGGAGTGGGAGATGATGCAGACTTCTGGGCTCTCCTATCCTAGTCTTTTTATGTTACTCCCAAACATCTTCCGGCACCACTTCGAGGCACAGTGATCTACGCTTCACTGTGAGTCCATGCCCAAATGTGCCTATATATGCTTTATGATTCCCACTATGGATCTGTCACAGCCGTTATGTGTCAGCCCTAATCTGAGGATAAGTGGCAATATGTTGTCAGTGAATTGGATGCCCTGTATCACTGCATGTCCCCACGCCATATATCACTTATATTCCCTCTTACTTCCTATGCTTTTTCCTGATATCTCTGGGTATGCCACATACTGGTCTGCATTTCTTCCACTGGTCCAGTTTAATTGGGCCCATATCTGGAGGGGGAATTATCAATATCTTGCCAGTGACAAGCTCTGGTTAACCCTGTTCAATGTCCTCCACAATATATATTTTATACCTGTTTAGTTGGCTAAAATCAGAAAACTGGCTTCCCCCTTTGCATCAGATGCATGCAGGCAGAGGGGTCATTATTACATATACTCTGGGAATGTCCTAAGGTTGCACCATTATGGGACCAAATTCAATCATGGTCAGACCCCCTTCTTGGTCTGGAGGGTCTTTTCCTACCTGAAATTTGTATAGTAGGTGATTTTTCCAGCATTTTTAGTTAAGGAAAGAAAGTACCACATGAGAATGATCTCTTTGTTGGTGAAAAGAGTTGTGCTCCCGCACTGGAAAGTCCAAAACTGTATTTCTTACCATGAATGGTTACAGGAGCTTCTCCACAACCTTCATGTGGAAAAGATGATTGCTAGTCTCAGATATAAAATGGCTAGCTTTCATACAAAATGGGGTAAGCTGTATGCACTGTACTCATCTTAGATTAATTATGTGGTACTTTTTCTCCAGCTGATACTATGTGGTCCTCTACAGCACTTGATTTACTGTTATTGTTTCATATTATTCTGTTCTGTACATACTCGGGCTACCTCTGCATTGCAAGTTACCTTGTTTATGGGTTAATTCTGGTTTTGCACCTGACATGCTTTGGACAAATTCTGTTTTAAATGGTCCCAATGCTTCTTTTACTTTAGGTATTAATTTTCTTTAATATTTTTCTGATGTTACTGCTGGGGGGGATTTATTTTTTATATGTCTTTGTATTTTCATTTACCTGTTTGTGTTTGTACTTTAATTCTTCCCACTTTTTTACTATTGGTGTATGTATTGTTGTGTGATTGTTGTTGTAAGGTTTCAATAAAGTTCATTCAGTTTCAAAAACAAAAACCTTAAAATGTATTTCCTAGTTAATATAAATGCCTCTTTAATAAGCCCACAAGACAGAATCTTTTGGTGCAAAACTTTAAATAATAAATTAAGAGTGTGAACCCCTAACTGATTCTCATATTATGATAAGATAAAAACAGATGTGTTTTCAGAAAACATTTGAATGACGGTCTGTGAAACAGAATCAATTAAAGGTACCACTATAAACCAACAGTAGTACCAATGCAAAAATCAGTACAGTAGACATGATTTGAATAATATCAACAGAATACCATGCCCCAGCCCCACAGCATCTACAAACTCTGTTGCTCTTAGCCCGCACTGCAGTTTGGCTGTCATTTCAGATACTTCCACATCTGGCTTATTACAAATTTAAACCCACAAAACCCCACCCTGTTGGCTGCCACTACCAATCAGGGGAGGAGAGGTAGGTCTGTCGCTAGAGCAGGAGTGCAGGACACTAAACAGCACCGTAATTAGGAAGCACATATATGGGGGAAATTAACATGAGTCCGTTAAGAGAAAAAGCTTCCATTCATAAGTGTCAGTGGCTCAGTAGGTAGCGCACTCGCCTCTGAGGCCGAGAGATAGAGGGCTGTGGGTTCAGTTCCCACATCTGGCACTTGCGTTAATATCCCAGTACTGACACTGTAGTGCTGCATAAGAGGGGTGCTGCACTTCTGAGGTGCCGCCTTTCGGATGAGATGCTAAACCGAGGTCCCATCTGCCTGGATCGGTGGTAGTTCAGGTGGATGTTAAAGATCCCATGGCACTTATCGAAAAGAGTAGGGGCATTTTCCCAGTGTCCTGGCCAAATTTCCCTCATTCACTAAAAAAAAAAAAATACCACCAACAGCTTAATCTGGTTCAAGGTCAGTTGGCATTCATCTGTATCCCCCTCCCCTGGGTCATGCCTGAAAATAGGCAGGATTTGTCTAGTGCATATACCTGGTCAACAAAAAATAAATAAATAAAAACAGCTCTGAAGTCCCACTTTGCAGTCCCACTTTGCTCACAGTTCCAGAGGAATAGAAATACAACAGGAACAACAGTGAAAGTGCACAAAGTTCTGTCTAGATCAACACCGCTTAAAAATGCACTTCAAACAATAATCAGTGAACAGCTCATAGTTCTTTCAAATACTGCTTTCACACTTCAGGAGGTCACCCAGCTCAAGATGTCAAGAGTGCAGATCGGGTCCTGTAGGGATTTGATGGAGATCAATCCAAAACACAGGAGCAGTGCTAGCAGCTGGAAAATCAGGGTTGTGGCATGAACCTGCCACTCTCCACAAACTCCGTTCCATTCAGCTGGCACTTTGTCTGCAATTTGGCCACTGGTTCAGATACTGTTGCATCTGGATTTTTACAAATTGAAACCCTTAAAAACCTGACAAAAAAATTGGTGAAGATAGAGGCCCATCATTGAAAAGAAAAGGTAATTGGCTGCAAATGCTATTACAAAAAGTGGCACGATGGATATTAACATTGCTCACTACATTTACATTGGGCACACTAAAACCGAAGGGCCTCAGTGAAGAAATGGAATTCAGACATTTTTAATTAAATAAATTTCTTTGTGCATAAGAGATTGCAATTTCTTCTGAAAATATGAACAGTTTTGTACTTCTAAGTTGCTATTAATACCTCTGCATTATACTTTCTTACCCTGTATAAAAATGTCTCCCTTTTTCTGTTCTCATCAAAATTATATTTGGATTGATGCAATTATCTGTCGTTTGACCTCATTACTTCATCCTGGATAAGGTTTGGACCTTTAAATAACTGAATTTCAGTATTGAAACTGTATGCGCAGCTATGGAATATGTAAGTCTCTACTTATTGTTCTGTTCCAGGCATAGAAATATTTTCAGTTTTATTCTATACATGCAAGCAATAACACACAATGAGGTGTGGGTTATTTCTTGATAGGAGCACACCCAGATGAGTCATGAGGCACAAGGTGCTTGCACCGAGTGCCTTATACACCTGGCGTGCTTATATCAGGAGATCCCCTATACCTCGGAGTGTGTAATTGTGTTTATAAAATGGGCCCCCCGGTACAAGAGTTAATAAAAAAAATGCACATAAAAAGGTGTATATAAAAATAATAAAAAAAATTATCATATCAGTGGAAAAAAAAATAGTCCCTGGCATTGTGTTGTAATGGAGCTCCTTTATTAAAATGTCAGTGCTGTCCCTGTCTTTAGTCCCTACACACACACACACACACAATCTGTCTCTCTCTCTCTCTCTCTGTCTCTCTCTTTCTCTCTCAAAACCATGTATTTGTTTTTTCTTTTTAATATTTCTTAGTTTTAGTTAAATCTTGTGGAATCAAACATTTCCCATATCGTTTAACATGTTGTTTACTGTGAGGTTTCCTGTCTCCCCTGTCCCAACAGAGAAACCTTTCTTTGTATACTTTTAGTTTAGTTTTTTTTAAGCTTTATCTATTTAAATCACTTTGTTGGTTTATATGAAAAGGCTGTGTTCACTGGAGCCAGCATATACCTAAACAGCGCTGGAGAAAGCGTGTACCTCAAAGGCTGCTGTAGACAGTCATTTACTGCTTCACGGTTGTCAAATCCTAGAAACACTGAAGGAAAGGAAAAAGACAGTTGTTTGATATGTGTGGTGTTTCACAACCTGTTCCAGTCAATCAGAGTTAAGGAAATGTTATGCCCATTTTATAATGCAAAATAACCAATGCCATTTCCCTATATAATCTTTCATTGAGACAATGTCATTTATTCACCTATTGATACAGAGACTATTAGAACACTTTAAATGCCTAATAAGATAACCATCCTTGAGGAACTTTGCGTGCATCCATGATCTCCAGGACCTCCACCAGAGGGACTATGTAGAGACACGGATTACATTCAATGCTCACCATGACATTTTTGATGGACACATGCATTTAGAAGTTTATTTTCTGGGTTTCTGAAATAAGCATATGTAAAAGACTGTGTATGTACATAGGTATAATACACCTACAACTGGTAATTTTCTAGCCTTGTTATGAAGTCCTTGTTTCAGCCAGTCTTTTATGCTCGGCAAAGTACAGAATAAATAACTTGCTATTACATAGAATTTGACGGCAGATAAGGACCGCTTGGCCCACCCAGTCTGCCCATTTCCCTACCTACTGGATAAGCTGCAGATCCTAGTTAACCAGCAGCCTACTTCTTCCTACCCCCACCCCCCAGAATTGCCTTATGACTATCCCATGCATGCTTGAATTTCCACCACTGATTTGACTCCACAACCTCTCCGAAGGCCATTCCATGCATCTACAACCTCTCTGTGAAAAAATACTTCCTTAAATTACCTGTGAGCCGCCCCTCTATCTTCAAATTGTGCCCTCTTGTTCTTGCACACCTCTTTTTGAAAGATGCTACCCTCTTGGACTTTGTTGATTCCCTTGAGGTACTTGAAAGTTTCTATCATGTCCCCTCTCCTCCTTTCCTCGAGGCTATACATATTAAGCTCCTAAGTCTCTCTTCATATGCTCCGGTGCAGACCCTGCACCATTTTAGTTGCCCTCCTCTGGACAGCTTCCATCCTGTCTATGTCTTTGTGGAGATTGGGTCTCCAGAACTGCACACAGTACTCCAGATGGGGTCTCACCAGCTGTCTGTACAGAGGGATAATAACTTCCTGTTTTCTACTGGTGATGCCTCTCCTATGCATCCCAGTATCCCCCAGCCTTCCTTGCTGCCTTCTCACATTGCTTGCCCACCTTTAGGTCATCTGATATGACTACCCCAGGTCCCTTTCCATTTTGTTGTTGTTAGTATCTCACCCCATTGTGCACTTCTTCCCTGGGTTTTGTTTCCCAGGTGCATTACCTGCACTTCTTAGCATTGAATCTAAGCTGCCATACATTTGACCATTCCTCTAACCTTGCCAAGTCCCTTCTCATCCTTTCCACCCACCCTGTGCATCAACTCTGTTGCAGATCTTAGTGTCATCTGCAAAGAGACATATTTTTCCTTCCAGTCCTTCTGCAATGTCGCTTATAAAGACATTGAAGAGGACTGGTCCTATATTGAACCTGCGTACCCGCAGTAACCCTCCTTTCTTCTGAGTGGACTCCATTTACTATTACCTCTGTGTCCTATTCTCCAGCCAATTCTTTACCCAGGCTGTCATCTTGGGACCCACCCCAGGCTGGCTAACTTATATATTAATCTTTGTGTGGGACTGTGTCAAATGCCTTGCTAAAGTCTAGGTAGGCCATGTCCACAGCCCTCCCTGATCTACTACTTTGGTCATCCAGTCAAAGAAATCTATCAGATTCATCTGGCATGACCTTCCACTGTAAATCCATGCTGCCTAGGGTCCCAGCCCTTCTGGCCTCTAGATACGTGACAATTCTTTCCTTTAGAAGTGATTCCATCATTTTCCTATCACTGAGGTTAAACTAACAGGTCTATAGTTTCCTGCTTCTGCCTTGCTCCCACTTTTGTGAAGGGAATCACATCTGCCTTCCTCCAGTCCTCGGGTACCACCCCATCCTCCCATGATTTGTTAAAGAGGGTAGACAGTGGTGTCACTAGTTCTACCCTTAGTTCTTTAAAATTCTGGATGAATCCCATCAGGCCCCATTGCTTTGGCCACCTTCAGTTTTAAGAGTTCTTTCAGAACCCTTTCTTCTAAATGGGCTGGTATCAACTTCTGTATCCAGAGTGTTACTACTGTTTGTTTTATGTACCTCCCCTCTTCCTTTGTAAATACTGAGCAAAAATATTTGTTTAGTATCTCTGCCTTTCACATTCTCCCTCTGCCCACCCTCCCTCCCTTTATTAAGCCTCACTATCCTCCCTGGTCTTCCTTTACTCCCTGATGTACCTATAAAAGGTTTTATTCCCCTTCTAACTGAGTTGGCTATCTTTTCCTCAGTTTGGCCTTTGCTGTTCTGACTGCCTCCCAGCCTCCTTTTTGCTTTTAACTGATACAGTTCTCTGCCTGCTCCTGCTGCGATTCCTTGTACTTCCTGAATGCTTTTTTCTCTTGAACCTTCACTGCCACTTCCTTTGAGAACCATAGTGGTTTCTTACATCGTCTTGTTTTTGTTTATTTGCTTCACACAAGGCTCGTTACCCCTGTGATGGCAGTTTTATTATTCCCATTGTTCTTCCACCACTCCTTCCCGCCCATTTGCTAGTGCATTCCTTAGGCACTCACCATTTTGGCAAAGTCAGCCCTCCTAAAGTCCAGTACTTTTGTCTTTGTATGGCTTGACTCTATTGCTGTGTTTATTGTGAACCTATACTGTTCGATGGTCGCTAGTTCTCAGATGGCTACCCACTCTCATCTGTGATCCCTCTCCATCTCCATTTGAGAGTATCAAGTCTAATATTGCTCCTCTCGAGTGGGCTCCAGTACTAGTTGTCTAAGGCATGCCCCCTGTAGGGCATCTAGAATAACTGCACTCTTCGAAGTGGCAGCTGCAACTGCACTCCAGTTAACATCTGGCATATTCAGATCACCCATCAGCAATATCTCCCCTTTTTCTGATTATAAATCTGTGGCAGAATTTGCTCTGCATAATTGTTCAGCTTACATGTTTTCATTTGAAATTGTTTGGGTTAGTAAATCATAATATTTAGTAACACTTTTTTTGCATGTCATTCTCAGTATTCGTCATGTTGAACAATGTTCCATCTTCCTGTCTGCCACCCTTGCTATTGTGGAGAGTGACTTGGAGGGGGAAACTTGTCATGATCCATAACATGAACTGAAATTGCAGGAACTTTTGCTTGGATCCCTTAGGCTGAGCCAAAAAGAAAGTGAGCTAATCCTTGATCACTATCCCTGATGAAGACACATAGCAGTACAAAGCACTGGGGTGATCACATGTTCCATAGCTATGGGCCTAGGCTTACCTAGCCAGGTTTAACTTTGGTTACTTTTGGCTAGCACTTCATGTGTTTTCTGCACTAACGTCATTGTTTGTACTTGTACTGCTGGGGTAAATGAAGCACCCAATGTTTGCACCTTTATTTTACATAGTAACATAGTATTTGATGGCAGATAAGGACTGCTAGGCCCATCCAGTCTGCTCGAATTCTTTGCCTGCGTCAGTGGTCACTGACCATACTTGGTCATTGGCTTTAACCTCTCCTATCCACCTCTAGGGTTCCCTTGTGCCTATCCCATGTATGTTTGAATCCCCCACTCTGGTAGCTCTCACTACTTCCTGGGGTAGGCTATTCTATGCATTTACCACCCTTTCTGCAAAGAAAAACTTTCTCACATTCCCTTTTATCCTGCCTCCCTCCAACCTCATATCATGCCCCTTATCCTTATACACCTCCTATACTGAAATATGTCATCCACCACAACTTTTTTATGCCCATAAGATACTTGAAGGTTTCTATTGTATCTCCCTGTTCCTGTCTCTCTTCCAGTGTATTCTTGTTGAGGTCTTTTAATCTCTTTTCATATGTCTCCTGGTGCAAGCCCTACATCATCTTTGTTGCACTTCTCTGAACTGACTCCACCTTGTCTAGGTACTTATGAAAATGAGGCCTCCAGAACGGTACACCATACTCCAGATGAGGCCTCACTAGCATTTTGTACAGTGGCATCACCACCTCCCTTCTTCTGCTAGTGATATTCCTTCCTATGCACCCCAACATGCTGCTGGCCCTCCCCTCAGCCTTGGTGCACTGTTTGGACACCTTTAGGTCATCCAAGATGATTATCCCTTTATCTCTTTCTTTCCTGGTAGCCGTCAGCAACTCAGCCTCATCCTGTAACTCTCTGCAGGGTTTCTGAGCCCCACGTGCATGATTTTGCACTTCTTTGCATTAAATATTAATTGACATAAATTGGACCAATTATCCAACTTTGCTCAGTCACTCCTCATTTTCTCAACCACCCCCCCCCCCAGATCTTGGTGTCATCTGAAAACAGTCAGACTTTCCCCTCTAGCCCTTCAGCAATTTAACTAATGTAGACATTGAAAAGGACTGGCCCCAGGACTGACCCATGTGGCACCCCACTGGTCACCCCCTTTCCTCAGATTAGATCCCATTAACAACCACCCTCTGCTTTCTGTCCCTCAGCCAATTTCTAACCCAGTTTTCCACTTTGGGGCCCACACCCAGGCTACCCAACTTGTTAACCAGTCTTCTGTGTGGAACAGTCTCTAAGGCCTTGCTGAAATTGAGGTAGGCGATATCCACCACTCCCCCCGATCCATTTCTGTTGTCAGCCAGTCAAAAAAAGTCTATAAGATAATTTTGAAATTACCTTACTGCTGTGTATCCATGCTGCCTTAGATCCTGTGCTCTGCTGGATTCCAATTGTTCCACAATCCTTTTCTTAAACAGCGCCTCCGTAATCTTGTCCACTACTGAGGTGAGGCTGAACGGCTTATAGTTTCCTGCTTCCTGCCTGTTTCCACTCTTGTGAAGAGGGACTACATGTGCTCTCTTCCAGTCCTCTGGAATCACTTCTGTATTGAGTGACTTGCTAAACAGGGCTGCCAACAGTGCCACTAGCATACTCTGTAGTTCCTTTAATATCTTACAGTAGGGTGTATACCATCTGGTCCCATTGCTTTGTCTACCCTCAGTTTTGTGAGTTCTTCTTGGATACTCCCTTCTGTAAAAGGACTGGTGTTCACCACCCTCCCTGTGTTGTTTCTGATGCCCAGCTGTGGTTCCTGTCCCTCCCGCTCTTCAGTGAATACTGAACAGAAGTATTTATTCAGTATTGATGCTTTTTTCTAGGTCTTCCTCCACATATACCCCTTTCTCCCCTCTGAGCCTTACAATCACAGCCCTGGCCTTCCTTCTTTCACTAATGTATCTCTAGAATGTCTTGTCCCCTTTCTTTAATGTCTGTGCTAATCTTTTCTTGGTTTGCACCTTTGGCTCCTAACTGTTTTCCCTGCTTCCATCTATTTATCTAGGTACACCAACCTATCTCCTTCCTTCCGTGTCTTCTTCTATTTTCTGATAGCCACCTTTTTGGCCCTAATTTTCTCTGCCATTCCCTTTGAGAAACATAATTATATCTTCCTCCTCTTACCCTTGTTTCTTAACCTAATGCATGAATTTGTCGCCTCTAATATGGCACCCTTTAGGTGTGGCCACTTCTCTTTAGCCCTCCTCATTCTTCCTTTCTCCCCAGATCTTCTTCGATGCCTATCCCCATCCTAGCAAAGTCCACCCTCTTAAAATCCAGGACCCTCATCTCTGTGTGTCACAGCTGGGACACTTCACCAGTATTAAACCACGCAGTCTGGTGGTCACTAGACCATAGGGGACCATCCACCCAGACTTCCATGATTCTGTCCCCATTGGTCAGTACAAGGTCCAGAATTACCTTGTCTCTGGTGGGCTCCAGCACTTACTGCCTAAGGCCTGCCCACTTTAAGGATTCCAAGATGTCTTGGCTTCTGGCTGAGGCAGCCACTGGGATGCTTCAATCTGAATGATCTCTTTATGGTAACTACTGGTACATATGGTACAGAGGACTGCCTCCTTTTGTTCTGCTTTTCAGGAAGAACGCTCAGCCTTCATCCACATGTCACATGCTCTTTAGGCATGCATCACAAATAATTTAATGCACACCTTGTTGTGACTTTAATTGCTTATATGTAGCCTTGGTACTATGAATTAATCCTGTACTTTCAGGAACAATGGCTTGCAAGGCTTCAAACACAACATACTATGTATCAGCAGTGAACTGTATCTATATATTAGGAGCATGAGTATTAAGACTTAGTAATGTGCCTTCCTTGACAGTGGCTTCTGTTGCATCACACAGAATATCCTACACATCAGTACAGACTGGCAATTGTATATACTGTAAGTAGACTAGGGATGAAGAATTAGTACTGAATCTTTATTGACTTGTATTGTGTTACACAGATCATGTTGTACAGCATGCATTCAGAGCAAAGACTGTCTCATATAATGTCCCATACATACAACATCATAAGATAAGTTTTCCAGGGTGCAGCAACAACAATTGGGAAAATACAAAAATAACCACTGATGTACCATACATTGTATTTTGTAATGTATGGTACTATTTATGTTTTTTTTAAAAAGAAAGCAGTTCCTCACTGCAGCTTTTTTAATGTCACCACCACTCTGCTGTCATCGCCACTGCCGTTTTAAAGCCTTCCGATCCAGCTGCGCGCATGCCCAGACTGTTCCTCATTTTTAACCCATCTATGTGACGCACCATTGATGGGTTAACAGCACCGTGATGTCGCATCGTTGGCAAAACATTGTTATAAAAAGGTAGCTCTCTGCCTATAACAACATTAAACATATTATATGCGTTTTCCAGGGTACAGCAGCAACAATTGGAGAATTCAAAATTAAGCTGATAATGGTAAAATAAAGAGTGTCATCCCATGGTATGAGTCCTCTAAAAAGGCCAAGAAAATGTTAATAGGCAGCAGCCAAGTAAGAAGAATTGGAAGAGGATTCTGTGGTGCAAGAAACAGGCAAATGGGAAAGTACAGCAGTCCAAGTGATGCTAGTTGTGGTGCTAGTACTAGTAAGAAAATTACATTGGACACAACAAGTAGTTAAAGATGTAGAATGTCCCATATCATATGACTGAATGCAGTATAGTATACGTATAGTGTAGTATAATGTAGTGTATTATAGTATAGTATAGTATAGTATAGTATGGTATGGTATGGTATGGTGTGGTGTGGTGTGGTGTGGTGTAGTGTAGTGTAGTGTATTATAGTATAGTATAGTATAGTATAGTATAGTATATCATAGCATAGTATAGTACAGTAAGAGCAAGTCCAGGGGATCTCAATAGCCAAATTCATGTGGCCTCAGAGTGCAGTTACCAGCACTTATAAGTGTCCTCACACTTTATTTTTCACCCCAAACCCCTGATAAAATATTTTTTTTTTGCATATCATGAAATAAATAGGGAATTTATTATTATTTCAGTTGAAATTAATCTCTCACTCTCCCAGATTTTGGGAAGGTAGGAAATTACCAGTTCTGTCACTTTTAAAATTTAGGCTGCAAAGTGAGCAGTGGCTACATAAAATGGGCTTGTACTGTATGCAGCCACGGTGGCTAGTCCCTGCTTATGGGTTACCACACTGACTACTATAGTAAGAAGCCAGTATTTTTTAGAAAGTGAAATGCAGATATTGTATATGGCATGCACTGCTAAAGAAAAAGTGTAAGTTGAAGGGGATGATGTTGAGAGAGAAGCAAAGAGAGTGTTATAAGGTTCACTACATGATGTTGAAATCTGCAACATGAGTAATACTGATGGAGCTGTGGCCGATGAGGAGGTCATGCAGTAAAATGTCAGTCAATATCTTTCAGTACCTTCCATTAACAACAGTGGTTAATACTATGACCTTTTTAATATACAGTGTTTCCAACAATATAACAGGTTAAGAATAAGGACATTGTGATAATAGCATCAGGATACCTTCAGTTGTAAAAGAGCCTGTCTCTTAGCACCTCTGTTGATGAAAAATGTACCTACCATCACCAACACCTCTTCAACTACTTCACCAGACTGAAGAAAGGAAGAGGAGGGAAAGGAGGTTCAAGCAATCTCAGTAATAACTTCTAAAATAGTCATTAGTTTCAGGCATCTGTTCGGGGCACATAATCACTGTCGCATTTGTATAATTGCTGAGCGAGGAAGAGAACAAATAAAACATCTTATAGAAACATAGAAACTGATAGCAGATAAGGACTACTAGGTCCACCCAGCCTGCCCATTTTCCCTACCTGCTGAAAAAAACACAGACCCTACTTGATCTCCAGCTTTATTCTCTTTCCTGTTACCAGAGTTCTCCTATGCCTGTCCCATGTATTTTTGAATTCCCATACTGAGTTAGCCCCCACCACTCTGCTGGGAGACTGTTCCATGCATCCACTACCCTTTCCATGAAGAAACACTTCCTCCCATTACCTCTTAGTCTACCCCCTTCCAGGCTCATGCCAGGTTATGTACAGGCCTCCAGACCAGGGGGAGGACATAGAAACATTAATGTTAGAAGATATACAAAACACGACAGCTAAAGGGGAGGTTCTGATAATGTGAGACTTCAACATGCCAGATACAGATTGGTCAATACCAGCAGGAACATCTGCCAGAACTAGACACATGGTGGATTCCCTGCAGGGGAAGGGACTCAAACAACTGGTACAATAACCCACAAGAGACAGGGCTATCCTAGATCTAGTACTGATTAACAGGGAAAGGATCACAGATCTCCGGGTAGAAGGTCACCTGGGGGCAATGACCATCAATGGTATGGTTCAATTTGGCCACTAGAACTTAATCATTCCATTCCAAGGCAACAATTTGGGACTTTAGAGGAGCTGACTGTGGTAAGATGGCCAGCAGAGTTAAGCTAGCCCTGGCAAAAAGAAATACAGGTCAGGGGGTATAGGCAAAGTGAGCAAGCATTAAAGATTCAATACTTGAAGCAACATCCCATTGCGTTAGACAGAAAAGGAAGTGCAAAAGAAAAAGGAAACCACTTTTATTCTCAAGAACAGTAGCAGAAAAGGGCAAAGCTAAAAGGCTGTCCTTCAGGAAATATAAGGGAATGCAGTAGGATGAAGATAGGGAGGCACACCAAACTTTCCTAAGGGAAGCAGGGAAGGCAGTAAGGCAAGCAAAGGATCAAACTGAGGAAACACTAGTTGAAACAGAAAAAGAAGGTGACAAGACTTTCTATAGATACATTAGTGAAAGGAGAAAATCCAGAGGAGTATTGCTAAGATCAAAGATGATAAGGGGGCATGTGAGGAGGAGGACCATGTAAAAGCATCTGTCCTAAATAGATACTTCTGCTCAGTATTTACTGAAGAGAAGGTAGGGCAGGGCCCACATCTCAGCACCATGGACACCAGGAGGAGGGAGGTGTGCACTAGTCCCTTCACAAAAGAAAGGGTCCTACAAGAGCTCGCTAAGCTCAGGGTGGACAAGGCAATGGGATCTGATGGCATACATCCCAGGGTACTTAAGGAGGTAGGGATGGAACTAGCAGAGCCAGTATCAGAACTGTTTAGTGAGTATCTGAGCACAGGAGATGTCCCAGAAGACTGGAGAAGGGCTCATGTGATCCCGTTCCACAAGAGTGGTAGCAGGGAGGCGGCATGGAACTACAGACCAGTCAGTCTTACCTCAGTAGTAGGCAAGATTATGGAGGCACTCCTTAAGGAAAGGATAGTGCAACACCTGGAATCCATAGGAGCACAAGATCCAAGACAGCACGGGTTTACAACAGGAAGGTCCTGTCAAACTAATCCCATAGATTTCTTTGACTGGATAACCAGAGTGGTGGACCAAGGGGGAGCAGTTGATGTCCCCTACCATGACTTCAGCAAAGCTTTCAATACTGTTCCACTACAAGATTGATTAATAAGCTAGGTAGGCTTGGGGTGGGTCAGAAGTTGGTCAACTGGGTTGCAAACTGGTTGACGGGCAGTAAACAGAGAGTGGTGGTAAATGGCATACAGTCAGATGAGATGCAAGTCACAAGTGAGGTAGCTCAGGGATCAGTTCTGGGGCCAGTCCTCTTCAATATCATCATCAGTGACATTGCAGATGGACTGGAGGGTAAGTCTTGTCTGTTTGCAGATGACACCAAGATCTGCAACAGAGTAGATAATCTATATGGGGTAGGCAGAATGAGAAGAGATCTGGATAAACTAGTAAAATGGTAGGAAGAGTGACAAATGGAGTTTAACGCAAAGAAGTGCAAGATCATGCACAAAGGGAAGAGAGACCCTGAAGCCACCTATAGGCTGGGAGGGGAGTTGCTGGCAGTCACAAGAAAAGAAAGAAACTTGGGCGTCAGCATCGCTGATGACCTGAAATCATCCAAGCAGATCACTAAAGCAGTAGGTAAGGCTAAAGGGATGTTGGGGCATATTAGTAGGGGTATCACAATCAGAAGAGGGAGGTAATAATCCCTCTTTACAAGACACTGGTTAAGCCCCATCTGGAGTACTGCATGCAGTACTGGAGACCACACCTTCACAAGGACATTAATCAAATTGAGGCAGTCAAGAGAAGGGCAACTAAAATGGTGCAGGGACTGCATCAGAAAAAATATGAGGACAGATTAATGGAGCTCAATATGTATACCCTAGAACAAAGGAAGGAGAGAGAGATGACATGATTGAAACCTTCAAACACCTTAAGGGCATTAACAAGGTGAAAGAATCTAACATGGGTCAATGTAAGAAAAATAGGACAGGAGTACACAGCATGAGATTAGAAGGAGGCCGATTAAGGGGTAATGTGAGCAAGTTCTTATTCACAGAAAGGGTGGTGGATGCATTGAATGGCCTACCTCAGGAATTGGTGGATATGAATACAGTGCAGGGCTTCAGACATTCGTGGGATAGGCATAAGGGAGCACTACAGATGAGTATGAATAGATAGGCCATTGACAGAGCAAAGGCCGATGGCATATTCATAAGGCAGGAAAAGAAATGGGCAGACTGGATGGGCCTTGTGGTCCTTATCTGCCGTCAGTGTTTCTATTCTAGAACATCTCTTTTTCTGAAAGATGCAACCCTCAAGTACCTTATTTATGCCCTTGAGATATTAGAAGGTCTCTATCATATTCCCACTCTTTCGCCTCTCCTCCAGTGTATTCATATTGAGGTCCTCCAGTCTCTCCTCATATGACTTTTGGTGCAGACCCTGCACATTTTTGTTGCCCTTCTCTGATCTGCCTCTATCCTGTCAATGTTCGTATGGAGATGAAGCCTCCAGAGTGGGACACAGAACTTCAGATGGGGTCTCACCAATGATTTGTACAGTGGCATCACCACCTCCTTTCATCTGTTGGTGATGCCTCTCCCTCCTCATGCACCCCAGTACCCCACTGGCTCTTCCCACAGCTTTGGCACATTGTTTGGCCACCTTTTGGCCATTTAATATGATTCCCCCCAGACCACGTTCTTGTTTGGTGGCCATCAGTATTCCCCCACCCCTATAATGTAAGTGTCCCCTGGGTTCGTGTGTCCCAAATGCATGATTTTGCACTTCTTTGCATTGAATCTTAGCTGCCACACTCTTGATCATTCCTCTAGTTTACCTAGGACCCTCCTCATTTTTTCCACCCCTCATGGACTGTCTACCATGTTACAGATCTTAATGTCATCTGCATAGAGGTATACCTTTCCTTCTGGCCCCTTCACAGTGTCACTTATGAAGACATTAAATAGGAATGGCCCCAGAACTGATTCGTGTGGAACCCTGTTGGTCCTTTCCTTGGATTGCACTCCTTTTGCCACCACCCTCTGTGTTCTGTCCCTCCACCAATTTCTAACCAAGCTTAACACATTGGGACCTATTCCCAGGCTGCCTAGCTTGTTTACAAGCCTCTTATGTGGAACAGTGTTGAAGGCCTTGCTGAAGTCCAGGTAGGCCATATCCACCGCTCCCCCATAATCCACTTCTCTGGACATCTAGTAAAAGAAATCCATTGGTTTTGTTTGACATGACTTTCCCAATGTGAATCCATGCTGCCTCAGATCCTGTGCTCTGCTGGATTCAAGATGTTCACAATCCTTTCTTTTAGCAGTGATTCCATTATTTTCTTCACCACTGATGTCAGGCTGACTGGTCTATAGTTTCAAGCCTCCACCCTGCTCCCACTTTTGTGTAGAGGGACTACATCTGCTCCCTTCCAGTCCTCTGGAACCACTCCCATTTCCAGTTATTCATTCAACATGGCTGCCAGTGGTGCTGCCAGCACCTCCTTAAGCTCCTTTAATATTCTAGGATGCATCCCATCTGGTTCCATTGCCTTGTACACTTTCAGTTTTGTGAGTTCCTTTAGAACTCTTCCTCCATAAATGGACTAGTGTCCATCTCCCTCCCCTTATTGCTCCTGTCACTTAATTGTGGTCCCTCACCTTTCCACTCTTCTGTGAATACTGAACAAAAATATATGTTCAGGATTGGTGCTTTTTCCAAGTCCCCTTCTGCACAATCCCCCTCTTCACCTCTTAAGCCTTTCAGTCCAGCCCCTTGCCTTTTTCTTTCACTAGAATACCTATAAAAAGTCTTGTCCCCTTCCTTTACTGCCTGGGCTATTTTTTCCTCCATTTGGGCTTATGCACTCCTGACTGTCTTCCCTGTCTCCTACTGCTTATCCAGATACACTACCCAGTCCTCCTCCTCCTTCTTCTGTGTTTCCTTGTACTTCCTGAAAGCCAACTATTTCATTCTTACCTTCCTGGCCACTTCATTTGAGAACCATAGTGGTTTCTTCTTCTCTTGTCTTTTTTTATTTGCCTAATGCAAATGTTTATTCTTCCACTATGGCTCTTCTAGATGGGCCCACTGTTCCTAAACTCCCCCCTGTCCTCCCTTTTTGCTAGGGCTTTTCTGTGACATACCTCCAACTTTGCAAAGCCTGCCCTCCTAAAGTCCAGGACACTCACTTTCGTGTGTCATGACTCTGCCACTGTACTCATATTGAACCACATCCTGGGATGATCACTAGACCCCAGGTGTCCACTGACCATAACATCTACAATTCTGTCCCCATTGGTAAGTGCTAGATCCAAAATTGCACCCTCACAGGTGGGTTCTAGCACTAGCTGCCTGAGGCATGTCCCCTGCAGGGAGTCCGGGTATGTCCCTGCTCCTAGCTGAGGCTGCGGCTGGAATGTTCCAATTAACATCCAGCAGATTGAAGCCACTTACCATCAGCACTTCCCCTTTAGTTGCCATCTTATGGATGGATTCCACTAGAACCTTGTCCAACTCTTCCCCTTATGCTGGAGGTCTGCAGATCATGCCCATGTGAATAGCGATGCCACTGCCCCTCTCCAGGGTGACCCACAGGGCCTTCAACCCCCTGCAATTCTTGTACCTCAGTTGCTTTTATACCCTCCCTGGCATGAAGAGCTACTCTCCTCCCCTTTTTACCCTCCCTGTCTTTCCTGAATAGAGTATAACCTGGTATAGCTACATCCCAGTCATGGTTCCCATTTTACCATGTCTCGGTAATAGCAATACACTAGCTTACACACCTTGTTCATTAATTCCAAAGTCCTATAACCTTTCAACATTAAATATATTTAGGCATACCTGCCTGTGGGTGTGGGGATACACTTCTGATTCATAGTTATTCATAATCTTAGTCATCACATTTTTTTAGCATAGCAGTGGATTTTACCTCATGGGGCCCATACATTTTTTTAATCAGTGACGGTAACACCCATGGTAAAAGCAAATGTGTTTTTTGTATACTTTGCTACATTTTTCAGATGTTATCATGAGTACACTTAACATCTTCACTGTACTAAACTGGGCTAAACTTCCACATCCAATCATTACTGTGTTCTTCGTCCACTTGTCATCAATTATCTGGACTTTCATGTCTCTTTCACTGAGTGCGATACTGTACTTCATTGGACACATACCCCATTACTGTATTATTCAGAAATGTATCAATATTTCATTATACTGATTTTATTTTATCTCAGTGTATATCACTGGGACAGGTTTCCCTTTATTAGGGAAGTCATGGGCCTTCCAGCACAATACAAAACATACAGTAATCAGCCTGCTAGGGTTAATCACCAGACAGCTGAGCTATTCTATGGAGCATGAAATGTGTGGTTATTGCACTATTAGAGCAACAACAGCAAAACGGTAGCCACCACAAGTTCAAGACTAGAACACTAGCTCAATAGTTATATGAATGACAATGGAAATTGCCTCACCTGAAGTGAAGTATCTCTAAATTGCATCCATGCATTCATGCATAAATATTCACAAATTCAAAAGTCCATTGTTGAAATCAAGGCATAGTAGCGTCAAAATGCCATGCAGGTGCAGCAGTCCCCACCAGCCATTATATCTGCCTGACATGTTTTACTGTTAGAGAAGCTCTTGTTGCCAGCTAGAAAAGAATGTGATGTAGGTGACAACATACTACATTATTCCATGCTCTAAGGTTAACATGCAGCTGATTGTGGTCAAACAAATCACAAACTGAGTTTGTAGAATACAGCTGCTTTAAAACTATGAAAGCTAGTTTTATGTTCAGTTTTTTTGTTCAGCTTGCCAGTGCTGTTGAAGTGGAATATCATTTACATTTTTTGTATATTTCCATCTCGTCTTAGAATAAAACACTAATTGCAGTAATCAGTGAATGTCAACTACATACAAATGTGTGTTTCCCAATGTTTTACATATTATTCACATTCAGTGATAACTGGGAGTTTGTCTAAAGAAAGATAATGTATACTTTAAAAGTACATTGCATGTTTTTCAGCATGTAAATCTGTATCAGACTGAAAGAATAAAACTGAAAATGTGTCTGTAAACACAAAGAAGCATGCTGCAATTCAAATGGAAAAAGGGAAAACATTTAGGTGCCCCATAGTTAATCCCTGCTTGCCTGTCATACATTTACTTATTTACTTGGTATAGTGATTTTGAAAAAATATATTAAGTCAATTACAGATACAGATTCATCAGATGCAGTGACATATGAAGAAAAGGAACCCATGCATGGATGCTTACATGCTTTCTGATTCACTGAAAATCTGTATGTTCTCATTAATGTAATGCTCATTCACTCACAAGATGTTGCTTCATATATACTCAGAACCTCTAAATCTGCAATGTCCAGACTGGGTGCAATACAATGAGCTTGATGCTTTTGGACATATTTATTAGGCAGTTTAAAAATGAAACACTCATTACTTATAGTATAAAGAGAGCTTATTTGTACAGCAAAATGGCTACGCTTATCTGGTGGGGATGTTGGTACAATGAGAGGGGAGACAGAACATATAGCCTCTAAATATGAATGTTTCATGCATTAGCAAAAGGGAAATAATGTTCACTTTCTTAGTAGTTTCATACTAGTTTTACAAAAGTTATGTATAAGGATTAGACAAGTAAAGGGGCATGTAACTAATCAAAATGATATGTTCTTCTGACACACTGAAAACAGTACTTAAGTTAAAGAGCAACTTTCTATTATAACAAAAAAATTAAAAACACTAGATTTATACCAATTGTGGTTTAACTTTATTGCTTTCTAGTTATTTGTTGTTTGTTTTACTTTCCCTTGCAGTTGGTCTACTAAATATTGTAGACAATAAAGCAATTATTTCACTGAGTCTTTCAACATGTATCTTACTCTCCCCCTACTAACCACGCAAGTGCTGTCTGTGACATCACAGTCTGTTGTCCTGGTGAGCACTATAATATGAACATACGAACATATGAAGAAGCCAGCAGAAGAAGGCCATTTAGTCCATCTAGTCTGCTCATTTTTGCAGGGTCCAAAGCTTGAACTACTGTCCCCCCCACTCCTCCCATCTTCCCTACCCATGTACCCACGATCCTTACTTTCCCTGTATGCCTATCCCAACCTCAGTTAAAGCTGCTCACTATCTACAATGAGACCACCTCTTCTGTCAGCACATACCGAGTGTACACCACCCTTTCTGTGAAGAAGTGCTTCTTGGCCTCCCTCCTAAACCTCCTTCCTTCAGCTTAAGACTGTGCCCCCTCATGTTATGGTTGCCACTCAGCTAAAAGAGACCCTCATCCCTCTTATTTATCCCTTTCAAATACTTGAAGGTCCCAATTATGTCTTCCTCTCTCTCCTTTCCTCCAGGGAGCACATGTTCAGTGCCCTCAACTTCTCTTCATATGCCTTACCCTGCTGACCTGTTATCATCTTTGTAGCCCTCCCCTGCACCTTCTCCAGAAGGTTAATGTTCTTTCTGAGGTGTGGACATCTGTACTGAACTCCATACTCTAGATGTGGCCTCATCAGTGACTTGTACAAGGGTAGTATAACCTCCTCTCTCCTACTACTGATCCCCCTAGCTATGCATCCCAGCATTTAGTTTGCTCTTGCTGCTGCTTTCTTGTACTGTGCGGAGTGCTTTAGGTCACTAGTGATCATCACTCCCAGTTCCTTCTGCTCTGATGCGAATACCTGGATTCCACCCAGGAGTCATAATGTCATAAACAAAGGCACTGTGAGTTTAAAAGAGGAGAGGTGAATGTTTTCTATACAGACTTTTTAGATGGACTACAAAGATGTGCTAAAAAATCTTGGAAAGGAACGCTGACAATTAAAAATTGTATTCTCTAGTAAATTGTAACTAAAGGTGGGCAAAAGTTGCAAATTCTGTTTTATCAGAATTTTCAGAAAAGTTTGCCAATTTTCACAGAATATTCCGAAGTTTTGCCTTTGGCAAAATTGGAAATCTCCTGAATATGTTTCATAAATGTTCACCTTGTTCTGTGGAATTTTCTCAGTGAACTGCAGAATAATTCACTTGAACTGTGGTGCTAATACATTTATCCACAACTCAAGTAATTATTCCACAAAAAATTCCTTTGTGTCCAATGGCACCCCCAACCCTCCAATCACTGGTCCCATACCGATAATGTTTCCCTGGTGTCCAGTGGCACCCTCACCTTATAGGCACCAGCTGCCCCATGTAATTACTGTTTCCCTGGTGTCTCACAACACCCCCACCCTCCTATTGCCAGCCCCATAGTATTAATGTTTCCCTGGTGCCTAGCGGTACCCCCACCCTCTGACTGCCAGCCACCCCATATATTTAATGTTTCCCTGGTGTCTAGTGGCTCCAGCCACTCTCTAATTGCTGGCCCCATACCATTAATGTTTCCCTGGTGTCTAGTGGCAACCCCAGCCTCTGATCACTGGGTATCCCATACAATTAATATTTCCCTGGTGTTTAGTTGGACCCCTACACTACATTTACCAACCCCATACTATTAATTTACCCTGGTGTCTAGTGGCACCCCCCCAACCTCTGATCACTGTCAATTACATACATTTAATGTTTCCCTGGTGTCTAGTGGCCCCTTGCCTTCTGATCACCAGCCCCATGCCATTAGTGGGGAGCCACTAGACACCAGGGAAACATTAAATGAATGGGGTGGCCAGTGATTGGAGGGTGAGGTGTGTCACTAGATGCCAGGTACACATTAATGGAATGGGACCAGTGATTGGAGGGTGTGGTCTGCCACTAGGCACCAGGGAAACAGTAATTGTATGGGGCAGCTGATGATCGGAGGGTGGGGGTGCTACTTGATGCCAGGGAAATATTACATTTATAGGGTGGCTGGAAAGTGGAGGGTGCCACTAGACACCAAGGAAACATCAATGGTATGGGGCCAGCGATCAGAGGGTGAGGGGGTGCTACTAGATACCAGGGAAACATTAAATGTATAGGGTGGACAGCGATCTGGGGGGTGCCAATATACACCAGGAAACATTAAGTTGTATGAAGCCAGTGATCAGAGGGTGAGGGGTGCCACTAAACACCAGGGAAGCATTGAATGATTAGGGTGCCAGTGACTGGAGGGTGGGGGTGCCATTACACGACAGGGATTGAAGCAATTAGAAGTCATAGAAAAAACTGGGATTAAAAAATTATTTCTATGGTCAATCACTCTCAAAGAAATGCAACATACTCTACTCCAAATGAAGCTTCTTCATTAAGACCTTAGTACCAGAAAAACTAAATATAACAAAAAGGGTAGGATCCCCATATGGTCTACCTCACATATTAAGAAGTTGATTAGAAGAAAAAAAGGCATATGCAACCTATAAAAAAATCCAGCAAGTACAGCATGGTCTGCCTACACTGACATCAATAAAAAAAAAAAAAAAAATAGAAAATTAAAAATGTAATATGAAGGGGGTGCTGTGGAGCCCGAGTTGAACAGTTGTGGGTCATATAGGCTCCTGAGGCTTCAGCTTTATAGCTCCATTAAATAAAACTTTCGGAGCACCAAAACAATATATCCTTATCTCATTTTGAAGGAGAGATAATGGAGAATAAGATGGGAAGCACTCATAAGAATCAGCCACCAGGAGAGGTTAAAAAGACAGAGGGAAAGGTCAGCTGGCAGGACCTAGCACTAGGTCCATGCCAGGAGGTATGCTGGAGGGAGAAGAGCCAGAGGAAATGCTTCAGTCTCTGGGCCGGAAGATGAGGCAACTCTTGGCTTCCTCGGCCTCTACCAACAATAAACTGGACCTCATGGAGGGCAGAATCACCACTGTTGAACAGGCTGTGGACACCATACAGGGAGACATAGAAAAAATGAAATGGTACATCACGATGTGCCAAAGCACCACCCTACAGCATGCGAAAGAACAACAGCACACCAACAACCAATTAGAAATATTAGAAAATCAAATCAGAAGTCAAAATTTATGGTTAGTAGGGCTATCGGAAGGGGCAGAGGGAGATTCTGCCCAACTATTTGCAAAAGACTGGTTGGCAGAACAGTTTTTGGAGCAGTTAAGTGGTGAAGAAATACAAGCTGTTAAAGCTTAATGTTTGCCACATAGAGCCAAAACACCAACAAAGCTCCCGAGGTCTTAATGATCATCCTAGAGAGCATGGTCACCAGAGACAAGTTGCTAAATTGGGCAAAGAGACATGGCCCACTATTCCTTGAGAGCGCTACAGTTCACATATTCCTGGACATTGCATATGCCACCCGACTCAGAAGAAAAAGATTTAATGGGGTAAGAGGGACACTCAGAGACTTGAATATACCCCATACAGTACAGTTTCCCACCAAACTCAGGCTTGTTCAGGACAGCAAGGTCTATGTATTTACAGACCCCTCAGATGTGGGGAAGTGGGCAGCGAAGATGGCAGCTGCTAGGAAAGCCTTGAGGGAAGTGATGACTGATGAAAGAGAAGAAGAGGGAACCTGAGAAGTGGGACCTTTTATTTTTCTTCCCCTTAAAACAGCTATAAGCTGGGATGCACAGACACGCATGTAATTTTGACATCATGATCTTGAATGTCTTGTTATAATATCCATATATTAGTATGGCTCTGACGGTTTCATGTTGATGGTTGTTCTCATTTTTATAACAATATTTATCAATTAAAACTTACAGTGATAGATAAGTCTCAACAGTATGAATAATGAAAAAAGAACCCTAACAACAAAGTAAAGAAAGAAATGTTTGCATAACCTGAAAGGTAAAACATGGCACCAGTAGCCCCTATGGGGTGCTGGAGAAATAGATTTGCATGCTAAGAATGTTATTAAATTAATCATAGCCATATACTTATGGGCTGCTTTTCCACAACATTAAGTAGAAATATTTAGTAATATTACAACTAGACATCTTGTTAGCTCTCCTAGAAAGATTTTAAGTAAGGGGCAATAACTCCTGCATAAAATGAAGTATTTTCTTCTTTAAAAATGTAACACATAAGCTATTCCTTGCAAGGGGCACTGTATATGTATACAATGTATTCCTTTTAAAAATGAATAAAATATAAATAAAAAAAATGGAACATGAAGATAAATTAGCTGAAAACTCAAAGTTAAATAAGAAGTAAGGCATTCGACTCAGTGCCACATGGAAGGCTGGGAAGGAAGTTAGTAGGCACAGGGGCGGGTGCAAAGCTGGTGAGATGGGTAGGAAACTGGCTGCAGGGAAGGCAACAGAGGGTGGTGGGTGGGGAACTCACACCCAAGGGCAGTGACGAAGGGTGTTCCACAGGCCCCGTGTTGGGACCAGTGTTGTTTGGGATATTCATTGCAGACATATCATGGGACATCAAGAGCAAGATCAGTCTGTTTGCTGATGATACCAAGGTAGGCGGTGGTGGATGACCTAGGGGGATGGCAGGGGTTGCAGGATGATCTGGCAAAGCTTGAACCTGGTCAGACACCTGGCAACTGGCTTTAATGCCAAAAAGTGCAAGGTGCTGCATTTTGGGATGAAGAACCCAAGGAGGAGTTACCAGCTAGGGGAATGCAACTAGCCCAGACAGAGGAGGAGAAGGATCTGGGTGTGCTCATTACAGGGTCAATGAACAACTCAGCACAATGTAGGAAGGCAGCTGCAAAGGTCAAAAAAATGCTGGGTTGTATTGAAAGGGGTATATCCTCGAGGAGGGAGGAGGTGATTCTGCCACTGTATAGGTCATTAGTTAGACCACACCAGGAGTACTGCTTGCAGTACTGGCATCCGTATCTGAAGAGGGACATTAAGTTACTGGAGGGGGTGCAGCGCAGAGTGACAAAGATGATCAAGGGCTGGGGACTTATCATACGAGAGGAGGTTGAAGGAGTTGAATATGTACTCACTGGAGGAGAGAAGAGACAGGGTGACATGATTGAAACCTTAAATACATGAAAGGAATAAACAAGACGGGTACAGAGGGCTGTTCAAAGTAAGGGAGGGAGGGAGGGCCACCAGGGGCCATGATATGAGACTGGAGCGAGGGAAGGTTCTAGGAGGGAGATGAGGAGACACTTTTTACAGGGAGGTGGTGGCTGGTGAATGCATTACCTGCTGAAGTGGTATGCAGTAGAACAGTAGACTGCTTCAAACAAGGATGGGACAGGACAAGGGGGAGGGTTAATGAAGGGGAAGGGTGGAAGGAAGGGGCAGCTGCAAAATAAGGGGTGCTAGCTGCACATTCGAGCAGACTTGATAGACCTCTAGGCCTTTATCTGCTGGCAAATTTCGTATGTTCGTACGTATGTTCGTAGAAATCTTTTTATACCTATGTAAACTGTCTTGAGAATAAACTACCAGGGTTAGTAACATTAGTTAGTAATGATAAAGTCATAAATAGGCAATCAGAAATGGCTGAATCTTTCAACAAATACTTTGTTAGTATATATCAAACAAAGGACCACGGTTTTGTTACAAAGCCAGTATATAACAAAAACAACATAGAGATAACCAAACCTGGATTGCTAAAGAAACTGCATTGTCTAAATACAAATAAGTCACTCGGTCCAGATGAATTACACCCAGTATTACTCAAGGCAGCAGTGGAGAAAATATCAGGCCAATTGGATGACATATTTTCAACCTCACTATCCAAAGTCAAAGTTTTAAGTGAGTGAAAAATGGGCACTGCAATACCATTACCTTCTCAGTCTTATCGCTGGTGGACTATGGCCTCACAATCTATGTTGCCACCGACCCTAAGGCGCGTCATCAAATACAAGTAGTCATCAAAAAGTCCTGCCAGCCCCTCTCTGGTGCCAACAGAAATACACATACCTGCACCCTATACATGCTCACCAATATCCTCTTCCTTGAGGAAAGACTATCATACCAGAACTGTTTCTTCAAAATAATCCACATGGGTTTAACCCCAATAAGTGTCATGGCTTCTCTTCAGGCAGCCACCATCTGAGCATCCACACGGGCCGCCCCCAAAACTATCTGGAAGATGCCTAGGGTCAGGACCACCCAGACCCAGCGATCCTTCTCCCTTAGAGCTCTATCTTGGGACAATGTCCTCCCACTGGCCGTTACATCAGTCACTAATCTAGGTCCTTTTAAAGCTGCCTTAAGGGCCCATATCCTCTCCTCACATCCATGCCAGTCTAACCGGTAACCTGTGGATCCTGCACCACGCTGCCAGGCTATGCATCCACCCTTGGCCTGGCAGTGGACAGCCCTCCCTATTTCTAGCCTACAGTCCCCTCATCTCCCTCAGCTACCATATAGTTGCACTGGACTTTGAATGTATTGTATTATGTATAAGACAAGGCCTCCCTGAGGCGGCTTACTACCAACTCATATAATGCATTGCTTTAGCTACCAATTGTATAGGTCTTAACCACTCATTAGGTAAATATGTCGATAGCTCTGCCCTGTTTTAGCTACCAAATGTATAGGCATTAACCATTGCTCATTGTACTTGTACTCTGTATGATTGCTCACCCACATTTATTCTATGTATGTACTGCATGAATTTCTATGTTTTATTCTGACGTGGAGCCTTTGGAAATGAATCTATGACTCAAAGGGCCGTAATTCTGATTTCCTAAATAAATAAAAATAAATAAATAAAACTGGCATCACTAACTACATGCCTATTAGCCTTACTCCAGTAGCTAGCAAGGTTTTGGAGGAATTTGTTAAGGAAAAGATTTAAGAATGCATTGATAAAAATGGACTTGGTGACATTAATCAGCACAGGTTTGAAATGGACAGGTCTTGCCAAAACAATTTATTAGTTTTTTTTTTACCCAGTTAGTAAAGCACCAGATGAAGGCCTTCCAGTCGACATCCTGTTTTTGTACTTCTCAAAGGCATTTGATACCATGCCGCATCTTCCCCTGATAAGCAACTCCACAGTATGAATTTTAATCATGGTATTATAAACTGGGTAGCCTCAGGGTTAGAGGGAAGGAAACAGAGGATTAGTGCAGCAGGACACACTTCCTGATGGGAGAAGGTGACTAGTGGTGTCCCACAGGGGTCAGTCCTGGGATCTACCCAATTTAGTATCTACTGTGTATCACCAGTGTTAAAACAACGTCAAAAATGTGGAGCTGTAAATTCACTTATGAGCTTAAATTGGGAGCAGTTGTAAATAGCAATGCATCTAGGGAGAGTTTCTAGATGAAAATAAATAACGTAGAGCTTTGAGTAAAAGAACATAAACTAGTAATAAATCTTGACAGATGCATAATCATGCTTCTTGATAACAATAATATAATGGCACCATACTTTCTTCATGGGAAAAAATCACTACAAACAGTCAGAGAACGTGACTTAGGAATCATCATAACAAACAAGTATACATCAGATGAACAATGTAAGGAAGCAGTAAGAAATGCAAATAGAATAATAGGTTGTATCTCCAGACACATCAGAGTAGGGATGGGAGAGGTTTTTATAGCACTATATACTTCACTAGCATGCCCCCACCTGAAGTACTGTGCTCAGTTCTGGGCACAAAAGACCAAAAGCAACATAAAAATGCTAGAAAGAACATAGAGCAGAGTCACCAAAATGGTCAAGACCTTATCAAATAAATCATAGAACAAAAGGTTGAGGGAACTGAATTTGATTTTGTACTCCTTGGAGTACAGGAGAATTCATGGCAACCTCTGCATGGCATTCAAGGCCTTTAATGATAATCACTTTTGGGAATGTATAGGCCTCAAACAAAAAATACCAGAAAGGGAAAGTAAGTTTCATTGCCATCTATTGAGAGGAGACTTTTATAAAACATCAAAAAGGGTTGCATGGTTTAGCCAAAGAGTGGTTACCACCTGGAATAAACTGCCAGTGGAGGTAGTACTGAGCGATAGCCTAACAGCCTTCAAGGCTGCACTTGACAACTACATGGGAAATAAGAATTTTGAATGTTTATAAATATTTCAGGCCAAGCCAATATAGCTTATGGCTACAGACTCATATTACCCATGAACCTATGAGGACTGGAAATCATTATTCAATATTAATAAATGCAAGGCTGGTGATACACGTTGACATTTCAAACATTCATTCTGCAGTTCAGTGATTCATTGAACTGTGTAATGAATGTATGAATTGCAAACTGATGTATTAAACTGCAGTAATTCTACAGAACTGTTCTCTGACATTGATCAGTCCTGCAGAATTTTGTTCTACAGTTTAATACATTAATCCACTGTCAATGCATTTATTCCTCTGTTCTAAGCTGGAATTTTTGTGAAAGTTGCCAAAAATGATTTTTGAACTTCCTTGGAAGTGAAATTCTGACATTTGCATACATTCTGCCAGTGGAAGATTTTTCTTCACACAGCACTGACTGGAATAGCTGAATATCTTATGTACGAAAGCACGTGCTGAAGTGTAGAGTTACTCTTTTATATTAGTGTCATGTTATCATACAACTCGGGTGTGGGAAAAAACTCCATATCAACTCCCTACATATGCATTATTCTCTATTTTGTATATATTGAATGACAAGAGCAACCATGCACAGCAAGGATATCTTTCAATTGAGAGGTTCTAATGACATCATACAGCATTTGAGAGCAAATCTTTAGATGTCTCTTGTATCACCTAAAAAACAAGATGGAAATACAAGACAAATGGTTATAGTTGTCCAGGTTTTATTTTTTACAGCACATTTTTTTTAGCAAGTATTTTTCAAACAATACTGCCCTCCCCCAAACACACACACACATACACTGCCCGGCATCCACACACACACAATATTCTGACACTGTTTTAAAAATATAAGAAAGCCGTTCTGCACCCAAATGACAGACCCCCTACATATTCACAAGTCCTGTATGCCTCAGTTACTGATTTATTTTAATTATCTCCTTAACACACACATCCAGTAGTGACCACCCACACCTCACTATTTCCATTTTTTATTTCCACTGCGTACCATTTGTTAGCACAGAATGCACATTGAAATCAAACTTGGAATAGTTACGCATCAGCTATTACTGTGGAATGTGTTCTTGAAAAATGATTGAAATAAATCTCAACTTAGCGTGTACTAGACTGGCAACTGGGTGGGTATTTAATAGCTGGATGTGGAGTTTTTTTAATTTTGAATCAGTGAGAATAACAAAAATAATGTGTGTTTGGGCTGTACTGGAGATTCAGCTGACATCAGTTCATATAACTGGAAAAGGTGTTGTAGGATAGCAGAGACATCATTACTAAACTACAATATTTTTTTCTGGACCTTTACAACAAGAAAATGTTGGGTATGGATATCTGTACATAACAATGCCTAACCATATGTGAAAATCATTTATTCATGTCAAACGGAACTAATTTTTCACCCTTCGAGTCATTGGCCCATGGAATGGGTTGCCCTTACATGTGGTTATAAGTGAGACCAAAAGTATTTTTAAGTACCGATTAGATCAGTTAATAAGTACAGGACACTCACTGTCCTATTATTTGGTGGCTTAGCATAAGAGCATTATGGGCCTCCGGCATCCTGGCTCTTGAATTGCCCATATTATGGACCATACTATATACAACAGTATATGTATGTTTTGGTTAATTAGAATAGATGTACTGTTTTCCTTGATGAAATTGTATGACCGATACTGTTATGTCTGCAAGTTATTATCAGGATCCATCATTTCTTCTCCGGAGACTCATTAAAATCAGATAGCTCTCAAGTAATGCAAAAGTATTGCTTCCATTTAAACTGTAGTGCAGATTTAATAGTTTTAGGGAAGGCAAAATGATTAAGTAGTTTGTTGTAAGAACATTTATCTCATCAGACAGTTCCTAAAAGCATTCAATATGCACTGCACTTAGTAGGTCAATGGTGTGTTGACATTACATTTTTACCATATGGTCTCTACCCAAGAGACTTTTAAGTGTTGCTCTAACACTAGTCCATTTACAACAAGGCCATCATTATGCTCGAATGGTCTAGAAAACTGTTTTGTCCTGACTAACAAGGAATTTATCAAAATATACACTTCACCAATTCAACAGTAATCTATTTGACTTTGTTGGTCAGGTATGTTGAGATAATTATGTTAGCAAATCATGCTATTTTGTGTGTTAAAGGGTTTTTAACAGTCCCAAACATAAACACTCTAAAATAAAGTTTGTGTACTTCCTTGGTTCTGGGGAAAGCAAGGTCACTGAGGAAAGATTACTAACTGGAGGGATGGGGAGGTCCAGGCAAGTAGGTATAAATCTGAGGAAGGTACAAGTGTCCCTGAAACATTTGTGACCTCATAATGTGAGTGCCATGAAGCATGACTATGGTGTCTGACCTAGGAGCTTCTGCAAGTAAGGAGACAATGCTCAAGTATAGAGGTCAGAGAGTAAGCTATAGGGGAAGCTGTAGTATGGGAGGATAGTAAAGAGCAGTCATGGAAGAAAAGAAGCAATCACTACACATATCTGATGTAGTTGGAATGAGGGAGACACTGCATCCTATTTGTGGTAGGCCTGCAGAGTCAGGAAGGAGGGGAGACACTACATTCTACCTGTGGTAGGCCAGCAGAGGCAGAAAGGATGGGAGATATTATACCCTATATGGGATATTCCTGCAGAGGCAGATTGTAAGGTATGAACTACACCCTATTTGCTTTAGGACTGCAGAAGCAGAGAGAGGAGAGGTATGACACTCTATCTGTGTAGACCCACAGAAAACAGACATTACAACATTTTATATATTTGCTGGAAAGCAGCTCAAGAAAGAGCTAGAACATCACATATTGGTATTCACACTGTCTGAACTTCCTATGTATATGTAACATGTAAATGTAACTGTAAATGACGTAATTGCAATTGTATATGATGTAAAATTAACCATTGTACCCGCCATGTCATTGTCATTGTTCTGCTTTTCCCAGGTCACTCCTGAAAAAGGGACTGTACTGTCTCAGTGGGCTCACCTAGTCACCAAAATTCAAATAAATAAATGCTACGTTTCTGGGGGTGCTGAGAGGGAGGGTTGGGTGGGGCAGGCACCATATATATTTAAAGAAACAAAGAAACAAGAACAAATAACTGCACATGCATGGTGGTGGAGGGTGACACACAAAAAAAAGAGGAATTGTTATTGGACACTGGAGGATTGGGCACCCCAGTATCACTGTTACGTTTTGGGTGGGGCTGGGGTGGTGGGTGCTGATAGCTAGGGTAAATAACACATGCTTAAAACAAAAAGGAGGTTACAGCAGAACATGACACCCTCCACTGTGTCCAAGATGGCCGCTGCACTGCACTATGCATGTAGTAGCCACGCATGTGCAATACAGTTTGGCAGACATCTTGGACATGGTGGAGTGTGCTATGTTCTGCCATGACTGCCAACAGATTAAAAATAGTGCAGTGCAAATGCCAATTGAGACAAGGAGTGGAGTGCTTCATGGACTTGGAGGCGACTGTGGTGCAACTCCAACATGTTGTTCGACTGGAAGTAATGCACTGAGTCCTTTTCTTATAACAAGAGGTCTGCAGGGCTATGCCCACTGCAGCCCTAAAAAGGACATACAACAGCAGGAGGCAGTAAAGAGAAGGGCCACAAAGATGATCCAGGGTCAACGTGGTCTCTCACATGAGGAAAGGATTTAGAACCTGAACATGCAATTGCAAGAGGAAAGAATGAAGCATGGGGACATAATTGAGATCTTCAAGAATCTGTACATCAAAACTATAAACAAGGCAGAACTTGGGGATCTCTTTAGACTCAGTGAGAATAAGAACACTAGGGGTCACAGCTGCAAACTAATTGGTGGGATGTTAAGGAAGGACCTCAGGAGGCACTTCTTCATGGAGAAGGTGGTGGCAAGGTGGAATCAGCTTGAGGAGGAAGTAGTCAATCAGAAGACAGTAGAGGGATTTAAAAGGAGTTGGGGATAAAACAAGGGAAGGGTAAGAGTATCAGGTGAAGATGGTGGAGCATCATGGAAACATAGTTCATGGACTCCACAATGAGCAGACTAGATAGACTGTGTTGCTTTTCTCTGATGGCAACTTCCCATGCTTTTGTTTCAATAGTATATTAGCCATTTGACTTCTTTGGTACTCTAGCTTATTTCTGCCAAGGGCTAGCAAGTGGCAACCTCATACTGTTCAAATGAATGACAAATATAAAATACAAAGGCTCTGTACAGTCTGCTAGATAGTACAAATTTAGTTCTTAGAGCCATGGGCCAGCAGCCCCTACCTATGATGTGGCTGCCTTCAGTGTATCACCCACCCACCTTGCTCAACCTGCAACACACCTTCCAGCATTGTACCAAATGAACTTCCCCTGCCTGTATAATTTAGGTATGGGTGGGTAGTAAAATACCATACCCAAATGCTAACTGCAAGTACCTCCAAACCATCCTAAATTACCCTAAAAATACCCTAATAAAAATCAGGTAGTTGGTTAGGGTAGGGCACTTACTACTCTGATTTTTCGACCAGCCTACTACCTTTTCCTGACCATAAGAAACTTTGTTTCTGACTACTGTAAACAGAGAACATTATTTACTGGGAGCTGTTTTGAGGCAGTTAGGGTAGGCACAGTTGCTTAGACCACTATTGTTTCCAAAATAAGGCCTTTAGTTTAATACAAAACAAATTTTCCTATAGGAACATTGTGATATGTCCCAACTTTTCTTTATTGATTTACAATGCAAGCCTGAGTGTCTGTCTACAGTACTTAATGAAACAGAGAGTCTTTTATGATTAAATAAGACATTTATCTATAGGGCCATTCTAAGACAGACAAGTTGGAGAGCTGCAGCTGGTCTGATCAAGCTACTGCTGTTTTCGCAAATGATACCCTTGGTAGACATTGCTGAGGCAGTTACTCTGAGTGAGCCTGCTACTATTTCCAAAAAATGATAACCCTGGCAGGCATTGTTGAGTCAGATACTGAAGGACAGGTGCAGCTGCTCTGAGTGGGCTTGCTGCTGTTTCCACAAATTACACCCATGGCAGTCATTGCTGAGGCAGGTAGGACATGTGCAGCTCCTTTGAGCGAACCTGCTAATGATTCCCCAAATTATACCCATAGCAGGCATTGCTGAAGCAGGTAGGGCAGGTGGAGCTGTTCTGAGTGAGCCTGCTGCTATTTCCAAAATACAACCTTTAGTTTTATGACTGTAGAAGGTATTCTTCTAGTATGCCATTGTGATATGCCCAGACATTTCTGTATTAATTTGACATTGCCAGCCTGAGTGTCCACTGTAATTAGTGAAACAGATAGTCTCTTATAGTTAAAGGTGATGGGAAGCAGTTGTATACAGCTCCAGGTGCCCTCCTGTTATCCATTTAGTGTTTATTCAATATTCTGACATGTTATTGATCTTTTTTTGTTAAATAAATAATCTAATTGTGTTCTCTCTCTCTCTCTCTCCTCTCCCTCCTCCCTCTCTCTCTCTCTCTCTCTCTCTCTCTCTCTCTCATCAGCAGTTGCTGTTATCTCTTTTCATACTGCCTGAACATTCTATAACATCATTCCAGGTCATTCAGATGAATACCATGGAATGGTGTTTTTGATGTCATACAATATATTAGAAATATAAAAAGAAAGAGCAGAAGCTGGTGAGGGGAGTGTAGTTCTGATGGCACATCAAATCTTGATTATTTAGTGATCAAAAAGTGGTCAAAACATATCAGAATACATATCTTGAATGGAAAGGAAGAGGAAAAGGCAGATAACTATGTAAAAATAATTTCCTATCTCCTTTAAATAAGTCATTCTTCTATAGGTCCATTGTGAGATAGGCAGGTAAGAGAAGTGGAGTGAGTCTGATTAGCTGCTGCTGTTTCACAAATGAAACCCATGGCAGGCATTGCTGAGGCAGGTAGGACAGTATCAGTCAGTCTGAGTGAGACTGCTGCTGTTTGCAAGAATTATACCCACACTGGGCATTGTTGAAGCAGGTAGGACAGGTGCAGCTGCTCTGAGTGTGTCTGCTATTGTTTTCAAAAATTATGCCCATGGTGGGCATTGCTGACACAGGTAGGATAGGTGTAAATGCTTTGAGTGTGTCTGCTACTGTTTCCAAAAAGTAATCCATGAACAGACATAGCTGAGGCAGACAAGACAGGTGCAATTGATAGAGTTGGTAAAGGTGTGGTGGCTGCGCTGTCCATATGAGTGATTGCTTAATGGGCCATGCTCTACCAATTCCCAAGCTCGACCATGGTACCCAAGCCATCTCATTTAGAATCACCCCAGGCCTGACCATCTCAGTAGCCAACATTTCCCCACGGAAACAAACCCAAGCAATCCAGTCCCTAACTGACTACCTGTCCAGCCTCCTGCGTAAGGTCGAGCAAATATTAGTGAGTGATCTCAACACCAACTGGCTTGCCAATTTATCTGTCCTTGCCAAGGATGCTTTTGCAGCCCTGGACCTAACATAGCTGATAACTGAGCCTACCCATCTGAACCCATCCAACAGCTCTTACACATTACTGGACATCATCCTTTCCAACCGCCTGCACAGAATTGTGGACATCGTTGTCCATCCAAACTCCCTGAGTGATCACTCGCCCGTAACTTTCACGTGGTCCTGCCATCTATCAAAACCTGTGCCCAGCATGGTCTCCTGCTGACTTATCTGACCAGGTAACCTCGCTAGGCTTAAGCAATACCTTGTCCAGTGGGACTGGTCACCAATCAACCGGGCCCCTAGTATTGATGAAGCACGCGACTACTTTACCCACTCCTTCAATAAGGCCTGCGACATCTTTACTCCGCTGGTCAAAACCTGGACTAAGCAACATAGTGCACCATGGATCACAACATCACTGCTCAAACAGCTCCACCACAGAGACAATCCCTGGCATAGAGCCAATTCCTCAGGCAAGTCTGGGGACAGGCAGTCCTATCAATGCTGAGCGTAACAGATGTACATGGGCTACTCATAAGGCTAAAGCAGAGTACTAGAGATCCACACTAGCCTCCTCCTGGGGATCCACCTGGAACTTCTGGGACAACATAAAGGAGCTAAATGGGAAGTCTCACTCCCCACCCCCATCTCTACACAACTTTAATGGAACTGCTATCACTGACCCCACTAATACTGACAACCTGAACTAAACACTGCCTTCTCAGATCTAGCGCAGTTCTCCCTAGTAACTTCTTCAACCCTACCTCCCCCCAGCCACAGCCTGTCCCTCGCCCATCTTTCTACCTGAGGACCATCTCACCGCAAAACTCTTGGCACTATCTAACAAAAGCCCTCAGAGTTACCAGCCTTTCCACTGACCCCCGGGATACTAGGATCCTCCAGCAGGTCCTTGACATAGTACTTAACCCCCTGACTGATTTACTCAACCACTCCCCTCTTCCTGGGCCAGTTCCCTTTAGCTTGGAAAAGGCTGTGATCACCCCCATCTTCAAAAGTGGTGATACCTCCTCTTCTGGAAACTATCAGCCTATCTCTATTCTTCCACCTCTCTCTAAAGCCCTGGAAAAAGTAGTGGCCGACCAATTATCTGAATATCTTGCTTCCCACAATCTTCCTATGCAGAGAGCAGCATGGCTTCCGTACAGGTCATAGTATGACCACTGCTCTCATGGTGTTCTCAAACTTCCTTCATGAAACCCTTGACAAAGGCCACCTTGCAGGGGCTGTCTACATTGACCTCTCCAAGGCCTTTGATACAGTCTGTCACCCACTCCTACTGGACACTCTCCTTCAACTAGGCTTTTCCCAAGACCCGCTGGACTGGTTCTCTAGCTATCTCTCTTCAAGGTCCCAGTGTGTCAAAATAAACAGCACCCTCTCCAGCAATTGCCCCATCCGCTCCGGGGTCCCACAGGGCTCCATCCTGGGCCCTCTTCTTTTTAGTCTCTATGTAAATACCCTATCCTACTCCTGCTCCAGCAAGGTCCTGCTGTATGCAAATGATGCGGTTCTCCTCTCTCCAACCCTGACCCCTTCTCTCTTCAGCCCTCCCTCCAGCACTCTTTCAGTCAAATTGGAAACTGTTTCAATGACCTGCAGGCTGGTCATTAACATTAAAACAACAAAAGCTATGTTGTTTGCCCATCATCAAAATAAGGCAAAAAACTCACCCCTCCATATACTATCCAGCTCACTCCACTCACTAGAACAAGTTAGCAGCTACAAATACCTGGGCATTACCTTTGACTCTGCCCTCTCCTTTCACTCGCATATCAACCTGCTCACCTCTGCAATTAACATGTGCATAGGCCTTCTCTACCATCATAAGGACTGCCTCCCACCAGATGCCCCCAGATTAGCTGTCTCCTCCTCTGTCCTGTTTCTTGTAGATTATGGCCTCCTTGTCTATGCTGCTGCTGATGCCACTGCCCTCAGGAGAATCCAAGTATCCCTAAATAAGACCTGTAGGCTCCTCACCGGTGCAGACAAATGGACTCATGTATGCACTCGATACTCGCTGGCCAATATACTCAATCTAAGACAACAGAGGGGATAGGGATAAGGAAATGTACCAGCTTGCATCTAGAAAAGTCACCCGTATGGTGAGGAGAGCAAAGTCCAGTAAAGAGCAGCGGCTGGCACAGGGGATACATGGAGGGGAAAAGGGGTTCTTCCGGTACATTGGGGAGCAGAGAAAAACTAGGGGCCATCTAGCAGATTGAGATCAGAAGGAGGGTGGGTGGAAGAGGCGAGGGACCAGGCAGAGGTATTTAATGAGTACTTTACCTCTGTGTTCACTAGGGAGGGGGATGGGATATCTACAAAGCAAGGCATGAAGGGGATAGAAGGCAGGAGTGGGATCAGGGAGCAACAGAAATGGAGCAAGAGGAGGAGGAAAGGTACCCAAGGGGTGTCACATCTGGATAAGGATAAAAAGACCAGTAAGGTGGAGGGACTTGATGATGCCATCCCACCAGAAGGGTGTGGTTAGCCCTCAAGGCCCTAAAGAAAACAAATCTCTGGGCGGATGGCATTCATCCGAGAGTACTATGGGAATTGGTGGACTTACTGGCTGCACCTCACGGAGCTTTTCAGCAGGTCACTTGAGACAGGGAGGGTACCTAGGATTGGAGAGGCACATGTGGTACCAATCCATAAAGGGGAGTCGAGGGAAGTACCAGGTAACTATAGACCCATCAGTTTGACCTCGGTGGTGGAAAATTAATGGAGAGTATACTAAAGGAACGATTGGGGTGTACTTGGAGGAGGTGGAGGTCTGGATAGTCGGCAACATGGGTTTGTGCCAGGTAGATCATGTCAAACCAACCTTGTGGAGTTCTATGAATGGGTAACATCAGAACTGGATGGTGTAAGCCTGTGGATGTATTATTCTTGGACTTCAGCAAGGCGTTTGACTCTGTCCCCCACAATGGTCTGGTGGAGAAACTGATGGGGTTAGGAGTAGGCCCTTTGATGGTCAGATGGATTGAAAACTGGCTAGCTGGATGCACTCAGAGAGTAGTGGTCTGTGGGGAGCTCTCGAACCCTAGAGAGGTTGGTAGTGGAGTACCACAGGGCTTGGTCCTGGGTCCGATCCTGTTTAATGCATACATATCAGACATCAGGGAGGGTATAGGGTGTGAAATGAGTCTCTTCGTGGATGACTCCAAGATGGGAGCAGTAGTTGAGGGAGAAGAGGGGAGGTTGGCCCTGCAAGGGGACCTGGACACCCTGGAAAGCTGGGCTCACACATGGAAATTAAATTTCAATATCACCAAGTGCAAGGTGTTGCATCTGGCTGGGGAAACCCTAAACACAGGTACACCCTGGGAGGGGAGGCGCGGAGGCCTCAATAGGGAAAAAGACCTAGGGATCATGGTGATACATGTATGAATAACTCTGAGCAGTGCAGGAGAGAAGCTACCAAGGCAAACAGGATGTTGGGATGCATCGTGAAGGGGATCACCTCAGAGCAAGGAAGTGATTCTGCCGCTGTACAATGGACTGGTTAGACCACACCTTGAGTACTGTGTACAGTACTGGAGACCACACTTGAAGAGGGACATACAGCTCCTGGAGAGGGTACAGAGGAGGGCAACAAAGATGATATGAGGGCTAGGGATTTGACTTATGAGGACAGACTTGAGGAGCTCTGCCTGTTTTCATTGGAGGAGAGAGAGAGGGGACATGATTGAGGTCTTCGGCACTCACGGGAATAAATAGGGTAAACATGGAGGGATCTTTAGACTAAAGCAGGGAGGTATCACCAGAGCGCATGGTTTGAAGTTGGAAGGTGGAAGGGTGAGGGGGAAAAGAGGAGGAGGTTTTTCACTGAGAGGGTGGTGGACCCTTGGAATGCACTGCCTGGCGAGCTGGTTCAGAGATCCACAGTGGAGGGCTTCAAGAGAGGGTGGGACAGACACAGAAAGTGGATGTATCAGATGATGGCCTGTCCCGGGGGGGTGGGGATGGATGATAGGGGTTTCTGGAGCACAAGGGATGGGAGGGTCTCGGCACCCAACTAAGGATCTAGGTTCTAGCAGACTCGATAGACCGTAAGGCCTAATCTGCTGGCAAACAGTATGTTAGTATGTTAGAAGAGCAGTTACAATATCAGACCTGCCTCCTGGTTAAAAAAATACTTCTAGGTCTCTCCCCAAGGGGTGTCTACCTCCATCCACCCTGCTTCCCCTTCAGCCTCTACCCATGGCTCCACTAAGGCTGCTGTCAGAGTCCCAAGTGTCCAGACATCACTCACCCAGAGATCCTTTTGTTACAGGGCACCACACTGGTTCAACACTCTCCCCTCCTCGATCTCCTCACTTACTAAAATAGGTCCTTTTAAGGCAGCTCTCAAGAGCCTCATTTTCTCCACCCGCAGCTGTGAATGTGCTCCACAAGCGGGATCATAGCCCATAGGTGCCCGCTCTCTCCCTGGCCCCTTTTCTAGATTCTTGATGACAATTGCCTTATCTCAGGTTGCAATTCTGAATTTACTGTATTTGTCCTTGGAGCCTAGCTTTCGCACTGTATAGACTTCTGTACTGCTGTTGTAAACTGTAACTCTTACCTGGGCACTGTATGGCTTGGGATTCTATGTTGTTTGTTCAGACACCTGCAAATATATGAATACTGTTTGCTATTCGCTGTTTGGTATGTAACAAAAAACTTCTGTAACCTCCTATCTATCATATTGCATTTGTGTTGCTGTCTATGTGTTGAATCCACTGGAACTGACGTGGAGCCTTTGGAAAAATGTCCTTGACTGAAAGGGTTGTAATTCCGATATGTATAATAAAATAAATAAATAAATAAATTGCTCTGAGTGAGTCTGCTGCTCCCCCTCCCAAACAAATATACCCATGGGGGCATTACTGAGGCAAATAAAACAAAAAATTGATGACTGACGAGCAGTGGGGCACATGTAGCTGGCAAGATGGCAGCGGTGATGGTCATTGTTGTCAGTAGGATGTGTCTTACGGAGAATGTCAGCAAAATCGAGGAAAGTGATGTCAATTCAAACTGTGGGAACAATCCCGATATAAGCACATGCCTACCAGAATTTGTATGGTGTTGATCTAGGGCAGGTCTAGAACAGTTTTGCCAGAGAACACGTTTGACAAGAACATGCAAAAAGAAAAAAGTAAATATAAGATAATGACACCAACATTGTCAGAAAACTGACAAACGTGCTTGTTTGTCTGTGAATTGTGCCCATGGTAGAATTTATTTCAGACAGTTGCAACTACTGAGACAGGGATAGATGTTTCTTAACCAAATTTGTTAGTATGCCAGTCCAGACAGGATTCGCTTTCTCATACACAATATACAGTAGCTATCAAAATCTGTATCATTGTTTGCAGGCTGATGCTGGTGTTTAGGGTTAGAACTGCATAATTCAGTGTTTGGTGCAATGGTGGGAAATTGTCAGCAATCATTTTGAGAAATGTAAGCTGTTTCAAATTTGCAGGACTCAGTGTTCTTTGGTCGGTGACTATTCCTCCAGCTGCACTAAATATGCATTTTTGAGTATAATCTTGAAGGTGACCAGTTGCTGTACATTATTGCAAGATCTGCTACTTCCCATTTCCAGTATGGTAATGGATCTTCCTCGAGACCAATCACAGTATGGTCTGTAAAATACTCCTGGATCATTGAGCTGTGTGAGACAGTTACCAGTCTGGCAGATGAAGCAGCTGCACTTTCTTTACCGAATACTACTCCATGTTGTTGTGAATGACTCAGAATTGATTTGCCTTTCTGACCCTGAACATAGGACGCTGGAGAAATAGTGGTAGATGTCCTTTCCCTTGATGATTACACTGCTGATTGTGAAGAATTTATAGATGTGCTATAATTTGCATCAGATGCATAATCAGATGGTTTGTTAGATTTTTGACTCCTGTACATAGATTAATTGCATTGGTGTGGCCCTGTCAAATCTGATCAGCAGATGATCTCTTCAGTACTCAGTGTGTACCCCTGCAGGAAGCATAGCTTCAAAGGTATCCTTGAAACAGCGATTTAGCATTGTAGCTAAAACATGGTTTTCAAGGCTGTAACATGGGGCCCAATTTTCAAAAGTTTGTGAGTAGTACAAGTGGCTTGTAGCAAGAAAATATAATGCAAAGGGCTCCTTGCGCCACACCTTGCAGCAGTCCTGATTTTGTATGGCACCCTGTTCCAGAGGTAGGACCACCTGTGCCATCCAGACTTGCACCATCCTTAAGACAGCCACACCAGTGCACCATCGCAGAAGGGCACATGTTCCAGTTCAGTGCTCTGATATCCCCATATGTGGCATTTTGTAAACCCCCCCAAATGGGCTCATGGATCCTACCATTAGACAAGCCCATAGCTGGTTTAACCTGCCGTGCACCACTGCTGGAGCCCTTGCTGGGTGGGGGGGTGACACAGTGCCCCTCTGGGGAAGGTATCCTTACAGCCCCCAACACCTGCCAGACCACTTCTGGAGCAGCCAGTGGTTCATGAGAGGTACAAGACCATGACCCCCTCCGTTCTGGCACTCGTGTGTCTTCCCCTCAACAAGAACCAGCAAAGGTGTTGTCTACTTTTGACCGAAAGTGTTTTTTGACGTTATTGAGGAAATGTGAAGAAATCTTGTTTGAGAAAGAATTTGACTCAGAGTTGTACTGTCTGCACTGATAACACATGTGGCACCCTCAAACAGCTCCAGTGAGGTGACCAAAGATTCAACCAAACTCCAGCTGCTGGAACTAAACATGATGTCTACTTTACCTATTTGACTCTGCATGGTGTGCTCATGTATAGCACTCTTCTGTTCAAGAAGTCTTTCCAACATGTGAAATGTTGAATTCCAGTGGGTTGGTACTTCCTGCTTCAATGTATGCAGTGGTAAGCTGTTTGACCTCTACAGCTTTTCAAGATTTTTTGTGCTTTTGCACAGTGGCTGAAATGACCACCATTCAACATTTGTGTTTCCATTTAAGAAATGATGGATGAAAAGATTTAAACAGTGTGCAAAACATGATATGTGCTGGGTCATCTCTAATGGCTTTGATTACTTTGACACTATTATATGACTCTATAAACCCTGGGGATAAGGAATATGGATTGTGCCATTCTGGAACTCTTTCAGTAGCTCATGCAAAATATTGACTGCAGCATGGTTTCCTCAAAAATGGTGCCATGTAACAGAGCCTGCTTCCAGCTGACTACAGTAGAGAAAAGATTATTACTTTCTGATCAAAAAAACGTGTCCAATGAGCTGTAAAAAACCCATGTAGTCAATCGTTTGGTCACTGGTCCATATATTTGTCATTGTGTGACACAGCTTCACCTCAGAGTGTTTCAGTTCCTTAATGCCTTGCACTGGAAGCTATTTGGTCCCTCCCATCCACGAACTTAGAGGTCACTGCAGCTGAGTACCTCTTTGCTCTAGAAGGGGTATTTGGCAGCACTGAAGACTTAATGTGGAAGTTCAAGTCTGCTAAACAGTGGAAGAATGAAGAGTTGTCTGCTTTTGTCACGTGAATTGAATGGGCCCTGCAGAGAGCTCAAGAAAGAGGGGGGGTTCAGATAGTGAAATGAATCATTTCAGGCTGGAGCACATCTTAAAATCTGCATGTATCTCTAGTGTGCTTATGCTAAAACTGAAGTTTCAAGACAGGAAAGCTAACCCTCCCGACTACTGCTGGCTGATGAAGGAGATTCGAGAGGCTGAGAACAATGAGGATGGTTGGGAACCCTATGCTGGGGTCGCATGAACAAATCTGACCCCAGACTGACACAAAGAGAAAGAGGAAGTTGAGTAGTGTATAGGAGAGCTAATTTATTGATTGATTGATTGATTTATTTATTTATTCATTTATTCTGGGATTACAAGTACCTTTGAGCAAAGGCTCTTTCACAAAGGTTCCACATCAAAAGAGGTACAATACAAAGTAGACAAGACATTCAGTTACATAGGAAAAACAGCATAACACTAAATACAAATATGTGGTCATGTACATTCGGGCTAACTAGCGATAGAGCACAGAGCAGCAGTAGTAAGAGAACAGAGCAAGGGGAGGAAATAACTGAGGGTGCAGCCAGAGGCATTGTCATAATACAGATAGAAGTGCTGGAGTCGAAAAAAAATGAGAGAAGTAAGAAAGGAAAGGAGGAGGGGCAGGGAGTAGCGAGAGTGCAAGGAGGGGGCTAGAGAGACAGATAAGAAAGGGGGGAGGTAAGCAAAAGAGGCAGTAGGTAGTAGAGGGGTAGCCTATTAAGTGGGGCAGTCACAAGTGCTGGAGGCAGTGAGGGATTGGTGGAGTTTGGATTTGAATGATCCAAGCATTGGCACAGATGAGAGGTCACTGCTGAGCATATTCATGCAGCTGGAGGCCCTATAGGTGAAGGATCTTTGACTTTGGGAAGTACGGCAGTGGGGAACCTGAAAGAGTTGGGTTGCAGAGACTCTTGTGGATCTAAGCTTGCTGCTAGGTCAAAGGAAAGCTTGGACTCCAGGTGGCTCAAGACCCAAGGTGATTTTCTTTGCCATAGTGCAGGTTTGGTATTTCATGTGGTTTGAGAGTTGAATCCAGCCAGATTGTGCATATTAGTCACACATATTTGTGAGTCAGTGGGAGCCAATGATGAGCCATCAGGCTTTGTTGAGTGTCATAGATATGCGCCTAAGAGCCGTTTATGAGGCGGAGCCATAAATGATCAGTCCATAGTCTGTAATTGAGACAATGGAGCTCTGAACCATGACCCTAAAATCATCTGGTGTAAGGTGCTGTTCATGTCTGCAGAGGAGACCAAGGTGGCTATTTACAGCTTTGGCAACACTGTCAATGTGGCTTCCATAAGAGAGGTGACTGCCTAAAGTGATTCCCAAACAAATCAAAACTATCTTGTCAACTAGCATTGAAATAAACTTTTGCAAGAACATCTAAATTTACCCACAAGCATTCAACATGCCAGCACTTAAATAGAGCCATTACAGAGTTGTTGACCAACTGTCAACCCCCTTTTACTTTTGTTGCCCTAAAAGGTTTTCTCAGGTTTTTCTACCAAATTGAATAATTGTACACTGTTTCTGGTCAAATGTACTTGTCGAAAAAGGCTATTCCACATTTATAAGATTTATTGTATAATGAGGAGAAGATGCTGGATTTAGGATCAATCCAGAGATCTCACAGCCCCTGGGCTTCACCTGTACTCCTTGTGCCCAAGCCTGATTGCTCTACTTATTTCTGTGTGGACTATCATGGACTGAATGCAGTCACAAAGTCAGTGTCAGTGGCTCAGTAGGTAGCACACTCGCCTCTGAGGCTGGGAGATCAGAGGGCTGTGGGTTCAGTTCCCACATCTGGCACTTGGGTTAATATCCCAGTACTGACACTGTAATGCAGCATGAGAGGGGTGCTGCATTTCTGAGGTGCCGTCTTCGGATGAGACATTAAACCGAGGTCCCATCTGCCTGGATTGGTGGTAGTTCAGGTGGATGTTAAAGATCCCATGGCACTTATCGAAAAGAGTAGGGGAATTTCCCCGGTGTCCTGGCCAAATTTCCCTCATTCACTAAAAATACCAACAGCTTAATCTGGTTCAAGGTCAGTTGGCATTCATTTATATCCCCTTCCCCCGGGTCGTGCCTGAAAATAGGCAGAATTTGTCTAGTGCACTTACCCGGTCAACAAAAGCTAAATAAATAAATAAAATAAAGTCAGATGCCCACCTGATGCCCCAGATGGACAAACTCCTGGACAAGATGGGGGGAGGGTGGCAGGTAGAGCTGACAGACAGAGCTAGGGAGAGGTCGGCCTTCATCACTCTGATAGGCTTATTTGAGTTTAAAGTAATGCCTTTCGGAATGAAGAACGTCATAGCCACTTTCCAAAGGTTGGTGAATCAGGTGTCAAATGGTGCTGAGGAGTATGCCGTGGTGTACCTGGATGACATTGCCATCTTTAGTACCAGCTGCAAGGAACACCTATCCCACCTTAGGGAAGTGCTAGGCAGGATACAGATGTCCGGGCTCACTGTCAAAGCCGGGAAGTGCCAGGTAGCCATGGGAGAAGTGGCATACCTTGGGCATGTGGTAAGCCGGGGACAGCTCTGTCCTAACCAAATAAAGATACAAATAATCCAGGCATGGCCCAGACCAGAAACACAGAAGCAGGTCAGGAATTTTCTAGGGACAGCAGGGTACTACAGAAAATCTGTACCCAGTTATAGTGCCCTGGCTGCTCCCCTAGCTGACCTGACAAAGAAAAGGATGCACAAGAAAATTACCTGGGGCCCAGCCTGTGAAGAAGCCTTTTCCAAACTAAAGGAGGCACTGTGCAGTGCTCCTGTTTTAACAAGTCCTGACAATAGCAAAACCTTTATAGTTCAGATTTATGCCTAAGACATGGGTATTGGGGCAGTACTGAGTCAGACATCCAGCCAAAGGACAGATCACCCAGTAGTGTACCCGAGTAGGAAGTTACTTCCTAGGGAGCAAGCATACTCCACAGTGGAAAATTAATGTCTTGCCATAGTGTGAGCCCTAAAGAAATTAAAGCCATACTGATATGGTCAGCATTTTGTAGTGCAGACTAACCCCAACCCCCTGGTTTGGCCGACACAGATGGAAAAACAAAGGTAGATTGCTAAGATGGAGTCTTGCTTTGCAAGGGTATGATATGACAATCATACATAGGGCTGGAGCCAAAAATCAGAACTCAGATGGGCTGTCTAGGGTCTCTGAGGAGTGAACTGATGTGGGAAGAACATCCCATGAGGGGATAGAGCCCCCAAATTCAGTCTAGGTGAGGAGGAATTGTGACATTTGGGTAGCTGGTGCTGCTCACTGTATAATTTGTTTTAATATAAAAATGGGTTATGGACTGTCTCTCTTGAGAAATGCTGAAACAGCATGAGAGATGACACACACACACACACACACACACACACACACACACACAGGTTTTAGATAGGAGGTGTTACCTGGAAGGCCCAAAGCTAATTACAGACTTTAACTAAGTTAATTATAGCTGTAGTTGCAAAGAGGGAAAATCAAAAACTTTTATAACGCTTAGAGGAAGAAGAGCAGGGTATAACATTTTAGTGTGAAGTCATAAAAGATGCTTTCATGTCCTGGAAGGGGGAAGCTTATCATAAAATCAAAGAGAGTCATTTGAAGTACATGAGTTATGCTGAGGTTGCAGAATTTAATACTTGGAAAAGACATCCTGTTTTTACTTAGATATATTTTTTATATATTCTGACAGGGAGGAGCTAGGTGACCTCATGCAAATAGGTGGGGAAAACCAGCTTTTAAACATTATTCTGTTTTCCTTCAGAGACACTTCTATCTAGACTCTGACAAAGAAACATCTGTGAGCACTTTAAGCAGGTATTTAGAGAGAGAGACAAATCTAAGCACTGTAGTAGGAATTGCACTGTTAAAACCTGTTTTGTTTAAGAGATTTGTATGTCTTGTGATATAATAGTTCCGTATTTTATGTGTTACATATTTTTTATCTATTTTAGTAAAACTCCATTTTTAAAGCTTACTTGGTCTGTCTTTGATTTCTTTCCTTTACAAGTAGAGTATATATGGTTAAAGCAGACACTGTATATAAGCTTTAATGGTGATACCAAACTGGAAAAAGTAAAGCGTTTTAAATCTGAGGTCTTTTATTACAGTTTTTAAGGGTTCATTGCTGTACACCTGGTTAGGTGCCCATAGGCAAAGACATCTGCCCCCCCCGAAGACAGAATTATCTGAGCCTGTGCATTGGGTATGCTATCAAGAGGTTCAGAGTTTGAATCCCTCCAAGACTTGAGACCAAAGGTTGACTTGAACCCACAAAAGAGACAGGAGGGTTGCCCTGTTCCTGTAAACTGTTCACAAGACTGTTCTTGGAGGTTGGCACTTTGGGAGTAGAGGACTGACCTTCTGAGTGGGTTAGTAACAGTCCAGTCCATATACACCATGTTGATGTCCTCAGTTACTAGCACCACCCCTTGTGTTGCTGCCATCCTAATCTCATCCACCAATTTTTATATGCTACCTTATTCTGGATGGTGGTATATATACACAACTCAAATCATGATGTTTCTCCCCTATCCATGATTATCTGTACCCCCACTGTCTCTGTGCACTTGCCCTCCTCCTCCTCATCATCCTTGATCTCTGTGTGTTCCATACCTTCCTTTATGCATAAAGCCACCCATCCCTTATTTCCTTGCTCCCTTTCCCTCCAAAACATTGCATACCCTGGAATGGTCAGATCCAAGTTGTAAAACTGTGCTGTTCATGTTTCTGTGATTTCCATAAGGTCAACCATGCTTCCACTACTAATTCCTCCAAGTCACTAGTTTTGCTACCCAGCATCCTGGATTTAGTGCAGATAGCCCTCTGTCACCAGTTTCCTCCCTCCTGGTGACTCATTTTTTATCTATCTTCCCCATTCCCACAACCTGAGCCCTGCCCATATCACATTCCCTTCCCCGGACTCCAAACAGCCACTTCCCAGTATTGTTTACTGTTTTCTATTTGTGGCCACTCTTTTTCTGCCCTGTTGTCCTATCTGTATCTGCTAGAGCTGGGGAGACCACATATGCCTCCCTGATTTGAGAAGATGCACCTATCAGTAACTGAACCCCCTCCCCCTCTACTAGTTTGGAAGCACTTCAATGGAATCTGTAAGTTTAGGTTCTAACACAAGATGCCCTCCTTTGATGGGTGCAGGTCATTCCACTTACAGAGCTTTTTATCCCTCCAGTAGCTCCCGCTAATTTCCTACATACCAAAAGTCCTCTGTCCTGCACTGTTCCTTTAGTCATGAGTTAAAATAAGTGATTAGAATAAGCCTCCCCTAAACCAGGCTGACAGCTAAGCCTCCTTCCCAGCATTTTAAATCTATTGTTCACTTCCACTAAGGGTCTGGTAGCCATTAGTCCCTATGTGATCAAGTGGCATCAACCCCCTCCCCAATGCTTTGATAATCCTCTACACTCTGCATCCCCATAAGCCAAAGACAATGGAAAAGGCACATAACCATCCTCCTACCCTGATGCCCCACACCTACTACCCCACTCCCCCCTCTATTCCCCTAACAATCAAGACCAAAGATGAGACCGTTTCTGAACCTCACCTGTCCTTTGGACTATGAGCTTTTTACTAGTGTTATCTTAGGGACAGATCCGGTGTCCTGAGAGGTAACAGGTTATGGTCCCTCCTTAAAGACACAAGACCAACTGTACAACACAAAGAAGCAAACCCATTCTTGGTCAGCACCCCAGGGCCAAAAACCCAGCCCAGGTGGACCCTTCATTCCCTGCTGACTACAGTCCTCCCCAGACTTGGACCCCTGCTGTTCATTTTGGAAGGAGAAGTAATGACTGCATGCACCAATCTCCACTCAGACCTGCACCAGAGAAAGACCAGTCCAGCCTTTACTGCAGCTAGTTTCACAGCAAGTCCTGCATTTCTATTGCACCAAAGGCAGCATCACTACTGTATATCCAGATGATGTCCATTAAAATAGCCGCTCCACATGTGTTACGTTCTGCTAGCCCTACCCCCTCAACCTTCACCATTCTGTTCTGCACATCCTCCACCACTGGCTCCCCTACTATCCTGCCTCTTCTAATCCCAAGCTGCCTTACTAGAGTACCCCAGATACAATAGGATTTCTCTTGAAAAATTGAGATAATATGTAACAATATCCACTCAATTTGGTTTTCTAGTTCCTCTCCACTTACTCAATATTTGCTCTCCTTACCAAGCTTCCCCTTCAAAGAGTAACCTACCTGTTACCTTATGCAAAGTATTGAAAACATGTTAAAAAGCAATACATTTCATGCCACAGTAACACCTGATAACTTTAGAATAGAATGTTTCCATGAGTTAGAGGTAACAGTACCTTACCTGCCCTCAGAGTTGCCTTGAGCAGAGTCTCCTGCCAATCTGGTGTCCCTTACATTCTAGGGTCCAAAATATTTCAGGCTTGTTAATCCTATGAAATTTAAATCCTTGATTACTTGCATGCAATTCACTGCTAGCATTCATATGAGCCACTCACTAACATGAAACCAGCTTCAGGAAGAAGCAGTCCACCATCATTTCCCTCCTCAGGCTCACCGACACTGTTTCATGGGTATGAATCACGGGCATATTACCTCAGCTATTTTTGTTGACCTCACCAAGGCATTTGACACTGTCTCCCACACCCTTCTGTTATCCAAACTCACCCAGGCAGGTCTCTCGAGTATCTGTACCAGTTGATTCAACTCCTACTTAACAAGCAGATCCCAATCTGTGAGAATCGGGCATCATACCTCTGCCCCCCTCCCTGAAACTTCGGGGGTCACCTAAGGCTCTGTATTTGGCCTGATCCTGTTCTCCATCTTCTTGAATGACCTGCCCTGCATGTGCCAAAACACATTCATTCATATGTACGCCGATGACAAGGCCCTTTTTACATCAGGCCCCCCACCCTCTGAAGTGGCCTCTAGACTTCAGGCGGACTTCAATGCTGTGCAGCTCTTTTTCCAAGCTTACCAGCTCTTTCTCAATCCCACTAAAACTATCTCCCTAACCTTTGGTACAAGACAGAGCCTTGCCCTCCTCCCCACAACCTCCACCTATCATACTATCAATGGGACTCCTTTGGAGGCAAGTACCTTGGAATCTGGCTAGACCAGCACCTTGACTTCTCAGTTCTCATTGACTCAATATACAAGAAACTTCTCTCCAAGCTGGGCACTGTTTATCGTAACAATGGATGCCTACCACTGGCAACCAGCAAAGCAATTCTACAACAAATGATCCTACCTATTGTCGACTACGGTGATGTAGTTTACAGTGCTACCCCCGAGTCCACCCTCACAAGACTCGGCCTCCTCTTCCACTCCTGTCAACTTGAGTTGGATTGCACTCCTTCTGTACACCACTGTGTCCTCTACAAGACGCTAGACCCCCTTGCTACAGGATCAGAGACTTACCCATTGTGTGAGGTTAACAGCAAAATTCTGGATGCAGTCCCTCCCCCTATCTAGAGCCTGCCTTCACAGTACACCCCCCCTTTGGCATATTCCCTCAGGAACACTGACTCCTGGTTGTTGCATGTCCCAGTCATGACCACAGCCAATGGTCAGGCTACTTTTAACTACCACATGCCTAGACTGTGAAACTCCTTGTTGGCCGACATTAGGCACACAGACAGCCCCAGTCGTTAAACCAGCTCCTCAAGTCACATCCCCCCCCCCGCTCATGCAATCCTCTCTACAGTAAAGCCATTTATCCATCCTCCACCCTTAACTTTACCATCTCTTCCAGCCAAGCCCCAGGCCCTAACCCACTGCCAGAAGAAACCTGTCTTGTCGCACCAGAAGTCATCATAAATGTTCACTCAGAGTCACTATTTCTACTCAAAGTTGTGCAGCAGGACAATGGGCCCTTGAAACTGTTAGTAGTTGATACTATATTAATTGGTGTCCTAGGCACTGTGGTTACAAGATATGTTATACTAATTTCTCCTGTTATGCGCTGAACTGTACACTATCTGCACTTTAATGCATGTCTGTCAATGCTGTACTTGTCCCTTCCCCCTTCCCCCAGAATGCATCTGGAATCGAGCGGTACCTTGCTCAGTATGCCTTCCTGGTGAAACTCTTAAATAAATAAATAAATAAACACCTGTCCTGCATCCTCCAACAATGCCCTCCTCCTGACTCCCCACCTCCCTTCTCCTGAACACAATTCTAACAGTTTCAAATGTAATTATAAAAAGATTCTCAGAAATACTACATTGTGATTGGCTGTCAGCATTGCAAGACCCTTACATTAATTGCTGTTACACTGTCATGTGCAGCCATATCACAGTAGCCCATTAATTCTCTCTGTCAGGATTCCATACTGTAGCATTTCTGAATGACTGGAATGATGCATTAAGAGTCTGAAACAGCATTCATAAACAGTTGGTGAACTATTGTATTAAAAATTTCCCTCTCAATGAGGAGGAAAACATGTAAAATGTGCACTTCTAACACTGTTCTTTTAGACTGCTTTTTTTTATATATAAAAGCAATAAGGCTCTCCCAGGACATAGATTAACAGTCAGTTAATCACCCCCTGAGGGCAATATGGCACTCAACTAAACCTTGTGCCACATTACACCACTACTGGGTGATTAGCAGACTGTTAATCTGATCCCCTGGTCATGCCTTATTGCTTTATTAACAAAATAATCACTTGACTTTTAGCCCACTCACCACCACTTCTGGCCACAGCTTGGTTCCAACTGAGAGAAACAGACAATTATGTGGCTTTTTGCAATCATGACTGATAGCAAACAATTTACCACAAACAGTCAAGTGAACACCTCATTAAGATGGTGCCAGCTTTGACTGCCTAAAGACCCAGACTGCATCCTCCTACAAGTTATAAAACCTTTCTCAAAACTCCAACCTCCCTGCCGTGAAACACAATTCTACAAGTACAGTTTAAAATGTAATAAAAATAAAACTCTGGGGGCACATAGCCCTCTCAATACCACCCCTGGTCATAACTTGGCTCTGACTCTCTCTCAAAGGCAACTAGAGATTTATTATTTTTCAGATATAGAAACAAAAGGAGACAAACACAAAGAATTGTCAGTTAACTAAAGGATAAAGAGATGGTAATATTATAATGATTGAAGGCAGGAAGGATGTATGCCTGGATGAGTATTTTGTCTTGGTACTGTAAATATTTACATTAAATAAGGTTTGATTGATACTGAACAGTAAAATGTCATTCAAGGGGAACAAGGCACCTACTGCTCTACATAACTGCAATACCCGAAGAAGATGAGAACATTCTTTATATGGTACATATAAGCAAGGCAATTGTGCTGAAGGAATGCACCCACAAATCCTGAAGGAGCTTGCTAAGCAACTATCCATACTTCTGCCACTGGGTTCCACCTTATCCTCAGTCTTCTACCCTTTTTTGAGCTTTACTAAGGGGAGTACTCACCCTCACCTCAGCACTTACCACCCTCTAAATGAAATGACTGCCTTTAAATTGTACCTATACTGAATGTAATCATTGTAATCTTACCATGAAACATAATCATTGTTAATCTGCTCTCTCTCTCTCTCTCTCTCTCTCTCTCTCACCATGAAATGTTCACTATTATTTACCTCTCCTCACCATTGATGATTATGCTTTTCCTGTCCATCCTGTAAATGTTTTACTTGTTTTTCACCCTAGTCATTGCCTGTATTTCACCTTGTTGTATAATACTCTTGCACTGATTGTAAACCTTGCTCTGTAATCTCCTGGGTTGTACCTGAAAATAGACATTTCTTGTCTAGCTGTACTTACCTGGTAAACAGACATTAATAAATAAATAAACTATTACATCAGTTAATCAGCCAGGGCTGAGTATATGCCTTTTTTTAAATAAGTACTAGTGATGTGTGGAATGCGGAATTCCGCCAGTGTAATTAGTGCAGAATGGTCATTCTGCCAGCAGAATTTCCACTTGAATTTCTCTGGTTCTTTAGTGGAATTCTGTCTCCTGTGATCTGCAGAATAATATTCCACAGAAATGCAATTTTTCCACAGAAAATTATTCCGCAACATTTTCTGCCGAAAATATTGAGATCTCCGGAATAATATTCTGTGGAACAGCATTTAGTTTCTGTGGAAAATCATTCTGCAACTATTTTCTACCATGGAATTTCAGCATTATGTTTGTGGTGAAATTAAGTGAAATTTTGGCAGAATTTAGAAAATTCCACAGAATTTTGTTCTGTTTTAAAATTCCACACAGCACTAATAAGTACATTGTATTGTTTTCAACCATATAACAAGAAAATGCATCACATGGAATATAAAATACAGTACACAAGGTGGACATCTCCACTCCTCCAAATGGAAATTAATTGCCAAATATATACATTTACGGTACTTGATCTCTCAAGAAATGTAGCTATAATAAACTATATAGCATGTTATTCAGAAATTAGGTCCCTACAACACCAACCAGTGTATGCAGACTTCCCAACATTTTTTTAAAACTCTGATATTTATACCTTATAGGTGCTAGTATCCTTTCCATATGTGAAGTTTGCATAACCTTATGACACTCTAAGATTGTGGACCAACAAAGATGTTGCAAAAAGAACTAAGTACTTTAGCTTTCAGACCAACCAAGTCCTTCCTCAGATGTTTCTGAGTAAGGACTTGCTTGGTCTGAAAGCTAAAATACTTTGTTCTTTTTGTAACATACTTTGTTGGTCCAATAAAAGGTATCAAATCATTTGCTTCTGGATCTGTTCTTACAAAGATTGATATGGCAACTAAACAATTTGTCTGTGATTGTGGTTATTTCTCAGTGTAACCAGCAGCATAGCAATATTTGTTCACTGCCATTTTGATTAAAGAAAAGTAACCTTTTTACCATAAGGTATTTCACTCCTAAATCAAGAAAATAATTTCTGGGGTTAAATTTCTAACCCCAGCATATGATCTAATGCATTCTGTACTTCTGCAAAAAGGATGAGCATTGACCCAGTCCCAGAGGATGTGTTTTGGTGTTTCTGGGTCTTTGCCCATGAGGTGTCATTATTCAAAACACAGTCTCTGGGACAAAACCAGAGAATTATGAAATTTAGTCTCAGGTGGTTTTGAACAAAGGCTTGTAACACAAAGAAGAGCAAAGACAGGAAGCAAAACAGAGAGTTGAAGTATATAATTTCCTATTTCAGCTACCAAACATGGATTTTTTTTGTGTTCCCATCCTACTTTTAAAATCACAAGCTACTAAAGTCTATAAGCTGATCTGCCAGACATCAGTACCAAGTTGGCTGCTTGAGACAATCCCCCAGACAGTGTTTTCTCCTAGTCAAAAATGTTCATACATCTTAATAAGAAGAAATAAAACTGTTGGACACATATAAAAAAAACCTAGAACTCAGCCACTCACTATGAACTGTGTAAGGAGAAATTATGCCAAGCAAATTTAGTTACATTTACTTAAAATGTAACCATGAAACTTGAGGTAAGAGACATGTATCTGGACTTCAATAAAGAGACTGATAGAAACATAGAAACATAGAAGTTGACGGCAGATAAGGACCGCAAGGCCCATCCAGTCTGCCCATTTCTTTTTCTACCTTATAAATGTGCCATCGGCCTTTGCTATGTCAGTGACCTATCTATTCATAGTCATTTGTATTGCTCCCTTATGCCTATCCCATGCCTGTTTGAAGCCCTGCACTGTATTCATAGCCACTACTTCTTGTGGTAAGCCATTCCATGCATCTACCACCTTTCTGTGAAAAAAATTTCCTCACATTCCCCTTAATCGGCCTCCTCTAATCTCATGCTGTGTCCTCTTGTCCTGCTATTTTCTTATATTTAAACATGTTAGACTCTTTCACTTGTTTATGCCCTTAAGGTGTTTAAATGTCTCGATCATATCACCTCTCTCCCTCCTTTGCTCAAGGGTATACATATTGAGCTCCGTTAATCTGTCCTCATATGTCTTCTGATGCAGTCCCTGCACCATTTTGGTTGCCTTCTCTGGACTGCCTCAATTTGGTTAATGTCCTTGTGAAGGTGTGGCCTCCAATACTGCCGCAGTACTCCAGATAGAGCCTAACAATGTCTTGTACAGAGGATTATTACCTCCCTCTTGACATGATACCCCTACTAATACACCCTAACACCCCCTAGCCTTACCTACTGCTTTAGAGGTCTGTTGGATGATTTCAGGTCATCAGTGATGATGATGCCCAAGTCTCTTTCTTCCTTTGTGACTGCTAGCAACTCCCTCCCAGCCTATAAGTGGCTTGGGTTTCTCTTCCCTATGTGCATGATTTTGCACTTCTTTGCATTAAATCCCAGTTGCCACTCTTCAGCCATTCTGCTAGTTTATCCAGATCTCTTCTCATTCTGCCCCACCCCATCTGGATCATCTACTCTTGTTGCAGATCTTGGTGTCATCTGCAAACAGACAAGCCTCCCTCTAGTCCATCTGCTAGGTCACTAATGAAGATGTTGAATAGGACTGGCCCCAGGACTGATCCCTAAGGTACCCCACTTGTGACTTGCATCTCTTCTGACTGCTACACCATTTACCACACTCTCTGTTTTCTGCCAGTCAACCAGTTTGCCACCCAGTTGACCAACTTCTGACCCACCCCGAGCCTACCTAAACATTTATCAATCTTCTATGTGGAACAGTGTCAAAAGCTTTGCTGAAGTCAAGGTAGGCGACATCAACTGCTCCCCTTGGTCCACCACTCTGGTTACCCAGTCAAAGAAATCTATGAGATTAGTTTGACAGGACCTTCCTTTGTAAACCCATGCTGTCTTGGATCCGTGCCCTATGGATTCCAGGTGTTGCACTATCCTTTCCTTAAGGGTGCTTCCATAATCTTGCCCACTACTGAGTAAGACTGACCGGTCTGTAGTTCGCCTCCTCCTGCTACCACTCTTGTGGAGTGGGATCACATGAGCCCTTCTCCAGTCTTCTGGGACTCTCCTGTGCTCAGAGACTCACTAAACAATTCTGCAATGGCTCTGCTAGTTCCTCCTTTAGCTCCTTAAGTACCCTGGGATGTGCCATCAGGTCCATTGCCTTATCACCCTGAGCTTAGTAAGCTCTTGTAGGACCCTTTCTTTTGTGAGGAGTAGTGCTCACCTCCCTCCCTCTGTGTCCATGATGCTGAGCTGTGGGCCCTCCTACCTTCTCTTCAGTGAATACTGAGCAAAGTATCTATTTAGGATAGATGCTTTTGCAGGTCCTCCTCCTCACATGCTCCCTTTCTCCATTAAGCTTAGCACCTCCCTCTGGACTTTCTCCTTTCACTAATGTATCTATAGAAAGTCTTGTCACCTTCTTTTACTGTTTGTGCTAGTGTTTCCTCAGTTTGGGACTTTGCCTTGCTGCCTTACCTGCTTCCCTTAGGGCAGTTTGGTATGCCCCTATCTTCATCCGCTGTGTTCCTTTATTTTCTGAAGGCCAGCCTTTTGGCTCTGACCTTTTCTGCTACTGTATTTGAGAACCAAAGTGGTTTCCTTCTTCTTTGCACTTCCTTTTCTGTCTAACACAATGGGATGTTGCTTCAAGTATTGTATCCTTAATGTTGCCCACTTTGCCTGTACCTCCTCACCTGTGTTTCTTTTTGCCAGGCTAGCTAACTCTGTTGGCCATCTTATCAAAGTCAGCTCCTCTGAAGTCCCATATTTTTGCCTTGAAATGGATGATTTAGATGTAGTAGCCAAATTGAACCATACCATGTGATGGTCACTGGCCCCAGGTGACCTTCTACCTGGAGATCTGTGATCCTTCTTTGTTAGTCAGTACTAGATCTAGGATAGCCCTGTCTCTTGTGGGTTGCTGTACCAGTTGTTTGAGGCCTCCTGCAGGGAATCCACTATGAGTCTAGTTCTGGCAGATGTTCCTGCTGGTATTGACCAATCTGTATCTGGCATGTTGAAGTCTCCCATTATCAGAACCTCCCTTTAGCTGTCATGTTTTGTATATCTTCTAACAGTAATGTGTCTATGTCCTCCCTCTGGTCTGGGGGCCTGTAGACAACCCCAGTTCTTATGGCTGTCCCATTTCCTGTTTCAGGGTGACCCACAGTTCTTCTGGCTCTTATGTATTCTGAATTTCTGTAGCTTTGATATTTTCATTAACATACAGGGCCACTCCCCCCCTTTTGCACCTCGGTCTCTTCTGAACAATACATAGCCAGGTACTGAAGTCTCCCAAGTGTGGTTACTGGTAAACCACGTCTCACTAATTGCTACTATGTCCAGTTTAGCCTCTGACATTTTTGCCTGCAGGTCTGGGATCTTATTTCCCAGGCTGTGAGCATTTGTGTACATGATTTTCCATTGGCCAGATTTCGGTGTGTTAGTTGTTGGGTGAGGTTTGGCATTACCCCTGTGCGTCGTATGGGGAGACAAACCTTTTTCTTCCTGGTGATGCAAATGAGCGGCAAACACACTGAATTCCAGTTTGACCACTAGCTGAGGGGAGGGTGTTCTTCCATTCAACGATGGGGTGCTGCACCCTCTCCCCATTTGCTAGTTTAAATATTCTGCAAAGACGTCAAACTTCTGCCCCAATGCACTGACCTCTTTAGTCAGATGCAGTCCATCAAATTTAAAGAACTTCGCTCCCAGAACTGTTGCCAGTTCCTACAAATCTGTGTCCTTTTCCTGGCACCAGTCCTTGAGCCACGTGTTTAGCTCCCTATCTCCTTCTCTGACCTTCCGTCCATCTGCTCCTTCTCCCAGACTGGCAGGATCTCAGAGAAGGAGATGCCGGACAAATAGATGATAGTTTGTCACCCAGCCTAGTCAGGTGTTCCTTGGTCTCCACAACTGACCGCTGGTGAGATTGTGATAGTCCCTATGTGTACTAGGACATCAATGTTTTCTCCTGCTTTGTGAACAATTTTAGCAATGCGGTCAGTGTCTCTCCATGCTGATGTACCTGGGAGACATCTGACCATCACCCCTGGCTGGAGATGGGTATCAACTCCCCGAATCATGGAGTCTCCTATGATCAGAAGTTTTTTGGATTTCCTTTGTGCTTGTTTAGTTTTGGTTCCTGATTTGGGTGAGTATTGTTGTGCTAGCTCCTGTGCCGCAGTGTCCTGCTCTGCAGTGTCTTCTGCCTCTTTATTTGATTTCAGAGATAGAGGCAGATACCTGTTTGTAGTGTTTATATGGTTTTTGGAGGTAATGTGTTGGAGAGCAGAGAGTGATGGGGCACCTGATTTGCTCCTCCTAACCACCTGCCAACCTCCTGGACCAACTACCCTCTGCGGTTGAGGTTTTTCTGTTGGATGCTGGGGAAATGGCGGGTGGTTCTTATAATGTATTTCCTCTTCAATATGAAATTTGAGGCGTCAATCTCTGCCCATGCTGCCCGGAGCTGAGACCTAAGATCTCCAAAGGCCCAGCATGTAGGACAGTGTCCTAAATCCTGTAAGAATGTCCTTCTGAAAATTGTTCCACAGTACCTGCAGTTAATGAAATCCATTCCAAAATAAGTTGCTGGGTTTGTAACCTAGTCAGAGTAATTAGAAGGAAAAAAATGCAAGTAATGGTTTAATTGTGCTTTGTTTAACTTGTTATAACAAGTTAAATTACTAGTGCCCTGTAAATGAGATCACCTTGTGGGGCCCCACTGATCCACCCCTTCCTGCTCTGCCACAGGAAATGTCACAACTGTGGTACCCTATAAAAGGAGTGTAGCATGGGGTGGTTGGGGATGGGGGTGGGTGGCTGGGCCCTTCCCCTGCCGAAAAAGAACCACGGACGAAAGAACAAGGAGGTAAGAGCAGAAACAATCAGTCAACAACAAATGCAGTAACCCTGAAAGCTTATCCTAATGTTAGATAAAACTGTAAAACCTGTAAAGCACCACCTGTAATAATTTCAGAGAAGATATACCCTGTAAGAAACACTTTGCTCCAGAGAAAATAAAGCAGTAACAGAAGATATACCTTGCAAAGACAATTTGAATCAGAAGATTACAGCAGTAATCTGTTAGCACACCTGTAGGCACACCTTGTAATAATGCAGAAGAAGGTATACCAGCAACAACAATTTGAATCAGAGAAAAATAAAGCAATGAAATGTTAGCAACAAACAGTAGCAATCCCTGTGAGTAAAAAAATAAAACACCACCACACAGTAAATCTGCTTAGCCAAACTAAGTCTTAATCCTTCTCCCTTGCTCTGGTAAGTTTCTCTACTCTGCCTTTCAAGCAGTCTTAGAAGGAAAGAGCTCAGGTGAAGCTAGGTGCCTTGGCCAGCAAACCAAGTCTTCCCAAAAGAAGTATAGTTCATTAACTAGGTAACCTACAGTAGTTTTAAATGGGGTATGAATCATTGAAACATAGAAACTGATGTCAGATAAGGGCTACGTGGCCCATCCAGTTTACCATATTTTGTTGCATTGCTTACACTGTAGACTCCTCCAGGTCTACAGCACTTTCTCTCCCAACCTTTACCTATCCCTTATGATTCTCTTGTACTTATTCAGGCTTTTTTGAATCCTACCACTATTTTCACCCCCACTACTTCCACTGGAAGACTGTTTCAGGCATTCATCACCCTTTCTGTGAAGAACTATTTCCTCACATCTCTCTTGAGCCTAACCCCATCCAGCTTCATACTGTGGTCCCTTGTTCTGGAGCACTGTCTCCTCTGAAAAATACCTCCCACTTGTACCTCATTCACCCCATGAGGCATTTAAAGGTCTCAATCATGTCTCTCTTTTCCCTCTGCTCCTCCAGGGTGTACATGTTTAGGTCATTTAGCCTCTCCTCAGAGGACATTTGTTGTAGACCATGTACCATATTGGTAGCCCTCATTTGGATGGCCTCCATCTTGTCTGTGTCCTTCCTGAGGTATGGTCTCCAAAACTGGACACAGTACTCCAGATGGAGTCTCACCAAAGACCTATATAGTGGCAACACCACTTCCCTCTTACTGCTGGTAATATCCCCAGTAATAATTCTAACTACACACCCCAGCATCCCACTGGCTCTTCCGATCACTTTGTTGCACTGTCTGACTACGTTCAGGTAATCCAGTATAATTACCCTCCGGTCCCTTTCATGCTTGGTTGTTGATAATATACTCATATCCCCCCATTTTGTACTGTACCCCTATGTTTCTGTGACCCAAGTGCATTATTCTGCACTTTTTTGCATTAAGCCTTAGCTGCCAAACTTTTGACCACTCCTCCACTTGTTTCAAGTCTGTTTCCATCCTTTGCACCTCCTTTGGAGTGTCAGCTCTTTTTCAGATCTTGGTGTCATCCACAAAGAGGCAGATCTTCCCTTCCAGTTCCCTGCTATATTACTAATGAGGACATTAAAGAGGACTGGCCCCAGTACTGACCACTGCAGTACCCCACTGGTCCCTCTCCCCTCCTCAGAACAAACTACATTTACCACCACCATCATCTGCCTCCTATCCCGTAATCAGTTTCTTATGCACATTAGCACCTTATTTCCCACCCCCATGCTACCTATCTTGTTCACCAGCCTCCTATGTGGAACAGTGTCAGAGACCTGGCTGAAGTCCAAGTAGGCCACATCCACTGTTCCTCCCTGATTCAACACATTGTTTACACAGTCTAAACAATTTATAAGATTTGTTTGGCATGACCTCTCTTCCATAAAGCCATGCTGACTTGGGTCCTGAAGTCCATTGGATTCCAGGTGTTCCACTATTCTTTCCTTTAATACTGTTTCCATCAGTTTCCCTACTACAGATGTCAGGCTGACAGACCTGTAATATCCTGCCTCCTCCTTGCTACCACTTTTGTGAAGTGGGACCATGTCCACCCTTCTCCAGTCCTCCAGAACCACATCAATCTCCAGTGAACTGTTAAACAAGTCTGACAGTGGTGCAGTTATTTATGTATTTATTTAGATTTTGTTTACCGGGTAAGCTCACTGAGACCAGTGGTCCCTTTTTCAGGGGAGACCCGGAGTTAGTTACAGAAAGGACACTATATACAGTGATTACATTAGTTACATTTGTTACACCATAGTACAATGATAACATTTATACAAGGGTAGCAGTAGGGTTCACATACAGACTCATATTATAAACAGTATGTTTAGACCTCACACATTATATACAGTATGTACATAAGTTCCACCAGTATCAGAGTCCATATTAACATTTCATGTCAAGTCAAAGGGAGAGTTCAGAGCAGTGCGACAATCTTGGAAGCACCCCATCTGGTCATGTGGTTTTGTCTGCCCTCAGATTAGTGAGTGCTTTTTTGACCTTCCCCTCAGGAAAGGGGTTGGTGTCCACTTCCCTCCCCGCCAATCTCTTGGTGCTTATTTGTGGTCCTTCCTATTCCACTGCAACTGTGAATACTGAGCAGAAATATTTGATTAAAGATGTTTGCCTTTTCTTAGTCCTTTTTAATATAGCCCCCTCCCTCCTTTATTAATCATGAAATCCTTCCCTTGGTCATCCTTTATTCACTGATATAGCTGAAAATGTTTTGTTCCCCTTTGATATTGTCTGGGCTAATCTTTCCTCAGCATGCACTTTTGCACTCCTTACTGCCTTGCCTGCCTCCCTCCATTTCCCCAGATACACTTCTCTGTCCTTTTTCTGGGTCTCCTTATACCTTCTGAATGCCACTGTATTTGTCCTTTCTTTTCTGCCACTTCCTTCAAGAACCGTAATGGTCTCCTCCTCCTTCTGCTTTTGCTTATTTGCCTGACATAGAAATTTGTTGCCTTTACTATGCTGTTTTTTATTCCAGACCATTTTTCCTCCACCCCTGATGACATTTCCCCCAGTCAGGTCCTCTTGGATGCATTCCCCCATCTTTGTAAAATCGGCCCTTATGAAATACAGGACCCTCGCCCTTGGGTGGCTGGATTCCACTGTTTTTTTTTATATTGAACCATATCATGCGATAGTCACTGGTCCCCAGACGACTTCCCACACTGAAGTCTGCCACACTGTCCCTGTGTGTAAGTATTAAGTCCAGTATTAACTCACCCCAAGTGAGTTCACTGACCAGCTCCCTGAGGAATGCACCCTGCAGGGCATCCAAGATGTCTCTGTTCCTAGCTGATGCTGCAGCAGGCAAACTCCACTCTACATCTGGCAGATTAAAGTCCCTTACCAGCACCACCTCCCCCTTCTTAGCCATTTTACCTATGTTGTCCAGCATCTCTTTGTCTAGGTCCTCTCCTTATGTCGGTGACATGTATACCACTCCCATGTGAATAGTGGCTCTGTTTCCAGACTTGAGCTTTACCAACAACACCTCAACCCTCCCTGACTTCCATGTACCTCTGTCATTTTGATGTTTTGCTTAACTTCCCCACATTTCCTTTCCCCCGTCCCTTGTAAACATTGTGTAGCCAAGCATGACCATTCCCAATTCACGACTGTTTCTGCACCATGTTTCAGTGATGGCCACACTATTCTGGCCTGCCTCAGCCATGGAGGCCTCCAGGTCTGCTATCTTATTTCCCAGACCTCTAGCGCTGGCACACATGGCTGTACAGATTTTGTTAGTCCTACTCTTGTCCCTTCTCATGTTGTCTAGTTGTTGACCTTTCTTCTCCTTTTCATATTGCCTACTTCTCTTCCCCCTTCCTCCCATGCTGATCCCTTGCACCCTTGCTTGTCCTTAATTTAGGTGGGAATCCTTTCCCTCAGAAATTCTCTACCCTCCATCACAGCCTAAGAGGGGTCAGTTTCTGTCACCCTTTTGCCCTCCACCACCCCCATTGGCTTCTATAAATGTCCATCAAGGTAACATTGAAACCATCCACTGAGGACTGCCTTTCCCGTCCTGTATGGATGCAGGCCATCCCCATGTATAAACTCTGGTCCCTGCAGGTGGAGCACCAGTTTCCAGTGTAGCCATACCCCATCCACCCTGCACCATTTCTTCACCATAAGGCCTTCGTACAGGGCTCCCACTCCTTCCCCCTGTTGTAGACTGGCAGCACTTCTGTAAAGGCTACAGTGTGCTACCTGCATAAGGCCCTTCCTCAGCTCCCTAAACTGCTCCTGCCCCTTTCAGAGCTGGCCATTTGTCCCCATGTGAACAATGAAATCCAGCTCTCCCTTCCTTCCTTCCTATAGCCCTTGCAATCCACTGGATAAGCTTTCCATCCCTCCAAGCCAATGCGACAAGTAGGTACTTAACCACCCTCTCTACCCCCTTTCCATTCCCCACTCTATCCCCCAACTATGCAGTCCCCCCCTTGCAGTTGCTTACTCCTTCTCTGGGGTCCTCCTTTGATGCTGGGGACTCCATTTGGGTGGTCCCCCCACATCTTCACTGTCCCCAACTTTGGTTGCCCATCCATGGCAGTCCTGTTTCACCAGTATGGTGTAGGAGGTTCATAGTGGCACTGGATGAGGAGTGTGCCTGTTACCTGCTCTGTCAGCCTTCATGATCCTAGCACCCCTGCCCTCCTTAAGCCCACCTTAGTCCAACCACTCCATCCTTCTGGCAAACTTTGAGGTAGTAGTGTCTGGCTAGGTGGTCCTTGGGCAGGAGAGGTAGTCCTGCAACTCCTTGCCAACATGACTTTGAGTCTAGAAACATTCTCCTGTCTCTCTGCCAGTGCTGTGTGAAGCTTTGAGATCTGTCCCCCCCACCCAGAGAGGAGCATGAACATGGGACATCACCGCAGCCTCCAGAAGGTCTCCCTGTAGCCTTCCACCCTAAAACCACTGCATTGCACCACTCCCCACATTTCCTTTTCCCTATTTTTCAAGTCATTCCTGTTTATTTTTTTGGTTTGTTTGTCTTTTTTGTCCAAAACCCAGTAGGGTTATCCTACTATGACCTAGTAAAGACACGCCCTTAAACCCTGAAGCTCACTAATACCTAGCAGGCTTTTACAGCAAGTGACTACACCCTACTATGCCCCCTAGTAGCTAAAAACAGTTTTGCTACAATCCAAATTATCCAGAAATACACTAATACCTTGTATCAGTTTAGAACAAGCAACATAATAATAAAGACAAAGAAAAACAAACTGCAGGCCCTTAAGCCCACCAACATGCTTACTCCTAGATGCCTTACTAGCCTCTCAAGTACAACCACCCTATAATGCAGACCCCAACAGGCTTACCTGGGTAGGAGTCCTCTTGGATTGGTAGAGGAGCAGAATGGCTAGCTGTCTTGTTGGGCTGAGTCCAATGAGAAGACTGTGACACCTTTGTACATCTGTCCTATGCATGGGGGTGGGGGCACTTGATGGCCTAGTCCTTATAAAGGCCCCTGTTATTTCCTGGCATCCCAGGCAGTGCCCATGATTGACTGCTGAATAAGGAGGGAGGCATGGCTGAGATGTGATTGGCTCTTTTACAGGAGCCTCTCACAGCTCCCAAACTCTGCTCCTTCTCTGGTCCCCAAGAGCTCATTGCTGCTATCTGATGCTGGGGGAGCAATCAGTGCCCCCATCCCACTAAAATGTATTTGTCAGTTATTCTTCAATTGCATGGGTTTTTTAATGTCCTTGCTACTTCCTCATGTCCCAGGCAGCTTCCGGGATTGGCTGCTGAATGGGGAGAGAGGAGCAGCCTAGATGGGAATATTTTTTTTATAGGTGCCTCTCGGAGCTCCTAATCTCCACTCCTTCTCCAGTTCCCCATCACTCTTTGCTGCTATTTGATGCATTGGAGGTTGATCCATGCCCCTATCCTGCTGAAATGTCTGTGGTGGCTGTTTTTTGATTGCAATAACTATTTAATGCCCCTGCTACTTCCTGATGTCCCAGGCCTCACCTGGGATTGGTTGCCAAAATGGGAAGGGAGGCACAGCCAAGATATGATTGACACTTTTACAGGAGCCTCTTGGAGCTCCCAAACTCTGCTTCCTCTCCAGTTCCCTGATGCTCTTTGCTGCTATCTGAAGCTGGGGGCCAAATCCATCTACCTGTCCAACCGAAATGTCTGTGGTGTCTCTTCATTGATTATAAGGAGTATTTAATGTCCCTGCTACTTCCTGTGTCCCAAGCAGCACTCATATGATGAAAGGGGTTTGATGAAAGGGGCTCAGATCTATTTTCAGGATGGTAAAGAAAGGGTCATGGTAAATGATAATACATCCACATGGAAACAAGTGACAAACTGGGCCCCACAGGGGTCTGATCAGGGAGGACCTACATTCTTCAATAAATTTTTGTGACCTGGCATTGGTTAACTGTAGGTGGATTGTAAAGTTTGCTGATGATACTGCAGAGGGTAGGAAAATGTCAGAAAAATATTCATTCAATGCTCTCCAACGTATCACCTCCACAAACCATATAAAAACTACAAACAGGTATCTGCCTCTATCTCTGAAATCAAACAAAGGGGCAGAGGACACTGCAGAGTAGGACACTGCATCACAGGAGCTAGCACAACAAAACTCACCCAAAACAGGGACTAAAACAAAAAGCAAGAAAATCCCAAACACTTCTGATCATAGGAGACTCCATGATTCAGGGAGTTGATATTTACCTCCAGCTGGGGATAATGGTCAGATGTTTCCCAGGTATATCAGCATGGAGAGACTCTGACCACATTGCTAAAATTGTGCAGGAAGCAGAAGAAAACATTAACATCCTGGTGCACATATGGACTAATAATCTCACCAGCTGGTCAGTTGTGGAGTCCAAGGAACACCTGACCAGGCTGGGAGACAAACTGTCATCTATTTTATCTGGCATCTCCTTCTGTGAGATCCTGCCAGTCTGGTAGAGAGGTGCAGATTGATGGAAGGTCAGAGAAGGGGAGATAGAACTAAACATGTGGCTCAAGGGCTTGTGCCAAAAAAAAAGACACAGATTTGAAGGTAATTGGCAACAGTTTTTGGAGCAAAAGTTCTTTAAATTTAATGGACTGCATCTGACTAAAGAGGAGTCAGTGCATTGGGGCAGATGTGTGACGTCTTTGCAGAATATTAAAACTAGCAAATGGGGAGAGGGGTGCAGCACCCAACACATTGAATAGGAAGAACACCCCTTTCCCTCAGCTAGTCATCAAACAGGAGTTAAGTATGTTTATAGTTCATTTGCATCACCAGGTAAGGAAAAGGTTTGTCTCCCCATATGACTCACAGGGGAAATGCTGGACCTCACCCAACAACTAACACATTAAAATCTGGCCAATGTAAAATCATGTACACAAATGCCCACAGTCTGGGAAACAAGATCCCAGACCTGCAGGCAACAATGATGGAGGCTAAAGTGGACATAGTAGCCATTAGCAAGACATGGTTCACCAGTAACCACACTTGGGAAAATTCAGTGCACGGCTATGTACTGTTCAGAAGAGACTGAGGTACAAAAAGGGGTGGTGGAGTGGCACTTTATGTCAATGAAAATATCAAAGCTACAGAAATTCAGAATACACATAAGAAGCCAAAAGAACTGTAGATAACCCTGTAAACAGGAAAAGGGACAGACTTACAAACTGGGGTTGTCTACAGGCCTCCAGATCAGGGGAAGAACATAGACACATTACTGTTGGAAGACATACAAAACATGACAGCTAAAGGGGAGGTTCTGATAATGGGAATCTTCAACACGCCAGATACAAACTGGTCAATATCAGCAGGAACATCTGCCAGAACTAGACACATGGTGGATTCCCTGCAGGGGGAGGGCCTCAAACAACTGGTACAACAACCCACAAGAGACAGGGCTATCCTAGATCTAGTACTGACTAACGGGAAAGGATCACAGATCTCCAGGTAGAAGGTCATCTAGGGCCCAGTGACCATCACATGGTTTTGTTTAATTTGGCCACTAGATCTAAATCATCCCATTCCAAGGTAAAAATATGGGACTTCAGAGGAGCTGACTTTGATAAGATGGCCAACAGACTTCAGCTAGACCTGGCAAGAAGAAATAGAGGTGAAGGGTACAGGCAAAGAGGACATGCATTAAGGATGCAATACTTGAAGCAACATCCCATTGTGTTAGTGAGAAAAGCAACAGCAATAGAAGGAGGAAACCACTTTGGTTCTCCAATCAGTAGCAGAAAAAGACAGCCAAAAGGCTGGCCTTCAGGAAACATAAGGGAATGTAGCAAGATGAAGATAGGGAGGCATACCAAACTTCCCTAAGGGAAGCAGGGAAGGCAGTAAGGCAGGCAAAGGCCCAACCTGAGGATACACCAGCACAAACAGTAAAAAAAGGGGACAAGACAGTCTATAGATACATTAGTGAAGAAGAAAGTCCACAGGGGTTTTTGCTAAGATCAGATCAAACAGGATACAGAGGAGTGGTGGAGGAGGACCAAGGAAAAGCATTTATCCTAAATAGATACTTCTGCTCAGTATTTACTGAGGAGAAGGTAGGGCAGGGCCCACAGCTCAGCACCATGGACACAGGAGGGAGGGAGGTGTTCACTAGTCCATTCACAAAAGAAAGGGTCCTATAAAAGCTCAATAAGATCAGGGTGGACAAGGCAATGGGACCTAATGGCATACATCCCAGGGTACCAAAGAAGTTAAGGGTGGAACTAGCAGAGACATTAGCAGAACTGTTTAGTGAGTCTTTGAGCACAGGAGAAGTTCCAGAAAACTGGAGAAGGGCTCCTGTGATTCTGCTCCACAAGACTGGTAGCATAGAGGAGGCAGTGGAACTACAGACCAGTCAGTCTTACCTCAGTAGTAGGCAAGATAATGGAGTCACTCCTTAAGGAAAGGATAGTGCAACACCTGGAATCCATAGGAGCACAGGATCAAAGACAGCATGGGTTTACAACAGAAACATCCTGTCAAACTAATCTCATGGATTTCTCTTATTGAGTAACCAAGTGGTGGACCAAGGGGGTGCAGTTGATGTCACCTACCTTGACTTCAGCAAAGCTTTCAATACTGTTCCACATAGAAGATTGATTAATAAGCTGGGTAGGCTTGGGGTGGGTCAGAATTTGGTCAACTGGGTGGCAAACTGGTTGGCAGGCAGAAAACAGAGAATGGTGGCAAATGGTATACAGTCAGAAGAGATACAAGTCACAATTGGGGTGCTCCAGGAATCAGTCCTGGGGCCAGTTCTTTTCAATATCTTCATTAGTGACATTGCAGATGGACTGGAGGGTAAGGTTTGTCTGTTTGCAGATGACACGAAGATCTGCAACAGAGTAGATGTTCCAGATTGGGTGGGCAGAATGAGAATAGATCTGGATAAACTTGCAAAATGGTCATAAGAGTGGCAAATGGGGTTTAAAAAAGTGCAAGATCATGCACATAGGGAAGAGAAACCCTGAAGCCACCTATAGGTTGGGAGGGGAGTCGCTGGCAATCACAAGGGAAGAAAGAGACTTGGGCATTATCACCACCGATGAACCAAAATCATTCAAGCAGACCACTAAAGCAGTAGGTAAGACTAGAGGGATGATGGGGTGTATTAGTAGGGGTATCACAAGTCATAAGAAGGAAGTAATAATCCCTCTTTACAAGACACTGGTTAGGCCCCATCTGGAGGCCACACCTGCACAAGAACATTAACAAAATGGATGCACTCCAGAGAAGGGCAAGCAAAATGGTACGTGGACTGCATCAGAAAACATACGGTATGAGAACAGTTTAACAAAGCTCAATATGTATACCCTAAAGCAAAGAAGGGAGAGAGGTGATATGATTGAAACATTTAAACATCTTAAGGGCATTAACAAGGTGAAAGAGTCTAACATGTTTCAATATAAGAAAAATAGCAGGACAAGAGGACACAGCATGAGATTAGAGGGAGGCCAATTAAGGGGTAATGTAAGGAGGTTCTTTTTCACAGAAAGGGTGGTGGAAGCATGGAACAGCCTACCTCAGGAAGTGGTGGACATGAATACAGTGCAGGGCTTCAAACAGGCATGGGATATGCATAAGGGAGCAATACAGATGAGTATAAATAGATAGACAATTGACAGAGTAAAGGCCTATGGCACATTCATAAGGTAGACAAAATAAGCAAACAGGATGGGACTTGTGGTCCAAATCTGCCACCAGCATCTATGTTTCTCTGCATCTTGGAGGAAAGAATATCAAGGCAACATACCAAACAAACAGTATATTAATGACAGAAAGCAAGCTAACAGAAAGAACGGGAGTACTAATTAGTAACAACATTGAATAGGAGCAGTAGTGTGAGTCAGCAGCTAGCAAAGGATAACAAAATTATGGTATGGACTGTATCAAAAGAAACTCTGTCAGAAGTCAAGGAATCTTATAATTCCCTTTAGGGATCCATGTTCAGGACTTGAACTGAATACAGTGTGAAGTTCTGGTCAACAAATCCTGGGAAAGAAGTTGTTATGATTGAGAAAATGCAGTGGAGAATAACAAAGATGTCCAGGAGTTTTAAAAACATGGACTCTAAAAACCAACAGACTGAACTGAGGCTACTTCCATGGAGAAAAGAATCAAATGAGACATAATCATTGTTTTTTTACAAATCTTAAATGGCTAACATGGTCAAATCAAAAATCTCTATTCAGGAAGCATATGTGAGGAAGTACAAAAGGACATACAACATTGAAAGGAGGGCAATTTCATGAATATGTCAAGAAGAACTACACAGAATAAGTGGTGAACACTTAGAAGAGATGGCTACATAATGTGTTATCTTTTGAAGTGGCAGTGACTTTCAAACTCAGACATGGCCAGTCTTTTGAGGAGCAATGGGTGATGGTAATGAGCTGTTTGTAGAAAGTCGAACTATCCTCTGACAGAAACAGTGCACCTTGCAGGGGGGAGGAGCAAGCTCATATCATTGATAATGCTAGGCAGGCTGGTCAGTATTCCTACAGTAGTTTATAAAATGGGTAGGGAGCATCTTGCAATGCAATTGTTCAGCAGATTCTAAAGCAGTGCAGTTAAGGAACAGGAACCACTAATACTTCTTCTGACAGCTGGGACACAATCTGCTCAGGTATCTATGCCTCCCAGAAAAATGTTTGGGAAACAATTTCTGACAGCCACATTGGTGATGGAAAGCACCACCACATCCCACTTGCTGTTACTTGTAAAATCATAAAATTCCACATTTTAATGAACCTTACCACCCACTCTTACCCCATACACACATTTTCTATATAAATCCGAAATGAAAACCACTAATCTTACCTTCTTTTCTTGTTTTTCTTTAAAACAGCAGTACTAGTTAGTTGGCAGAAATGTCATCCTACTTTTTTAGCAGTATTATATTCAATATAATCTTAAATGCTTCATCGGGGTCTTTTAAATTCATTCAACTGTTTTTTGAAGACTGTGTTTAATTACAAAATTTGTAATTTGTGTGGACCTATAGTAAAGATGTCAGCCCCAGCATTTTGTTAAAATCTCCTTCTTGGAGGTCACACTTCAACTGTATTCATAACTGAGATATGTTAGGGTGTTGCCAGCAAATTATTCTGATGGTCAGCAGCATAGCAGCACCCTGATCTGCTTACATCCACGATGGTGGACATGGCAAAGGAGCCAGAAGTTTTAAAAACATCAAACTCCTTTCTCATGCCTCAGGAATGAAATAAAAGAAAAAGAAAATCAGATATATTGATGCTTTAGTTTGTCCTAATTGTCAACTTTATCATTTACATTTTTATTAACTAGTACTACTGCTTTAAGGCTTCACGAGCTGCACTCTTGCTGCAATAACTCTGCCATAGGTAGTTCATCATGCCCCCCCAAAAAATGTAACCACCAGTAATTCTTCATATCCCTCCCTAGTGCAGTGTCTCTCTTTTATATTTCTCTGTACATTGAGCTCCATCACAGCTAACTGGAGACACCTCGAAGTTACATTACCCAAGGCTGTTGTCTTTATCTTCCTGCAACTGATCAACAGCAATGCTACTTGAGCACCATCAAAAATTAATGTCAGAGCAAAGTGAATGCACAACACCCTGGAAGATATTTGCTCTGACTCCCAAATGCAACCTCTAAATCTGCTGGGTATTTTAATTCAAATTAAATTGCTGGCTCCCTCTCTGATGTGTCAAACGTGACATCTCAGTCATGACCTTATACATTACTGGAGTGCACAACAAAACAAACCCCAGCCCGTATAAGTGCTTTCAACCTGTTAGTCGCTCATTCCATCATAAGGTAGATAGATGTACATGCTGTCAGCACATCAAGACTTCTGTCTTCCCACTGAATGAGTCTAATCATTGCCACTCCATGTAACTGGCCATTTTTAAATACTCAAAATGTTGCTTCAAAGATTGACAGATCTGCCAACAGGCAATGTTCATTAGAACAAAATACTCAACTTCTGCAGGGAGAGATAGCATCAAACCTTAATCAGACATTAAGAAATAAATTGGACCAAATTAATTTCATTTTGCATTTAATAAAAAAAATACTTCAGAAATAGTACTATACAATCCCATGACAGTGAGATTCCCACAAACAACAGGCCATTGTAGGGCCCCCTAGTTGAAGCCCAGGCTGCTAAGGAAGTATTTTTGTCAATATTTAAACAAAAATGTTATTTTAAAACACACAAATATATATATATATATATATATATATATATATACAGTATGTCCGATACATTATGGCTGGTGGTGGAATACACTATTTATGTGAATGTGGAGAGTTACCTCAGCTACCATCACTTGTGGCTCTGCTACTCTGCCACTCATGAAAATATCCAAGGTCACTCTCCACTCATTCACATAAATAGTGTATGTCACCACAGGTCATAACATAGCCCATATACATATGTATATGTATATATATATTCATTCATTGCAAAAAACTCCATTAATGCATCAGTTAGGGTTGCTATTACAGTGACAAAAGTCTGGAAATTCTGTGTTATGGTTCCCAACCTTACCACCCCACCCCCACCACACCACCTTCACATACCAACAGGTGCCGGGATGTGCCTTGGGATCATTGGCCCTAACTCTCACCCCATTCCATGTATAAGGAAGCTGATATGGTAGAGTATAGAAGAACAGGGTGGGAGTTAGGCCTGATGAGCCCAAGGCACACCCTGATGACTGTTGTTGTGTGGAGGGTGGGTGTGGGGTGGCAGTGTTGGGAACACTAACACCAACTTCCCAGACTTTTGTCACTGTACTATCAACCCTACCTGATGTATTAATGAAGTTTTTTGCAATTAATTTCCTTACTTTTTGAGGTAGTGTAATCTTACCCTTATTTTACTAATCTACAGAGGACCCTGCACTCCAATCCCTTCGTAGATGTGCATATGTATGCAGTTGTGGAAGTGCAGGGCCATCTGGGCCCAGCACCTCCATGTGTTGAAGAACAGTGACTAAATTGTTGGCAGAGCCATCTTATTACCACACATCATGTACCCAAGTACGGAGAAAATGTGAAATGCAAGGCAAAACATAATTATGTGCAACTGCAATGCCATTCTGCACTACAGGTACTAAACACATTTTGGGCAGGATGTGAAAAATGACAGCTGTACTGTTCATGAGATGATGTGAAAAAATGGCTATGCTGAAAATCTTACAGCAAAATATTGAAAAGTACCAAAATTATGCATATGCATATAATAAATTCAATGGACACACATAACTCTGGCATTTTTATGAACTTTCTCATCAAATTTCAACATAACCATTTTAGAACCCTTCCCATGAATACTGGCACTATTATTTCATTCATCAACCCAAAAAGGTGACTCTGCACAGCAACTGTGCCATTCTGCACCACAGGTGTGAAAACACATTTTGGGCAGGATGTAAAAAAATGATGGCTGTACTGTTCATGCGGTGGTGTGAAAAAATGGCTATGTTGAAAATCTGGAGTTAAAATATAAAAAACAGAGGAAATTATGAGCATGCATAGAAAATTTTCAGCAACCGCATATAACTCAGGTGTTTCTGGTATTTTTGCATTTTGTTGCTCAGTCCCAAAAGGTGATTTCACACAGCAAATGCAAAATCACTTTATGGGATTGATTAACAAAACAACAGTGACAGTGTTCATGAGATGGGAACCCAAAAAGCCCATGTTGAATATTTGGTGTAAAAATTCTGAAAAATGGCTGAGATATCAACGTAAGTTTAAAATGTTATAGAGAACCATTATACGGCACTTATCTTGATTCTTCAGATCACGGTTTGGCTTTGAAGAGTGCAGACATGTCCCAGTCCACAGAAGATGATAGAAGAGGATCTCCCATGGTAAGTATAGGGCAAATGGGGGTGCAGGGTAGTGAGGTGCTCAGTGAGAGGGTTAGAATGGGGATGGTGGACGGGGAGATGACAAGGGACCATTTTCTTTTGTTCGGGAAAAAAAGACGACGTCGGGGGACATTTTTCTTCTTTATAGGAAAGTATTTAAAACATATTTGTGGACATTGGGAGTGGATTCCTCAGTGTCCCAAAGTGCTGGGTGGGGGGTGGCTAACATTTGCAGCATGGGGATTGGGATCCTGATGCTGGGGAAAATAGCAGAATGGGGGGTGGGGAGACAAAGAGGGACCGTTTTCCTTTTTACAGGGAGAATTAAAGTAATATTTTGGGACACTGGGGGTGGGCTCCCCAGTGTCCCATGGTACTGGGGTATAACTGGGGATACTGGGAGTGGGCTCCTCAGTGTTCTAACATTGGGAGGGCAAGTGCCAACACAGGGATTGGGCACTTTTAAGCCAACTGATATCCCTAACATTCAGTAGAATAGGTAAAAATAGGAAGTCTACAGTACTGTTGTGATGTCATATAACTCACTAATGAGTTCAACTGAGCATTAGGGACATTAGTTGTCTTAAAAGTGCTGTCCCTTATGAGTGTGTGTAACATAAGCTGTTGTAAGTGTTGCGTTTAAAGCTCTGTATGTTACAAATGTGTGTAACTGTGTTGTGCGTCTGGGTGTGCTGTTATGATTGTACACCCTAACTTGATATTTCCATACTATCAAGGGCATGACAGGAACTCTAACTGGTGCGTTAAAGTTTTTTGCATTTATTTTCCATACTTTTTAATCGAAAAACATGCAATTATTTAAGTATCCATATATCACAGTGGGAGATGCACTCCCATCCCTCTGCATATGCACATATGTATCTAGTTGTGGAAACACAGAGGTCTCTGGCCGCTGTGCTTCCACATATAAAGTTATAAGCAGAAGTAGATAAATCACAACAAATAGTCATAAATGTACCATCTTAAATAATTTTTACCCCAAATGTTCAACATAACCTTCTTATCATCACCTCACCACATGTACCAAATACAGAAAACTTACAAATACCTGTTGTAATAGAATTCTGTGCAACTATAATGCTGTTGTGCCCCACAGGTGCAGAAAAATATTTATGGCAGGATTTGAAACATTACAGCTGTAATATTCATGATGTGGTGTGAAAATGGGTAATGTTGAAAATCTCAAGTGAAAACATGAGAAATGGCGCAGTTACAAGTGTGTGTAGAAACAGCATAACACACTTTCATAACTCAGTAATTTTTTGGACTTTTTTCAACAAATTATCAACATGGGTTTTTTGGGACCTCCTTCATGGACAGTTACACTGTGATTTTGTTAATCCCAAAAGTTGATTTTGCAGAGCGATCATGCCAATCTGTGCCACAGGTGCAAAAACACATTTCAGACAGGATGTGAAAAAATGATATCTGTACTGTTCATGAGGAGATGTGAAAAAAATGGCAATGCTGAAAATCTGGGGTGAAAATATTAAAAAACTGGCAAAGTTACAAGCTTGCCTAGAAACTGTGCAACACACTCTTGTAACACAGTAATGTCTTTAATTTTTACATCAAATTTGCAACATGGAATTTTTGGGATCCCACCTCATGAACAGTGGCACTGTTGTTTTGTTAATTGGTTCCAAAAGGTGATTCTGCATCGCAAATGCAAAATCACCTTTCAGGGCCGAGAAACAAAATTACAGTGTTCATGAGGTGGTGTCCCAAGAAACCCATGTTGAAAATTTGGTGCAAACATTTCTAAAATTTGCAGAGATAGCAACATAAGTTGAAAGCCCCCATTGACTCTGATTGTGCAGTGCTTAACTAGATTCTTCAGATCATAGTATGGCTTGAAAGAGTGCAGACATGTCCTGGTCTACTGAAGATGACAGCACCGACCTCCAAAGGTAAGCATGGGGTAAGGGGGTGCCTGGAGGTGGGTGCTCAGTGGGAGGGTGGGGATGGGGGTGGGAGGGACTGAGGAAATCATATACCATTTCCTTACTTACAGGTTATAAAAAGAAAAAGAGAATGAGGACTTTTTTTTCATTAAAGGGGGACCAGGAAACAAGGGTGGCTGGTGGTACTACACAGAGGAAGGGAGTGGGACAGCTTTATATATGTATTAGAAAGGGGGACTGGGATACAAGCGTGGCAGGTTGGACTGCACAGAGGGAGGGAGAGAGAAGGTAATTTTTCTACATGGACCAGGGACCGGAGAATGAGGGTGGCAGGTGGGATTGCACAGAGTGAGGGAGCGGGAAGGATTTATTTATAAGAAAGGTGTACCAGGAAATGAGGGTGGTGGGTGGGACTGCACAGAGGGAGGGAACAGGAGGGATTTATATATGTATAAGAAAGGAGGACTGGGCTACAAGTGTAGTGGGTGGGACTGCACAGAGGGAGGAAGAAGGAGGGTAATTTTTTTACATGGACCGGGGAACAATGGTGGTGGGTGGTACTGCAAATAGGGTGGTAGCAGGAGGGATTTCTATATGTATAAAAAAGGGGGAATGGGCTACAAGGGTGTCGGGTGGGACTGCACAGAGGAAGGGAGAGGGAGGGTAATTTTTTTACATAGACCAGGGACCGGGGAATAAGGGTGGTGGGTGGGACTGCACAAAGGGAGGGTAATTTTTTTACATGGACTGGGGACCGGGGAATGAAGGTAACAGGTGGGATTGCACAAAGGGAGGGAGCGGGATGGATTTATTTATAAGAAAGGTGTACCGGAGAATGAGGGTGGCAGGTGGGACCGCACAGAGGGAGGGGGAGAGGGAGGGTAATTTTTTTACATGGACTGGGGATGAGGGAATGAGGGTGGTGGGTGGGACTGCACAGAGGGAGGGAGCAGAAGGGATTTATATATGTATAAGAATGGGGGACTGGGCTATAAGGGTGGTGGGTGGGACTGCACAGAGGGAAGGAGGGTAACGTTTTACATGGAACAGGGACCGGGGAACAAGGGTGGCAGCTGCGATTGTACAGAGGGAGAGAGCATGAGGGAGTTATTTATTTATAATAAAGGTATACTGGTGAATGAGGGTGGTGGGTGAGACTGTACGGTCTGTGATTTGTGCCTATGTATGTTGAAGGCTATGGGAGATTTCTGAATTTAGGGTCAGGTGGTGGGTGTGGGCTGTTGCTTATTGTAGAGAATATCTAGCAATAAAACTGCAGGTGATATGTAGGATATACTGTCACACTTGTGCAATGGTGGATGTAAGTGAATTTGATCTCAACAGGCAATGATTACTGTACTGATGGTAGGTATATATCGGAGAAAATTGTGACATACTTGGCAATACAGCACTGTGGCATGTTTGCATTAAACATTCTTATTTCCCTTTCTCATTTGCTCACTGTCTCACTGACTATATGTCTCTAGGTTCAGGGATAAAAAAGACAAAGTATTATACCAAGATAAGTGTGTGTGGGGGCACCAAAATACTGGCATCTAGCAGTGATCCCAGTGATGGATGTGTGCCTGTACAGTGCTAGTATTGCTATTCTTGTTTCTACTCCAAACCAGGATTTCTCATTTTACTTTGATACAGCACGTATCTATCACCTGCAACAGAATCCTTGTTCGATGCACAATCCATCTCCCAACAGCTCCTCCCCCAAGCAAGATCCTATTTCTTGCCCGACATCTATTTTTTTCCATAGAGCATAATGGGAAATTCAGCATGCAACAACTCTGCAACAGATCCATACTTTTCCATCAAATCTTCAAAAGGCACACCTGTGAGTCCAAGGCTTTCTAGCCTGAAAAGTTTGGGCAACATCATTAACCCATTTTGAGATACAGGTGAACAAGAAATCAGCCACAAGAGCAAAAGACCCAGTTTTTACAACACTCTGTATCTCAAAAACTACAGATGGGACTGACATGACATCTAGCACATCAAGAGACCTTCCCCTGTCCACAAAGCATGTCAAATTTCATGCAGAGCCCTTCAATGGTTCCAAAGTTATTAAAGTGCAAAGTTTGAGGTTTAACATTAAACTGCCCTGCAAACCTAACTATACTGGCACTACTGTGCCAGTATAATTAATATATATATATATATATATATATATATATATATTGTAAGGTGCAGTCACCCTTGTATATTAGGGTTTATGAGGCACTTTTATTTTAAACCCCACTTTTTGCACCTTGATAACTTTGCCCCGTTCAACCAATTTACATGTAACTTGGAAAGTACAGCACTTGTGGCAGGATCTCTTGATCCTGCACATTTCATGTAGATCAGTTTAATGGGGGCAAAGTTACAGAGGTGCAAAAAACCTAAAATCTCGGTTGTTAATACCTTCTTTGCACTCGAATAACTGAAAATCTATAAAGATTGTAATCTTGAAACTTTCAGGTTTGATAGAGTTTGGCTCAAGGTACGTGTTTTTGTGGGTTTTACATTTCACCCTTAGTAACTTTTAAATTATTTAATTAAAAGTTTCCATTTGTGAACATGCGCAGTTGAAAAAAATCAACATTCTACGGACAGCTGTTTTTTTTGTAACAACAGATGGTTGCACTATATTGCACAGTTGTTTACTAAATCACAGCTGTGCAAGTAAAATATGACACAGCAGTCATTTACTAAAGGACAGCTGTGTCATATAGTACAACCAGCTGTTGCCATGACTCATATGTCAGGGATAGGGCTACTGTCATTATAGCCACACCATCCTGACTGCGCTGTGCCTTAAAGTGTTATCTGCACACGGGGCCCCAAACCCTGGTGGCAGTCTTTATTTATTTGTGTATTTTTTATCTAATCTGACGACAGGATGCCCACCCCGGTGTCGGATGCATCCCCCTTGAGCCCATTCTTTTAATATAATTGCTGATATCAGGGGGCCCAATCCCCATTTTGGCATTAACAAGTCCCCTGCCAGTATTGTGGAACTCTGGGGAGCCCACCCCCAGTGTCCCAAAATAGTTTATTAATATTTTTTTATAATCCAATACCCGGTGCCCACCCACAGTGTCAGATGCCCCAACAAAGCCCATTGTTTTAATAGTCACTGCCAACATTGGGGAGGTCTAATCCCCATATCAGCTTTCACAAGTCATCATCCCCCACCTCCAGCAGTGTGGGACACTGGGGAGTCCACCTCCCAGTGTCCTAATAAAGTTTTAAGTTTTCCTGCAAAAATGAAAACAGCTCCCACATTGTCTCTTTGCTTTTTTTAACTAAATAAAACTGTCCATCATCATCACCGCTGTTTTCCTGCCCCCACCCTGAGCATCCCACTGAGCACCCACTACCCCACCTCTCTTTACCCTATGCTTACCTCTGGAGGTTGTACGTAATCATCTTCTGTGGACCGAGACACATCTGCACTCTTCAAAGCTGAACAGTGAACTGAGGAATAAAGGTAAGTAGTGTATAATCAAGGCCACTGTTTTTTGGTTTTTACTGGAAAATCTGGTAAAATTATGGAATTATGGCTGCCTGGAGACTGGTAAAAACAAAGATGTCATGGAATCTGCCATTTCATATCAGATCAATAAATCTGCAAAACTTGTGTTTTTCTTTTAATTCCTTGCTGTTCTATTTTCAATTTGCTTTATTTAATGCTCTGTATATTAAGTCTTCTTTAATTCTGATTATTTATGCACATACTAAAAGAATGATTGCAGAATCTTGGTAAAATCTGGAAATTAGAGTAACAATCACCGGTGCAATTCTGGAATCTGAAGTCTTGAAAATGGAATTTCATTGTTTTAATCACCGTAAATCAGTGGCCTTGTGTATTATATATTTCAATGGCATTTTGAACTTATGTTCATAACTTTACAATTTTTAGAATTTTCCACCTAATTTTCAACATGGCCATTTTGGGACCCCATCTCATGAACAATGCAACTATAATTTTTTAATCGGGCCTGGAAGGTGATTTCTGGGTCAAGTATGAAATCACCTTTCAGGCCTAACTAATGACATTTCACATCCAGTGTTCATAAGGTGGGGTCCCACAAAGGTCATGTTGAAAATTTGGTGAAAAATTCCTAAAAATGGCCACGTTATGTGTCTTTCTTGAAATGTGTCTATGCATGTGCATAACTTTGGTAATTATCAATATATTGACACCAACATTTCAACATACCCATATTTTCACAGCACCTCATGAACAGTACAGCTGTCATTTTTCACATCCTGTCCAAAACAACTTTTCGCACCTGTGGCATGGAAAGGCATTTTGGCACGGATTTTAAAATTTTCACCTACAGGGTTTATGAGGTGGGGTCATAGAAAACTATGTTGAAAGTTTGGGATCAAAATATTAAAAAACAAAGATTTAATTAAGTAATGATTTTGTAGGGATGTTCATTGCACCACTGGGGAACACGGTGCATTACAGTGCCAGTGAGTTGAGTTCAGGTGTGAACTCAGTTAACCTGTTTACTGGGAAAAGGCTGGCCTGGGAAGGGATGCAGCAGTGTTTTGGTGCAGGTGCCGTACCCTGTGGTGGATCAGGGAACCTCACCTACAAGATATCAATATCTGTACCCATGCACTATATCAGGACTGTCTTCAGTACTGTATTCATCCCATTAAGGGACCTGCACTAATGAGGATACAATTTCACTATCAGAAAATAAAGGGAAATTCATTGCAAAAAAGTACATTCATGCAGACATTAGGGTTATAGAACACAAAAAAGGGAAATGAAAAAAATATTGGGAACTTGGGTATACAGAGTATCAGCTAATCAGTGATGTGGTTTTCCTTAAGGTTGTCAACCCTAATGTTCACCTCCTCCCCTTATCAGACAAGCTCAGATGTGATATCTTCGGGCCCTGCATGAAGAAAGCTATGACAGATTATGTTGGTCATACAGTTTCAATATGACACAGTAGCTTGGAGCTGTACCTTGTGCTTCGAACAGGAGGCTATGGGCTGAAGGAGTGGCCAATTGGGTTGCCAACCCCAAGGAAGACCACACCACTGATGTGCCAATACTCCATAGACCCAAATCTCTAATGTTTTTTTCATTTCCCTTCTTTGTGTGCCTTGCATTCTACAACCCTAATAATTCTCTCTCTCTCTCTGTCTCTCTCTCTCTCTCCATATATATATATATATATATATATATATATATATATATATATTTATATTATAGTGGTGCAATAGCACCACTATAGTCAGGGTTGAGAGATCCTTCTATGTTAAAGACCAATTTTTGTACTTTAATAACTTTGCAATGATTCAACTAATTTGCATGGAATTTTACATGCATAATCTTTTGGAGTATGTCTCATAATGTGGCAAATTTTGTTTGAAGCAGTGGTGTGATTTCTGAGATACAGAGTGTCAAACGTTTTTAAATTTACATGTTTTTGCTGTTTCTTTGTCCACCTGTATCTCAGAAACTGTTTTACTTTTTGGTCTAAAATTTTCAGAGTGGAAAGCATTTGCCTCACAGATGTGCCACATGCTGGTTTGGTGAAAACATATTGATCAATTCCAAAGTTATTAAATGTTGAAGTTCCCATTATTTTCGAAGGGAAACTACAGATGTTCATCACAGAAATGGATTCAGTGCCACAGAAGCTAATCCCTTTTCACATACAAGTTATCCTTTGTCTCAGGAGCCTAATGTCTTTGAGCAGAAGAGTCATCTTGTGTTGTAGGTGGGAAATGTTTTTTCATTGGTCCATTTGTTTTTTCAGTTAGCAAGAGAAACAAAACAAAGAAAACACATAAAAATTAATGAATTTAGAAAAACAAACATTAGAACCTAGCTAAATGGGACCTGTTTAGCTAGGTTCTGATGTTTGGTTTGCTTTTTGACATCATGGTAAGAAATAAGTTTTTTAGGCACCCAAAATCCCTGGTGTCCAGCTCAGCAGGAGGGTTCCCTTCCCCTGCGTTCTCTGTATGAGAAAAGCAGGATTTTCTTGACTTCTGCAACAATAGCATTAACTCATGCTGCCAGCTGCAGTGTGAGCATTGTGCCACCCTTTCCTTGGTGTCTAGTACTGGTGATCCCCCCAATCCATAGTTATCCCTCTCAACATTAAGTGTTGCCTGTTCCCTTATTCAAGTCATTCCCTGGTGTCTAGTGACATGCCCCATCCTTCTGATCATTGATCCCCTTATTAAACACATTCCTTTCTGTCTAGTGGCAACCACCACCCTTCCGATCACTGTCCCCATTTAAAAATTATTCTCAGGTGACTAGTGTCATCCCCCACCCTTTCCATTGCTGTTCTCCTGTTCAATTAAATATTCCCTGGTGTCTAGTGGCAACCCCCACCCTTTCAATCAGTGTCCTCATTTGGAAATTATTCCCTGGTGTGTAGTTTCACCCCTCACCCTTATGAGCATTGTCCCCATTGCTGTCACAGTGCCTGAAAAGAAGAAAATTGTCCTGATGTGTTTTTTCTTTACCTGTGAAAACATAAAAAGGTCCCTCACTGATCAGACCCCTCCCGGGTGTCTAGTGGCATGCCCCACCCTTCCAATCAATGTCCCCATTTGAAAATGATTCCCTGATGTCTAGTGGCACCAACCCTTGTGATCACTTTCTGCATTGCTGTTATAGTCCCTGACAAGAAGAAAACTGTCTGGATGTGCCTTTTTATCTGTGGAAAAAGAAAATAGTCCCTTGCCATTCAGACCCCCCCACCCTCACATCCCTCTGTGCACTCACCACCCCAACCCCTAGTACATCCCCCCACATGCACACTCACTCACCTGAACAGGTCCCAGGTTTGAGATCCACTCTCTGATTGAGGACACATCTTGCTGCTGGAACTGGCAACAGCAATATGAGAAACTAATGTAAAAGTGGTTCAATGTATTTCAGTGGGAAGTTCAACTTTTATGTATAACTCAGCCATTTTGTCATATTTTGACACCAAATTTTCAGCATAGCCTTTTGAGGACCCCACATTATGAACAACATGACTGTCATTAAGTGATTCCTGCCAGAAAGGTGATTTTGTGGTTGCTTGGTGAATTCACCTTTCCGGCAGGATTTGAACATTTTTCCATACATTGTTCATGAGGTGGGGTTATGCAAAGGCTATCTTGAAAATCTGGGGTCAGAGTGTGTAAAAATGGCAAAGTTATGGTGATGTGTTGCCATTTTGATGCACATGCTCATAACTTTGGAAACTTTAAATATTTTGACACCAAATGTTCAATATAGCCCTCCTATTACCCCACCTCATGAATGCCATATCTGTCATTTTTCAAATCCTGGTCAAAATGTGTTTTCTCACCTGTGGCGCAGAATTGCATTTCAGAGGTGCAGAATCACGTTTTGGTCCTGATTTTAACATTTTCAGCACCAGGTACATGGGGTGGGGTAATAAGAAGATTATGCTGACAATTTGGTTGCTGTGGTGGTATGAATAATGAACTTCTATGACATGATACATATTCACGTCAATGGAGGGATGGGAGCGCAGGGCCCGGAGAGACCTGCACTTCCTCAGGATAATATTGATATGATTACTTTATCTCAAAAAGTATTGATGTGTGGGAGCACAGGGCTTGCGCTGCCATAGGCAAATAGGATATTATTATACTATCTGAAAAAGTAAGGAAATTCATTGGAAAACACTTAATTAAGGCATCAGTTAGGGTTGTTACTAAAGCAATAGAAATAAGGAAATGTGCCATTAGGGTTTCCAACCCTAACATCCCACCCCCACCCTGCAGACATCAACAGGTGTTGGGATGTGCCTTGGAGTCATCAACCTTAATGCTCATTGCGCCTTCCCCTCCCCAACCCCGATCTTAATTAAATAGCCCTTTGCCCAGTCCACTAGCCTAGGCCCCTCCCTACCTGTTTTCCCATTTGCTGCTCTCTCTGCCCTCCCTCCAGCACTGTCCACTTACTCTATCTCTCAGTACTCACCCTGCTTGTCACTCTGTTCTAGGACTATCACCTGTTCCCCCCCACTCACTTTGATTACTGCTCTATTCCCATTGGACACCACTGTTGTTGCTCCTTCTTCTCAGACAACCTATCCCTGAGTGGCTTGTGGCTCTTTCCACTGTACTTCTTAGATTGCTCGTCCTCTCTCCTTCTACTCATTTTCTACCTCCCCACTGCTCCATACCCCTCTATCCCACCCAGCTACCTACCGGACCAAATATACTACCCCCATGGAACTCTACCTGCGGTGCCTTGCCCCCTGTGTGCTCTCACTACTACATTACCCTGGTTAGGGGCCTAAGGACTCACTCATCCCATCTACCAATCTTGGCCCACGTGACATCCTTCTGGAGCTAATGACAGGAACTTTTCTCCCAACCCTGCAAGAAAGGTAAAAGTAAACTCACCCTTATGGAATTACATCTTTGCTCCTTGAGGCTCCTGCTGCTGCTACTACTGTCAGGCAATGTCCATCCAAATCCTGGCCCGAAAACAGCTATTGCTGCCAGGTATAAACCTCAACCATGGATGCTCACCCTTGCAATACTTAACATTTGCAGCCTGCTCGTAAAGATTGATGCCCTCCAAATTTTTGTTAACCAATACAATCCAGACATTCTGGCAATTGTTGAGACCTGGCTCTCACCTAAAGTGCCTGATGTGGCTGTCCTGCTGCCTGGTTACAATGTCCACAGACTGGATCAAAAGTCTAAAGGGGGGCTGTGCTATTTACCTCAAAGACTCTCTCTCTCGGGTCATCCCATAACTATGCTTTGCTGGGACTCCTTCACTCAGCTCCTTCCCATTAAAATCCTACTATGTGCCCACAACAAAGCCCTCACAGTTGTTGCTGTGTACATCCCTCCTAAAGAGCAAGTAAATGGTTTCAGTGCTGTCCTGGACTTTGTTCGATTACAACCTCAAGGTGCGGAATCAATCCTGCTTGGTTATTTTAATATAAACTGGTTGGCACCTGAATCAGCCAGCTTCAAGGATGCTTTATCCTCGGCAAACCTTACTCAACTGGTTGACTCAGCAACTAGGCAAAACTATAAAATTGGCACCAGCACCCTCCTTGATTGGGTCCTGTCCAGTCATCTTAATAGGATCACTAATGTCTCTGTCCTCCCGGACTCACTCAGTGACCACTCCCCTGTCACCTGCCAATGGTCACACAAATTCTGCAAGCCACCACCCAGAATCATCTCCAGTAGAGTACTGTCATATGTCCAGTTGTCACACCTCAAATCCCACCTCAGACAGCAAGACTGGACCCCATTTTACACAGTGGAGAATGTAAACTCAGCCTTGGATCACTTCATTACCATTTTCAATATTGTCTGCAACTCCCATGCCCCTTTCAAAAAACATAAAGTAAAAGGCATGTGCAACCCTTGGCTCTCTGCAGATCTAATCACCCAAATGAAAACCAGGGATTTGCTGTGGCAATGGGCGAGGGCAACTGGCTCACCACCTGACATTCAAAGCTACAGATGTTCCCATAATGACTGCACAATATCAATCTCTCTTCAAAAAAGTAACTACTACATGGAAGCCCTTACCAATACTTGGGGCAATGGGAAAGCCTTCTGGAATAATATTAAGAATGTTACTGGGAAACAACCAAAACCTGCCCCACTATGCTCGTCATTGATGGGACAACCATGCTTGACTCCACTACTATCACTAATACCTTCAACTCTGCATTGACTGACCTCAGCAGTGTTCTCCCTCCTGACTTTTTTGATGAAGACAATACTACAGCCCACCACTCCAGACCTCCGCCCTAGTTTACCTACCCATATTTCTACTTTAAAGCCATCCGGATGCATAAAACCCACAAATATATTAAGAAAGCAATCACCAATTCCAGATGTAGTGCTGACTCACTGGACCTCAAAATACTGTCCCTCACCCTTGATGATGTCATTGGACCACTCACTAAGATATTCAACCTTTCCCTTTGTCTTGGACAGTTCGCTGACATCTAGAAATCCACAAATTTGACCCTGTCCACAAAAGTGGTGATAAGTCCCTCCATGTGAATTATCATCTGATCTCCATCCTGCCCCCACTCTCCAAGGCCATTGAATGCATAGTAGTCAACCACCTTACTGAACATCTGGATGAGCATAATATCCTATGCTCTCAACAGCATGGTTTCAGAAAAGGGCATAGCACTACCTCGGCCCTCCTTGAATTCACTGGTGCAATCATCATTTCATTGGACAATGGCCTCCTTGCTAGGTTTGTTTTTATAGATTTAACAAAGGCCTTTGATACCATCCATCATGGTCTTCTACTAGAGCAGCTACAGTTAGTTGGCCTCTTCTCTATCTCTTCAGCTTGGTTCAAAAGCTACCTTGAAAACCACTCCCAAAGAGTAAAAATTGCTGATGTCCTCTCTGAAGCAAGACCCATCTGATCAGGAGCCCCACAGGGGATCCATTCTGGGGCCTCTTCTTTTTAGCCTCTTTCTGAACAGCCTTCCACAATCCTGCCCAGAACAACTCATCCATTATGCTTATGACAACGTCATCCATGCCATCCATAAGGACCTCCTACCCCTCCAACACAAACTCCAGAAAGGATTCACCTCAGTCATTTAAATATCTTGGGATCACTTTAGGCAGTCACCTCTCTTATGGAACCCACATTGACAGTGTTGCCAAAGCTGTAAATACCCACCTTGGTCTCTGCTACAGACATAGACAGCACCTTACACCAGATGCTTTTAGGGTCATGGTTAAGAGCTCCATTGTCTCAATTACAGACTATGTACTGATCATTTATGGCTTCACCTCATGAATGGCTCTTAGGTGCATATCCACAACATTTGACAAAGCCTGACAGCTCATCGTTGGCTCCCACTGACTCACAAATACGTGTGACTTTTATGCACAATCTGGCTGGCTTCAACTCTCAAACCACATAAAATACCAGACCTGCACCATGGCAAAGCAAATCACCTTGGGTCTTGAGCCACCTGGAGTCCAAGCTTTCCTCTGACCTAGCAGCAAGCTTAGATCCACAAGAGTCTCTGCAACCCAGCTCTTTCAGTTCCCCACTGCAGTACTTCCCGAAGTCAAAGATCCTTCACCTATAGGGCCCCCAGCTGGATGAATATGCTCAGCAGTGACCTCTCATCTGTGCCAATGCTTGGATCATTCAAATCCAAACTCTGCCAATACCTCACTGCCTCCAGCACCTGTGACTGCCCCACTTAATAGGCCACCTCCACCCACTACCTACTGCCTCTTTAGCTCACCTCCCCCTTTCTTAGCTGCCTCTCTAGTCCCCTCCTTGCACTCTTGCTACTCCCTGCCCCTTCTCCTTTTCATTCTTACTTCTCCCTCATTTTCTTTTTGACTCCAGCACTTCTGTCTGTGTTATGACAATGCCTCTGGCTGCACCCTCAGTTAGTTCCCCCCTTGCTCTGTTCTCTTACTACTGCTGCTCTGTGCTTTATCACTAGTTAGCCCAAATGTACATGACCACATATTTGTAGTTAGTGTTATGCTGTTTACCTGCCTATGTAACTGAATGTCTTGTCTACTCTGTATTGTACCTCCTTTGATGTGGAACCTTTGTAAAAGAGCCTTGGATCAAAGGTACTTGTAATCCTAGAATAAATTAATAAATAAATAAATAAATAAATAAATAAATAAATAAATTAGTTCTCCTATACACTACTCAACTCTGCTTATTTACTTATGGAATGGGGTGAGTGTAAGGGATGATGATCCCAAGGCCCCAAGGCACACCCAGTGCCTGTCAGTGTCTGCATGGTGGGGGTGGGGTGTTAGGGTTGGAAACCCTAATGCCACATTTACCTACTTTCGTCACTTTAGTAACAACCCTAACTGATACATTAACAAAGTTATTTGCAAAGACTATATATATATATATATATATATATATATATATATATATATGTGTGTGTGTGTATACATAATTTTTAAAACATTTTACAAAATCCATTTTATATATACATTAAGATTTTCCAGAGTGTTGGTTCCTATTTCCAGTTGGCTAAAAGCACTCACACAAGTGTCTCATGCCTCACAATGCACCTGGGTATGTGGTTCATGAATAGTACCCAACACCATGCCATGTATTATTGCTTATATCACCAATGACATGGGGTCATTCCCTTCCTTTCTGATCATGCTGCTTCTGTCAACAGCAGTCTGACTTTTGATGAGCATTCTGTAGATTAGCAATGGAGACCTGTTGATGTAGTCTGGAATTGGATCACTGCTGTCCCTCTAAAAATAATAGATTTGTAGTTAGGAGGGGAGGCTACTAGTAATAAATGACCCTTTGGGGCCAAATGGGACTGGGTTACAGAGGAGACAAACAATGATGGCATCAGCACATTGCTGTATACCAAGACTAAAGACTCTTTTCATATTAATCTCAGTTTGGGAAGATGGGGGGGTGGAAGGTAGAGATGACTGCGTGAGAAGGTGGAGATCGTGGGACTCTACTTTTTCCATTAATTCTGGTTCAGAATAAAGAATAATATAATAACAATTAGCTGAATATCGTTGGTGCCAAGTATGAATACTTGCTGATTTTTTGAGTAAGGTAACTCACACAATTCTAATGGTAGGAATAAAAATGTGATAATACGCTTTTCTTTCCTCCTATATCTATTTGCCTGGCTGTCTCTTTCTTCTTGATTGGATGAATAGCTGTGAATCGGACAAGCAGGTCATGGCCAGAACTACAGATGCAGAAAAAAATTAGTTAAAAACACCAAGAGAATGAAGAGAAAAGTATGGAGAAAATGGAGAAGAAGAAAAATGTATAGGAGTAGAGTGGAAAATGGAAATGAGGGAAAAAGAAGAAAATAACATTTGAGTCTAAAAATAAGCAATATGATTTTTTTAGCATTTCTTGCAAGCATAGTCTAAAAGATAATAGAATTAAAAACAGTTATTGGTACAGGTATCCAGCAAGTTTATGGGGGAGTTATACATTTTAAAACATATCAGTTCTCATACGCCATGTACACAAATGATACCTTTTGGTTTTCAAAAGTGTACCATCTGAATACTAAATGTAATGCCTGTACACTATTGAAACTGAGCTTCAGCGAAATGTTTTTTAATCCTTAAGAAAATTTAAATAGAAACAAAAAATAAAAATGAAAATGAGCATCATATAATATACATTCAGGAAAAAAAATTGAATTTTCCTAATTGAAATTTGAAAAGTCACATCTCCAGGCAGCTACTGGATCGTTGTTACGAAAACTAGATTTGGGATAGGGCAACTGGAATAAGATTCTGTTATTTATTTCTTAGTTATTAACTTACTGTACTTGCTAGACTTTCACAGTTGCATAATTTTTGTTTTCAAACTAAGTAGCACATTTTGTATCTGAATTATTTCAATCTCAATTTAAACTGTTAAATTTCACTTGGGGAAAAGATTTTCTATGACGTGCTTTGGACATATAATTGCTTTAGGACTCATTTCTTGCTAGTCATGTTCAGCACAACTGATATACTTTTTTATACCCATAAAAGACCAGATTATGCATGGCTATCAAAATATGGTAAACATTTTGTTTGAAACTGCTAACAGTCTCGATGCTGAAAAGTAATACTGAGCAAACAGAATGTAGGGCATTTAAAACTGTTTCTTTTAAGGGCTGTAAATGTCTTAGGTCTGCTACACATATGGGGCCAGATTTTTGTACATGCTGAAAATTGAGCACAGGCAGCAAAACCTGCATGCAAGGGGGACTTCCCTTGTACACCCACAGGTTTTGCCACATGTACAGTACTTTCATATGTGAAGCTGATTTGTGACTGACTCACCAATTTATTATAGCTTGTGGCTATTTTCTGTGCCCAGCTGCACCAAGATGCTATGTATAGTATTACCAGGTGTAACATCCTCTTCAGCTGTGGGCAACATGAGCTGAAAATACGATGTCTACCAGTGTGGGGTTTTTTTCTTTGCACCAGTAACTTGCAGCATGGGATTTAGGCTCTGGGCTGTCTTCAGCCCTTTGAAATTGACTGCCCTGAGTTTGGAGAGTTACATGATCCAATGTTGTTGCTGTATGCAAAAAAGCAACCCTTGAATTTTTTTCCTTTTTTTTAATGTACCACGCATTTATAAGAACATATGAATTTAGGAGAAAAAGACCACTATAACAGTGAGTTACTTTAACCACCAACTCAGTGGGAATACCCTATCACACCTTTTTATTATGTATTTTGTGGGTATTCAATAAGGACTCTCTGCCATGTGTAGAAAGTGTTTTCAAAGTTGTATGCTTTATTTAGCTGACCATAGCTTATCTGTGGCAGCAGAATTTCATTGCAACTGAAGTATGCCTCTGCCCATAGGAACAAATTGCCAGGAATATTCCCAGTATGTGTCCCCCTGTTCAGTAGAGGATTTTTCAACAGAACACTACTTTTGTTTTAATCAGTGCTAGGGCTGGCAAAATGTGTCTCCCTCCAGCAAAATTCTGGCAAAATGCTGATTTAACTTCCATACAATTTCATGACATTTCTGCAAAAATATCATGAAATGCGGCCAAAATTGTAATTTTAGTTATTTCTATCTAATTTCAAATATGTTAGACTAGATTGCACCACCTTTGTATTGCAGTATGTATTAAGGCCCATATAAATGTGTACCAAGTCTTTGATCTCTATCTGTAAAGGTGACTGAGTTATAAGCCCCCACACACTCAGAAAGTTTAACCTATTTCACAATTATGTTATCTTCAGAATTCAAAAGTATTAGACCAAGTTAATCAACATTTATTGCAATCACTTTACTAAGGCCCATACAGATTTGTACTAAGTTTCAGATCTTTGTCTTCAAAGGTATCTGAGATATAAGCCTCCATGCATTCATACATTTTAAAATTACATTTCAGTTACCTGTATGTAAACTGCAAAATTCTAATAACCTACAAATTTAAACCTAGAAATCAGAATATCACCAGTTTTCCTAGGTTCATTGTTCCTAAATATAAGACGTTCCATCCATCCCCATGGCCCAGTAGAAAATCATCATGCTGCCTTGCCAGTGACTTGGGTTTGGAAGTGAGCCAAAGAAGTTATGTTGGGAGGCAGAAAATTACTGAAACAGATGCCACTTGTTAGTTCACATCAGTCAGGAAGAGTTGGGAACAGGTTCCCGTAACATAGTGACTCCTGTTGCTCAGTCAGGGAGCTGTCTCTTGCCACAAAGAAAGCTGTGGCTGTGCAAGGCTGACAGAGGCACCATTCCAAGCAGGGGAGATGGGAGGGAACAAATATTGGAGGACAACCTGGTAGCCAACTGATTTCTGGCTTTGTTCAGCCTGATCAGGGTATAGCCCTGTGAATTGGGTATATCCCTGTGAACTGGGTATATCCCAGACAGATGAGGTGCTTGCTGGAACAAGAAACAATGTATAAAAAAAAGAGTGTGTGTCAACTCTCAAACCTCTTGCATAAAGGCTAGACAAGTTATCAGCATCCACATATTCCAAAATAACATCATTAATTAAAGATTAATTTCCTGAACCTTTGTAAATTGTGGAATGTTGTGATACTTTTGTCAAATCCATGTCCAATACATTTGCCCAGTGATACACTTTAGTTGCCTTTGTAGAGGAAGGTAAAGACTGAGTAAAGTGGTGATAAGGTAGCATCCATGGGGGTTCCATAGTAAATGTAGAGTGATGCCAACAGTCAGGTAACTATCTAGTACGACAAACCATGAAGAATAGTCATGCATATCACTGTGCACTAGTCTGTCTTGTTGCAATATGCTAGCTAACCACTAGAGCACACTGGCTTAATGACTTGTGGAAGTGCATGCGCATTCAGCATTGTTTCTGTACAATGCCACCTGCTGATTCTGTCACAGCCCTGTAGATAACAAAGTATATTTTTACTAATTGAAAATAGTAGCATCAAGTGGTGGTGAGCCATACGACCAGTTGTGACTTAGGCCATTGTGATGCAGGTATCTGGATATCTGTAGTCATAATGGAGAATGTTGCTGGGCATCACTGCTGCAGGAGTGTTGGAGAGGTACTGTATTGCAGGGCCATGATGCTAGTGCAGGTAGGGTGATTTAGTGGTGATAAATGCTTTATGAAAATTAAATTACACAAGTGCAATTCCAGTGGCATTACCAATTATGTGTCCATGAATCTGGGGACAAATTGTTCCAATTAACAGATTCTAAAATATCAGCAATACATTTTAACCTACTAAACCACATTTATCAAGCTGAATTAGATTCAAGGAAATATTTACTTTGGCAAAGAAACATAGCAATACAGAATTTGACGGCAGATAAGGACTGCTTGGCCCACCTAAGCTTCCTATTTTCCCCTGCCTAATGTAATACCATAGACCCTACTTGACTCCAGCTTAGCCTTCCATTCCCTAATGATTAAGGTTACCTTATGCCTATCCCATGGATTCTTGAATCCCACCACAGCTTTCACCCCCACCATCTCCACTGGAAGGCTGTTCCAGGCATCCATTACTCTCTCTGTGAAGAAGTACTTCCTTACGTTTACCCTGAGTCTACCCCCTTTCAGCTTCATAGCATGCCCCCTTGTTCTTGGGCATCTTTTTTTCTGAAAAATGCTTCCCTCTTCTACCTCATTTATACATGTGATGCATTTGAAAGTCTCTATCATATCCACCCTTTCCCATCTTTCCTCCATGGTGTGTATGCTGATGTCCTTTAGTCTCTCCTCATATGGTCCCTGGTGCAGACCCTGTACCATTTTTGTTACCCTCCTGTGGACCACCTCTACTCTGTATATGTCCATCCAGAGATGCAGTCCCCAGAACAGGACACAGTACTCCAGATAAGGTTTCCCCAATGATTTATAAGTTGAGGGGGGGTATCACCACCTCCCTCTTTCTGCTGGTGCATGCCAAATCTTGAGTGCATATTTACAATAGTCATGGAGATATGAACATCCAAATATTTTGAAAATGGTCACACAATTTAACAAATAAATTGTAACATTATGAATGCCTGTAACTTACAAACTACACCAACAATTACCTCTCTATTTAGCAGTTTATATGACTCTTCCAAGAAAGCATAGATTTTCATTTTCAATTTTCTAGCTACAATTGTTACTAAGTTGTAAGCATAGAAATATTTTCCAAAATGTTCACAAGAATAATACATTGTCAGACATTAAACCCCTGTAGCTTCCCCTCCCTACATGCAAATGTCATGAAACATGACATCCTCATAGGCAGGGCATATTTCAGGCAATACACCTGTAGCATTTCAGATCTCTAGCTATAACATTGACTGAGGTATGACCAATTAAAGAATTTCAGAACATTCTGAAAAAATATTTGACATTTTGAGAAATTCTGCAGAATTCCATGGAAATTCCCAAAAATCAGAATCTGTCAATTTTGACCAGCCCTAGTTAATGCTAAAGTGTTAAGGATCCCAGCACAGTTTAAACAGCACAGGCAAGATTCTCAGATGGATCCATCTTGGATATGTCTGTCCATATTTTCAAAGTTGGTCTTCAATCTGAACTGATAGATTAGATGGTCTACATTTATTTAAATGTTAGACTCAGTATCATCCAAAAATGCCAGAGCTGTAGCACAACATAACACAGAAGCCGATTTGTTGATGCAAAGTATCCCAGATTGTTAATTTCTGTTTCAAACAGATGGATTGGCTTGAAAATATAGAGAGCAGAATCCACCAGATTTGGTCAGGTGTATCTTGCATTTGTATTTGTATTTGTGTGTAACCCTCTGCAAAATCCAGCAACATAGGTCTGTATAGAACAAAAGTATATTTAGATTTAATTAATATTCAGGAAGTACATAATATTACATATTATGTTCTGTAGTAGTGCTGTGCATAAATAAAAATCTACAGGTGGAAATACTGTGAAAGTTGAAATTTTGTTTATAAATCTTTGGAATGCAGTTTAGAAACGTTCATAAAATTCCAAATTTCAGTGGTGGAATAAGTGTATAAACTGTGGATTAATGTATTAAACTGCCAAATGAAATGCTATAGAACTGATCACTGAACTGTGGAAAGATTACATGTATTGCAGATTGATGTATCAAACCACAGAAAGAAATTCCACAGAACTCTCACTCCATAGTTCATATGCATTATTCTGCGATTCAGCCAGAAAGTTTTGTGGAACAGGGTGACACTTTACCCAACACATTCAGGGGATTTGGATTTTGCCAAAGTCAGAATTTCGGAAACTTTATGGAAATTTGTGAAATGTCACAACATTTCCTCTAATTCAGATTTCTCAGTTTCCACCAAGCACTACTCTATAGCCAATGGTATTTATTAACATATGAAAAGGATATGTTGTGTACTGATAACTATTAGTTCTTGTAAAACTCCTAGGCTCATAATAAGAGATGAGAAAAAACAAGCATTGGTCAATGCCGAATGTTTGCTTGCATGCATTGGCATTGGTAGTGTAGGAGTTAGAGAGCTGCATAATAGGAATGGCAGTGAAGTATTGAACTGAAGCCAACCCTGCCACCACCCTGCAGAGGCTGACATGCATTGGGGTGTGCCTTTGGGTCACCAGGCATAATAGCCATGCCCTGTCACCACACCCTACCCTGATCGCATTCAAGTCTGCTTATGCACTGCACTTTATGCTATGGGTAATTGTTTGTCCATACACCCGATTTTGCACTAAATAAAATAAGGCAAGATAAGGTAAGCCTCACTGGTGTTGCTTTTGGTGTTGTTCTCTTATGGTGTGCCACAATGCTATTTGAGCCTCAGAGGAAGCCCATCTGTGACAGTAGCAGATTCCCCTATTACCCCCTTTGCACACGCCTTGTGAGACTACCATGCCACACATTGACAAGACTGTAAGATCCTAACTAAAACCAAATAGTAATTTCCCCCACCAGAGAAGGTGAAAATAAAACAGAAAATGTATGGGAAAAAACTGGAAAATTCCTTCTTGATCCCTAATGCAATCACCCATATATAGATGGCAGGGTCCCCACCTACCTGTTAGCCCATATTTACTCTGCATTTATGAGGGCGAGTGACTGTGAATTTTATCCAGAGAGGAGGGAAAAAAAAGGATTAGGTAACAGAAAGTTGGCTTCTGCATACCCCTCATGGCCCGTTCCCTCTAGCCATTGATTCCAGCCACCCTTGGGCAGACCAATTTCAAACCTAATCCTTTCTTTTTTCCCTCAACCTTCTCTTTCCCTACCTCCCACCCTCCCCAATGTACCTGCTCAGTTCTTGTGTTAGGGGATGCAGCCTCGGTCAAAGGGTCACCTGACGCAAGGTACAGTGCAAGTCACCTTAAACCGTTCCTCCAATTAGTTGGTTTAGCATTTCTGACTGAGTTGCATAAGCATAAGTGTTGCTGGTTCCAGCACAAAGCTCTGCACAAACTGTTTTTTATAAGTTAAAACTCAGTTTTGAATTGCATTGTGACTGGACTACAGGTGCATTCCAAATGAGCAACAAAATCGTTTTACAAACATAGCTCTTGAGCTGGTTAAGCACTGAAAAACAATGCAGTTTGAGTCACCAATGCATTTCCAATTGTAACAAGCAATGCTAAACCAGCTCATTGGTGAAACAGTTTAATATGACTTGTACTGTACCCTTTGCAGGCTGTCTGTTGTCTTATTTGGCCTCATACCCCCACACCTTAACAGAAGAAACATATACATTCACAATCTAATGGAGAACATTGCCACAGCCATGTATTTATTGAATTCACACATTAGTGATGTGGCATTCACAGCACTGGAGTGTTGGCAAGTCTTTGGCAGCCAATGCCATAACCAGTCAATCCTCTACTGCCAGGAATCACCCAGTTGGACCAACTCTATCCATAATGATGCTGCATTTGAGGAAAATGGCCTCTGAGGCCTGAAGGGTGGTTCAGGGCAGTGTGATGTGAACCCATGTCCTGTCAAATGATGCTACACATGCAGGCAAACCCAAAGAGGCTATCTCTTGACTGGCCCATGGTGGCTAATCATCAGAACCTCACCTCTTGCCAGCCTCAGAAGAAACCCATCTGTGGCAGTAGCAGATTCCCCCATTATCCCCCTTTGCACACTCCTTGTGAGACTGCTGTGCCACCATGAGATGATAAAGTGACCCCCCAAAAAAAATCAGCCATGCTAACATTTCTCTAATGCACCATTTAGACATGCTAGGCTCATGCCCCTTCACTGCATATGACAGACACACACCATCACGTGCATATAAAGCTGGGGTAATTTAGTGACTGTTGCATCATGTCTTAACCTCATGTTCCCAATAGAGCCCATAAAGTCTGTATGGCCATATTAACCATCCTGCAGGCAATCTTTTCTTGTTTTCATCCGGGGCCTTCTCTCTGCCTTGTGGGGTGCCTCAGGGCTCGGTGCTTTCTCCCATGTTATTCGCAGTATATATGCTACCCCTCAGAGACATTGTAAGACAGTATGAGAGGAGGTTTCACTGCTATGCTGATGATACCCAGCTCTACCTGTCATTTGTACCTGACCAGGTTAGTGCTACTGAAGGGTACTGAACAACTGCCTCACAGACATCCAAGACTGGATGAATTCCAGTGGTTTAAAGTTGAACCCAGGAAAGTCTGAGGTTATGGTTGTGAACCCGGGTCGCAGGGTAGAGGGTTTGAGGACTGGTCTCCCCTCTGGATTAATCCTGGGGGTGGACCAGATCCTCACCTCTGAACAGGTGTGTAACCTGGGAGTGGAGCTTGACGCTGGTTTGACCCTCCATTATCAGGTGTCTGCAGTTGTCAAGCTGGCATTTTTCCATTTTAGGAATATTGCCAGGATTAGGCATCTTGTTCCGCCCAGTGACCTGCCAGTCTTGGTCCATGCCTTTGTGACATCTCGCCTTGATTACTGTAACTCCCTTTACCTAGGACTTCCTGGGGTTGATATCTGCCGCTTGCAGCTAGTGCAGAACGTGGCAGCATGTTTGTTGACTGGGGCCTCTAGAAGTTTTCATATTACTCCTGTGCTGCGTGCTCTGCACTGGCTGCCAATACAGTGGCGGATCACCTTTAAAGTGGGTCATTTGACCTACAAAGCCCTACATGGTCTGGGTCCCGACTACTTGAAAGAACTCCTGGTGCCTTACACCCCTCTGAGACAGCTCCGCTCGGATGATGAGGGGTTGCTGGAGATTCCAAGGGTAAATTTGAAGTCACCTGGTGCCCGTACATTTGGATTTGCTGCACCTACCCTCTGGAATTCTCTGCCCCGTCAGCTCCGGGAGTGTAGGATGGTGGGGAGCTTTAAGCTAGCACTAAAGACTTTTTTATGGGAAAAGGCGTTTCCTTCTTTGTTCTGATTTTATATTGCTGTACTGGAATATATGTTCATATTTCATTTTATTGAATGTATTGAATATGTTTTAAGTTTGTTCTTGATGTACAGCGCCTTGAAATTTTGAAAGGTGCTCAATTAAATAAATTTTATTATTATTATTAATTGCCATTGGATTCCAGGCATGCTGCCAGCTTAGTCTTAGTCTTTGTATAATGGGTGACCAAATCAGCACCACTTCCAGTCAGGATTTCCAAAGTAACAACAGGTCATCCTTCATCTTAGTAAGCGATCACAGTGACTTCTCCAGTCCTTGTTTGTTGTCTCCCAAGCTGACCACTAAAACCTTGGAAGGACCCTGCCTGTGTGCTTCAGCCATAACGCAGAGAAGCCATACCCACCACCCGATCCCCTAATGCCCCATCAACTGCACCTGCTGATGTTGGAGATACAGGAGAGGTTCTCCTCCTCGGGGTCTGCTTTGCCCTTCTGGTTGACCAGTGGACAAATGAGTGTCCACAGACCCAAACCTGTTTCTTCCTTGTGGACCACTTGTCTGTGAAGTCTGCACTGGCTGTATGCAGGGCTGGAATTCCCTTCTTGGGAAGGGTACAAATGAGTCTCACCTGGGATGCATCAAAAGAAACCAGACAGAGGAACGAAGAAGATTTTGGGGTAGTGCTGTGTGGAAATTTTAAATTCTAGTAGAAGGAAATTTCATGAATTTTTAAAAATTCCACCCAAAATTCTGCCAAATTTTGCCAGAAATGTAATGACAGAATTCTGCTGCAGAAAAATGCAGAATATGCTTTCCACAACATTTCTGTAGAACTCTGTTCTGTGGATCCTAATATTTTCCATGGAAATGGTTGTGGAATGATTTTCTGCAGACAAAATGCCATTCCACAGAATATAATTCCTTGGATCACAGCAGGTGGAATACCACAAAAGAACCAGTGAAATTCCATAGTAAATTCTGCCAGAGGAATGGTCATTCCATGCTAATTCTACTGGTGGAATTCTTCATTCCACAAAATACTATTTGGGGGAGAGAGAGAAGAGAGAGAGAGAGAGAGAGAGAATGCCTGTTGTGAAGATACTAGTAGGAGCACAGGATGCTTTGAATCACAGCCCTGCTGATTTCTGGCCTGCCCCTTTAAAAGCCATCTGCACTGATTGTATGCAAGCCTCGAATTCCCTACAGGGGAAGGACACAAATAAAACTCACCTGAGATGCATCAAAGGGAAACCAGACAGAGCAAGGGAGAGGACTGGGAGGTGGGCTTGAGATAGGGAGAGAGAGCAGGACTTCTGTGAACTGGAGAGTTGAATCAATCTAAACAGTATTTTATTTTGTATCTGCCAAAGTAAGCTGCTTTGAACCTTCATTTGGTGCTGAAGTAAAGAAACTTTTTGTTTCATTGACCTTTGCCTTGAGTTTTTTTTCCCAGGGTTTCCTCCCAAATTTTTGCTTGCTGCATCACAGTTACACTGCCAGAGAAACAAACAAAATTTATAGTAGAGGTGACCACACAAACCTTTCAAATCCCTGGGACCGTCATCACCCCAGTACCTGAATCTGGCAATTTGTGAAGCCTTTTGTGCTTGCGTTGGTCTCTCCTTCAGTGTGAAAGGAGTGAGTATTAAACTCCACTGGCTTCTCACCAGAAACTGTTTGTGGCTTGTATCACATTGTTTTGGAACTGAAAAGCCATTACCTGGGGGATGTCTCCATATCAGAAGAATGCCTCCCCCCTCCCCGCCATGGATCTCTGAGCTATATATTCTTGTATGTCTGCCCTCTTTCCAGCTCACGCCTGAGGTGAACTCAGGATGCACCAGCAACCCCAGTGCCAGGTGGTCCATTTTACTCTTATGGAGCAGCACAAACATCGCTTCAGGCATCACTGCCACATTCTCATCCACCAGAACTATGTCAGCCCATGCTGCTTTACCTGGCTGCACCAGTTCAGATACTTGGAAAGCCCTCTAAAAGGCTACCAAAAAGGCTGTTCTGAACAAGATAATTTCTGAGGGAGATGAACATACTCGCTCCAATTCACTCCAAACCTGTTCCAATAGGCCTGGGCTAATCATTCACCTGCAATCTACCTTTTTGTGTATCTGCCCCCCCCCCGTCCTGGCCATCCAGGATCTTAAGTTAGCCGAAAGGCCATTTGTGTTATCTGCAAACTGGGAGACCTTTAAAACCAAGATATGCTCCTCAGGTGTCAACTAACTACCCCAGCATCAAATCTCTTTGTTTTATCAAGATCATATAAGGGCATGACTGGCCCACCAGTACTGGCCACACATCAGCCCAGCCTGGTCCAGCCTCACTTTTAGACATTTTTCAACCATCCCTCGTGTATGCTTTCCCTGTACTTGGAGCCAAGGAATTCCTTATTAACTGCCATATTCTTGCTCACCAATTATCAGAGTTGGGCTAGGACCAGAAAGTAAGTTTAAAGTGATACATTTTTTTCTGTTTAGACCAGATTCCATTTGGGTCACAGTTGTAAGCTTTGCCCTGCAAATAATTCAATTTCTCTTTCACTTTCTGTCCTTCTGTCTCCATCGACTCTGCCTGCTGATGGGCTGCTACAGTTCTTTAATTCTTTGCTACTGCTGTTTCCTCTCTGGACCTTAAGCTAATGTTATATTCTGATTGTGGTACTTGTTAAGTCTCTCCAAATTGTCTTGTAAATCCTAACTTAAACATGAACCTAAGCCTGTTTATGGCAATTTTGCACTGTAATTTTGCACTCTTCCTTTGCTTCAGGCAGCAGTTCCTAGAACCTCTGTCACCGTGAACAAGAAAGTGCATCAGCAGTATGATTATCCACACCTGCAACATGTACTGCCTTAAAGTGGATGTTCAATCAAAGGCACTTCAGTACAAAGACCCACATGAGATCCCCATCAGACCTTTTGCCCCAATTGAGCATTAATTGTATGTACCACTCCCATATCAACCATTCTGTATACAACCTTATAATCCATGAGGAGCAACCGGTGAAATGTTTGAGTAAAGTGACATTCTTTTGCACCCCTCCTCACGTCAGCTAGGTGACCACTGTCTCGCTCACCACCCCCCCTTGGAATATACACCAAAGCCAAAGCTTCCAGATGTATCTGTGTAGAGCACCTGCTCCTAGCTGATCATGATCATGGGAGAAAATGACACTCCACTGAAGTGCTGCAGAAATGCCACCAAGACTGCTAAGTCCACCCACATCCTACTGGTTACCCGAAGCCTGTGGTGAGTTTTTTTTGAATCCAGAACACACCTTTGCTATCCTACATAGAAAGACCTGACACATCAGAATCCCTTTCCATGTAAAGCTGAGGTGACTGATGACTTGCTGAAGCTCCTGCAATGTTATCTTCCATGCCTTAGAAACACTGCCCAGTAACTTCTTTAGGGTCTGCACCATCTCCTTGGGCAATCAGCACACTGTGGCCCACATGTCGAGTCTGATACCAAAAAAAAGACAATGTGATGCATGGCCTTCTTTCTTGTCCTGCACCAGTGGCACCCTGAAGTCTGTACACACATCCTGGAACACCTACAGTAGGTGCCTGAAATTTCCAGTGATGTGCCTTACTGCTAACAGCAAGTCATGCAAATAATGGACAACCTCGGAGTACCTCACTTTAGTGAAGTTGTCTGCCAGGGAACAAGTGGAGTCTAGTTCTGGTTATCGATTCAGCAAGGGCTTAATTCTGTCCACCCCTATTGGCATTGAGAGGCTTGTTGTGCCACTTCTGAAATGTCTGTAGTGTGGTAATGTCCTGTTTACACTAGTTAAAAGAATGAGGTCACCCATAGGCCATGCACTCTTGTTTGAACCTGCCATGTTTGATCTTACACCCTCTCTGATTAAAACTATAGACCATGCCCAGGCATTCTCTTCCCTTGAGGAAAAGCCCTGAGACCACCTCTTTAGGGATGGAGCTCTTCGGACAGAAACACCATTACCAGTGTGCTGAATGCCTTCCATATCTATGGCTCACTGCAATAGCATGTCCAATGCATCCCTCTGCTGTAAAGACCACTCTGTTTCCAGCACTGCAATTCTTCATCATATTCCAGCTATCCATACCACAGTTTGCTGGTGTGCATAGTCATGAACCTACTGTAAAAGCCCCACAATGCATTGATCTTCTCTGCTTAATCAATAATTGCTGCAAAAACCACAAACCCCACTGACCAGTTCTCCCAGGTCAGTTGAATTTGAACCAACCATTTTGTCCCGTTCCCTTCATCTTTCTCTGTTTTGTCCTTCTCCACCTCTGATTCCTTGGAGTGATTCAAAAAAGCATAGCTATAACCCTGGTCACTATTATAACTGTCACTATGCAATGGGTTTGTCCCTTTGCATCAGCATTCATAGTCCCTGTTTACATGTGGTTGTTTGCGCCACTCAGATTTCTACTCATGTACTCAGTGTTCAAAAGTTTTATTTTTTGGTTATGGACCATCATACAAAAAAACACTTACAGACAGTTAAAACAAATTTCTCTTGTTAACAATACATTAAAAAGCTTTATCAATAAATAGATAAAATACAATACTGGTACTTTTAAGCTTTTGTATCTTATTCATATATCCTGCAAATGAATACAATCACATTCAAATAGTTAGCAGTCCTGTTGATAATATATTCATCCTCTGTTGTAAATATAATATTCAATAGTGTTGGCCTATCTACCATGACTATTTCTGCCCACATAGGAAGAGCCAATAGATCCTTGACTTATTGTACCAGCGGCAAGCAAATATAACGTGGGTTAAATCCTCTATTTTATTGAAGTTACATGCACAGACATTTGTTTCATGGTCTGAATTTCTATCAAATCTTGCTTTCAGCACATTACTATAAAAGAGCTCTAATCTGTAAATTGTATATAGAGTTCTCAATCTCTTTTCCATAAGGATTTCTAGATAATATTGGATCTAACAAAAATATAATTTTTGACCAACCAAGGTGCAGTTTTAAGCTTTGCAATGATTTCTATATCTTTCTGTTGATTCTGATTGTTTTTTTTTCCTTAAACAATAAGATTCATAGTTTAAACTAATAGTAATACCAACCTCAATATACCATTTTAGAAAATAAAGATCAAACCCCTGTAATAATGTATTCAGCTTTACCAGACACCTAGATTGTATACATTCCATTTTCAACCATTTATTTTTTTTCCACCAAGCATTGCTGTGGCAACCTAGGAGAATCCATCCTGGATAATGTGATCCAGTAATTAATGAACCTGGAAGCCAGAAATTATTCCAGGCTAGTAATGCCCAGTTCCACTCTAACCAAGGCAGTGGGGGTTGCTTTACTAACTCTTAGAGTTGAGTGGTGTAGTTTGTTTAATGGCACTTCTAGTACTCTTATGTTCATTGTGCCCCAAACCTCACATTAATAATGTGCTTGTGCTATGCGTTTTGCCTTTCATAGGTTTCATAGGTTTTTCAGAGCTTTTTGAATACCAAAGTCCATTATAGCTCGCACAACTCTAATGGTACCCAGTAATGTTATCACTTTTCAGATAAGAATCTAGGGAATGCTTAAAGATTTCCATGTTTTTACTCACAACAATTTCCCTGGAAGTTTATTCCAAGTCTTAGCAACCCTCACTGAGAACCAGGACTTCTTTAACTGGGTATTATATCTCTCACTTAACAACTGTCAAGGGTGGGCTCTAGTGCTATATTTCTGGTCTGTCAGTGTAAGCTCCAATTGTTCCCATAGTTGTGAATCTGACAGTGCTCTGAAAATCAAACACACGTCTCCCCTTAATCTGCAGAATTCCAATGAATATAGCTCCAAGTTTTGCAACCTTGCTTCATAGCTTTGACCCGTGACCTCTTTGATTCTTCTTGTAGCCCTTCTTTGGAATTTTTCCAGGGCTTTTATATCACCCTTATTCCCAGGAGCCCAAAACTGGGCACAATACTCAATGTGTGGGTGCACCAGGGAGGTATAGAGGGGAATCAACACTGCCTTACTCCTACTCTTTATATGCCTATGAATGCAGCTATGGATACCACTGTTTTATTTGATCACCTGGTTGTAATCTTGTTTAAACCTAAGGTCATTACACACCCTTACTCCTAAATCTCTCTTATCCTTAACAGTCCTTAATAATTTCCCATCCAATATATAATCTTTCTGGGGTTAGTTTTTACCCAGGTGAATCACGGTGCACGTCTCGATATTAAACATGGATCTTTTATTGTGGGCCCATGCTTCCAGTTCCCCTAATACTTCTTGTAGCACTGCCGCATCCATTTGACTATTTACTGGGAAGCCCAGATGAGTATCATCCATGAAATTAGATAGCCATATGTCTGTTTTTGGCTTCACAGTTGAAATATGTAAATTAAAAAGACAAGGACCCAGCACGGATCCCTGGGGCACCCTACTAATCACATTCACCCACCCAGAGAGTTCACCCCGATGCAGACCCTTTGTCTTCTGCCTGATAACCAGTCCCCAATCCATCTTGTTATTCCAGATTGAACACCACGTTCTTTATCTCAATCAACTCCTCATGAGGGACTTTATCAAAGATCTTAGCGAAGTCCCAAAACACAACATCCACTGATTCCCCTTCATCTATGACTCTGTTGACCTTGCCATAAAATTCTAGCAGGTTGGTTTGGCATGACCTGCCCCTTGTGAATCCTTATTATGAATCATCCCTGGCCAAGTGTATCTATACAGTTCATAATCTTATCCTTGACTATGCTCGCTAGTATCTTCCCAAGGACAGAGGTCAGACTAATAGGCCTATAATTGCTAACCTCCTGCATGGAACCTTTTTTGTGAATGGGGACAACTGCAGCTTGTCTCCATACATCCAGGACTTGTCCTGTATCCAAAGATTTCTAGAAAAGGGAAGTAACAGGCCCTGCCAGGCTATCAGCTAGCTCCTTAAGAACTCTTGGATGTAATCCATCTGGACCTTGTGCCTTGTTATGGTTTAATGTTTTTAACCTTTTCACAACATCCTGTAATTCAATTTGGGAGTCTACTAATGTTTGATGTTCAATGTTATTTTGGGAATTTATAATCCTACATTGAAAACAGAGGAGAAATAATTATTAAAATGATCGGCCATATCCTTGTTGTCAGTTAGTATATTCCCAGTACTATCCTTTAAAAGGCCAACCTTCCTGCTAACTCCCTTCTTATTATTTATGTAGGCATAAAAGGACTTGTAATTGTCCTGTGCCTTGGTAGCTAATTGGTGCTCATACTTATTTTTGGCTTTGGTTATCATTCTCTTGGTGTTTTTAAGGCATTGCCTATATGTTTCCCAACACCTATTATCAGCACTCAGCTTTGCCTGATTATATGCCCTGTTCTTCTTTTTAATTGATTTTTTAACTGCTGGGGTCAGCCATGGGGGCAGAGCTTTTTTTGAGCCTATTATATGTGTTTGTTGTCTGTGTATATGTGTGGACCAAATTATTAATTTTATTACTGAGCTTATCCCACCTAACTGGTAGTGATTGATTGATTGTCAATCTCAGCTATCCAGTACCATTCAGTCAACTCCTGTTTCATTCTGTAAAATCAGCTTTATTGAAGTTATATTAAACTGTACTTCCAGTAATATTTCCTAAGGTTTCCAAATATTCAAAACTAACCATAGAGTGGTCACTAGAGGCCAACGGTGACCCAACTATACAATTACAAATATTGCTAGTTCATGTTGCTTAAAACCACATCCAATATATGAGTCCCCTGGTATTTCCTAGAACAAATTGTTCTAATCCAGCTAGCATACAGACTCCCAGGTAGCTAGCCTCTACCTGGGTTTCCATTTGCAAGGAGTCCCACTGTATTTCTGGGAGATTTAGGTCACCCAATAGGATAATGTTGTCCTCCTGTGTGATGTTTTTAATAAAATCTAATACTAGACTATTTTCCAGGGCTGATATAGCAGGTGGCCTATAGATAACTCCAATGCTAATCTTTACTGAATGGGGGTAATTTTAACCCAAAGGATTTCAGAATTTCCCTAGGCTGTGCAGTTAATATTTTCAAATACAATACTGTCTAGAATATATAATGCCACTCCTCTCCCTTTTTCACGTGTCCTATCCTTTTTATATAAGGGATAACCAGGGATCTGTTTGTCCCAGTTATCCTCCTCCCTCCACCAGGTTTCGGTGATAGCACATATGTGAATGTTAGATTGATGTAATGTCAACTTTAACTCATCCAATTTACTATTAAGACTCCTAGCATTCAATAGGAGGAAGTTCCATTTATACTTAGTAATATTCCTGGTGTCATTTCTCATATCGTTTATAAGCCCCTCATCCCCCCTCACTGAAGTTCAAATAAGTGTCAGCCAGTAGTTTTAGTTTGCTGGCAAAAACCCTTTTCCCCTGCTTATTTAGGTGTAGGCCATCTTGTGCAAACAAGTATGGTGACTGGAAATTCTCCCAATGGTCTTCGTAGGCAAATCCGTCCATGAGACACCAGCATTTTAGCCATCCATTTAATCTCCTTATGTCCATATTGTGTGAATGACTAGCCCAGGGGATAGGTAAGATGCCTGAAATAACCAGTGTGTACATCCTGAGGCCATAAGAGCTTTTCCCACATATTCAAAGTCCCGCTGTATATCTAATATATTTCTTTTGCCCACATCATTTACCCCAACATGTAGAAAGGCCAGTGGCTTAAAAGTATTATCCAAAAGGCCTGGGAGTAACTTCCTGATGTCACTAATACCCACTCCAGGCAATACACTGACTGTAGTGCAAGGACATAGACAGGATGGAGGCTGTCCAGAGGAGGGCAACTAAAATGGTGCAGGGTCTGCACCGGAAGACATATGAAGAGAGACTTAAGGAGCTGAATATGTATAGCCTCAAGGAAAGGAGAGAGAGGGGGGACATGATAGAAACTTTCAAGTATCTCAAGGGAATCAACAAAGTCCAAGAGGGTAGCATCTTTCAAAAAAAGAGGTGTGCAAGAAGAAGGGGGCACAATTTGAAGATAGAAGGGGCGGCTCAGAGGTAATTTAAGGAAGTATTTTTTCACAGAGAGGGTTGTGGATGCATGGAATGGCCTTCCGGAGGAGGTTGTGGAGTCAAAAACAGTGGTGGAATTCAAGCATGCATGGGACAGTCATAAGGTAATTCTAGGGGTTGGGGGTAGGAAGAAGTAGGCTGCTGGTTAACTAGGATCTGCAGCTTATCCAATAGGTAGGGAAATGGGCAGACTGGGTGGGCCAAGCGGTCCTTATCTGCCGTCAAAATCTATGTTTCTATGTTTCTGTGTAGTGGAATCCTTTTTGTTTCTGCAAATAATATGATCAGTGTACCGAAGCACTGAATCTCCTATGAATAGAACATCCCTTGGTGTCTTATCTACTTGTGCTGTTTGAACAGGATCAACAGAACTATTAATTATCATTGTTTCATGGTTACTTAATTGGCTACAGCTGGTAACCTCAGGGTCAGCTTGTTTAAAAGGTTCCTCCCCATCATTTAAATCATCATGTGGTACTAAGGCACTGTACTTATTTGGGGTTAATATATTCAAGGAACCACCTATATTTCTTCTTCCCCTTGGATGTCGTATGCACTACATACCATTCATTATCAATATTGGCTCATTGGTAGTCTGTGCTAAGGGTACCAGTGGTTTAGGTAGGAAGGACTGTTCTGTGTAAGTTATGGCCTCAGCCATTATATCAATGTATTGTTCTAGTGTAGAAATGTTAGCTTGAACCTGTACTCTATGTTGTAATGCTCAATTTCTGCCTTCAGCACCTCTATCAGAGTACAGTTATCACATATAAACCCAGGCAGTTCTTCTCCTCTGCATACATGTGGCACCTAGTACACAGCTTCATGATGAACCCTATTGTTATGCAGTAGATATTACTTTTACCTCCTTGCTCCCAGTGTGCCAGCTGACTCAGCTGACACACACTGATTGCACATGTCTCTGCACTCCTCTCCACGTGATGACGCGCATGATGATGCGTGCCCTGCCTGTACCCACCCTGCTCGAGGCAAGGGTGAGTAATAAAGTGTCAGTGCCCTGGAGGTAATGTATAGGGGTCACGGTTGCCCTCACAACTATCCTGTTGCCAAATTAAAAAGTAATGAAATGTCCATCTAGTATGTGGCTGTGTGTCCACCTCTCATGTGAGGTGAAGGCACACCAATTTGCTTTGGCCAAACTGTAGCTCTTGATTAAAATGTAGCCCTGTAGCCATCCCCTCTGTATGTCAGGGACTACAGCCGCTCTCTTCCCATGTCCCAATCAGTAGGTGGGGCTCAGTATCATACAAGCACACTCCTTGTTAAAAGTATATAGGGTTTCCATGCCAATTCCTCTTGCAGAGCCTTAGCTTTTAACATTGGAATTTATGTTTCTCCCCCGTAATTATGATTAAACTTATTTAAAGCTCCTGCAGTTTGTTTCAGTTTTGTTACCTGGGATTTCATGTGTTTACTCAATAATCCATTGCTGGCAGAGAACAAACCTAGATAGACATAAGATTTTACAGTTCTAATTTTTTTTATCTCCTACATACCAGGTTTTTTCCATATCCTTTCTCCCAGAAATGATGACCTGGCTCTTGGCTTCATTAATTTTTAAATTATATTCCTAAGAAAAATGATTTAAGATATTTCATTTGTTTTGGAGACCTGACTGTGTTAGTGAAATAATCATCAAATCATCAGCATAGGCCAAAACAGGGCACCAACACCCATTTAAAAGTGGTGAATCTGTTATAGAGACGGTAAGCTGACTCAAAAGAGAGTCAATATAAATACAAAAAGGAGGGGGGGGCAAGGATACAGCTTTGCCTAACTCCTTTATTCAAGTATATTTTACTTGCTAGATGTCCAAGACCCCTAGTCTGATTCATGCCCAAGTTTCTGTGTACAAATTGTTTATGATATCAACTAAAGAATGCTAAATACCAAGTTGTGCATAGTTTGCCATATTTTGGCTCTCAGTATATTATCCAATGCTGCACTGGAGTCTATGAGCACCACAAACAATTTTTGCTTCCAAATGGTGGCATATTTTTCTAGTAAGTGCGCTAATATGAAACAGTTGTCAGTTGTACTATAGCCTGCCCTGAAGCCTGCTTGTAATTCTGACAGACCCCCCACTTGTTTTAGTTGCTCTAGTAATCTATTTAATAAGATCTTTGAAAAGATTTTGCACTGAATGTCTAGTAGGGAAATGGGACAATACACATTTGGATTAGCTTTGTCCCTCATTCTTAAAGATAGAAAAGATAGAGGCTTCTTTCCATGAAATTGACAGGTCAGTGATTAAAATACACTGATTGAAGTACACTGTTAAAATTTTAGACCATATCAGAGGGGCTGCCAGATAAACCTCAGGAGGTATTAAGTCTTGGACCGGGGCTTTCTTTCTTTTTAGATTAGCTACTGCCAAGTATACTTCTTTGCAGTCAGAAGTTATATAGTAGGTGGGGTGTACCTGGAATTTTTTCCAAAACTAAGGCTATTCTCACTAATATCTTTATCCCAAAATAAACTAATGCAGTGTGATGTCCACTGTTCAAGTGAAATAAAAGTATCCAGTTGATATTTGCTGTTGTTCGTATCCCTGGCAATGAGTAGACAAAATGAATGCTGGTCAGTATTGTTTATTATCTCTAGCATTCGGTTCCATTGTTTAGCTTGAAAATCTTTCTGTTTTACTTTTAAAAAGGTCTTATATTCTTCTCAGGCTTTATTGAAAGATTTTAGAGATTCCTTACTTTTATGTTTTTTTGTTACCTCTATAATTTGCCTTAAGACTTTCTTATGCTCTCAATACTCTTTGTCAAACCATGTAACAGGACCTGTATACCTCATTCTCTCTGTATCAGTATAAGACAGACATTCTGTAATGCTTGTACCACATTCTATTAATATTTTTTCCATGGCAGGCTTCAATCAATCAATCAATCTTTATTTTACCAGGCAAAACACCATTGAGGTAACCCATTTACAAGGTGGGCCTAGGTCAGTTCACAATAAATACAGCAAGGAGCCTTTAACAGGCCAAATGAAGTTGCAAACAAGGTATATGATACAGTATAAGGAAGGTTACATAGTCAGGCAAGGCAGCACTCAACATATGTACAATCAAGCATATAATCCATGTAGTCATAACCTATATACAATATATACAAAATAAGTAAGAGAACAAGGAAGATAATCTCCACAATTGGGGGGTTTAAGTAGCAAGGGAGAGGGCAGCAAGTTAAAACAAGAACAAAGAGACAGCCTGTAGGAAATAGGGTAAGGATTAGGGGCCTAGAGGAGAAGGAATGAAGGGAGTCATCGGTAAATAGGCAAGGCATGGATTTATATGGCCATTAGCGGAAACAATTACAAACCTCCTTATACAACCACAAGAACATGTTTTAAAGAAGGACAGCTTCACAAGTCTCAAGAGTTTTTTGTGCATTATTCCAAAGAACAGGAAGGGCATGACTTATAGCCACTCTGCCAAAATGCATTCAAACCATGGGAATAAGGAAAGAAATATAGGCGAGACTTCTCAGGGGGTAGTTACCAGTAGTGCAGACAGGCAAGCAGTCAATAATGTACTGCGGGAGCTTGTTAAAGATAGCTTTATATGTCCATAGGACTGCAGTTTTATGCCACCTGTAACTAAGTGAGCTCCAACCTGCTGAAGTATAGAGTATACAATGGTGAGTGAGATATGGAGCATCAGTGATAAATCTAATCACCTGATGGTAAAGGGTGTCAAGCTTGGTTGAGGGCTGAGTTCATGCAGTACCTTACCGATATAAAAAAAATCATTATAATCCAGGAGTGGCATGAAGGTAGTTTGGACTAACCTTTTATTTTTCTGCTACCTGCATAAGTAAATGTCTGACACGAAAAATGAGCCCATGCATCTGTTTTAATTTTTTTGATGATTTCTCTATATGGTCTATGAAGGACAATTTAGAATCTATCCAAATGCCCAGATATTTCAATTTCTCCACATATTCCAAAGGCTCTCACAGTAGTGTAAAAACTTGAGAAGCCATCAGCTGGGTTGTGGGTTTGGATGCATTGGCAGATGGGCTAAGGAACATAACTTTTTTTTTTTGGCATTTAACAGGAGCTTTAAATGTAAATGTTTTTTCTGTAGGTGATTGAATTCAAATTGGAGGTCTTTACATGCAATCTCAGAGGTAGACCTGTCTATCTAAAGCCCAGTATTATCAGTAGATAGATGTATGTTTGTTAATTTTTTCTCAGTATTTATATTATTTATGTAAATAGCAAATAATAATGGACCAAGAATAGACCCTTGGGGTACGCCTCTTAGGAGGGTTTTCAATGGAGAAAGGTCACCATCCACCTTAACCTGTTAGTACCTATTAGTAAGATAATTGGTAAACCATTTTAAGACCAGATTATCTGCCCCAATATTTCTTAGAATGACCAGGAGCAGGTCATGGTCCACTGTGTCAAAGGTTTTGCTAAAGTCAAAGAAATAAAGCACGTACATAGTTTTTGGCAGCAAGGGCTTTCTGCCAGTCATTCATGACCTTATCAAGCGCTGAGATGACAGGGACAAAAACCAGACTGAACCGGATTTAGCAGGTTGTTATTTCCCAGATACTGCCTAAGCTGAGTGCTAACTACCTTTTGAGCAACTAAGACAAGATAGGAAGCAAGGATATTGGACAGTAATTATTTAGGTCACTCAAATCTCCAGATTTAAATAGCAGAATGACATGGGCTGTTTTCCATATAGAGGGGAGGGAGTCCAAAGCAAGGGACATGTTAAAAAGGTGCATGATTGGAGGGGAGAAGACATAGTATCCTAGTTTTAGGCAGTAGGACAGTATAAGGTCAGCACCCACACTTTTCACGGTATCCAGCTGCAGTAAAAAGTTCTCAATTTGTTTCATGGAGACAGGGTAAAATGAGAAAACTGCATCTTGATTGGGTAAGACCAAGTTAAGGCATTCAGGGTTCTGACTGCACAACTGTGCACACAGGTTGTTGGCAGGTGAGACATCAAATGCAAACCCTGCTGTGGCAGAGTGGTTGTTGAGGAGGTCAGGTATTTCCTGTTTATCGGTAATGAAGGCTTACTTCTTTCCTTAGGGGTGTAAATTCCCAGCACTGCTCCATAGATTGCATAATCACTATTATATTTGGGGTATATCTGTCATTCCATTTAATTCACTTCAAGTTCCTAATGTCAAAATCCTCCAGAATATCAATGCTATTGGTATTATTCATTACCCACTGTAAAACAACTGGCAAATGGTCACTTTCACTTCTAACTTCTACTCTCAAATATAACCATATGTCCACTGGCCTATTTCAGAAGCAGAAGTCCACTAGAGAAGCTCCTCTGGCATTAAAATTAGTAAAATTGCAACACTCATATCCAACTATTCTCCCATTTATAGAGGCTAAATTATAGGAAGAAAGTATTTCAAGCAGTTTACTACCTGAGGAATTTATTTTTTGGTCTAGTGAGAGCATTTTGAATTTAGTGGGATCACTGTATACCCATGCGTGGACCTCATTTTCTGTGTAGCCATCAACATCCCCTATTCTTGCAATAAAACCTCAACACATAAAAATATTTTCACATACTCTAGTGGCCCAGCAAATATGAATTATTGCATCTAATTCTTCCACATAGACACATTATAAAATTTAGAATTTGGGGGATATATATATATATATACACACATATATATATATATATATATATATATATATATATATATATATATATTTAAAAGGCAGCAGGCTCGATCAGAAGAATGTAACAAGAAGGCCTGTATTAAGAGGCATTAATGATAGGCTGTATGGACAGATGTGTACAGATCTTTATCCACATAACTAAACCACCTAAAAGCCTACCAGAATTAACACTTTTTTCCAGGAACCTGATAACAACTATACCCATTTAGTGAAACACAGACTCTGGTGCATGCCAAGACTCTTGCAGACAAATAATGTGATGCTTACAAATAACATTTTTCCAGTCCACATCCCCAGACTTATTAGTTAGCCCTGCTATATTCCATGACAAAAGTGCAAATGGTGTTGGCGGACTAGTCTTCACCACCTCCTTATTGTCTTTATCTGATTCATGTCATGCACTCTGTTCTTGCAACACTGCAAATCTGTTTTCCACAGTAATTTTTAAACCTAAATTCTGCTGAAGTGGTGAATAACAATACTCATACACTCTGTGTTCTTATGCTGATTTTATTTATGCTTACCATCTTATTCTTCCCACACAAACTGGTGGCTCAGATTCTAACCCTGTCACTATGGTAACCACCATCATAGCAATGGGTTCATCCTGTCACTCCAGCATTCCTAGTCCCCTTTGACTGCCTCCCCACACCAATGCTACTTTCCTGCAAGTCCACTCTTTTCTTATCACCCTTGCTGTCTCTACTATGCTGTGTTTGTTTTCTTGTTGGTTTTCTGCCACAGCATATTAGCAAGGCCTGCATGCATGCATGCACACTATTTCATGGGAATTGTCTCCATGGCAATGGGTTGGTCCCACCAGCAACCTTCTTCCCTCATGCACTGCTTGCTCTATCAGCCCAGACTCATGATCTTGCATCAGGGGCTTGCACCATGGCCGTGATTTTGGCCCCCAGAGCTTATCCCTGCTCCCTGGAGCTCCCTGACTCATGTGGCCTCTGCATAATGAATTCAGTCCAGGAGCTCAGCTCCATCACAGAACCATGTTGTTTCATTTTTTTTAATTGATCTCTGCAGTGTTGTCTCTTCATCTGTCAAGGAGACTGACTACCATGGCTCTGAGCTTGCTGGTCCCACTATGACACGACACTTGTGTCCCTCTGCATGGCACCCATGGCACTTTCTACCTCACGTCCCCCACTGTTGATTTTACCATGTGGCTACAGTCACATCAACTCAGCTCCTCCTTTTGACAGGGACCCTCTTTGCTGGGCAGTTATCTGGAGCAGGGGGTGGCCCTGCAGATCATGTCCCTTACCTTCTTGTTTGATGGCCTGCAAGAGTGGATCGCTTATGAGCAGTAGCACCACCCTATCTTGCTGTCAAATTTCAACTTTTTTCTTTCCCTTTTCTTGACAAATTACAGAGATTTCCACACCTGAATTACCTACCCCCCCACACACAAGCAGGAGTGCCCCTACTCACTTGTTAGCAAACTGCAGCCCATTCATTCCTTCTTAGCTTCCTATGAAAAACCCTCTCATTTCAACAACTTGCTGCTTTTTTAAAACCACCTCTCTCTGCACCAGCTTTATCTGCTTTTTCTGATGCATAGCAGAGCTATGCATGACATCTTGCTATTACAAAGAGAGTGAAAGAGAGAGAGAGAGAGAGAATGGAGCTCTGGAAGCACATCACTAGATTCCAAATGAAGCAGAACATTTTGGAGTTGAATCTCAATCATTCCACTGCTTGATGCACTCTGCTGTCTCCATTCAGTACTGCCCCCCAATGGCAACACTATTGTTTTGCTGTCCACCAAGCGTCCTGCTTAAAACTCCAATAAATCAAAGTATCACCATCCCACTGCATGCTTGAAACTCCAATATATCAAATCATCTCCAACTCAGGATATAATGAAGGTTTATATTGGAACTGAAACATGAAAGTTCAAATGTAACAGCCAAAACTGAAAAGCATCGCTTTCTGTCTAAAGAGGACATAATCTCCAAGCGTGGCTTTAACTCTCAGTCCTGGTGTGTTTTATTTCATTTTATTTCATTTCACTTCAAGGGGTAATGTGAGGAAGTTCTTTTTCACAGAAAGGGTGGTGGATGCATGGAATGGACTACCTCAGGAAGTGGTGGATATGAATACAGTGCAGGGCTTCAAACAGGCATGGGATAGGCATAAGGGAGTAATACAGATGAGTATGAATATATAGGCCATTGACAGAGCAAAGGTCTATGGCACATTCATTAGGTAGAAAAGAAATGGGCAGACTGGATGGGCCTTGTGGTCCTTATCTGCCATCAACTTCTGTGTTTCTATGTTTTACTTCTGATTAAATATGCCTGCTGTGTAAATATTGCTCGCCAAATACTGGGGGTTCGAGCAATGGACTCTTCACCATTGTGTCATAAAAAAATAAATATGTGCCACTGATCAATCAGACAATTTGATGTGACAAATAAATACCACTGGCCACCTTACATTTTGTTTTCCCCTCACAATAAATAGATTCTTAAAAATCTGAATCAGAATTGCCTTGACAGCAACACATGATGCGGGTGTTGTAATAAAGCTCAGCCAATGAGATGATGCCAATGTCAGCTGAGCCAGACAGGAATGGCAACGCAATGGCAAGAAGTGCTTCTGGAGCAGATAAAGCAGATGAGAGACAGAGTGAAGGAAAGTGGGAGCTACTCCGAATAGTCAGGGGAGTTCCACTACAGGGGCTGCTGTCAGGGGAATGTGCTGATCATAATTTGATGTTAAAAAAATAATAAGACGACAAAACTGGCTCAACATACAGTCAGATGAGAACAACAGCAAGGATCCTGGTAGACATTTCAAAGCAGCTGACTGTGAATTTAAGTTGGGGAATGTGTCTTAGACTAAATGACTGGTAATCACAGTGTTGCATGTTTTATGCTGTAGGTTTCACCACTTGAATTTTCCAATACAGCACAGTGAATACTGTTACAGGTAAAATATATGTAAATCACATCTGAAATTTGTGCATGGAAATCCATACAGTGTACATGGAGGCTATGAATAATACCTCATGGTAAAACACATAGAAAATAATTTTTCACTTCAGTTCTGAAGTCACTGGATGTACTGTACCTTCAAGGGTCACATGCTTTTCACTTGTATAACACCCAGTAGTAAAACAGAATTATTAAGAATGCTTCGACACAGGACAGAGAGCATATCTACAAGTTGGGGAACAGGTGTTCAAGGATGGAACATCTAGTAGTGACAGCCTCATGTTTAGCCTCCAATAACAAGGTTAAATTTGGAGTCTCGGGAGATAATCATTCTGCTTGCCCTCCTTGGAATGGCCGAGCAGCATTTCAGCAAGAATTTACATAGCATTAATATAGTTTTGGAACTTCCGGTCAGTCCAGTGATGTCCCGAGTGCACTCTTTCAACATACCAAAGTGACAATAAAGTATTAAACAATATTTAAATCTCAAGGGCTGATAATGTACAGTATAGTGGCTCTGATAGTAGAGCCCCTCCCCCCCCAAAAAAAGTGGCCTTGGCTTCTGTGGGGACTGAGGTGGCCTATGGCCATTTATAATGCAGTAGACCTGGAGCAAATTAGTTCCGGGATAATAAAAATATCAGGAGGAGTATTTTACTTCCAGGACCATTCATGAAGTCATTAAACAAGGAGGAACCCCGCTCAACTCAATCTATTACTGGTTCCTTTCTTTATTCTCATATTTCAAATATCTTATTCTATTCCAATCCTTTAGTTGTTATAAAACAACTTAACCAATGAAAATTTGAGAAATCTATGTACGGTATGCTTATCAAATTTAACCCACCTGCTATGGTATTGCTGCGTATATTTTATTATTATATTTTTGGGAAAACCAGAGACAACTCCACCAAACTAAAGGCAATATATTGACTCTCTGGTCTTCTTCCCTCATGTATAACTTTTATAACCCCATATTTTTACTCAAGTGCTGATTTTGATCACAGTCTTTTTGATTTAAGCAAAATCCCTATATTAGATATTTAATTTTATTTACAGGCTCTTTAGTGTTTTTATACATGACCTGACTTCTCAGGTCAGAAATCCATATTGTATATCTTCCCCAGGGACAGTTATGCCATAGAGGACAGGTACTGTACAGTAGACCACATCCATATTCAGTAGCCAAAGAATGGAGAGCACTGTAAATAAAGTATGACCAGAGTTGTAAATAACAATAATGATTGGTCCTGGGAATACCATAAGTAGCTTGTAAAGCCAAGAAAGAATGAAGTCCCCTAGAATCGAGAAACTAGGTACTTGTAGGTTTCTATCATTTCGCCTCTCTCTTTCCTCTGTTCCAGGGTGTACATGTTTGAGATCCCTCAGTCTGTCTTTGTATGGTTTCTAATGTGACCCCTGCACCAATTAAGTTGCCCGCTTATGGATTGCCTCTACCCTGTCTACATATTTTTTTTATATCATATTTTATATTTTTTGTGTTTGATTACCACAGCTCCACAACTGTCTGATGGTTTATTAATTATAGTCTCCTTCTGTTTAAGGTCCTTTATTGCCCTCCAGTCAATGAGGTTAAGTTATAATGAGATCAGAAATTCCTGTCGAGGATCTGGAATTCATTCTGTGGCAAGAACTGTCAACGTACAAATTGAATTTTAGATTTCTGCCTGTAGGTGGTGTCTGTGTAGATGTCTCCCTCCCTCTTGTAAGTGCAGTCAATGAAAAAAAAATATTCCAGATCAACACATATCTGTATCTGCTCTGCTGAGTTGTGGGGCAGGATGACCAAACCTTTAGATATAACAGATGTCTCTGCATGTGATGAAATGCAGTTCTGTCAGTGCTGCAGAGCTGGGAACAGAAAGCTATTTTAGGTTTCCAAGGTTGTTTTTCTTAATGTTTTTTACTCATACAGTCTTTGATATTCCTTTGGTATATCTGGTCCCACAATATAACATCTTCACTTTCTAGTGAACATTTAAAATATGTACATAGAATATTATTACATGAGTAAAACATATTCATCATGGAGTGTTTGCTTTTGATTGAAACCTGTACTAGACCCAGTAAATACTGTAGCTGAGTCACCAACTTACATATTTGGCAGTACAGCAGAACATACTGTATTCATTAGATTATACATACTGAGGATTACACATTCAGATAATAACATAGAGAGTCTGTGTCAGTGCTGAGGAGGTTGCACACTCACCTCTGAGGCCAGATAACCGAACAGCTGTGGGATCCAGCCCACACCAAAAAAGTGTGGCAAAATTCCAATATTGACAGTGTTGGGCAGCATGATGGGAATGCTACACACTGGTAAGACTTTAATCAAGGTCCCTTCTGCCTGTTCCCATGGTTGTGCAGGTGGATGTTAAAGATTCCATGACAAATCTTCAAAAGAGTAGAGGAATTCTATGCAGAAGATAAATCCATCACCCATCCAGCACTTTAACTCCCTCCTCAAAGCACATTTTCCTCCACCTGCACATGCAACTAAATATATTGTTTTGCTCTAGGGCTAGTTCCTCCTTATGTGATTGAAATAAGTGATGATCGAATGTGTTTAGAAGTTTTTGTGTATCTTAACTTACTGTCTAAATGCCTTAAACTACTACCTGCTGCTGCACTGTATTTTGTATGTGTTCTGTATTTTATACTTGTATTTTTGGACTTCGTATTGAATGTTTGTTTATTTTACCACAGCTCTAATTGTACTGTCCCCTACCCCCCACATCCCAGGATGCATCTGAAATTGAGCAGTAGTCTGCTTAGTATGCCTTCCTGGTAAAACTTTTAAATAAACAAATAAACATCACAACAAACAAAAGCACATCTAAATGTTGCACTTTGTCACATTGGAAAGAATACATACAGTATTCACTTCAACGGAAAAGGCAACTATTACTAAAACGTATAGGTCTTGTGCAGTAGGTTATCTTACAAAGCACATCCATTAGGATTACACTTTCTTATCTCCCTTTATTCACATATAAGTAACATTTCCCCACTCTTGGACTATATTTCGAGTATAAAATAATAAGTCTCTATTATATACCTCTCTATAGGCTGCTTCCCAAAGCTTTCCAATAGAAATGTATGTCACACATTGTTGCTGTAGCATTAATCTGCATCTTGCCAGCCACAGATAAAACCTAAGACAGGAAAAGAACACTGACAATGTGTTATTTTTATACTTACCTAAATTATTTGGATCATCACCTAGCACAAGGCACTCATTGGGTGAATCTTTCCAACCAGTGAAGCTGCAATCCAGCAGCTAAAAATTTCCATAAGTTCTTTGCAAAATAGCATTCTAACAGAAAATATTCCTTTGTTTCAATTTCTATACCTCATTCCAGATAAGGGCATGTCCTTTCCTCCATCACTCTATGTTTATTACTGCCTCTTACATTTAATCTTCCATGAGAACTTAGCCATAATATGTCCAACATTCTAACGGAAGTCTTATATTTATCAATTGATTAATAACCAGAATTTATTTCTCAGGTCTATAGTGTCTGAAATTTGTTTCTTGTGGTCCTGTTGTGTTTAACACTGTCATAAATAGTTGCTTTCTATTTAAAGACCTAATTTGACAATTGTGCACTTGCCAAATGAATATTTTTTTTAAAGCATTTACCAGAAAAGCTGGAACTTGCAGATGTTGTTTCACTTTGAAAGGTTTACCATTCCATGCTATTAGTAATCCTTCCACATTTTCACAAATCCAGTCTTTTACTATAGCATCAACAGAGCTTGTTCTGATTTTAAAAGTCCCAGAGCAGAACAAAGTGTGTATGAACACAGTTAGGTTTAGAATATCCACCCCCCCTTTTTTCTTGGCAAATATGTATTTTTCTCTTTTAATAGGATGTAACCTGTTACCTCAAAACATGTGAAAAAATACTTAATAACCTAGTTTCAAACTGAAATGGTAAAGGATAAGCTCAACTCACATACAACAGAATACACACCCTTCTATGTTTTGACTCTTCTCAACCTTTCCATCTGTTAAACATCTGCTCACAAATTTTTAAAGTGTCTTCCCAATTAATTTTTGCTAGGCCTTCAGCCCCAAATTTTGGTCCTACAATTCTTATCGGATCCTCCAAAATTCTAATACAGTAGTAGCCACAGACATTGCCAGCTATTTCCAGATATTTTGTGAAATTTCTATAGTTTCTCTCTGCTTCCCCTAATGTGGAAATACAGAAAGCAGGAGATTTATCTAGAAATATCACGGAAATTTCTGGAAATAGCTGGCAATGTCTCTGGCTACTACTATATCTGTTCAGGACAGTTCTATTGTGCCTCTAAAGAAATGCCTTCCCCAGATTCAAGTTAGCCCCAGAAACCACTGAACATTCTGTCACTACTTTTAAAATCTTAGATACACTCTTCATTTAAAAAAAAACACAGATATCTTCTGCATAAGCTATTGTGTTTAAGACTTCACTTTGTTTTGGAGATGTACGTCCATATATTTCTCTATCCCTAATTATTCTTTGAAGAAAAGGGTCCCAAGCAAAGACATAAATCAAAGGGCAAAGTGGACATCCTTGCCTTACCCCAAACTTTACTGGTATCTCAGATCCCACATTCCCTAAAATTAATGGTACTATTTATGCTTTTCTTATACAAAAGTTTTAGCCACCTCACAAATTCAGCTGGAAAACCATACTCTAATAAAATCTGAAATAGGAAATTATGACTTACTTTGTCAAATGCCTTACTCTGAACCAAAGATAATAGAAAACATGTTACCTTATTTATTGCATAATGTTCATACAACTCTCTGATTAAAAATAAATGATCTTGCATTTTTTTCTGTGAGGAATGGAGCATGTTTAAATAGTGCTAATTAAGTAACCTGCAGTTTCCCCTAATCTGTTAGTCACCTATTTTGTTAGAATTGTAAAATGAGAGTTTAAAAGTCTAAGTTTTGAATTAAAGTTTTCTCACCTGACTTAAACCAAAAAAATTAGTTGAGCCTTTTAAAAAAATGACATGGAATCTGATAGTTGGGGAAAAAATAAAGAAATACCAATGTAAGTAACTGGCTCATCTCTTTTTTTAGATATCTTATAAAATTCATTGTGCAAACCATCCCATCCACGGGATGCACCCATTTTTATTGTTTGTATAGCACTTTCTGCTTCTTGTACTACAATCAGGGTAGCTAAATTCTATTTATCTATCTCTGCTGCCTGTTCCTCAACTGTTCCCACAAATGTTTTTATGTATCCACTCTTTACCGTCACAGGCTTACAAGCTGTTTTCATATATTGTTCTACTGTTTTTATTATGTCATCCATACTGGAGCAAAACTCGTAAGCTTGTAAAATTTGAGACATCTACCCTATCTTTACATGTTATACAGGGATCTCCATAAGGCACTTTCTGTGTGCCCATATGTTAATTCTGCTTGTAACATACTCATCCTATCATACTGGTATAATACCTCTTCATTTAATTTTTTTTAAAATTAGAAATCTGATCTGATAAATCTTTCCCTGTTTAGTATGCTAAGGTAATTATCTTTTGCAGATGGTTTCTAGCTTTTATATATTTAAAATCTGTATTTCTTTGTTTCTTTCTCTCAACTGGAAGCATTTTTCAATATTCATTTTTTGCATCTTCTCACCATATCCCTGTATCTTCATAAAGTCATGTTATAGATTGTCTGGCTAATAATAACTACCTAATTTCTTTTTGCACACTTTCCTCTTGCAAGATTGCTACATTCATCCTCCATCATTTCTGATTGCTAACACATCCATTTATATTATCTAACACTACCTGCTCCATCAGATGGTCAGAAAATTCTCTGGGAATTGCTCTAACATCAATGAACTCAATATTCTTAGAGATATAAACATAATCAATTGTGGTTACTGCTTGACCTCTGACATAGCTGTTCCCTACTCCAACCGGTTTAGCTTTCTGACAATTCACCAAACCTGCTGTCATAATACATTTTTGCAGTGCAACTGAATCACAATATACTGTAATTTCTTTCCACTAGCAAGTTTGTTATCAAAAATTCAAGGTGCGGTAAAAATCACCACTCAAAACAATCTGTTTAGCGGTGGCCAGATAAGGCTGATGTTTCTAGCAAAGCAACCCTTTCTAATTTAATTTAAGGTGCATATACATTTATACATCTACTTGGCTGTGTTTGCCATCTCCCATCTAGAATCAAAACTTTTCTACGGATAAAGTCTATTAGCTTATGTAAGATAAAACTTGTTTCCTTAAAAAGGAAATCCCACCCCATCAGCATTGTCCTCCCCAACAGACAAATAAGATGGCCCTCATACCCAGTCCCATTTAACTTGTGTCATAGAATATCTTGTCAACATCCAAGTTTCTTTTAAAAATATTGCATCTAGCCTTTTTTCTGTAAAAAAAAGAAAATACTGCTTGATATTTCTGCACATTTCTCAAACTGCACATATTTAAGTTGGCAAACTTGATCTGCACCATTACCAAGAGTGAAGAAAGGCATATCTTTATAGTCTATGTACTAGTTAAGTTCAGTTCAAGTTCAAATTTTATTTTATTTGTATGTATATAAAAATGATTTATCTCATACAGAAACATTTAAAATACAACATACAACCACCACTCATTGTAACATCATAAACATCTTAAAATCAGCTATAGATTCCATTTTAGTCTCTTAGCAATCTTCAGTGCAAAACTTGCAAGGGCAAAGATATGTTTAGTATTCACAATTTAATTTCAAAATCATCTTTTGATTATTATTCATCTGTTCTAAACCATTAAAATACTGACCAATATGCATAGTTCTTTCTTGTTCAAAAGCTTCACATTCACAAAATAAGAGTTTACTAGACAATACCACTTTATGAAACCCTGTACATATTAATGACTGAACAGTTCCTTTCCATAATTGCCAACTGTCAAGAATTGCAAATCTTATTCTGGTTATCGCCTTCCTTTTATTTACTTGCTCACATTTAAGTAAATATTTTTCCAATCCAAAGTCCAATTTAACATATTTTAGTTGGTCATTTAAATAATGATCTTTCATTCTAATAGAGGATCTCAGATATAGAAGTGGGTAGACATCTGGGAACAAGTGACCAACAAACTGTGTAGTTCACGATAAACTCTGCTACAGAGTCGAGCCATGCAAAAGTGAGGGTTCTGAACTTCAGGAGGGTTGACTTTGGCAAGATGGAAGAGTGGCTCAGAAAAGCACTAGCAAACAGGCTAGAAGGAGGTGTGGAGCAACAATGGGAAAACATTAAAACTGCCAGCACAAAGACAACAAGCCTTTGTGTGAAGCAAATAAATAAAACAAAATGAAAGAAAAAGCCACTATGGTTCTCAAAAGTGGTGGTGGTAAAGGTTAGGGAGAAAAATATAGCATTTAAGAAGTATAAGAAACCATAGATGGAGCAGGACAGAGAACTGTACCAGTTAAGGCAGAAGGAAGCAGAGAGGGTAGTCAGAATAGCAAAGGCCCAAACTGAGGAAAAGATAGCCAACTTGGTTAAGAAGGGGGATACAACTGTTATAGATACATCAGGGAGCATAGAAAGACAAAGGGAGGGATAGTAACATAGAAACATAGAAGTTGATGGCAGATAAGGACCGCAAGGCCCATCCAGTCTGCCCATTTCTTTTTCTATCTTATAAATGTGCCATCGGCCTTTGATCTGTCAGTGGTCTATATATCCATACTCATCTGTATTGCTCCCTTATGCCTATCCCATCCCTGTTTGAAGCCCTGTACTGTACTGGTAGCCACCACTTCCTGAGGTAGACCATTCCATACATCCACCACCCTTTCTGTGAAAAAGAATTTCCTCACATTCCTCCTTAATCAGCCTCCCACTGATCTCATGCTCTGTCCTCTTGTCCTACTATTTTCCTTATATTTAAACATGTTAGACTCTTTCACCTTGTTAATGCCCTTAAGGTGTTTGAATGTTTCGATCATATCACCTCTCTCCCTCCTTTGCTCAAAGGTACACATATTAAGCTCCATTAATCTGTCCTCATATGTCTTCTGCTGCAGTCCCTGCAACATTTTGGTTGCCCTTCTCTGGACTGCCTCAATTTGGTTAATGTCCTTGTGAAGGTGTGGCCTCCAGTACTGCATGCAGTACTCCAGATGGAGCCTAACCAGTGTCTTGTAAAGTGGGATTATTACCTCTCTCTTATGACTTGCAATACCCCCACTAATACACCCTAACATCCCCCTAGCTTTACCTACTGCTTTAGAAGTCTGCTTGGATGATTTCAGGTCATCGTTGATGATGATGCCCAAGTCTCTTTCTTCCTTTGTGACTGTCAGCAACTCCTCCCAGCCTAGATGTGGCTTCAGGGTTTCTCTGCCCTATGTGCATGATCTTGCACTTCTTTGCATCCCAGTTGCCACTCTTCTGACCATTTTGCTAGTTTATCCAGATCTCTTCTCATTCTGTCCACCCCATCTGGAACATCTACTCTGTTGAAGATCTTGGTATCATCTGCAAACAGAGAAGCCTTACCCTCTAGTCCATCTGCAATGTCACTAATGAATATATTGAAGAGGACTGGCCCCAGGACTGATCCCTGAGGTACCCCACTTGTGACTTGCATCTCTTCTGACTGTATACCATTTATCATCACTCTCTGTTTTCTGCCCGTCAACCAGTTTGCCACCCAGTTGACCAACTTCGGACCCACCCCAAGCCTACTCAGATTATTTATCAATATTCTATGTGGAACAGTGTCGAAAGCTTTGCTGAAGTCAAGGTAGGTGACATCAACTGCTCCCCCTTGGTCCACCACTCTGGTTACCCAAGAAGCCAGAAGGGGAAGGAAACATATTCAATTCAGTGCTTTACAGTAACTAGTAATTGCTATTTTTCTTTTAAACTTAGATTGTGGGCTTTTAGTGACACTAAGTTCTTTGCTGTCTTTACTTAGAATTGTTTTTGGGCTGTTGAAAATTTAAAACGTAGTGGTGGTGTATTTCTTTGCTGTCTTTAATTGCTACAAAATTTTGCCCCCTTCCTCCCTCCCCTTCTCCCAACTCTTAATTATATGCCCTGTTAAATCTGATTAACAGGAGCTAAACACAGGGGGATAGTAAGGGGTGTGGAGTAGGAGCAGCATAAGGAGGAAGAAGCCCACCCTCAGCACGACAAGTGTTTTGACACATTTATTTATTGGTTTATTTTCTTTTTTTAAAAAGAAAAGTATCTGAGGATCAGTGGCAGGATTTTTAGGACAGTAAATTAATAAAAAGGGAACTAGAAGAGCTTCAGTAACAGACAAGTAGTGGAATAGCAGTATAAGTGTAGTATAATGTGGGGAGTGGTGCAATGCAGTGGCTTTGGGGCAGCCATATTCAGGCAGACCTTCTGGACACTGAGGTGCTGCCCTATCCGCATGCATCTCTCTGGACTGTGGGATGAGGTAGCCAGACTCAGAGCAGAAGTAAACTGGGTCAGGAGTACCATCACCCCTATCCAGAGACCACCCAGTCCAATGCAACTGCCTCAAAGGATGCTGAGAACAAGGAGCACTTGGATAAAAGTGGGCTCAGGGAGGGTTAGAGCGGTCTTGCAGAGGCACATCTCAGATCCTATTCCACTCAAGAACTCATATGCCACACTGGCAAATGGGGACAACCAAATAGATGTACCCAGAGAAGTGGAAGGAAAGGATGTTGAGGTTAGCCAAGGAGATGATCTCAGTGGGGAGAGCAGTGGACCCCAGAGGAGGAGGAAGTGAATCCTGGAGGGGGACTCCATCATAAGATGGATCCAGCTAGGAACACAGGAGGGGAGGACAGGGAGGTGAGGTGCCTACCAGGTGCCACCGCATGGAGGGATGGAAGGAAGATCCTGGGGATCACTAGGAAGGCAAGATGGGAGGGTGAGCTGGATGTCATTATCCTCCTAGGTACTAATGACCTGGCAAATAGGGAGCCAAAGGAAGTTCAGGAAAAGTTTAGGAAATTGGGGAGGGGTCTCAAGCAAGTAGCTACTTCTGTCACTTTCTTAGAAGTACTACCTGTGAGAGGCAAGGGAGAGCATAGGGGTGCATGCACCAGGAACTTTAACTCATGGTTGTAGAACTGGTGCTGTGAGGAAGAGTTTGGATTTTATTTATTTAGTTGTTTAACCAGGTATAGCACACTAAGCTGAAAGCTTTTTTGCAGGAGCAACCTGGGAGCACAAGGAGGTTAAGTGACTTGCTCAGGGTCACACAGTATGCAAGTGGAAGCTGTGGGATTCAAACCCAGGTCTGGTCTGCTGGATGTCACCAGATTTGCAGCTCAGAGCCTTAGACCACTGTGCTATACTATCTCCTATTCATTGGTGACTGGGGACCCACCTGGAGGGATGGAGGTTTGTTCAAGCCTGACGACCTACATCCATCCTGGAGGGGAATCCAAGCACTCAATGATAAGTTTAAATGCTACACTGGCAAGCATTTCAACTAGCAAAGGGAGGGTGGCAGGCCAGCAAGGAGGGTACCTACTTGCTCACCCCCCACAGCTAGCAGTGGAACCAGTGAACCGGAGGAGTGGCCATCTCTACAAAGCAGTGTGCAAAAGATGGAGATTAGTGCCCAAGAGGTGGATAGGCAGAAAAGGGGAAAAATTTAGCAGAAGGGCTGACAGCAAAGAGAACCAGGGATAAAGGACAACCAAGGAAGGGACTGGAGTAGAACAGTGAAACAGTCTAGGGAGGTCAAATCTTGGAAAGCCATGTGTGCCAATGCCAGGAGCCTTAGCAACAAGATGGAAGATCTGGAGGCTGTCATGGTGCAGTCAGACCTGGACATTGTGGCCATCACTGAAACTTGGTGTAATGATAACCATGACTGAGAGATGGCCATACCTGGCTACAACATATTCAGAAGAGACAGGGCAGGTAGGAAGGGAGGAGGTGGCACTGTGTGAAAAATGACATAAGGGCCACAGAGATCAAGGAGGAACAAAATGGGGGAGAGATACTGTGGGTTAAGCTGGAAAGGAAAATGGGGCCAGCCATCCACACAGGTGTGGTCTATAGACCACCAGCCCAGGAGGAAGAAACAGGTAGGGAGCTTATGCTAGCCATCCAAAGGATGGCAGACAAGGGTGAGGTAGTACTGGTTGAAGACCTCAATATTCCAGACGTGGACTGGAGCATCCCAGCAGCAGCATCAACTAGAAGCAGATTTATCCTGGACTCCCTTCAGGGTGCCTTCCTCAAGCAACTGGTCATGGAACCAACTCGGCAGAAGGCATTACTGGACCTTGTGCTCACAAACAGGGACAGTGTGATGGGGGTAACAGTGGGGGAGCACCTGGGGAACAGTGACCAGCAGTCTTTGTGGTTTGAAATCACAGAAAGAGCAGAACCAAACCACACAAAAACAGTCATGGATTAAAGTAAAGCATAAGTTATCCCCTATTTCATAAACCCTGCTTTATCCTATCAAAAGCTTAGCACCACTCCAATATGCTCTGTGGGTAGTCATGGTAGAATGAGATCCTCACTCCGGCCATGGTGATGTCTTTCAATTTTCTAGCCTTAGCAAGAATAAGCTCATTGTACAAAAAAAAATTGAGCAGTTTGAGTATTAGAGGGTGAGGATTAGCAGCCAGAGCGGAGGATGGAGCACGCCTGATCCTGTGCACCCACTAGATCTTGAAATCAAACTCCTAAAGGGAGAGCTGAATCTACACCAGGAGGTTGTTCAGCATGTATTCTACAGAATTTCTGCCCTCCAGGCCTTCTGGAAGACCGATAATGTAGATATTCATTCACTAACCACTGCCCTCCAAATTCTCCAACTTGGCTGTCAGCAAGCCCAATTGACATTTGGTGGCATGGAGATGGTGTTCTTATGCAGTAGACCAATCAAGCACCTCAGCAAGGGTCTTCTCATTTTTTTCTGTCCTGCCAGTTAGTGTTAAAAGGCTGGTCGGCATATCTGTGACAGTAAGGTGCATGGCTTTGATTTTAGCCACAGTTTGCTCCAGAAGGTGCATTTGCCACACAGGATCCACGGGCTGTATTGAGTGATCCTCCATGATGGCCATCTTCAGGTCAGGGAGGGAGCTGCAGGGGGGGTTATCAATTGATTTCTTTTGCTTAATAATAGCTGGAGGATCCATAGGAAGCAGTCCCCAGATGCTGTAGTGGATAAACATTGCACCTCCACTAAAAGTTGCACAATCCCTCTTGAAGAATCACCAGAATAGAGGGGGAGAAATGGGAGGTAGAACAGAGCTGTAAAACTATGCCTTCATACTCTTCAGGTGCCCACATGACCTCGAATTTCAATGATTCTTTCAGCAACTTTCTTGCCACAAAAAAAAAAATCTGTCTGGTCTTGGTTCCATTCCATCTCTGTATCTTGTGCAGACATAATTTCTCCAAGACACTGGCTCAGATCTGTTTTTAAATAAATCTTCAAACCTTGGCCCTTATCTTGAAGGGTTTGTAGACTTTCCTTCTTCCCTCTCTGTAGACACCTCTGGATTTGAATCCGTACAGTACTTTGGTGAATATTTTCAGATTCCTGTCCAACTGCAGCATGCCTCTCTGCATTGTACTGCTTATTTTACTTTCAGCCAGTATTTAAACTAGTTCCTGACAATACTTGTTCATTTTCAGGCTGGTTGAACACTTTCTTATTAGTAGCACTTGATGCTGTATCACCATTGTCTCTATTTAGTAAATCAGATGTTGTATTTTTATTATACTTTGTAACCTTTAAGCAGAACTTTTCAATTTTTCCTTCACTTTGCTCAAAGATTTCATAGCAATTGTCTTTGTCAATTTTGTGTTGCTTGACCTTGTTGTAAACTTGTACTCTGGCCTACTTGCTGTTCACTCCTTACAACTGAGTCAGTCTCCTGAACCACCATTTTTCTGATTAATTTTCTGTTCTCTGCTTGAGTTTGTAGTGGGAAAAACTCATCCCAGAGTAGGGAAGCCATTTTCCCTCTGAAGTTTTCATCTATCTCACTTGCTGTGGTGCATTATCTGGCAACCATGTCTCTGATACTACTTCCATTTCTTGTATTCCAAAGGTTGGCCACAATTCTCTCTGTAACTGAAACTGGCTACTTTTGATCTGACATAGTCAGCAGTCTGTCAGATCCCACTGCTGAGCCTGAGACAGGGATAGTGAGAAAGCAGCCACAGCTTCTTTGAATCAGGAAGGTTATTTTCTAGACTACACTGAACTGAATTATTACTTTTTGGACCTGTGTAAGTAACTAGTATTGATTCTGTTTGGGGGTGGACTCGTCTAAATTTTAATTTTAATTTGCCAGGGAGGAATGCAGCTGGAAGATATTTGCAGTCAGTTGTGACTAGATCTGTTACTTAGCCTTTGTGAAATAAGTGTCTGAAAGGAAGGAAGGAAGGCATGCCCCTGGGTGGAGGGTAAGAGTTGTAGGTGATTGTTTCTGGATGGCATAGGTTTACTCCTACCCACCCTTCCCCCTACCCCACCTGCCCCAAGCACATAACTTCCTTTATAGCATCACTTCCCCAAAACTGCTAACAACATACACCTTTTCATATCCTTGAAGGCACAGCACACTGAATAGGGAGTAGAGACACTCACAAGCTTGTACACACTAAAACAAGAACAAAAACCAAAAAAGCATCTGTAACTGGAAGGGACACAGAAATGTGGGGTGTGGTGCAATGCACTGGCTGTAGAGCAGCAGTCTTCCAGGAGACATTCTGGAGACTGCGTTGCTGCCCTATTTGCAGGCATCTCTCTGGTCTGAGGGAGGAGGTTTCTTGTCTCCATGCTGACCTGGCAAGAATTCGGGAAACCTGCTCCCCAACCCAGGGACTACCCAGGTCACCGCCACTACCTCAGAGGTTGCCAAGAAAAAGGAGTGGTTGGACCACGGTGGGCTCAGGGAGGGTGAGGGTGGTGGAACAGAGGTGCATTCCTCCAGTTGTGCCTCTCCATAATTCATTCACCACTCTGGCAATGCATGATTCCTCTATTGAAGAACCTGCAGTGGAGACCAAGGAGGATGCTGGGAACCTCCACAATGGAGACCCACAGGAGGGTGACTCAGGACCCCAAAGGAGAAGAAAACAACTTCTGATGAGGGACTCAATTGTTAGGGGTAGAACTGGGGGAGGGAGGGGAAAGGGAGGTAAGGTGCCTGCCCAGTGCCAAGGCTTGGAGGGACAGGAAATGAATCCTCAGGATTGTGGGGGCAGTGGCAAGGGAAGGGAGTGCAATGTCATTATCCACCTAGTGATGAATGACCCAGCTGAGGATGGGATCAAAGCAGTGCAACAGGAGTTTGTGGATTTGGGGAGAGGTCTTAGACAAGCAGCACACATGGTATCTTTCTCAGAAGTGCTACCTATCTATGGCATGGATGAGGCTAGGGCACTCTGCACCATGGGATTCAATGACTGTTTGAAAGGCTGGTGCAGAGCTCAAGGATTTGGCTTCATTGGGGTCTGGGGCTCCACCTGGAGGGATGCAGGCCTATACAGGTGTGATGGTCAGCATCTATTCTGGAGGCAAACCAGGATCCTAGGTGATAGGTTTAGATGCTTCAATGGCAAGCATTTAAACTAGCCAAGGGGGAGGCACTGAAGAGGAGAAGGGAAAGCCTAGCCCCCCAAAAAAAATTCAGGGTGATTAGTGAGGTAAACTCCAAGATAGAGCAGTTGATAGGGAGAAGGGCTGGGGTAAACAGAGAAAAAGACAAAGGCAGTAGGGACAGGGATGGGGCAAAAAGAAATAAAGTCATAAATAAGTGGAAGGTAATGAGTACCAGTGCCCATAGTCTAGGTAAAAAGCTCCCTGAAATGGTGGCTTTGATGGAAGAGGGATGCCTGGATATTGTGGCAGTCACAGAAATGTGGTACACAGAGAACCATGACTGGGATGTCAGCATACCAGGGTACAAAATCTACATGAGGGACAGAGAGGGAAGAAGAGGAGGAGGAGGAGTAGCTCTCTGTGTAAGGGAAGGGATCAAAGCAACAGAGCTAAAGGGTAAACAGGGAGGAGAGAAGGCACTGTCGGTCACCCTGGAAACTGGAAATGGCTCCACAATCCACACAGGGGTTGTATACAGACCCCCATCTCAGGGGGAGGAAATGGATAAGGAAATGATAGAAGGCATCCCTGGGATGGCAGAGAAAGGGGAGATATTGCTGATTGGGGACCTGAATATGCCAGATGTTGATTGGAGCACCTTTGCTGCAGCCACATCCAAGAGCAGGGACATTCTTGATGCCCTAGAGGGGGCATGCCTCAGACAGCTAGTTTTGGAACCCACTTGGGAGAGAGCAATCTTAGATCTGGTACTCTCAAATGTGGACGGAGAGAGGATCTCTGATCTTGAAGTGGGTAGGCATCTGGGAACAAGCGACCACCAAACAGTGTGATTCACAATAAACTTAGCTGTAGAGTTCAGCCACACAAAAGTGAAGGTACTGGACTTCTGGAGGGCTGATTTTGTCAAAATGAATGAGTGCCTCAGAAAAGCACTAGCAAACAGGCAAGAAGGTGGGGTGGAGCACCTATGGGGAATATCAAAACCGTCATCACAGAGGCAACAAGCCTTTGTGTGAGGAAAATGAACAAATCAAAATGAAAGAGAAAAACACAGTGGTTCTCAAAAGAAGGTAAGGGAGAAAAAGACAGCATTCAGGAAGTATAAGGAAACACAGATGGAGTAGGACAGAGAACTGTACCAGTTAAAACAGAAGGAAGAGGGTAAGGCAGTCCGAATAGCAAAGGCCCAAACCGAGGAAAAGATAGCCAACTCAGTTAAGAAGGGGGATAAAACCTTTTATAGGAACATTAGGGAGCAAAGAAAGACTAAGGCAGGGATCCTGAGGCTGAACAAAGATTAAGGTGGCTGGGCAGAGAGCGACAGTGAAAAAGCAGGGATATTGAATGAATACTTCTGCTCAGTATTCACAATTGAACTGCAGGGGGAAATACCTAATCCGGTCAATAGAAGTACTCTGAATGGGGAGGTTAATATTAGTCCTTTCACAGAAGAAAGAGTTCTGAAAGAACTCTTATAACTGAAGGTGGATAAAGCAATGGGGCCTGATGGGATTCACCCCAGAACTCTAAAAAAAAAACTAAGAGAAGAACTAGTAACACCACTGACTAACATTTTTAATAAATCATGGGAGGATGGTGTGGTACCTGAGGACTGGAGGAGGGTGGATGTGATTCCCCTTCACAAAAGTGGGAGCAAGACAGAGGCAGGAAACTACAGACCTGTCAGCTTGACCTCAGTGGTAGGGAAAATGATGGAATCACTTCTAAAGAAAAGAACTGTTGAGTATCTAGAGGCCAGTGGGGCAGAGGGCCCAAGGCAACATGGATTCACAGTGGGAAAGTCATGTTAGACAAATATAATTGATTTCCTTGACTGGGTGACCAGGGAGAGGCTGTGTACATGGTCTACCTAGACTTTAGCAAGGCATTTGACACAGTCCCACACAAAAGATTAATAAACAAATTACCCAGCCTGGGAGTTTGTCCCAGGGTGGTAGACTGGGTGAAACACTGGTTGGACAACAGGACACAGTGGGTAATGGTAAATGGAGTCCACAGTGAAGAAAGGAGGGTACTAGTGGGGTACCGCAGGGTTCAGTACTGGGGCCAGTCCTTTTTAATGTCTTTACAAGTGACATTGAAGAGGGTCTGGAAGGGAAAGTATGTCTCTCTACAGATGACAAATGATCTGCAACAGGGTTGATACACAAGGTGGGGTCGAAAGGATGAAAAGGGACTTGGCAAGGTTGAAGGAATGGTCAAATGTATAGCAGATTAGAGTCAATTCAAAGAAGTGCAAAGTAATGCACCTGAGAACCAAAACCCAGGGGAAGAGTACACAATGGAGGGTGAGATACTGACAACAACAAAAATAGAAAGGGACCTGGGGATAGTCATACCAGGTGACCTAAAGGTGGGCCAGCAAAGTGAGAATGCAGTAAGGAGAGCTGGGGGGAATACTGGGATGTATAATGAGAGGCATCGTCAGTAGAAAACAGGAAGTTGTTGACCCTCTGTACAGATAGTTGGTAAGACCACATCTGGAGTACTGTGTACAGTTCTGGAGACCCCATCTCTGCAAATACATAGACAGGGTGGAGGCTGTCCAGAGGATGGCAATGGAAATGATGCAGGGTATGCACCAGAAGACATATGAAGACAGACTAAAGGAACTAAAGATGTATAGCCTCAAGGAAAGGAGGCAGAGGGTGGACACGATAGAAACTTTCAAATACCTCAAGGGAATCAACAAAGTCCAAGAGGGTAGCATCTTTCAGAAAAAGAGGTGTGCAAAAACAATGGGGCACAATTTGAAGATAGAGGGGGGACAGCTCAGAGGTAATGTGAGGAAGTATTTATTCACAGAGAGGGTTGTGGATACATGAAACAGCCTTCCTGAGGAGGTCATAGAGTTAAAAACAGTGGAGGAATTCAAGAATGCATGGGACAGACATAAGGCAATTCTAGTTTGGGGTAGGAGGAAGTAGGCTGTTGGTTAACTAGGACCTGCAGGTATCCGTTAGGTAGGGAAATGGGCAGACTAGGTGGGCCAAGCAGTCCTTAACTGCCATCAAATTCTATGTTTCTATGTTTCTATGTTAACAGTCACCAGTCAGTTTCAGTATATCTGACTTCCTGCAGATTGCTTCTACTGTTTCACTTAGCTGATTGCACTGTTTCAGATCTCTTCTGACTCTGTACTCATTTCTTAATAGCTTTCTTCATCATCAAATACTGTACCTTTCTTTGTCTTCTACCAGCATTGCGGTAGGCATTTTTCTGTAGCATGACATCTCATTCTTCAGTTGATCATCAGCTGCTGCAACATCTTTGTTGATTGCACTTAAGATTCTCTCCATCTACAGTGCCACTTCTCCTTCTTGTAAGGTCACTTCCATCTCTGCCCCAAAATCAAAATCTGATACCACGGTCTGTGATTCTTGTCCACTGTCCTTCTGATTTATACCAGCTAGAAGGGAGGACATCTCTACTGCCTGCTGTAGTTCTCCCTCCTCTAAAGCCTCTGGATAATTTATCTTGGGAATAGGGCCAACAGCACCCCCTCCCAAGAGTATGGGTATTTGGCTGCTGTCCTGGCCAAATTTCCCCACTCACTTAAAATAAAACCAACAGTTTAACTTAATTCAGTATGTCAGCATGCACCTACTGTATATGCCTAGCCCTTCTTTCTTGGTTAACAGCCCCCAAAAAGAGAGAGAATCAAGATTTGGGATAATGAGTTAGTTAGGCCATCAGTACAGGAGAAGCAGCATATCTCAACTGCAGATAAGTGCTGTGTGGAATTTTTGGGGAGTTGAGTCCTGTATTGTTAGATAAAAGGAATAAAAAGACAAAAACAGCTTAATTTGCTTGGTGAAATGGGTAAAGGGGATTGAAGACTGTTGAGAGGAGAGGGAAAGCATCACGGGCAGACTGAGGGCAAGAGATCAATGGGCCATTTACCACCATAATTGGAAGTTCCACCAAACCTTGTGACCACAGCCAGCCAATAGGGCAGCTGTAGTCCCCATCTATTACCCAGAGATCCCAGTGACCCCTCACATGATTGACCCTGAAGCATGAGTGCTACAAAGCAGGAATGCAATGTCTTAGTTGCATTTGAGGGCATCAGCATGGTGTCAGCAGGGGTGTTAGCATGGAGGACCACAGGCTGCAGGCCATGCCTGACGCAGCAGTTGAAGAAAAGGGGCAAGAGAGGTAGGAATACATTGCAGTAGGCTGTAGAGGGGGCTATAGCCAATCCCTATATAGGGTCAACCTACATTTGAACAGGGCAACATGGAAGAGGGCTTTTGGTACAACACAAGGTGCACATGGAATGCAGATGATCCCCATCTTGGGTCAGTTTACATTTATAATAAAGAAACAACATAGGAGGAGTTAGGGGATTAATGGGGACTTGAGGGGAAATGGTAAACTGCACTGGCCTGGTCACATCAGATATACCTAACTGAGTCTGGGTTAGGCTGAGGAGGCAGGATGCCCCATATAGATGCTCCAGTGTTTAGAGGATGTATTTGTGTATTGCTGCCCCACATCTGTGTCTCCCCATTGTTTTCTCACAGAGGGTCCCATATCTATTTTCCACATGCAAACCTTATATTTCTTACATATTTCTAAGGAGCTGGGAATTTCTTGTGACTGGTTTAGTCCACCCCTATGGAGGAAGCATATCTGAAGGACCTTCATATCCTGCCTCATCTCTTTCTGGAATTGTTGAAGGGGTAGAGGCCAAAGCATCAGTTTCAGAAGTCTTACTGTTTTCCCTTCTGCCCTAACTTTGATCATCTGCTACGACCTCAGAATTCTTTCCTTGTACTTGACAAACAGTTACTGTTTCTTTAACAGCTGGCAAAATATTGTCTTCTAATTGCCTTGCATACATAGCTGATTTATATTAGTCTCAGACTGGTTTTCCAAATAATGTGTGATTAAACAAGCTTTTGAAGTACCAGCTATTTCTTGAAGGGTGTTTCCTTTGATACCACCAGGGGCCTTTTGTTATTCAGTTTTAATCAGGTATTCCTGACCCACACCATCTGACCTACTGTGGGGAATAGGAGGTGGCACATGAACCAGGAAATCTGGGAAAGGTGGAGGTGTGTAAATATGAGCATGTACTGTAGTCAAGATAATGAAAGGAGAATGGTAAGCTGCAATGGTTGTGGGGCTGCAGTCTTTATGGGGACAGCGAGGAGAGCAGGGAGCTGTCCAGTGTGCAGGAACCTGGAATAGCTCAGGGCAGAGTTAGAAATGTTCACATGTGAGCTGTGGAAGGTAGGGTGGAGAGTCAGGGATGTAGGACAGGGCAATGGAGAAAAGGGGTGGTGTATGGTGCCCTGGAGGGTGGATTGCAAACATGGGATGGGAGCAGGGATGGTAACTCAGTGTCCAGGTATATCTCATCCTCATAAACCCAGAGATACTAGAGTTAAGGATTGGCAAGTGGTAGGGGAACTGGTAGGAGGGTAAGAAGAACAGCAGAAGAAGGGGAAGAACTTGGAGAGGAAGAAAATGGGAAGGATCTGATGATGGGGTGCTCTTAATGAACAGGCATGTAACATTGACTAGTTTGGGGTGAATAAGGTGGTGGGGTGGAAGGTTGGAAAGATCCAGAGTCAAAGGATGGAGGTAAGGTGAGGAGAGAGAGGGGGACTAGTCTGGGAAGGCAGGAAGGAGGAGGCAGTCAGGGTTGAGCAAAGGATGGGGAAGGGAGGGAGGGAACAGGGTAAAAAAAGGGGAGAGAAAAATGGTAACAAGCAAGGCTAGCCAGAGAGGAAGGGGCTTAAGGGGGATGGTTAAGCAAATGGAGGGACAGTAGTGCAGGCAGCAGGAATTTAACCAGAATGAAAAGGGCACAGTTGAGTGTGGAAGCGGTTGGTAAACTAAGAGAGAAAGGGAGGTTAGAAAGCACAGTTGCAGTGGATGGAAAGGTGGTAATCATTGGTGACTCCATTATGAAGGGTACTCACTTGGGTAGGAAGGGGACCCAAAAGCAAGAAGTAGAGTAGTTTGTATGCCAGGGATGACAGTGGGGAAGGCAGGACCAATAATCAGAGAAGCTGCAATGGAGACTGGTGGAAAACCTAACTTAGTCATCCACCAGGGAACCAACGACATAGCAGTGGAGGAGGTGGAGATCGTGTATGGTAGGTTCAGGGAGTTAGCAAAGACATGAAAGGAGGAAGTGAGTTATTTGACTTTTTCAGAGGTGATATCAGTCCCCAGAGCCAGCACAGTCAGGAAGAAGAGGATAGACATGTTCAGTGAATGGTGAGTAGCTGGTGCAGGGATGAAGGGTTCAGATGTATTGGGGACTGGGGGGGCACATGTGTTCAAACAAAATGATGTACTCAGCAGATTGACATTGCCTCAGTAGAGAGGGCTCAAAAGTACTCAGGGGCAAACTGTGGGAGTACATAGACAACAATCTAAGGTTAACCTGCCGATGGGGGAGGGGTGGGCCAACAGGTCCTGTAACTCCAGGATGAGAGGGTCTATAGATCTATAGCTATGTATTATTTCTAGAGTGTCTTGGTTATAATAGTAGCTGCTATGTTCATTGTGCTCTGCTTTATGTTGCAATTGTCAATTTTATTAACTGTTATCACATTACCCCATCTTGTATCATTGTATTACTATTGTTTTGTATTACCATGTTGACACTATTTTTATTGTATTGTGCACTTCCAAATTTTGCTTAAAATAAGCATCCCTATGCCTAGTTCACTCACCTGGTGATCAAAAATAAATATATAAACATTTGTGGAGGTCCTACTCGGTGTGGTATTGCACGTTAGCACTGTTCTGGCCTTTGAGGTTAGGCTAAATGGATTAATAAGACAGAATGACATTGGCAGTACACAGAATGAGTATAAGCAGCATTCCAGACATTAAGCTGAGATGTGTGTCAGTCAGTGTTGGAATCATATTTAATGAGCTTTAGGGGCAATGGAGGGGTACCATGAGGGTTCTAACCTTAAACTGATCCCACCATTCCCATTATACATTAAGGAAAATGATGCATGAGCTACCATAGCTCACAACAGAGCTCATATTGGGCATTCCACAGTAGTGGCAGAATTCCTGTGGAATAGTAATCCTACTTCCAAAATACCTTTCAGAACTTCTCTTCGAATTCAGTGTAATTCTGAAAAGCATTTGTATGTAAGCCAATAAATAACTCCATGGATTATGTAAACCAGGGAATAATTTTCCTTGATTTATGTAAACTGTGAATTGCTAATCTGCAAAAACATTTTACTTTAAAAATTATGGAATTCTGCAACTGTCTGAATTCCACAAAATTAGGCAGAACTGTGCACATATTCTGGAACAGAGGAGTTACATTTCACCATACAGTACCAGAGCACTGCAAGCCTCCGTGTACTAAGATTCAACAGCATACAGCATTTGTTAGATTAGTTATGATTTATGTATTCACCACAACCACATGCAAGGTAAGAGTTTGCTCATGTCATTTATTCATATTGAATTTCTTTCTGAATAGAATTCTTCAATCTTAAGCAATACAAAACCAATTTAGCAGCAGTAGCTACAATGTAAACGTTGTTTTAATGGCTCCTTACTACAAAAGTTTCTTTAAAGAACAGCCATGTTTTATTCCAAGGACATGAGATTTATTGGGTTCCAACTAATCCTTTCATTAGGAGTTGTTATGCAGTACCTCCTTGTAATGCCCAGTTTGTGCAGCACTTCTTTGCAAGCTGGCAACAGTCAATTAAAATATCACACTGTTGGATGCTGGCTTGAGTCCAGATTGCACTTTGTTTGCTGTGTATTCTCCTGTTTGTACCTTATAAAGGATTGCTGCAGACATTCTAGGTTTGGGATGCTTCTATGCTTCTCAGTGGACTGGGTCACCTTTTTGTGTATTCCTGCAAAGTATGGAAATGACAAAATGGTATATTAGTTTCACAACAACTAGAAATTAAAGACTGATTAAGAAATTAAAACCTTTGTATTAATATATCTCAAATAATATTTGCCACAAGGGAAATCTATATTATACTGTATAAACACAGTTATAAATTTGTACTTCTATAGGTCACACTATTACAATAAATTCATGTGTGGAATATTGGAAGGGTTTGGCCAAACAGTCAATCAATGGGCCTAGGCAACCAGAGTAGTGTTATGCTTGTATAACTGTGATGACTGTTTGGCCATTCGAACTCTCTATTCACACGGAATTACCACCCTGTAATGGTACGGCGAAGGCAAGGAACCCTCAAGAGGTTCCACCTCTAAGTGTCACAGGAAAGATTCTCTTGGTTAAAGGTACTTTAGAAAGGAGCCCCTCAAGGGGAGAGGCGTGCCACTAGAGTAGGAGGGGAGGATGGAGGGGTAAAGAAAAATGGGTTCAAGAAGGAGGTTGGGAGGGACTGCTTATATAGCTCAGGAAGGGGTCATGGCCAGTTGGTTTCTCATCTTATTGAACTACAGACATAGTCTTTCAATTCAATAGGCCTACACAACCACAGTAGTGTTATGCTTGTGCAACTGTGATAACTGTTTGGCCCTTTGCACGCTCTATTCTATGGGGAATTACCACTCTTTAGGGATACCGAAAGCAAGAAACCTTCAAAGTGGGTTCCACCCCTAGAGGTTCCATGGGAAAGATTGCCTTGGCTAAAGGCACTGTACTCTAGGAAGGACCCCAAAAAGAGCATTGAGCAGTAAATGTTGAATTTCACTCATAAAATGGATTGCACTGAAGACATCAGGGGGCTTCCTCAGGAGAGAAGGAATGGCGAGTAGGGCCACTATCCATCTCCATCCGACAGCAGAAACCTACCTAAGAAAACCAGGGAATAATCTATAAACATCTAACTACATATTATGACTTTTGGCATGTAGGAGAGGAAAAATATCCCTTTTAAAAGGAGGAAAACTCGGGCTTAGGTCACCTTCCCTTCAGGCTATGGGTAGTTTATTTAGTGATGGCTCTGCTGCTTGATCCAAGGGGAGAAAATATTCCAATTTGGTGTGAAGCTCTCATGATCTCTCTAATGGGAACACTGTGAAGGGTTGCGAGAGGTCTCTGCAACAACAAGTATTCTTGAACTGAGAGTGGAACCCCAAGGTGGGAGAAGGGGTACAATGACCACTGAGGTACTCAGCTGGCCTATCAACTAAATCAGACAAGATAAACCAGAGGCGGTCATAGGGAGAATAGCTTTTGAAGGTGCCACAGTGTTGCCATAGCCAAACGGATGCTCTTGGGCTTAAGGGCCCAACCCCTCAACAGCTGAAGTCTTACATTCTACATCAAGAGGTGCCACCAGTGAGTTAGATGACTGAAGCTCCACTCAGAGTGAAGACATTACCACTATGGGCCAGATGAGAAGGACCTTTCCCCAAGCTTTGCATGTTCAAGATACAGACTTTGTTGGTACAGAGTGAGACTGTCGGCTACAGGGCAAACCCTGAGCCAAAAATGGTAATGGTCATTCTTAGTGTGTCTCCAATTTAAGAGTGAGTACATGAATCAACCTTGAGGTGTTAGATAGAAGGAGGCCAGGTGAAGCCAGCAGCTGTAGATTAGATAGCAGGTTATTGATGAGGAGGCCTGGGAATGCCAGTGGCTGTAGATTAGACAGCAGGTTAGTGATAAGGAGGCCAGGCAAATCCAATTGTGTGGGTAGGTAGGAAGCTGTAGTGTTAGCCAGTGCTTGGAGGTTGATAGTGGTAGCAGCCAGTGGAAATCAAGCTAACCAGTTCCATTAAGGAAGTCAAATTAATGGTGACATAAAAGGTTGGTGTATAGGTAGTGAGAGGCTGAGACACCATTAAATAAATCAATGAGGCTTGGCATAATGAGTCAATGAGGTTTAACAGTTGATGACTATGGTTTCAGCATGAACAGTGAATTGATATGAGTGGTATGAATGCCTTAGATGCCATTAAGGTGGCATTGGGTTGTTCCAGTAAAGAGCATTTAAACGCAGTAATGAAATACAATGAAAATCTTGAAAGTCATGAAGGCTGTAAGGATAATGTATTTATGAATGGATAACTGAAAAGCCATGTAGGCAAGGCTCAGCAAGGAGCAGAGTAATTCATATAAATTATGTAAAACATGCTTCTGCCACCCAGAGCCCTGATGCCCCACTGTGACACCACAGTCCCCTCCATAGGAATAACACGGAACCACAAGCAGAGCACCATCATTCCACATAACTAATGTAACAGCTGGAAGTTTCAGTATACCAATGCAGCAGTTGGTTGAGTGGTGATAGCACTGAGTGAATTAATAGCAAAGCTGTTGAACACACATAGCACAAAAGCAAGTGGCAGCTAGCTGGGTAAGATGAAGCCTGAACCAGGTGCAAATAATTAAGGTGGAAAGCACAGGAGACAGCAGGCAGGGAAACACCAGTGTGAGCTGAAGCATACAATAACAATGCAGTTGACTGAGTGCTTGCAAAATCTGGTGAGTAATTGGGAGCCTGAGAGTACACTGGCACAGGGCAGCTTAAGGTAAGGAAACAACACTGTATAACTTGAAGCACAATAAGCAATGTATACACAGGGCACTAGAAAAGACCTAAAGAAACAAACAAAAGCAAACACAAGTATAGGGGCAGGAAGGAAACAAGCACACAAAGAAGCACGCAGCAACTGGAGGCAAAACAATACTAACCAAAGCAGGAGGAACACAATGAACAGAAGTCCAGAATGATCCAAGCAGAACCCAGCAAAAGGAAGGAGGGAAGCAAATGCTGGGGGTTGGGAGGCCCCAGCAGGCTCAATGGAGAAGGTAGAGATGAACAGAGCCTCCAGCTGCAAAGGAAAAGTGCTTCAACAGGAGGCTGGGAGGAACTTCCTACATAGCTCAGGAATGGGACGTGGCTGATTACTCACCCCATTGAACTACAGGTATAGCCTTTCAATTCTCTAAGTAACTTTGTCAGATTTATTCTTCAGTTGAAAAGCACATCGTAAAGGGAATAGTGTTAAAACTGCAGAAGCCAGAGTTGGAATTTCTCAAAGGTGTAGGTCTTAAAGAATTATATTGGTCACTGAACCTAAAACAGCGAGTCAGAACTGAAGATCTCTAATGATGTAGCAAGACTGATCATGAAATGATACTTGTAAATACAAAAGTATATGATTCTTACTATCAATAACAGAGGGAGTGTGTGTGTTAGGTCTGCAGTTTTACATTGCCATATGGAACCTCTTGATCCCTCCTTTCCTACCACAAGTTCCCCTTCAATTTCTAGTTTTACAAAAAATATAAAACAGAAGGAAATAATTCCCAAACAGTTTGACATGACAGGCTAGAACAGACGTTAGTGATTATGTGATGAAGTAGGTACCCATTACCATATTTTGGGGTTTCCCAGATTGACTAATTACTGGGAGAAAATTCATGAATAAATACAAAAAGTGCCAGGTTCGATAATACCTTTTATTGTTCTGCAAAGGTGCTCCACTTACCTAATGAACTGCCAAAGAAATAGACGGAAACATCATCTGGCGCAGATTTTATTGTGTGTTGCATTGAAATGGTTTACATTGACCTGTCTGTCAGATGTGATACCACAGCTAACCTCCTGAAGTAGAAAAGTGACAAATTCAAGAGCTGCAGAAAATCCCAGTGGATCTCAACCTCTAGAGACCCTTTTCTACTGTTATGACAAACATGGGATATCTACATTATTGCAAAACTTATGGACGCTTCTTTTAGTGTGTTGTAGGGGTAGAGGTTTTAAGAAGGGGATAATTTGAGCCCATAGTTTCAATCACTCTTTTCTTTGTAATTTCTGGGTTTTTCCAGGTTTTCTCCCATCTCAGTCCCACATGTCCCTGATGTGACATACGCGTGTGGAGGCATGTGCATGCACATCTTGCAGGATGCCCCACCCTACCGATTGCCCGGTACCACCTGCACTCATCACCAAATCTCCATTCAGTGATGGCAGGACAATGGGCGTGTGACCCTTCCCACCCTGAAGAGGAAAGCAATTGCTCAATCCTGCTTCCCCTCATGCTGGCACCCTAGTGACCCAAGGTCATTCCTGAACCTGGGTCACTGGTGCAGTGAGAGGAAAGGCATCTAACGCTTCAGCCCTCAGTGCCACCAGGCCAGCAATCAGTCACTCTTTTTTCAAGTGATAGAAAGGACTCTTTATCAAGTTGGTAACATAACTGTGACTAATGTCCCAAGCAGAACTCCCCCACATGCTGGTAACATGAACTCACATAGACTGTGTTTAAATGTATCCCTTCCTAGGGGAACACTTGTGGAAGGAATAAAATACATGCTTGTTTGTTTTACTATAATGATTTACTGAAATATGTATATGCATTTCCTCTATGTTTACTGTTCCAAACTGTTACTGTTTGCAAAATGTTAATTATTTACTCAGTACTTTTCATATTTTGTATGTGGGAAAGAGGAAATTGTTTAACCAGGATAAGCACACCAAGCCAGAGCTTGTTTCCAGGTGCGACCTGGGAGCACAAGGAGGTTAAATTGCTTGCTCAGAGTCACACAGTATGCAAGATGGAGCCAATGGGATTCAAACCCAGGTCTCCAGATTTGTAGGTCAGTGCCCTTAACAACTACACTATACTGCCTCCTCATATTGCCTTGTTTGTGATGTAATTGTTTGAATAAAGCTGTTTAAAAAAAGAAATACCATAATATACCAATGAAGGGTATAACAGATATAGTGGCCTTGTCACAATTGGCATGGATAACCGTATGTTGAGGGGTAGCCCATTGAATTAACTGAGTCACCATTTTGGCAACCACAACCTATTCTTTTATATAGAGAATCAAAATTAATTTTTCAGATAGAATTGTTCCAATATAAAAGGTGATAAAGTTTATCAGCTTTGGAGTTACAAAAGTAGCAAATAATATGCAGTGATGATCTGACACATATGGAAAAGTGGAATGCCAATATTACATTTGTAATCTGTGCCATTTTTTCAGTATTTTAGAATTTACAGCAGCAAGCAGTCTGCACATGTAATGTTTTACCCAACAACAAAAGCTTGATTAATCGAAATGTATTTCCTGATTTTTACTATAACTGCAACTGAATGTGATTTTATTCTGTTACTATTTTTCATCGCAGAGATTTCCTTCTTTAGGTCAGGGCAATGACCCCAGGCAGAGAAATGTTGGGAATTTATGGGGTGAATAAAGATCTTCCTTTTTGTTTTATAAATGTTCTGTCCCTTTCTCTGATAGCCCATGTTCAGAAGGGAGTTTCATCCCCATCCCCCCCCCCCACGTCCACTGGCCGAACCTGACCTTCTTTTACATGGGATTGCTATCCCTGGTGGGTCAGCAGGGGTACTCCAGGTGCCCAAAGGAGACTAGATCCAGTTCTGGTTGGCACCGTGGTTGGTTGGGGAGCAGGACCTGCGAGCCCCTCGTTCATCTAGCCATCAGAGATCTTTCTAATGTTTTTCCTCCTTCAGAGGTACGGTGTGCAACGACGCCAATGACGGCGCAGTGCACGTTCCCATGAGCATCCTGTTGGGTGTCTGTCTGCCTCTGCCTCTGCCTACTGTAGGCAGCATCAGTGTGGCAGCAACCAGCCTCCACTAGGGGCCAGGCAAGCACCAAACTCTGCAGAACCCCATCCCCGGAGAAGAGCTGTCCCTGGGATGCTCAATCCTCCTCTTCCCCAGCAGACCCCCAGAGACCCACTCACTCTGCAAACATGGGTCGATGGCATGGCAGGAGGTAAGTTCAGGTGCCTCACCCATTCACGCCACCGGGCTGGCAAAGACCTTCCTTTTCTAGTGACATCTGCTCCTTACCTTTCTGTATAGTAAATTCATCAGTAATGCTAAGGAAAAAAGCTTCAATATTCTTCGACAAAATCATTCGACTATTATTTTAGAAGTGTAACATTTGCAATCATGATTGCTTATATATTATATAACTATACTAGGACAATAACAGTTATTTATGAATGATGTATTTAAGAATACAGTTTCAACAACATACAAAACATGCAGTGGGCTGCTGTGTGTTTTTGAGGCTCCACCCAAGGCTGCAACATACAAAAACAGCTGCATAGAATGCAATTCCTCACTGGAATAGTAGCAAAGTGGGAAACATAAGAATACTGTATCTGTTTCCTTACATTTTCTTTAATCAAAATGGCAACTGTAAATCCATTCATAAAACAGTAAAAAAACACTGCTTAAAAGAACTTCCCTAACCCTATCTTTCTTCTTTTTGTGGAGCCATAACTTAGCCTCCACCTGAATGCTGAATAATGAAATAAGCGAGTGTGACTGTCAAAAGAAGACTCTGAGAAGTTGCAATGTTAGCATGGTGCATGGCATTCAGGCAAGGGTAGCAGACCAACAGACCCAGTTTCGGGTTAAAAAGGATGTTTTTTGCAAAACGTCAAGACTTGATTAGCAAATGTTTGCATCATAGGATTTACAGTTGATTTAAATGTTTGCCTGTCACAACAGTAGCCTTGCCTGATTTGTTTTTCAGCACTCAGAGGAGTTACTAAATTACAGCTGCACAGATCACTGAAAGTTGGGGTAAGGAAACCTTTAATCTGCTGTGGTTCTTATTGTTTTATACATGGATTAACACCTGCTATTGTGATTAAAGAATATATAAAGGAGCAAATGCTACATTTTTGTGTAGCTTGAGTTGTCTCTGCTCTGGTATAGAGCCAAATTCTAAGCAGTTGTTTGTGTAAAGTTTTAGCAAGTTGAGACACATGCTTAAGTTATACTGTATGTTCCAATAAAAAATGCATTCTTATGTCTTATCCAGGTACAAGTTGAACATGTTCTGTAAAAGTTTCACCTGGGTTTACACACCTAGAATTTACTTTTATTATTTAAAGATAATTCCAATCAACTTAAATTGCGCAGCTCATCAATAGTTTTACTTAATGACACTTTTTTTCAAAATCATATTGTGATTTGTTATATTTACATAGATTTAGCATTGCAACAATAGAGTTTTTCAGATATGATGACTCTAGGCTACATCTGCTTCTTTCCCTTTACTGTATGCATGACGAGGAAACACATGCAAGCACTGAAATTACAACGTTCATGGGGTTTGCAAAGCTCAAATAAAAATCTCCAAACTTGGAGAATCATATAATTTGAACTCTGAACTCCTATAACATTTGAGTTTTTTTGTTTGTTTTCAGCATTTATTGAGGGAACCTGGATGTCAGAACTCAGCTGAGAAGCTATACCATCTCAAATGATTATCACTGGTAAAAATCACAGGCTGTGCAAACTAAGTTGATTACAATTATATTTTAAAATAAAAAGGCAAATAAGTTGATATGTCCTAGATGCATCATATCTGGAATTCTGCTAAACTGTAGACAGGCTGGCATTTTCTGGTGTGGGTTCAGATCAGGTTAAATTTGAAAAACAGAAGATATAAACAATTATAATGCCCAAGCACCTTCAAGCAGCCAACTACCATGTCGGTCATTTAATAACTATGTACAGTACATTAATGCTACTTATTCAGCATGCTTCGCAGACTTCTGGAAGGGAGAGTTTGCTTGAAAACTTAGAAAAAAGGTTTGGATATGGTTTGATTTTGTTAAAACATTTACTCACCTCTTATCCAGACATCTCAACAGAAGATTCAGTTTTGACTGCCCTTCTATATGAAATCTGTAACTTGGCAATGTGCAGTTATATCCTTTATTATTATTACACTTTGTTTTACTTCTAAGGTCTGTCAAAGTTTATTTTTGATGATTAACATTCCTTTCCAAAACATGCCAAATGTGTATACTTTTCCAGGACTGAACACTGAAGCTAAATGCCTTTAATTTTAAAAACATGTAACATGTTTTTTTTTAATTGTTTTTTTTATTAAGATTTTACTCCCTGATCTCCCCATGGTGGCCCCCATCCTACTGACCCCCACCCCATCACCCAGCTCCTCTGGGATCTTACCTTAGCTGTCCATGGCTTGAAATAGCTGCCCAGTCACTGGTGCATAGCCTGGGGGGGGGTGATCGCCATCCTACTGCCATGAAATATTTTTACTCTGATTCTCTCCCCAGACCCATGCATGTGCAATGTCATGGTGACTGCCCATGCCTCCACATAGGTAGTCTTATGCCTTGTGCATGGCTCCACCCCATTCTGAGCAGCTTGCCTGTGCTGACCCCCAGCCTCTGCTGGGTGTCAGTCTACAGCACACTACATTGTCCCCCCTCACCCAAGGAAGGAGAGCTGTCATCAGATGCTCAGTCCTTCCTCACCCCAGCTGATCCCCAAATGACCCGAGTCCATTACAAAACCCAGGTTGCTGGTGTGTCATAAGGTATGGCATCCAGTGCCTTAACGCTTAACACCAGTGGACCAGCATAACATGATTAGTTTTAAAGCAGAATTATTTTAGAAAAAGGTGTGTATATGTCACCCTTCCAAGTTCAAGTAAGAAAGCATAACATACTTCAAAGGAGGCAACTGACCAAATATGAGACTGAAACAGAACAGCAGAATGTAAACAGCATATTTTATTTGATTCTTATTACAATGAATGTAACTTTCTAATTACAGTCAAATAATATACCCTGGTTATTAGTCACATATTCAACTTAAATACATACTGGGGAACTACCAACACATTTCAACAGTAAAAAAACCCTCATAAGTCACATGTTATTGGTTTGTTGCATACAATACATTAATTCATGTAGTTGTGTGACATCAATTGAAACTGAAAACCAGCATTTGAATGGACATTAATCTTCCTACCACTTAACCATTACCACATACAGGTTTGCCAGTAATTAATAGATACGATTAATTACATTTATTTAATGTTATCATACTTTTGTAGCTCTATGTATGATTTCCATACTATGCAATACACCACAACTCTCAACTCCATGATTTTCTTAATAATTTCCATGGTAAATGGAGCCATTTGGAAAGTTAAACTGTTGAAGTGCCTGTTATTAAATTCATTTGAACAGACTAGGTTTTCTGACAACAGGTGCATTTCTTTGAAAATGCTATTAATCATAAATAAATATGTTATTGATTTGACCCACAGAATGCCTACTGAGTATGAAACATTGATTTGGGTTGGATAGTCAGGAAATTAGAAAGCACAGGCTTACAATAGAATGATTTGTCTCTGTCAGCAAGATGTGGTGCAGTCTCTTAGGAACCTGTGTCTCTCCTAAGCAGTTGTCTCACAGAGTACCAGATAAAATTCATTCTTTAACTGTTTTATATTTTAGCAACCATCTGAACTCAACCAGCAGAAAAAAATCTAAAGTTGTCAAGACACTTTTTAATTCATTCATTTAAATACTTTTGCAATTAATTCCCCAGACATGGCAGTGTTTGCAAGCATGGGGTGCTGATTTGTTAACAGTATTTTGCTCTGTCTGTAAGAAGATAAAAATATTGTTTCAGTGTATTCCTTCTGAAACAGCAATAGACAAGCAAAAATATGTGCTTCACATTCCTTGTACTGGGCTCAAAAGATGTGCATATACTAAATCACATTAAGATTGATTGATTGATTGATTCATTCATTCAATTCATCGATTTAGTTGATTGACTTAAATTTGAACATTTTGTTATTTCAAACATGCATGCAAAGACATGAGTTTGTCATTGTTTAGCACAGTGGTGTTTGAGCTAAAGTTATATAGAACTTTAATACTCTAAGGTAGTCATAGAATTCTTCAGTTAAAACAATGTATTAGACAACACCATCTAGCATTAACTAGTGATAAATTAGGATATGTGAAATATGAATTATATTGTAGTAATTATTCAAATAGCAACACACTGGTATCCAAATGGCAGAGGTATCCATGAGACCTATTTTTGCCATTTTTAAAGAAGGATTAAGGAATGTGCCAACATTTCACCCTACTGTTGTTTCAAAACACATGCTGGGTTTGCCAAACAAGGACTTTAAAAAGATGTAAACATACAACTTTAAAAAGTGCAGTATATACAGGAGATACACAGCACATCACCAGCAATACAATAGTTGAGACAGGGTGTACATTATCATCCAGAGACTGTCAGATCATTCATTAATCTTTAAGAATATACATCCAAAATGTGTTGAGTACAGTGATTACACATTTTGAAATATTTCATACACTAAAAGAATCTAACACATTCTACAAATCCTTCCAGAAACAACAATGATCAACATGTTTTCATATCTCTGTTACTGCACTACGGCATAAAGACTTTGGCCTAGAATTTGACATAGGAATATACACCCTAACTGACTGGTATGTGTTACTAATGAGTGTTTGTGTACACATGATTTTAATTGAGTCAGTTAAATAACATTTTGTGCTACCCACATCCAAAGTTACTCATGTGAATTCAAATTGATGCATATTTATGCCAGTCAAGCATCCGATATATCAAATGTCTCCAGGATATTATGTAACTCAATGTACAGCATCATTAAATACAGTATGAGCATATGTGCCATCTAATGCAGTTAATTTCAATACTTGGGGGGGGTCCAAAATTGATTATGTTAGAGATGAAAGTTCTCTTTTTCCAGCTCAAAAGAATAAGATGTGTTCAGTAACTCTGCCATGGAAGTGATGGCATGTAAGACTTCAAATCCATGCAACACTTGGTCTGACATATGGCATTGCCAATAAGAGTACCAGCTAGTGACAACTGTGATTTTTTTTAAATTGAGGCACACCTTCCTGATGATCAGAATCACTAAATGTCCATAGAAACATAGAATTTGTCAGCAGATGAGGACTGCTTGACCCACCTAGTCTGCTCATTTCCCTGCCAGATCCTACTTGATCTCTGGTCCATTGTCATCCCCTCTTCCTATCCCCTAATAATCCTTTGTGCCTATCCCATGCATTCTTGAACCAGCCATGGTCTTCGCCCCCACCACTTCCACTGGAAGGCTATTCCAGAAATCAAACACACTTTCTATGAAGAAATACATCCTTGCATCTCTCCTAAATTTACCCCCTCCAGCTTCATGTCCACTTTTTCTCAAGCACCTTTTGTATGAAAAATACTTTCCTTCTGCACATTATTTGCCATCATTAGGTATTTAAAGGTCCCTATCATATCCCCCCTTTCTCTCTTCTCTTCCAGTGTGTACATATTCAGGTCATTAAGTCTCTCCTCATAGGGTTTCTGATTCAGAGCTTGCATCATTGTAGCTGCACTCCCGTGGACCACCTCCACTATATTTATGCCCTTCTGGAGATGTGGTCTTCATAAATGGACACAATGCTCTAGGCAGGGTCTTACCAGTGATCTATGCAGAGGCAATACCACCTCCCTCTTTCTGCTGGTGATATCCCTCCCAATGCACCTCAGCATCCCACTAACCCTCAACACTGCGTTGTCACACAGTCTGGCCACCTTTAGATCATCTGGTAAATGCCTTTATTTATTTATTTTATTTATTTATCAAGTCTAGGATTACAAATACCTTTGAGCCATGGCTCTTTTACAAAGGTTCCACGTCAGAGAAATACAAATTATGGGAAACATCAAGACAGGCATTACAACAATGTGGACATTGCAAACAAAGTACAGATTAATACAGTTCAAGGGTAGCATTGTAACAAGGCAGCCAGCGGCATTTGTCAGAGAAAATAGACAACAGATAAGAAGTGCCAGAGTCATAGGGAGAGGGAAGAGGGTAGGGGGAGAAGGAATGTAGGAAGGGTGGCAAGAGGGTGAAAAGTGCAGCATTGGGTATACCAAGATGGAGGGTAGAATCCAGTGGGGGGACAACTAGAGCAGAAAGGGAAGTGGAGAAACAAGGTTGTTGGGCAGTCACAGGAGCTGTTGGTAGTGAGATAGTCCCGGAGCCTAGTTTTAAACATACCAATAGTTGGGGCAAAGGAGATGGTTGGGCTGAGGCCATTGAACCAGAGTGGTGCTCGATAAGCAAAAGAGCATTGTCCCTATGAAGTGTGACAGTGGGGGACTTTCAGTAGCTGTAGCATGGATCTCCTAAGGCACCATTTGTTAATTCGGTATTGTAACAGAGTTGAGACCCCAGAAGGTGCAAGGCCAAGGTAGATTTTTTTTGACCATGGAGCAGGTGAGAAACTTTATGCGGTTTGATAGTTGGAGCCAGCCAGTCTGAGTGTACAGGTCACATGTGTGGGTGAGACGGTGAGCACCAGTGATGAGCCGACGTGCTTTATTTAAGGCAGTTGAGAGGCGCCTAAGGGTTGTGGTTGTGGCTGAGCCATAAATGATGTGAGACCATAGTCTATTACAGAGATCACAGAGCTCAGGACTGCAACCTTCAAAGCTTCTGGTGTGAGTGTGGTCTGTGCTTGTAGAGGAGACCAAGCCGTGTATTAGCAGCAGCTCTAGCTACATTATCTACATGAAGTCCATAGGAGAGATTAGGGTCAAGCTGAATCTAAGTATTTGAAGGACACCCCTGATCTAGAGTGTTGCCCTGGGTGGTGGAGATAGCCAAGTGGTGTAGCTTGTGTGGGTTATGAGAGCTGCAGAAGAGCATAGATTTGGTTTTCTGTCATTGAGGACCAGTTTATGATTAAGAAACCATGACTCTACAGAACTGAAACCAAGTTGAAGGTTGTGTTGAAGAGTTGCAGGATCTTTGTGAGTGGAGAATACAACAGCATCATCGGCATATAGTATGATCTGCTCAGAGCAGTGGTAAGGAGGAGTTTAAGAAAAGGCTAAAAGGAGGGGTCCCAGTATGGATCCCTGTGGGACACCGAGCAACAGGCAGGGTGTTAGAAAGAGCGTCCGCTTAATTTTTACTCTCTGTGACCAGTTTTCTAAGTAGCTTTTTAAACCAGAGAGAAGAGTCAGGTGATAGCCGGCATTCAGTAGTTGGTGTATTAGTAGTCCATGGTGTACTGTATCGAAGACCTTGGAGAGGTTTATCAAACGCCCCTGTGAGAAGGCCGTTGTCAAGGGATTTGTGCAAAGCTCCAGTGAACTCAAGAAGGGCTGTGGTGGTGCTGTGACCTTTCCAGAAGCCGTGTTGTTGTGGACAAGGTATATTGTATTTATCCAAGTGGTCAGTAAGTTGATTAGCCACGATGCGCTCAAGTGCCTTAGAGAGTGGAGGCAGTATGGAGACAGGGCGATAATTTGAGTGAATCGTCTTGTCCCCACTTTCAGGTTTGTATCCTGTTTGTTGGTCATCAGTAGTGCCCCATCCATTTTCTACTTTGCCCTCAGAATTCTGTGCCCCAAGTGCATTATTTTGCACTTCTAACATTGAAATCAAGCTGCCATACCCTTGGCCACTCCTCAAAGTTTCTCTTGTCACTGTTCATCCTTTCCACACACCTCCAGAGTATCCATCACATTGCAGATTTCTGTGTCATCTGCAAAGAGACAGACCTTCCTTTACTGCTTCTCTGCAATGTCACTTATAAAGACATTAAAGAGCACCAGGCCCAGCACTGATCACTGAGGCTCCCCACTGGTCACCATTCCCTTCCTAAGAGTAAACTCCATTTACCATCACACTCTGTTGCCTAACCCCTAATCAATTTCTTACCCAGTTAATCACCTTTGGTCCCACCCCTAAGCTACCCAACTTGCTTACATGTCTATTGTAAATGGTGTTGAAAGCCTTTAAGAAATCTAGGTAGGCTACATCCACTGCTCCACCTTGATGTTGTTCCTTGGTTGCCCAGTCAAGAAATCTGTCAGATCCATTTGACATGCCCCCCCAACATGAATCTATGATGCATCAGGTCTTGTAACCCTTTGGATTCAAGGTATTCTACACTCCTTTCCTTCAGCAGTGATTACATTTACTTTCCCACCACTGATGTCAGCCTGACTGGACTATAATTGCCAGCCTCTTGGCTGTTATTACTTTTGTGTCGTGGGACTACATCCTCCCTCCTCCAGTTCTCCGGAACCATTCCTGTTTCCAATGAGCTGTTCAATAGGACTGTCAGAGGTGCTGCTAGTTCCTCCCTGAGCTGCCTCTATTGTCTTGGATGCATTCCACCTGGCCCCATTTCTTTGTCCAATTTCAGATTAGTGAGTCCCTTTAGGACTCTGTCCACTGAGAATGAACTAGTGTCCACATCCCTCCCTCCCTCCAATGCTCCTATTACTTTTTTGTGGGCAATCACCTTCTCTTTCCTGCTTAGGATGTCTGCCTTTTGCTGGCCCCCCTCTCTGCACAGCCCCACTTCTCATTATAACCTTACAATCCCACCCCAATTACCACCTGAGCTCTTCTGTCTTCGGTTTGTTACTGTGTGCTCCTCACTGCTCTCTGTTCTGCCCTCTGTTTCCTCTGATATATTTTCCTATCTTTGAACATGCACACATATGAAAGTTACCAGCAGCAAAAGGCCATCCTGGTCTATCTAGGCTGCTTGAGATTGCAGCTTGCTTCCTGTTCAGCTGCTCCCAACCCCTCCCCTTCCCTCCCTTTACCCTCTCCTTTGCCCTGTCCCACCCCCCTCTTGAACCTTTCCATTGTGTTACATGCCACCACCTCTGCCAGTAGTGTGTTCCACTTTGTCACCACCCTCTCCATAAAGAAATGCCTCCTCACCTCCCTACTGAATTTACCCTCCTCCAGTCTCATATCATGGCCCCAGTGTCTCTCCCCACCCTCCTCCTGAATAGACCCTCTGTGTCTGTTTTGATTATCCCCTTCATGTATTTGAAGGTCTAAATCATGTCCCCCCCATCCCTCCTCTCCTGCAGCGAGTACATGTTTAATTCTCTTAGTCTAACCTCATATGGCAATTCCCCCAGGCACTGAATCATCTTCACTGCCCTACACTGCACCACCTCCCTCTGCATCTCCTTATACCATCTGAATGCTACCCTATTAGCTTTTACCATTTTTGCCATCTCTTTTGATAACCATAGTGGTCCCTTGTTCCCTTCTACTTTTATCTTACAGTCATTATAACTTGGGATGGGTATGAACCAATGACTCTTAGACAAAATGTTTTATAATCCAGTACCAATGCACTGATTTATCTAGTTCCCTAGAACTAAATCTTATAAAATAGTTTTTCAATGCTTTCATATGATTTTTGTTATCTATTTTTTTTCCTTTGGTGAACTCTTCTAATTATTTTTTATTATACTTATTAATTTGTGTATGTTATTTATGTATTTATCTTTTAACTTGTGCAACCTTTAATAATAGCAAAACATTTCAATTAGATATACTAGGGCTCCCATATTTAAAGTAGATGCATGGCACAAATGGCAGATGTGCTGGCGCACAAGAGGAAATGTGCGACAGTGTGATATTGAGAAGACCAGAGTGTGCCGCGCAAATAGGGATGCACAGTCATGCGCCATCAATGGATACAGCATAGATAATGGGGCATGTACATGAATGTGCCACACAACTGCATACTGAACTGCACTGCACCAATGGTACATCATGCAACATGTGTGCCTGATCACACAGAGTTAGGTTCACTAAAGGCAGCCCTAAATTAACAAGTCACCCAGTGTCAGGCACAGGAACTGCACTAGGAGAGGGGGAAACAGTGTGTGAGGGACAGAGAGAGAGTCAGAGAGTGTGAGAGAGAGGGAGAGAGGGTGAGAGGGACGGACACACACACACGCACACATAAACTGCAGGTAACAGATCCATGGCATGCCTGGGTGTGTGGATTGTCTGGAGGCATGGCTGACATGAGGAGACTGGGGGAACACCGGGACAGCTGAAGTTGGGCTCATAGGTGGTATACCTAGCTGAGATGGTACCATGCCTGCATCACATATGAACAGCTAACAGACATGGGATTGTGGGCCAGTACCGATCCAACAGAGCACCCTGAGACAGCTCTGGGGGCTGCACCATGTCAAGCTGCAGGCACCCAAACATGTACACCATGTCATGGTGGTAGTGTCACAGGTCACTGCAGCCATGTGCCTGCTCACCACAGGTACCTGGCAGTGATAGTGAGGTGTATCAAAATAGAAGGGCTGCCATGCAATAAACCACCATATGATGTGCAATGCCACAGAGAGAGACTCAACTGTGTTCATGCCAACTACCCTGAAATTGCACATGTTGACCAAAGGTGGCTTTGGCTGACCAGTGCCACCAGTTTGAGTCCAGTGACCTGACCAGGGGCCAACTTTTGTGTGCATGCAGCAATACAGCAGCACAGGTGTATGCAGGGTACAAAGGGTGCAAACCTGGGGGATGTACAGGGACACAGCAGGTCGACGTGAGCCAGGACATGTAGACATGCTAGTGTGGGGGGAAAGCAACATGGACAGTGTGATAGGAGACCAAGGGCAGGGGCACAATGACAGTATGGAATGGGGCGGCTGGCCAAGGGACACCTGTAGATGGTATGTACACAGGGATGGCATGTGGCACACACAGGTGTGGGTTCATCCTCTTTAGGTTAGGTCACCTCTGCCTAGCAGACAACATCACTGGTGTTGTGGAGACACAGTAACAGACTACTGCCCTGTCAGCAGGGTTTGGGAACAGTATACTGCAGTCACAGAGCATACAGAGTGACACACTCAAGCACTGGGCAAAGGGCCTACTTTTCAGGATGCAGTACCTGGTGTACACCACACCATCCCATTGGTGCATCCCTGCTCATCTGTTCCTCTGCATGCAAATGATGAGAATACCTGCAGGTAATGAAATGCAAATATCCAGGATGGGCATGGACTGTGTAATGAGCCTTTTTGCATATCTTAGCTGAATATTGCAGTGATCAGCACCATGCAATGCATGGCCCATCATGCATTACATCATGCTCTGTTGCTCTGTGCATGTTGCTTTGCACGATTGCACAATCATGCAATAGTCAGCTGGTTTTCCTCAACTGCATGTTCGTGCACCCTTACTGAATATGGCCTTGTTTTTCAGCCACTCATGTTCTTGCACTGTGCATATCTTTGCACGGTGAATGTGTCTGGCTTTGAATATGTCCCCCCAGATCACCACTCTTACCTCTTTTGGCATTCCTTAATTTATATGCATGCAAATTATTTAGTATGAGAGATTGCCTTCGATTTTGAAAATTGCAGCTACTGTACGTATAGTTTACATACAATACATAATATTATCTAGGTACAAAAGTATTTAAAACATTTGTCCCAAAATATAGCTCAGTAGACTGTCAGTGCTTTCTGAAGCCATTTACTTGTAAGTCACTGCACTGAATCTTGTCTAGGTCACTAGTGGGCAAGCTGCGTGATCAGAGTCAGTTACCTAATGGTAAGATAGTTACAGCACAAATAAAATCAATGCAATTGGCACCTTTTTGACAGTTTTTACATAACTGGACAAAACTGAATGGGTCTGGAGCCTGAACAATATATATCATGTGTAAGATTAAATGTTCAGTCTCTAATGCAATCAACTTGCCACTTGATATGAACACTAAAAATGTAATATATTATTTATCCATTAATATAAACCACTTTGGATCCTAGTTTCACAAATACAGTATGCAGTACCATGAATGCCACATACATAACTAAAAGGCAGTTTAAAACAACCATATGGACAGCTGGAGCACAGTAGTTTATGTTGCAGTGGTTTAGAAAGAAATGTGAAAACCCATTTCTGTAATGCACATACTATAGCGTAGTTGGAAAAAGAAGCTGACTGGCAGAGTGACCATTATAACGCCAGTGGTTTGACAGGTTCCAATTATTTTGCAGTTCAGGGCTTGAACACATTAGGACAAAAGTGTATATACAGTATGTGCACCAGTGACCAATCATCAACAACTTGAATTGTTTTGTTTAATTTGCTGCTAAATTGTGCTTTTGTAAGTCTCATGGACCAAGTAAAATAATTTCAAGATGACAAAGATACATAGGTTGTAGCCAACATGCCCCTTTTGTTGGGATACAAAACATTGCATTCCTATTTCCACATTGTAGGATCCAGATTCAACTTTGAGTTTAATATTTTTGTTTATGCTCTTCACCAATGCTGACCCTTCTGATGAATAGTCAACTTTATTGACAACTAGGCTTTAAATCACTCCTCTTGGGGTAAGGCAGAATGCCGCAAGACAAAACATTGTTAAAATGTTAAACCATTATTTGAGTTCAAATGAGATATTTGTGCAATAGTTTGTTTTGATTACATGGCCCATAATATAATGCCTTAATGGGCAAAAACAGTACAATATCTTTATATGCACATTTTTCCCAAAAGTGAACACTGGATTAATTTTCAGAATAAAGGAGAAGTTATTTGACTTTAAATGATTAAAATACCATGGCATTTTAGTACAGTCCCAAACTGAAAGAGGCTTATTCTTTACTTCTCTCCTCCTCTTAGACTTACAGGCTTTTTACATTTGATTGAATTGTCTGTTAGATCTATATGGCATTTGGGAACTGTGAGCCGGATATATTTCTGAGTTCGCCATTTCTAAGGATTTGTAAGCAATGCACTCCAGAAGGTTAGATGAAAATTCCTTTTAACTGTGAAACAATCCCTTGAGTTTATTCTGAATTTAAGAGCACAGCCCTTCTTCTGATGTTACATATAGTCAATCCTAAATCAAAAGTCACCATTTCAGAGTTGCTTACATTACTTTAAAGCATTGGGTCCTTTGTTTCTTTCAGTTTGAAAGCTAATGCAATGCATCAGACTTCAGTGTTTCCATTATTTCTGCATCAGATGGGACCTTTTTGTGTTATAGCTTTGGCATTCACAATAAAAAAAATCAGATTCCTGTGTTTCTGATCCAGCTTTAGGTGCAGCAATGAGCAAGGGAATGTGGCATGGCATTATTCCATACTAGAATGATATTCAAGATGATATTCAGTGGCCCAGCTATGGGACCTCTGAAAGGGTCATTGAGTTATGCCTTCCTGGAAACAGAGATAATGTAACCTCAATTAAATACTGAAAGTTTTCCTGAATTCAAGAAAGAAAATCATCCACATAATATTTGCCTTTCAGGAAATATGTAGTATGTTTCCTTATTTCATTTGAGATGTGAATGAAATTGTACAGTATTTGATGCTTGCATTAATGCTCAAATAGCAGAGTTTTCCACATCTCAGACACCTTAAAAAACAATAGAAACATGGTTTTTACTAGTTTCATAATATGGGAATCTAATCAGGGAAGACAATTGCTTACATTATCAATTTTTAAAAAAGTCATTAAAGACCACCCAATTGCCCAATGGGTAGTACTACCCACTCCCACATGGGTGAGCTTGAGGAGCCAGCTAGGCATCCTGGGGGGCTAGGGAGGTGATTCTGTTCAGCAGCACTCCTAGTTCAGGGTGTGAGGTGACTGGCTTCACCACTCTGGTGACCCCTGTGATGGGCCATGGAGTGTACTGCTCTTACGGGGGACATCAGCGGTGTGCAAGTTTGGTAGTGGGCTTCATTTGGCATCAGAGTAGGAGGGTGAGAAAAAAATGGAAAACCAGATGGCTGCTGGCAGGGTAAGGTTCCCAGTCACTGCAGCCTCAATACCATCTACTTCACTCTGGACTACTTATCTGGATTGTGCTTGGGTGAGGATGGTCCTCCTCTCTAGCCCCCACCATGGGGGACTCCAGTGAGGATGCTGAGTCCAAGGTAAATCTACAAGATGGGGGTGATGGGGTGGATGGCTGGAGGATGGAAGGAAGTAGGTAGCCTGGGGATTAAAGATGGTGACAGAAAAAAAAATACTGTTTTTAACCAGAATAGCTCTAACAGGGTTTAATACCAGATGCTAATTTGTCTCCAGTTTCTATCTAGTCTGACAGCAAGAAGAAATGAAGAAAAAGAAGATTAGATATTTTTCTTAACATCACATAATGGGCAATTGGCTCTAAATGTATTTTCACTAGAGACATCTTGTTACCCAGTTTTGCAACTTTTCTACTGGTAGTGGTGCAATATCCTGAATGTTATCTCCAAGGCATATGTGATTTTCAATGACTGCAAGGAAAGACAGAATCAAAGGAAATATGCCACTGGTGCTGGTACTGTACATTGGAAACAGCATACTCAGAAAAAGCTGACTGGTTCACAGATCCCCTATTACTCTTTCAATTCAAAAATAGAGTCTAAGATTAAAATGCTTGTTTGTTTTAAAAATAATTATATTAGGAGGTTTTGTCTGACTATAACTGCAAAGAAGTGGAAAACAAAGACAGGAAGCCACTTTTAAAATGTTTAAAAAACACTGACAAAAATGTTTTACTGTGCTTTATGGGGATTCAATTCCCATACACCAAAATACCACTATTAAAACATTTACTTGCATCTATAGCTATTTTTTCCCTTAGATGTCATATGCCTTTACTTCTTGTCTACATGCATAATCATGTTCCTTAGCTTTCAACATAACCATGTGTTTATGCTGTTTTAAAATGATTATACCAGAAGTACAGGATCATGTTTTCACATACGGACACACAGCAGCAGAGATAAAAGTCCTTGGGGTAAATATCCTGTTTTAGTAAATGCCCTTAATTTTGTGAAATGAAGGAGAGATAAATGGAGCAACATTAGACATACAAGACCAACTATGTTGAATACAAATGTTTTCTGTGACAAATCAGTCATTTTTAAAACAATTTAAGAACTGCTGGTATAATATGTAATCGAAATCAGTCTGACAAAATAAATTGACACAGGGTAAAAAGCATATCTAAATGTGAATGTTTTATTCAGTGCATGTTTGTGTATATAACAAATAATAAACAACTGAAGAGGCAGACAACCAGCCTTTGTATACTGCAGCTCAATGTAAAATTGGAACTCAGTATCAAAAATGGTTTAATACATGTATCCTACACATCATGCAACTCTACTTTTCCCAACCTTCTCCCATGCAACAGATATGGTGATCTAATTATGGAACTCAAATTGAATGCTAAACAATAAAGTCCCTGTGGCATGTATGAGAATATGTCTATGAGGGTTACATTTCCTATGAATGTCTGAGTGCACAACAATATTTACATGCCCAGTACAATTAAAGGACTGTTATGTTACAAATAAGACATTTTTTATAAAAAAAAAATTGTCACCTTAAATCCACAGTTTCTGTTTTTAGAAAAGAAACCACCACAGTATTTTATATGGTACACATATGTAAATTAAAAGAACACTACATATAAGGGTCATGTAAACCTCTTGTTTTTTCCCCATTGTCTTAGGTCCAAACAGCAATTCAATTAATGTATAAATTGGGGTCAAAACAAGAACATTACAATAATACTACAAATCTATAAAATCATACCTCAGTTTTCTTGAAAATCACAATTACAATGTTTACTTGAGCCTGAGACACTTGTTGAGTACCAACCCTGATTTTATTATAATTTTTGACATATTTGTAAGGACTTACTGAAATACAGAAAGCTGTAGTTGTACAAAACCGAAATGTTGTGCTGTCCCAAACTTTACAAGACATTTTCAAGCTTGGATATAAAACAGTTAGCCAAGATAACCATAAATCTTACATTTTGTTGCCTTTATTTGCCCCTATAAAACATGTAAGCATTAAAATTTCAGTGACAAAGTAAAACTGGTCTTTTTTATTGATTGGAAAGCAAATTCTTATCAGCAGGTGACAGGGCTGTAAGAGTTTTGTTTCCATGGAGCATAGTTGTCATATACAAAAATGGGGTGTTTCTTCTCCAACATTTACTCCACAATGATGTTTTGCTGACTATCCGGGTGTCTTGTGAAATGCATAAGCATGTTCTACATTACTGGGATATATCCATTGACAACCAGGAGACCTACTGAGTGACCTATGCAAGTTCAGCAGCTTGTCCTGAACCACTGAATATTAGGAGGAAAGTCAGAATTCAAGAGAATCCAGAGGTAAGATTCTGTGACACAATACTGGATTTGATCTGGCTACGTTGATTCATTTTGACTCACCGATTTACCCCCATTTAATACACCAGAAACACTTCTGCTTTTTGTAGGTGTCCCACTTCCGGATCTTGAGAACTCTGTGAGATCATGTAGTGAAGGTTCTTTGTACATAGCGACTGAAAATTAAAAAGAAATTATAAGTGAGAAGCAGATACGGGAACATAGGAGTTAGACAGAATCATAATTACTGTTCCATCTAGTGTACATGCTGTACTTTAGGCAGGTGCATCCCAGGGTTATCTCACATGTTGTAGATGTGGCACAGAGTAATACTACTCTATGTCATGTGCCCTGGCTGGGTGGAGGAAAAATTCTCCAGGAATATAAAGTTCAAGTAAACCCATCTTGAGCGGTAGTCAGAAATCTGAAGCAATATATCTAAATACTAAATATCACAACCAAAAAAAAAACAAACATTCATTTTAATGGGATGTCAAAGAAACAAGCCTAGATATGTCACTACTTATCACTGGCTGGAACTGTATCCTACTGAGACATTCTGCTTCATTTTAACAACTGTGACTAGATTGCCTTCTCAATCCCCTCATCCCAGATTCTTCAGATCTTCATTTACACTACAGTGTTATCCAATAGGTAGGTATCAAGAGTTGTAATGTATCTTGCCTTTTTTTTTAACCAGGAGAGACACACTAAGCTGAAGTTTGTTTACAGGTGCCACCTGGGAGCACAAGGAAGTTAAATGACTTGTTCAGGGTCACACAGTGTGCAAGTGGGAGCTATGGGATTCAAACCCAGGTCTCCAGGTTTGCAGCTCAGAGCCTTAAACCACTGCACTATACTGCCGTTTTGTATGAGATGAAGACTTATTCCATAATTTAACTATATTCAAAGCAAAAAAGTGTTTCCATATGTTGCTTCATATTCTGTAACTATACCCTACCACCTCAAAACCTCTAAACCTATTACTTCTCATTGCCCCATGTTAGGACCTGTGCAGGGAAGACAGCCTTTTCTTACTTTCTTTCATCTCTGATATTGCCTCTAGCCTGTCCAGCCTGCTGCTCCTCCCCATACATTGCCCTTAAATCTCTTATTCATGATCATACTTCCCACATCTGTTCCTACAACTAACCCCTTCATGCCTCTCGATCTCTCTCTCTCTTTATATACACCCTCCCTACCTCTTACACCCTTCAATACTGGTCTACATTCTTACCCCCTCTTCAATTTATTGTTTCACTTCAGCCATGAGTTGTTCTGCAGAATATCTCACTTTATCTTCTGTTTGATTTCTTTTTTTAATTTAATATACTTTATTTATTTTCAAAACAGATTACAAACCACCAACAACAAACACACTAAGACTAACACAAACATTACACCCGATAATAATACACAACTAAACCCACCCTACCCACCTCTCCCAATGGTCCAGTGCCCCAATTAAAACAAAGAGAGAAGGAATCATTGACAAACTAGTAGAACAGCCACCAAAGTACGGCAGCTTAACAAAATAATGGAGCCCAGGATTATGACCTCACTGTGGATAGGGATAACAATACATAAAAGGGTTCCCATCCATAGAAACATAGAATTTGATGGTAGACAAGGACCGCCTGGCCCACCTAATCTGCCCATCTATCATGAAACTGCACAAGGCAGTGTTATAGTGGTGCAATCTGTTTCTCAGCAATTAATACACTTAGATTTTCCTGATGTCATTCTCTATAAAAGGGAAAAACATAATCTGTTCAATGGTGTAAGATAATCAGTTTTGCAACAGTCACAATTAGGACTATGAGGACTTTACAGGTACCTATTAAATCCATGAGATACAAGCCCACAAGACAAATATTAAGCAATAAGGCATGACCAGGGGTTATGTTAATGGTCTGTTAATCACCCTCTAGGGGTTTAATGTGGGACGAGGCATAGCTGAGTACCACATGCTCCTAGAGGGTGACTAACTGACCATTAAGATAACTCCTGGGAGTGCCTTATTGCTATTATAATAAAAATGCATTTAAACAGTGTTAAACCTTGTTCAGCATATGGTTAGGCCATACATATATGTTAATAAAAGATTAACATAAGGCTGTTAGAATGTTTGCAGCCAACCAGAAAGCTTCATTTCTCAAACCCTTTTTATAATCAGGCTTAAAAAGATCATCCAGGCACAGGAAGGGATCAAGTGAATCAATTATGGTAGACCAAAAGGGAATCACCTTGAAGCATTCCCAAAACATATGCTTAAGGTGTCCTATGGCAAGACCACAGTGATAACATAAGGGAGATGGGAGTCTGCCCATTTTACCGAGCTTCAAAGGGGTGAAATGTAAGATGTGAAGGATCTGAAACTGGGTCAGGCATAACCCATCTTGTTTGATGTATTTGTATAAATCCCTTTAAATGCTACACCATACAGTGGGGTCCTTTTGGGGGTTAAGGGTTTCCATCCAGTAATAGAAAACTACGATATGAGTATTGTTTTCAAGGAGCTGAAATAGATGGTAAAGCCCAGAAATGAGGTGTGGTTGTGATGCAGTCAACAAAAAAGTGTTCAGGAATTGAGGGCTCCAACAGCACCCAGGGCTTAGGTCCCAAGAACAAGGAGATCCCATGAGTCAGTTGCATTTATTTAAAACAAGATGCTCTGGACAGTTGACAAAGTTCTCTAATGGTTAGGAAGGGCACAACACTATCTCCCTCTAATAAGGATGTAAGTGAATTCTGTTTGATTTCTCTGTTATTGTTTTACTGCAAAAAATGTTAGTATCGTATAATTTTACAGATGTATAACTTTCTGCTTTTTTGTAAAGTCTCCTTTGCACTAGTTTATAAGGTATATTGTATTTGTATTTTATATTTTTACAAGGAAAAAGCTGAATTGAGCAATGCTCATTTCCCCAGAGTTCCTGGCTAGGATAAACAAATGATACAGAAATAAAGTGAATACTGATATAGAACGGAGTTGGCATGTCTAGCTGCATGTCTATTTTTTCAAGAAGCATTAAGGTGGTTAAAAGGCAAGTCAAAGTCACTAGAGATGGACCAGCTAATTATATGTCAAATTTGTAAAATATATGATGGCTGTTATAAGCAATCCAAGTTCAGTAGAGTAAGTGCAGACATTTACATCTGTAATAAATATTGAAAACACAATCTCAGGATATGTGGTGGTTGTGAAACCAGCCATTCTTCAATGATAAGAGTAAACATACATGCGGAGGTTATGACACTAAATGCTTACATATAAATCCTAATAGCAGCAGCAATTTTCTGTACAATAATGTTCAAACAATGATTTAAAGACATTGAACAGGATGTTCAAAAAATTTTGTCCAATATGTGTCCACCACTATTTTCAATGTTTCTATGCCTAACAGCATCCAAAGTTATCATCCAAAAACAGACACAAGTGAATTCAAACTGGATGCAACTAGCAGCTGTGTTGTTCTCTGTCACAAATCATGACCTTTTGATGTAAATGGAGACAACTTCTGAAAATAGCAGCAGGGCTGCCTGGACAGAAATAGATGGATGTACATACACCCTTTTGAAAATCCACCCCCCCAACTTAAAACTAAATAGTTTTTTCTAGGCTAAGGACACTTTGCAATTTCTTCTAAAGTGTTGGGGCAAAGAAGTGAGTGTGGACCTACTATAAGAGATACATTATCTTGTGGTTTCTACATCGATTATACACTTGTTCCTCATGCCAAAGAGCATGTAATTCTTACATTAAATTCCATGGTATATGCTGGTACATTATTCAGCATGACTTTGTAGCACCACAGATGTTTCTGAACCTCCTTCTTACTCAGTGAGGACCAGCCAAGGGCAGAATAAAAGTTGCAATGATGCATTTTATAGCTTAGGATGGTTATAAAGTGATTAGTCCTGTATACAGTTAGTAAGTCCAGTTTGCCACCCATCAGAGTGGAAACAGCTTTTATTTTTTTTGCCTTGAATGGCTTTTTCCCCTACAGCCCTACCCTCTGCCTATTCTCTGTCAACATCCCCGGGGCTGACTTTCCCTGGTGTTCTTCCATGGCTTACTCCCCAGGGTGGGGCCTTTGGAGCCACCCCACTTACCCCATCAGATGTCACATCCAGTGATTGGGGGAGGTGCCACAGGTGGGCTTATGCAGAGTCGGGAAGAGGTGGGCAACATCGTGAAAGTACATCATTTTTCAAAGTTTTTGTAGGAGATAAGTGACGTGCAATGTTGCTGCAGCATACTGTAAGAATACCATGTGTCTGTCATACCTCTCAGGTGCAGCGAGTTCTGGCTGTCAGACCTCCAGCCTCCACTAGAGGTCATTCAGGTACTGGAGGCTCCCCCAAACTCCCACAGGAGGAGGAGAGCAGCCTGTGGGAAGATCAATCCCCCTCCCACCAGCAAGCCCTCCGACACCTGGGCTTGCTTCCAAACCTGGGTCATCAGCATCATGACCGATAGCACCACCACTGTGCTGGCATGCTGTCCTAATGGTGGAAACTGTTAAATCAGAAGGACACATAGGACATGTATCTTTCAATGTGAAAGTCAGAACATTCCTTTTATTATTATTTTATTTATAATTGGTAGAGTATTACTTATTTTCACAATTTTCACTAAACACCTTTTTTCTCAGCCTTGTTTGAACTTGCATTTCCTGTTATTTTATCCTTCATGCTTGTAACTACATTATTTTTTGTTTTGTTTTTTTGCCCTTGTATTACTGTTGTACCTTTCTGTACATTGTTATTTGCAATATTCAGCCCCCTTCCCCTAATGCAAATATGAAAATAAGCTGCTTGTTGTTCTGGTGAAAATCTTTAAAAAATGACTATTAATAAAATACCCCTTCCTGTTAGCCTAAGATTATACCTTTAAGTTTTACTATCTTTATTTAACTAAAACAGATATTACTGATTAATGTTATTAATACTGTTTGAACAATTGAACACTGCATTTAAACCCCCTTACTATCCTCTTCTTCAGTGTCCACAGATGACTTACTCTTGCCCAATCACTTATTTCCTCAGTTACCTATTATCAGTTGTGTTACTGTTTGCTGTGCCATCAGTATTTCCTCTATGTCCCTGTATGGTGGTGACAAAAACTGTAGACAATATGACAATTGCATCTTCAGCAATGTTCTTTAGACTGCTACAATCATTTTGTTGAATCCACTTTTCACTCCCGTTTTCACTGAAAAAAATATCCACTGTATATGTTGTTTGTTTGGTACAGATGTGTGTGTGTGATTTTTATTTGTTTTCTGTATCAAGCAAGAACATGGGGTAGTTATGTGTTATCTATTTGTTTTATTACTGAATTTTTTTTTAAATAAGCACATTCTAGATGAACATAGAATTTGATTTATAGAAACCTAGAATTTGATGGCAGATAAGGACTGACAGGCCCATCCATCCTGCCCATTTCCCCTACCTATTAAGAATGCCGCAGCTACTACTTTAAACACCTGCCAACCCTGAAAACATGTTGGAATGAGACCACAAAGCATCAGTTCTCATATATGGTGGCATGAAACTGTACCGATAAATTAAAATATTGCAAATTAGGAGTAGATTCCTGAACCTGTGTTTTTTTTACCAGTAACATGCAAAATAATCATACATTGAAAAACACAATCATAGGAAACATAAAACGTTGTCAGTACAAAAAAGTCTTATTATAAAAAGGATCTCAGAAATGCTGCAATCTAATGGGCTGTTATTATTCAATTTGAACCTGTGCTATCTGCTTCTATTGCCACATCCTATGAGCTTATTTTTCTCAAATGCTTCCTTCCCTTCTTAGTTTCAATCTTTGTTGCTGGACTCTACTGCTGCCCAGGTATGTCCCGTTCACTGGTGAACAAGCACATTTCCTCTATCTGTTCTTACTCCTCCATATGGGAGTTACTCATCCTTGGAGACTTTAATATTAATTGGCTCTGCTCATCTTCATTTGAATTTGTACAAAATGTAAATTTCTTCTAATTATCCCAATTGATTTTATACAACATCTGCCTGAATCATATTTCTTTAAGCCACTCCCTCTTGGACTAGGTCCTCTCATCTCACCCGCATTATATAGTGAATGCAGGTATTCTCCCCGTTAACCTCAGTGATCACCATATCATGTATTGTGTGCATAAGATCCACTGTTCAAAGACCCTCCAAATTAATCTTTCTCTGGTCCATCATGTCACTGAACTTGTCCTCCCTTCACATTGACCAGTTAGCCACTGAATGCTCCCCAATGTCTGCAGCCACAAATACTGATTCTGTTCTCCAATATTTTGAATCTAAATCCAGGGTTATATGGGCTCTCCAAGCACCATCAGGAAGACCAGAATACGAGGCTCTCATTTCCTCTGTATCTCAGCACAGCTGCTGGTTTCTCTGCATGCCAGAAATCTAGCCTGGAGGTCTTACAAAATTATTGGCACCCCTGCTCTCTTAACCAACTATCAGTACCTTCACAATGCATCTACCAAAGCTACCAGGTTTGCAGTGTTTGAGTATTGTGCATCCACTCTCTGGAACAACCTTAATCACCCTTCCATGTTCTGGAAAGTATGCCCTCACTTTTCTCCCATTCATCCCCATCCACTTCACTGTTCTCAAGGTTAGCAACTCTGGTATCTCTGACCCTGCTGCTGTTACCTCATTATCTGATTCCTATGCTACCACGTATGCTTTACACATCAATTCAACCTCATCCTCCATTCCTCCCATTTCTTTGCCCATGCACTATTTCTCCTTGTCTCTTATTACTCCCTCTGCTACCCTAAAATCCCTCCATACTCTTTACCCTAAGAAGGGTGTAAATCCTGACAGTCTGGGCCACAAGCTTCTTCATCTCTCTGTGTCTTCAGTGGCCTTCCATATTTTGCTCCTACTCCTCAGTCTCTTTCTCCTCTGTCACTCTCTCTGATGCCTGGAAACAGGCTACTGCCATCGCACTCCTTAAAGGGGGATATCCTTCTTTACTGGTAACTACCACCCTACTTCTCTCCTCCCTACTCTGGCCAAGGTACATGAACACCTTGTTCTTTCACAGCTTTCCTCCTTTCTTGACACCTTCTACATCTTTATTTCTTTTCACTCTGGTTTCAGTTAATACCATTCCACATCCCCTTCCTCCCCCTAGCCCATTGACTCCATCTTACATAGAACATTCTATGGAGACTAGTTGGGCCAAGCAGGCCTTATCTGTGACAAAGTTTAGGTTATGTTTCTAACATAAAATTTGTCAGCAGATAAGGCCACTTAGCCCGCCTAGTCTGCCAATGGTCCTTGCCTATACTGACACCATAGACCTTACCTGATCTCTGGCAAACCTCCCCCCAATGCCCTATCAAGATTCCCAAGTGTTTGTCTGATGCATGCTTGAAACTCACCACTGTTTTTGGCCCCACCACCTAAGCTGGAAGACTATTATGAGCATCCACTACTCTTCCAGTGAAAATGTTCTCCCTCACATCCCTCCTAAATTCTCCTCTTCCAGCTTCATTGCATAGCCCTTTGTTCTTGTCTACCTAAATTCTGACAAATACTCTTCTCCTGTACCTTATTCACCACTTTGAGGTATTTATAGCTCTCTATCATGCCCCCTCACCCTCCTTTCTTCCAGAATGTACATATTGAGATCCCTCAATATCTCCTAATTGAGCTTTGTTTGCAGCCCCCACACTATTTTAGCTGCTCTTCTCTAAACAGATGTATGTTTCCTTCCTGAGATGTGGTTTCCAGAACTGGACACAGTACTCCAGATGTGGCCTCACCAACACTCTAAACAGTGGTAACACCACCTACCTCTTTCTGCTGGTGATACCCCTTACTATACACCACAGCATCCTGCTGGCCCTACCTACTGCCTTGTTATGCTGTCTTTCCACCTTGAGGCAATCAGATATAATTTCTCCTAGGTCCCTTATCTGTTTTGTGACTGTCATTACCACTTCCCCAATATAAATTCTGCTTTGGGGTTTCTGTGCCCTGTGTGCATGATTTTGCTCATTTTAGCATTGAAACCCAGCTGCCACACCTTAGGCCACTCAAGATTTTTCACAGCCCCTTCAGGAGTGTCCACCCTATTGCATATTTTGGTGTCATCTGCAAAGAGGCATACTATTCAGCTCTTTTGCAGTGCCACCTATGAAGACAAAGAGGACTGATCCCAGTACTGAGCCCTGTGGTACCCTGTTATTCACCCTCCCCCAACCAAATGCCATTTTCCAGTACCCTCTGTCACACATCAATTAATCATCCATTATCCATTTTGTATCAATGTCAGTGGCTCAGCAGGTTGTACACTGGCTTCTGAGGCCAGAATATCATAAAGTTGTGGGTTCTTGCCCCACACTGACAGCTTGGGATAAATCCCAATATTGACACTGTAGTGCAGCATGAGGGAGGTGCTGCACTCCTTAGGTGGCATGTTTCAGATGAGATGTTAAACTGAGGTCCCATCTATCTTGCCTGGTAGTTGTTCAGGTGATGTTAAAGGTCCTATGGCATTTCTTGAAAAAAGTAGGGTAATTTATCCCAGTGTTCTGGCCAAATTTCCCTCATTCACTAACATACCCCCAACAGCTTAGTCTGGCTCAGTATGTCAGTTTCATTCTGTACCGCTCTCCTCTTCCCAGTATGAGGCAAAAACATAGGTCATAATTGACAAGTCCTCCTTTCCTGGTCAATAAAAACCTAACTAAAAAAAACTAATAACCAACTTTATACCCAGTTTACCACCTTTGGACCCACCCCCAAACTGCTGTGTTTACTTATGAGCCTCCTACATGTTGCAATGTCAAAGGCATTGCGAAAGCCTAAGTAAGCCATGTGCACCTCCCCACCCTGATCTATTTCGCTGGTCACCCAGTCAAAGAAATCAATCAGATTTGTCTGACATGACTTCCTCCTGTGAATCCTTGCTGCCTTGGGTCTTGCAACCCTCCTCCATAATTTCAGGCATGGAACGGGATCAGATCAACTCCTCCATCTTTGTTGATTTGGACAAAGTCTTTGACATGTTTGCACATCCCCCACTTCAGAAGATGCTTATGGTGGCAAGCCTCTCTGACTCCTCTGTCAAGAAAAATGACTTCATGACTTTTGGCCGTCAGCATAGGCATACCAGACTCACATCCTTCCCATCATTTCATATCCTCAATGATGCAGAGATAGAGGGAGTGGTCTCCTTTAAGTACTGTGGGTCTGACTTGACCATCATTTGCGTTCTTGGCACACATTGATGATATCCACCTAAAGTTTTACCCCAAGCTTGGTGCACACTACATGAATAAAGCAAGTGTCCTGCTTCCTGCCCATGAGACTGCATTGCACTAAGAAGATTCTCCTTATCTTTGACTATGGTGACATAGTCTACATAGCCAATCTTAAATCCACCCTTGGCAGACTGGTTCCCTGTTTCACGCCTTCTGCCATTTTGCTTTAGACTGCCCTCCTCATATCAACCACTGCTAGTTTTACTCTTCCTTTTTCCTCCCTTCCTTTGACATCATGTGCCTTGCTCAGTGTGCCTCCTTTGTATCCAAATTCTGGTTTGGCTCCCCCCCTACCTTTTTTCTCATTTCCTCCCCATTATACCTCCAACCCTCTCCATTCCCTTTCCATTCCCCAAAGGAAATCTTTTGCTAGCCAACCTGCCTTCTTATACCATTTGCCTAAATGCTAGTCTTTTCTTCCCCTGTCATTCTGCTCTGCATTCTCCATCTTCTCCATTAAGTGCCTTCTTTGTGACTTTATATCTCCTTCTTGCAGCTGTCCCTGACCTGGGACCTTAACAGCCTTTAACTTTGTTAATGCATCATTTAGGGTTAAAGCACAAAAAGTCAGGAAATTAGATCTTTAGGGTTGCCCCATCCCCCTCCCTTCATGGACTCGCCCATCATCCCGAGAGTGACAGCTGATGGGGTATGTCATTGGGGTTGTGAGGCCTAAATGTCACCCCATTCCATCTGTAATCATATTCACAAGCCACAGTAAAGAAGAATGGGGTGACATTTAGGCTTCACAATCCCAATGACGTACCCCATCAGCTGTCAATCTCAGGATGATGGGCAGGGCCACGAGGGGGGATGGGGCAACTCTAAAGGTCTCATTTCCTGACTTTTTGTGCTTTAACCCTAAATGATGCATTAAATAAGTTTTTTTGCATAGAATTTCCTTACTTTTTGACAAAGAATAGAAAAATAGAATGTTGCAGAAGTTGGTGGGAGTGAGGGCCCTTCAGGCCCCATGCTCCCACCAACTTGCAAATTCCTGCCTAAGATAAGAGTACACATACTGAATATCATATGTTTTGCTGACAGCACATATGGGTGGTAGTGTGGGGCCCACCACCTTGAAAGAAAGCAAAGTGTCAGCCATCAGAGTGGCATAATTCAACACCTGTTTACATGTCAGACACCTAACCACTACAAATTTCCTCCATGGCAGTAACACTAGGCACCCTAAAATGTGAAGCCTGTACTACAATGCAAAATGCCATATGCAAAACATAAAGTGTGTCATGCAATATGGTTGCAGAAAATGAATTTTTCAACACCTAAACACCATAATTCACATGGATGGCACATCCCCTCAACATGCTCCAAATTTCAATGTAAAAGACCAAATTGTTTCCGAGATATAAAATGTGAAAGTTTCAGAATTTCATTCATCACACTGGCAGAATTCCACACCTATTAACATTCTACACACCTAATGACTGAAAAGTGCACCCATGGCAGTAAGGCTAGCTACTCTAATAATTTCAAGCCACTACCACCATGGAAAATGCTGTCTGCAAAATGTAAAATGCACTACACGATATCACTACTAAAAATCTATTGTCTGACACCTAAACACTATAATTCACATCTACAGGACATACAGTCAACACCCTACAAATTTCAAGTTAAAAGACCAAACTGTTTCTGAGATATTTAATTTGAATAATTGTTAAAATTGTGCTATCTGGTCCCTCCAAATCTGGCCATCTAATCCCTCCCTCGCGATCACAGATTGCAATCAGAGAATCTCACAATTAAAGAATTTACAGGCTTGCAATCAAAGAATAAAAAATGTTAAAACTCAATTTTAGAGAAAAATACATGAAACCACAGTCATGACTCAACAGAACAATGGCCCCATAGCAGATCTCACCCTAGTTTACATTTAGAAGTGACCTCTGTGCTGAGAAAATTGAATTTTTCATGTGGCCATCTAGTCACAACCTCACGATCAAAGATCGCGGTCAAAGAATCTTGTGATCAAAGATTTTGCAGGGTCGTGATCAAACAATAAAACATGTTAAAAGTAAATTTTTAGGCAGAAATACATGAAACTACAGCCATGCCTCAAAAGAACAAAGCCCCCTGTGCAAAACACACCCTCATTTAGCTTAATAAGGCACCTCTGAGCTGAGAAAATTCATTTTTTCAAGTGGCCATCTAGTCACACCCTCACGATCAAAGATTGCGGTCAATGAATCTCACGATCAAAGATCTTTAGTGAGCCACAATCAAAGAATTCTGAAAGAAACCACAGGCATGGCTTGATAGAGGGAAGACACCTGAGCAAAACCCACCATAGTTTCACCTCAGAAGTCCCTCCGGGTCGAGATATTTGAATTTTTCCTACTGCAAAGTGAAAACAAGATGACGGCCATCGCGATCAAGAATTTCTTGTGATTAGAGATTCTTTAATCACAAGCCTGCAAATTCTTTGATCATGAGGTAGGACAAGATGGCCAAAACGCCATTCTTCTTTCACAAAATAACCATATAAATTTTCCTAATGACTTATAATGGGAACATAAAAGTTTAATAGCTTTTGAAAAGATTAACATTTTTTCACCAAATGAAAAGTGGCATGTTCCTTGACACAAGCCCTTTCACATGAGCCAAGTCACAGAGCAGCATGCCACATGATGGCCACGCAGCGCCATGGACAAAATAAAAAAACTGCCCAAATAACTGGGGAAAAAGTGCATTTTTCAGCATTTTGGTGTGCAACAATAGTAAGTCCGACTGAAATAAAATTTGGCAGATCCACTGCGCATACCAAATTTCATGCAAATTTGTCGAACTGGTCCAAAGTTTTTAACACACAAAATTTTGACTTTAACATAAAAGTGGCTTCATAATCCTAAATATAGTGGTGCAACCTCGCCCCTATAATATATTCCAAGTCTGAGCATGTTGCATGATACCGTAAAGGAGAATGGGGTGAGATTTAGGCATCACAACCCCAATGACATACTGTGGCATCTGTCAGACTGTGGAGGATCGGGGTGGCGTGTGTGAGGGGGGTGAGGGGTTCAATCTTAATGTCTCATTTCCTGACTTTTTTTGCTTTAACCCTAAATAAAGTATCAACACAGTTTTTTACATAGAATTTCCTTTCTTTTTGAAAAAGTGTAATATGAGTAGAAAAAAACACGTATTGGTGGGAGTGCGGAGCGCAGCTCCCACCAAGTTGCCAATTTTTGCACAACAATATGCATCTGGGCCCATGCATCCACTTACACAAAGCTACGGAGCCATGCAACTGCACTATATGGCACCAAACCCTTGTAACAGTAATGTGCGCCTATCTTGGGAACCGTAAGAGCTAGAAAAAAAAATTCAAGCATCATTGTAATGATGACAGCAAGTACTTCACACATCATTGAAAGACTATACCCATATCTCACACCGTTTCTGAGATATGGGCACCGAAAAGCACTGGACAGGCACTCTTTCAACCCTTGCGACAGTAATTTCACAATCTCTCATGAACCATGCAACATACGGACAAAATTCCACTGCAGGCTTACTCTATGATTTCAAATCTAAGCCACCCCTAGTGAAAAGTCTGTATCTCGCTTCATTTCTGAGATAAAGGCACTGAAAATCATGACACAGACTGCAATGTAATCATATGGGAAAAATGTCAATTACGTCATTGAATATCTCTGCAATAAATTATTTCCCCAACACCTAAACAGCATAGTTCACATCTCTATGACATCCCCTCAACACCCTGCAAATTTCAAGTAAAAAGACCAAACTATGACTGAGATGTCATCTCAATTTGGGCTATCTGGACTTTCCTAGGGCCATCTGGTCTTTCTCATTAACATTCACAAAATACATTTAAATTTTCCCATAGGATATAATAGGAATTTCAAATTGTAATAACTTTTGAACAGATTAATATTGTTTCACCAAACAAAAAGTGGCATGTTCGGCTAGCGAAGCTCCTTCAAACAAGCCATATCACAGAGCGACATGCCACACGATGGCCATGCAGGGCCATGGACAATATCCAAAAAAACTGCCTCCAAAAATGGATAATTTTGCATTTTTCAGCATTTTGGTATGCAAAGACCATATGTCCGACCAAAACGAAATTTTTGGCAAATCAAGAGATCTACCATGCCACACTGTGCATACCAAATTTCAGGCAAATCTGTTGAATGGGTCCAAAGTTATTAACACACAAAATTTTTACTTTAACATAGAAGTGACATCTCAACCCTAAATACAGTGGTGCGACTACACAACTATAATACTAGCCACTCTGGTGGGAGAGGGCCCTGTGCTCCCACCAACTTGTCCATTTCTGCATAACAATAGGCATCTGAGGGAGTGAGGACCCTCTGGGACTGCACTACCACTTACGCATAGCTACAGAGCCGTGCACCATTCCTATTGGCCACCGAATACTTGTAACAGTAATTTGTCCATATCTTGGGAACTGTAACAGCTAGAAAAACAATTCAAGAGTCATTGTAACCAAGACACTGAGTTGATCATAGCACAATCACTGACTGTACCCATATCTCACACCATTTCTGAGATATGGTCACTGAAAAGTACTGGACAGGCACTCTTTCAACCCTTGTGCAAGTAATTTCACAATATCTCATGAATCATGCAACATACAAACAAAATTCCACTGCAGGCTTACTCTACGATTTCAAATCTTTTCCCAGTGGCTAGCTCTAAACCACCCCTAGCGAAAAGTCTGTATCTGACTTCATTTCTGAGATAACGGCACCGAAAGTCATGACACAGACTGCAATGTAATCCTATGGGAAAAATGTAAATTACATAATTGAATATCTCTGCAACAAATTACTTCCCCAACACCTAAACAGCATAGTTCAAATATCTATGACATTCCCTCAACACCCTGCAAATTTCAAGTAAAAAGACCAAACTGTGATTGAGATATGGTCATCCCAATTTGCGTATCTGGTCTTTCCTAGGGCCATCTGTTTTTTCTCATTAACATTCGTAAAAGACATATACATTTTCCCATAGGCTATAATGGGAATTTTAAATTGTAATAACTTTTGAGCAGATTAATAGTTTTTCACCAAACGAAAAGTGTCATGTTCGGCCAGTGAAACTCCTTCAAATGAGCCATGTCACAGAGTGGCATGCCACATGATGGCCACACAGGGCCATGGACAATATCCCAAAAACTACCTCCAAAAACAGATCATTCTGCATTATTCAGCATTTCAGTGCACAAAGACTATAATTCCAACCAAAACAAAATTTGGCAGATCAAGAGACCTACCATGCCCCACAGTGCATACCAAATTTCAGGCAAATCCATTGAATGGGTCTAAAGTTATTAACATGCAAAATTTTGACTTTAACATAGAAGTGACATCTCAACCCTAAATATAGTGGCACAACCGCACTATAATATATATATATATATATAGAGAGAGAGATATAGATATACATATATATATATATATATCTATAATTCCAAGATCCTTACAGTAATCTGTGTTACACTGTCATTTACAGCTGGATAACCATGGCGCATTAATTTTTCTGGTTAGCATTCCATCTTCTTGCACTACCGAATGACTAGAATGATGCATTCTGACTGTAAAATGGCATTCTTAAACAGTTGGTGAATAAACTGTTTTAATAAACATCTCCCTCTCAATGAGGAAAACATTGAAAAGGTACTCGGACAACACCTTTGTTTTTGAATTTTTTAAAACAGCAATAAGGCACTCCCATGAGTTAGATTAACAGTCAGTTAATCATCCCTAGGGACACTACTGCAGGTAGCTATGCCTTGTGCAACATTACTTCCATAAGGCATGATTAAAAGACTGTTAAACTAATCCCTGGATATGCGTTACTGATTAATAGTCCACCTTATCAGCCCACTTTTCTACATCAGCCTTACCAGCCTACCACTGATCATCCCTAAGCTGAATGCCGTTCATTTCACCAACAATTAATAGCAGTACATGCTTTCTTGCAGCCTGTCATCTTCTTGGTATTTATCACCCTCCTTGGCAAACCATTCATGTATCAACCACCCTTTCTGTGAAGAAGCAGTTTCTTACATCCTTCCTGAATCTACTTCCCCTCAGTTTATACTCATGTCCCGTACTTGTTGATATGACACAATGCTTGAACAGGTCATGACTCTGTACCATGTTTATCCTTTTCAGATACCTAAAGGTGTCTATCATGGTCCCCCTCTTCCTTCCAGCCACCAGCGATTACATTCTGGCTGGCTAATCAGTTAAAACAAACACATGAATTACAAAGAAACATTGTTTCAACAATCAACAGTGAATGAACAATGAATTAATAAGAGTAATAATGAATGACATTTTTTGTACTTTAACATTGGATGGGCATTTAATTAATAACAAGTGATAGTAAATTACAATTGTTTGCAGTCTTATATGAGAGAAATATTTGGTTTAGAGAACATTAACTCTATTTGCTTATCCATTATGACACACAATATTTATGATACAATGGTGCAAGTGACTGTATTGCAATGTTTTAAATCCACAGACCTATTATTGTTTAAAAAATAAAGTTACCTTTTAATGGTTTGGGGAGGAAGTGAGCTGCAGGCTTGTTTTTCTTTACATGATTTCCTTTCATGATTTCTCCTTCTTTGTTAAGACCCAAATACCAACCCCTGCCAGACTGTTGCTGTCTGTATATCATTGATGAATATGTCACATAGTAGTTTTCAAACACTGATTCTTTGAACTTACATTCAGGCGTGAAATGTTCCTGCAAAAATAAATAAATACACAAAAACAATTACAAATGATACCACATTTGGTACTGTACATGTGAAATGCAGTCTAACTGGAGTGTTTTCATCTGGAATATAGATGCAGGTGTAAAGTGTATAGATATATTACTGGTAACATTTTTGTTATTTCTTCATTTTTCATTGTTCCTTGTTTATGGTTTATTTTTTTTTTGTTCCAATCATTTACTGTATAGATTCATAACATGTACCTTCCATGTACGCTTACTGAGGACACATGTGAAAAGCACCCGTTTCCAGCCTACCAAGCTGTTCCTGATGAAAAACTAAATTAATAAAGTATGATCACTGAAAACACTTTTGCTTTGTTTGCTGAATAAAATGCAGTTAGTGTTACTAGAACCTATCTTGGATATAATATTATCAAATAAGTAACCTTTATAAGGAAGGTCACTCTGGGTAATATAATTAATGAATGTAAAATAAGCAGGAACAAAGCAAATGCCGAATTTTTGAGTGACACAATTGAAGTGAAGAGAAGTGCTGACAGGTTTTAAATCGCAGCAACAGCCATGGAAGGCACAGTAGGCAATGTGAATGAGTGTCAGTAATTTGGTTGGAATTGGTTCCAAGGCCCTCTGAGGTGTGAGGTGTGTAAGATTCAGATAATTTAGAGTTTCATTTTAAGACCTGACTTCAGATCTTCTCCTTCAAGTGGGTCAGTTCCATGAAATTAAATTTAAAAGTCTCAGAGAGGCCTTTGCCCAGTGGTGTAGAGGGCTGAGGCACAACAAAGCTCCTTACCTTTCCTACACCGGTGACCGGAGTTCAGGAACAAGCAAGCTGTGGGAGGTTGGCTGGAGGGGTGGATGGGAGAAAGCAAGAGCAGCTGTCTGGCAGCTCTCCTTTCCAAGGCTGGGGAAGTAAGTCATCCCAGCTCTTGGCTGCCACTGTGTGGTGGTCTGGTAGTATCATCAATGCTTGGGAAGCTGGCAATATGATAAATGGGTGGATGGGGCCTGGCAGTTCCACAGTGCATGTAAACCTCAATGCGCATGTGTGACCATGTTTGCCATAATAGATGAAAATAGAAGAGAAAAATTGATGGGGCAGACAGGGCTTGAATGAAGTTCTGCTGAAGGCACCACAACCTGCCCTGCTGGGGAAAGTAGAAGAGGTAGGTGTCTGGTAATTGGCACATGGGAACAGGGCTAACAGCCTATCCAGTCCCAGCTGAAGCAGTATAAAAACCTTCATTAAAAAAGAGAGACCCAAAGAGATGGGTAATAGCATTTTATTTCATTTATAAACTCAATACTTCTCTTTTCCTCCTTCTGCTTAACATACTATGGAATGTCACCTAGGCTTGAGCCTTAGCCATCATTTCAGAATACTAAACTGAATTTTATCTATTCAATATGTATTTAGTACAGTATTCTGCAGATACAACCTTTAACGCAGCAGTGTAGCAAAACTTTTTTTTCACATTTATGGTTACTAAAATATCAGCATATTTGTCAAATCTACTCTTCCAGGTACATCTTTTGCTGTGCACCATGTGTTTTGTTTATTTTTCAGGCCCTAACTCTTGCTAGGTCTACAATGCTATTTCTATATGTACAATACTATTTCTATATCTATATGTAAGATATAGTTTTTTTTTTGTTTGTTTTATTAATCTCATGGTGTTTACCTAGAATCCCAATGGGAATTTATTAATTTAATTGTTAACGTGTCAGTAAATGCTCCCAGTTTGATTGTGCTTCGGGATTTCAACTTATGGGTCAACCATGAAACTTTAGAATTAGCTCAGTAGTTACTCCAATTGATGGATTCACTGGGACTTACACTGGTTGCTTTCACAGCTACCTATGAATTTGGGCACACCGTGAACTTCACCTTCTCACTGGAACTGGATATCTTTGTTGTCGGGGTGAATCCAGTGTGGTGATCAGATCACCAAAGCATTTAATTGCTGGCAGAACAACCAGAAAATTATTATCCTATGGAGATGGTCCAGTATCACCCATTAAGTAAGAGCAGAGAAAGAAAAACTCTTGAGCACACTGCTGCGCATTTTCATCATGGAGACAACATGCAGAAAGGGTTCAGAGGCAACTGTTAAAAGCTATAATTTAGCTATCACAACAGCACTGAAATTCATTGCAGCAATCTATTCCTGTCTGCTGATCTCCTGCCATAACTCGCCATGGTATAATGACAAGCTGAGGCCGTTGAAGGTAACAAGGTGGATGTTGCAACATTCCCGGAAGTGGTCAGGATCTTTGGATGACAGGATGGCTCTGAGGTCCCATTATAAGGACTATTAGAGGGCAATACATCTGAAAAAGACAGAGTTCCTTGCACGCGTTATTAATTCAGGTAGGAATAAATCTGCTCAATTCTTTTGCACTGTGGACAGGTTGATACAGCTGTCCTGCCTATAGTCTGGGGGTGTTTTGTCATAAGATAAATGTGATGACTTTTGTTGCTTCTTCCTAGACAGTGTTTCCTCCATTAGGGCTGGGATCTCTACTGATGGTCTTTTAATGGCCAGCAGCAGCAGAGATGAAAGGTAAAGGGTCTCTTTGCAGTTGTGGTCTGAGTTTCAGCCAGCATTGGTGAAGGAGGTTGCAACCCACCTGCTGTGACCTGGATCCAGAACCCACACATCTGTTGGTGAACTGCTGTGGTTCCATTGGTCCAGTGCTCACTGGCATTGTCAGATATACCCTAATGCAGATTGCCTTCCTGGGGTGTAGAAAAACACTGTAATAAGATCTCCCCTGAAGAAACCATCTTTTGACACAGACATGCTAGGGAATTAAAGGCCTGTCTGAAACCTTCCCCCTTTTTTTGGAAGGTGATCAAGAAAGTGGTGTGGACGCATCTGGAGGCTCTCTTTGAGAAATAGAATATCTATGAACCATTCCAGTTGGGGTTCCAGCCTTGTCACAGCTCCAACCCCGTGCTCATCAAATGTTCAGTGACTGATTCCTGGGGAGAAACAGACGGGAGCAAGCTATTGTTGTTCTCAATTTTTGACTGACATTTAACACTGTAGATCATACAGTTTTGATGGAGGCTGACATGTAGGAAATTCACACACCATTACTCTAAACTTTAGCAGTCCCCTTCAAAATTTTAAATACCTCATCATTCTCCCATTTTCTTTTCTACAGTGGGAACACACCTAAAAGCTGCAGTCCCTCCACTTTGTCTATCTCACAAAAACTGAGCAGCCTTGGTGGAGGATCCAAAGTGGTGAAATGGTGTAGGAACAGGTTAACAGATAGGAGACAGAGCGTGGGGTGAACAACAATCACTGTAATTATGGGAGAGTAACCAGCAGGGTTCCACAGCACACTGAACTGGGACTGGTCTTCTTCATTGTCTTCATATGCGACATTGCTGAGGTACTGGAAGAGAAGTTATGTCTTTATATGTAGGCAATAATAAAATCTGCAATAGGATGGGCACTCAGAAGGGGGTGTAGAGAATGTGTAGGGATCTTGGGAAAGTTCAGCAGCAGTCAAGAGCATGGCAAACGGGGTTCAATGCAAATAAATGGACAAAATCATGCACCTTGGCATAAGAACCCAGGTGCTCAGTATATGATGAGGAGGAGGAACTGACAGTTACTAAATAGAAAAGGGTTCTTGCAGTTATTATATCTGAGGACCTCAAAGTGACAGGGCAGTGTGACAAGGCAGTGAGTAGTGACAGTGGGATCTGTTGGTGCATAGGGAGGGGTATCTTCAGCAGTATGAGGGAGGTGCTGTTGCTACTGTCTCACTAGCTGGTGAGACTGAATCTAGTTTACTGTGTCTAGTTTTGGGGGCTGCACCTCAGAAAGGACATAAACAATGTGAAGGCAATACAGAGGAGGGAAACTAAAAATCACACAAGTGTTGAAGGTGAGCCATATGAGGAGAGACTGAGGGATCTCAACATGTACACTCTGGAAGAGAAGACAGTGAGAGGTGACATGATAGAGACCTACAAATATCTCACAGGGACAAACAGGGTGCAAGAGGGGATTCTCTTTCAAATGATAAAGAACAACAGGACAAGGGAGCATGCAATGAAGTGGGGGGGTTAAGAGAGCTGTAAGAAAATATTTCTTCACAGAAAGGGTGGTAGATGTCTGGAACAGACTGCCTGCAGAAGTGGTGAAGGAGAAAACAGTGGGGAAATTTAGGCATGCATGGTATAGACCTAGGGGTATATTAGCACACAAGCAATGAGGATGGAGGGTCAGAGAATCCCAGTTATGGTCTGTAGAGATAGATTAGGTAGAGAACATCTTCTCAGACTGGGTGGGCCAAGCAGTCCTGTTGCTAAGCGATTCTTTATTGCTGACAAACTCTGTTTCAATGCTTCTATGTTACTGTAGATAACTGAATTTGTGGCTCTGTGATCTACCATCTATAACTCTGCAATATCTTTTTTGTACTAAGAACAAATTGTATTGAGGAAGAAATAATGTGACGTACTGGAATATAAACCCAGACTCCCAGAATACTATCCCGCTGCTCTAACCACCTGAGCTACAAACTCACATGGTTGGACTTGGGGTTCCCAGACATCCTTCCTTTCTCTGATATTGCATATTCTGCAACTAGGAATATTAGAATAATAGGAGGATGCAGAGTATGCAATACCAGAAAAAGGGAGGTTCCGGTCATGTGAGTCTGTAGCTCCACAGGATGTTATTCCAGGTGCCTGGGTTCCATTCCCAGTACGTCACATGAATTCTTTCTCACGATAATTTGGGATTTAGATTGCTTAGCAGTGGCTAATACTGCACCTAAAAATATCTAATTATACTGAGGACCAAAGTGCATACAGTATTATACATGCAAGTTCACGGTTGCCCAGCATGTACAGTGACAAATATAATTTCCTTTGCTCTTGTCACTATTCCTCTTTGTATGCAGATGAGAATAGGTTAACCTTATGTGTTACAGCTGTATACTGTGTTGCTGGGGTAATTTTTAGGTATATTAAAGGGACACATCCATGTAGTTACAACACCACACCTCCCTGTGGGACCCCCCCCAATTAATAGTTTCAAACAGAGTATGTAATATTTACTTAATGTGCTGCAGTTTTATTTATATCTGATCTATTTGATCCTGCCATTCCCTCTGCTGGCATTTTGAGTATTGCACCTCTAGAGACGAATCCCACAATCTTACATGGCTGACATCAGAGCTGGGAAGCAGCCGTGGGAGCATGTATAGTGTTGCCGTTTGGACAGAGCTATTAATACTCTAACTCCAGTTTGCAAGTTAGAGGTCTCAGTGCCATACCAAGACCAAGCATAAACTAACAGTGGCAATGAAGAGCCATTGTTAATTGTTGCAAAAGAATATTATATTATTATTTTATAAAAGAACTACAACTTTAGACCTAGCTGCTTCTCAAATAATTGTAACAGAAAACTGCTTTTTCTTAACTGAATACACTTGAAAAGGATTGGATTTCAATCTTAAACCTCTAAAATCTCCATAACGCAAAACCAAAATGTCAAGGTACTTTTTCATAATTCAATTTAAAAAAGTGAAAGCAAATTACCAAAACGGAGCCTCTTTATACTGGTCTCGTATGCTAGCCCATTAATTGTTTTTCCCCAATTGCATTATCAAGGATGTGAGGATAGACACATTGCTACCATGTTGCAAGCTGCTTTGCTGTTGAGCTTGTTGGGAGATAGTCATTCATTAAGTTTATCCAGACAGAATGGAAAGCCTGTCAGGCAGGCTCATTTACAAAAGCATTCAATACATGTGCAGGCAGTGTTGCATGTATGTAACAACTACAGCCAGAATGTATCAGTAACAGATAAAGACAGTCAGCAGATTCAATGACTGTCAGAGGCATACAGGCATCAAAATCGCTGGTAATATAGCCATCTCAGCAGTAGTTATGAGGAGCACTTGCTTGCTTCCTGTATCAGTGGGATAGTAATGAGGCTGAGAGGGAAAGGCCACTGCTGGGATGTGAACTGAGTGGCAGGAGTTCCAGGCAGCAGATACGGCAAATGAGAATGCTTACCAGCAAAAATTGCTTTTTAAAGCTGGGGTTGGAAGCTCATGACCAGCGGCAGACCTTAACTCGTAGAAAAGGGCCTATGTTATATGTAGATTACACAATTAAGGAGGGGTAGCGCCCTTTATGCATCTGTATAAACAGCAGTAGGTGTTGGCTATCTTTGCTTTTGTAACTTCTTCTTTATTGAAAGGTTCAAGTATGCCACATTACAATACAGAAGTAAGTAAGTAAATGTATTTGTTTGGTGCCCAATCCTGGAGGCTCTGGGCTCCTTACAGCAAATACAGCAGGGTGATACACAACATTCACATACCTTTATAACAATAAAAACATATTCAAATACATAACTTTAAAATATATCAGTAGAAAAGGCTTTTTAAAACAAATAAGACTTCAGGCCCCTCTTGAAGAAATCTACTGTGGGGGCCTTCCTTAAAGGTCTTGGCAGTGAGTTCCAGATGGCTGGACTGGCCACCCCAAATGAGCGATCCCCCAAGGTTTTCAGCCTGGTCCTCAGAACTGCCAGGAGACCCTCAGTGGAGGAACAGAGGGAGCAGGGTGGGATGGTAGGAGTAAGGAAGTCTAACAGGAAACCAGGGCCTGGCCTGCATAGGGCCTTGTAGGGGAGAAAGATCACCTTGAAGAGAATCCTCCACTGGACTGTCAGCCAGTGCAGTGCATGCAGTTCTGAGGTCATGAGAAGGGCATGAACACTTTGTAACTGGTATTACAAGAACCTTTCATTTTCAGTGACCATCACTACTTCTACCGTAAGCAGAACTGGCAAGCCAGAAAATATAAAAAAATTTAACCTTAAGAGAATAAAAAAATTACAATAACACAAATGCAAGAATATTTTATTTACTTTCTTTAAAAATTCAGTGATTAATTTAGTGAGGCAGATGGTTACATGGAGTGCTAGATCTTTAAAATGCTAACAGAGCGTCCTTTTTGTTTGTAACTATCTTTTACAAGTCCACAATTCTGTTTCTAAACTTCGACAAGACTCCCATAGACCTGGGTTCTTTGGAACTGAGCATAAACACATAGGGTGGGATATTCAGAAGGGTTGTGCTCCAGAGAGATATTCAAAAGGGAAAGTGGTGCATTCAAATCCTGATGCGCCCGGGCGCATCAGTATGATAATATCTTGATTGCAAGTGAGAGGTATGCTCATGCATAATCTGCACATCCCGATATTCAGCCTGAATGTACTGAGCAGAAGCAGGCACAACCCCAACCTGCGCTGCACACAGTTGAGCTGAAAAAAACAGGAGCAACAGTGGGCCACTCACAGGTGAGCTGCCATATTGTAGGGTGTAACAAGGCAGATGCCAGCTGTGGGTGGCCACCCGAGCTCAGGCGGCACCATCCATCATGGTAGCGCCCCCCCATGCCCGATTGTGGGCATAAGTATAATAATTCAATGTCCTATATTCCTGGTGGTCTAATGGACCACTTCCAGCCAATTGCGGGCATAAGTAGAAAAAATTAAATGTCCTACTTCCCTGGTGGTCCAGTGGACCGCTTTGAGACAGATCGCGGGCATACATTTAAATATTCACCATCTAAACCATCCCTGGTGGTCCAGCGGTACCCCCCTCCCCACCTGCCCACTGACCCCCACCACCCCACTCCTCTTGGTCAGCTGTGGGCAGCAGCTCCCCTCCCACAAGCTGCCCAGCCACCAGCTGACTGACTGCATACGTACAGCTGTACGCCCATTGGTCCACAGCGTGGGCCAATGAACATGCAGTCCATACCATACTACACAGTCTGGATATGTGAATGAATCCATTCATTCATGACATGGGCCATCTTCCTGACCTTGGGGAGGGAGCCCTGGCTGAGAGACAAATTGAAAAGGTGGGTAATGGAGGAGCCAAAATATAGTAGGCCAACTTTAGGAAGAAAGGCTCAATCATATCCGCACCCCCACACATTTCTTAGTATCAGGTTGAAGTCGGAGATCCTCAACTTGTTTGACAGTGACAGGACAGAAGGAGAAAGAGTGATAAGGGTCAATAGATCCCAGATCATGGCAATCAGATGACTGACTTAGGAACTCTGCCCTGATGGCATTTGCTGGAGAGGTATCAAAAGCCATCCCTGCTGTGGCAAAGTGATTGTTAAGGAGGTCAAGGATCTCATTTTTATCTGTAGTGTGGGTACCACCAGTCGAAATTTTGTGGGAAAGCATGCCAGTGCTGTTATGGCCTTCTACCTCCCTTAAAGTTTTCTAAAACTTAGTAGCAGATTTAGTGGATGTGTTAAGCTCAAAGTTGACATAACTAGACTTCGCAGCTCTGACAGTTTTCATTCAGAAGTTCCTTGTGGTTCAGAAAGCAGACCAGTCTGTAGTCAATTTAGACTTTCTGGCTCTTTTCCAAAGAGCAACCCTAAGCCATAAGGCAGTGTTTAGGTTATCCATGAACCAAGGACAGGATTTTCTTTTGGTTCTGCTTTTGGTAACTGGGGCATGGAGGTCTAGGGTTCCAGTGAGTATTACATAAAGTACCTTGTGTGCCTCTTCCACAGAAGATGCGAGGTCAAATTTCTGCCAGTTAGCATACTGGAGGTCTTGGAGAAAAGCATCTGGGCAGAAGTTCTGTTTACATCTCTTACGGATGTATTTAGAGGAAGAGGAGGTTTGGAGTTGTGCCGACCTTATGCATGCAATGGCACAGTGGTTGCTGATGTTGTTAAAGAATACACCTGAGTGGGAGAAGAGGTGAGGCTTGCTTACAAGGATCAGGTCAAGAAGGGAGCTATGCTCTGGGTTTTTGGTGTTTGGGTGGGTAGCTGCATTAATGATCTGGGTAAGTCCATGGGCATCACAGAATTCTTTCAATGGTAAGGAGACTGTAGAGAGTCAGTCACAGTTGAGGTCACCAATTATGGATACGTCTGATGAGGTGGTAGCTAGTATGTCACTTAGATGTTTGAGCAGAGAGAGGCCAGCTGAGGGGGCCTATAGCACCTGCTAATGCAAACTGAGGTTGATTTGGCTGGTTGAATTCTTAGCACAAGGCACTCAAACTCCTTAGGGACAATGGTCATGTCCACCATAGCTGCGGTAATGTTGTCCTGGCTACTCCCCCTCCCTGAGATTTCCTATCAGTACAAAACAAGTTGTACGAAGGAATGTTAACCTCATAGTCCAGGGTGGTTGGTCTTAGCCAAATTTCAGAGATTACAAGAACATCAGGAGAGCAGTGGAGGGTCCAAGTTTTGATAGCATCAAGCTTTTTCAGAAGGCTGCAGGCATTCAAATGCAAAAATGATAACCCTTTTAGTGAAGGTAGGTCAGCTGAGGCAGGAATGGAGTGGGGGGACGAGGGTTTAATTTGACATTACCAACACAGATGAGTAGCTGTAGGGGCATCTTTTTTATAGCACTAAGAAATAGTCAGAATGGCCGAATTTTGCCCCTGAGGCATGGGCAGTTTCTCAAACTCTTCTCCAAGGCCAAACAGTGAGGCAAGGGGTGATAGTAAGCATACAGAATAGCTTTAATTGAATCAGCAAACCCATGAGAGAGAGAGGCAGTTGGTATCTGACATGAGTACAGCAGTGTATGGTAGTATAGAGGCCAGGTCAGGTAAGGGGAAGTGGGAGGGAAACATTTAGAAATTTGTGTATAAAATTTAGATAGTCTGTGAATATGCCTGGGTGTTGAACATTTTGTGGGTTTAGAGACCCATGGTATGTGTCGGTTATACTAATAAGTAGAAATCCTATGCTGAATGGATGAAGAAATATTTTTGCAGTTAAATTTGAGCAAGAGAGGATCACCCCTTTAAGAAGTTGCAGGAAAGGAGAGCCCCTTTAAAAAGTTTCTGTAATTGACTAGTATGAGGCATCAGGGGTTGGGGATCACTGGGGAAGTGTATTTAATAAAGGAGGGAGGGGTGGGTGAAAAAAACTGTCCAGAGAGTAGTACAGTAAGGTAGTGGCTGAGCTGTGATTTGAAAGAGGTGCCTTGGGTACTTGCTTTCTCAATGGGTATCTGCAACATCCAATCAGGAAGCAGCCACAGTCCCCAGGAGCCAGTCCAGTTATGGGGATTGAAGCCTGACAGCTCCGAGCTAGGAGCTGACCAATCATTCCTGCTTTCTTTGGTCAGGGGGTGGCGGGCTGGATGCAGAAGTCCAGCTGCCAACAGGTAGCAGTGCCACGGTCATTCAGCTAAAGTGGAGAGCCTGATTTGGGCTTGTGGCTAAAAAAGAGCAGAAAAAAATGTGTCCCATTAGTTAAAAAGTCAAAGACAAAACTCAAGAAAATTGGGTTGGACTTGCATCTGAGGCCAGAAGATTAGAAGGTTGTAGGTTCTAGACCCACACTGGGAACTTTGGAGAAGTCCTAATATTGACATTGTAGTGCATCATAAGGGGCATGCTGCACTTCTGAGGTGCCGTCTTTCAAATGAGATGTTAAACTGAAGTCCTGTCTGGTTGTTCAGGTGGACATTAAAGATCGCATGGCATTTCTCAAAAAGAGTAGGGGTGTTTTTTTTTATTAAAACACAAAACAAACCAGTAAAAGTATTAAACTGATACATCAAGTACCTAACACACCAATAGAAAAAAATAAGGGAAAAAAGACAAATAGGACATACAGAAAAGGAGTCAACCATGTAGCCAATTAACATCATGCCATAAACAGTCAAATTGAGTTTCAGTCAGATGAGTAAATTCCTTCAGATAAACAGTATGCAGTTCATGATGAACTTTATACAAAACTTTCACTGGGGAAATAGCAGTTTGTAGCAAGACTCATTGACATCTGCACTTCCAAACAGCCCATTTAAAACATGCAAAGATAACAAACAGTGCTAGGATGCCATTTACGCCATACAGAAGTTAAATACCTGAAATTATAATATATCAGAGCTGAGAAACTTAAAACAGGGTGCATTTCACCATGCCATCAATAGAGGCCAGAAATGCATTATAAAGGAACAGTCAAAAAAAACAGTGTTCCATGGTCTCAAGGCATCCTCTACATGACTGTCTTGGAGTTCCACCAAGCTGCATCAACAACAAAGTTGTCAAAATGTGTCTTGGCAATGGAATCGGTGTCGACAAGTGAAATTTTGCCTGTCCAACACTGAGTGTTTTCTTTGCGGGGGGCTGTGTCCACCCCCCCATGCGGGGGCTTCACCCCTCGTACCCCCTTCCTTAATATAACAAACTCTGAGTCTGTGTATGTCTGGGGGGGAAGCACTCAAAATTAGCAAAATTTCACTATCAGATCTAGTACAGCGACAACCTCAGGTTGCCGCTGTACTGGATTTCGATGTTGAAATTTTGCCGAAGTAACATGATACACTGTCTTGGACATAAGTGCTCCATAAAAACCTCCTGTTCATGTTTGTTTTAACATTCAGCTTTTCATGATTACATAACTACACAGTGTCCCTCATTGTGTGCAAGATCCTAGGGTCAATGGTAGCATCCATAATACATTTAATCAGGATAATAGTGCTACCCGGAAATACCAGATCTTCAAAAAAAGGAAGTTCATAGTATAGTAGAATAATGTTGTTATCTGTCTAAAGATGCTATCTGTGCTACAGTGAGCTTCTTTTTATTCTAAAGAAACATTTTTTAATATAAGGTAGAGGAGGATTGTCCTAGCAAAACAAGGGAGACTGCCTTCCCACCTAGTAAACAAAAAGAACACCATTCTCTGAACAGGTCAGTCAATGGCAATACCACCTGTTAAAAAGGGGGAGTCAAATTAGATTTAAAAAATAAACAACAACAAAATAGAGGATTAATCATCCCTAGGCCCCCTTCCAATATAATATGATAAGTATGGCAACGTTTTATAGGATTTTACCTGTTATGCCAGAATAGTCTAATGAAAATGCTGTTAAGATTGGATTGCAATACAAAAGGGGGTGGAAATATATAGGCAATGTACAGAAATATAGTAACAATAAATGTTTTGAGGAGAAATACCCTTTTCCCTTTTGTCATAGGCCAAGAGGCCCATCTGGTGACTGTCTTTTCTGCTATCCCAATTTTAGAATGCCAGTCAAGAGTAGCATTATTGCCATACCCAAATATAATACCAAGTACTTTCAATGTCTCCCTACAGTAGTAGTATCAAATTTGTCAAGCAGTTTTGTGAGATTCCCTATTTATCCTTCACAAAATTTAGGGAAAACATCCTCTAAAATTATTTTTTTTATACCTACAGAAAGAGGCCAGTTCCTATTACAGTACTTAAGTGCCTCTGGTAGATGTTCAACTACACTATCAAATAAGGCAACCCTCTCTGGGTAGCAGTGAACACACTAACAAACAAAACAAAATCCTTAACTAAAGGTTTCACAATTCTCAATAGGGATTTTTAAAAATCCTTAAAAATCCTTTGACTAATTTGGTGCTACTACTGTAGTTGTGGGAATCAGTTGTATGTCAAAACAGTCTAAGGGATTAAACCGTAAGGCCTTACGTTTAGATTTATTAATACTGAGCCCAGTACATTCTGTCAGTGAAGAAAGTTGAGCAGCCACCTCATTTAAGTCCTGATCTTTTACCAACAAGCCCAAGTTGTCTGTATATGCAGTTATTTTAGTAAGAGGAGATCCTTGAAGAGTTGTCATGGCAGATACAGTCATCTGTGTCCAAAAGCCTCAATGTGTAGCCGTCTCAGATGGAGGGGTACCAAACATTTTAGAGATATGGGCAGCCACTATATCCTGAAAATCCCCACTAGCCATCTTAAGTTGGCCATTCTCATCTCTAAGGCATCCCATGAGCTGAGACTGAAGCCAGTCCACACAACTATCATAAGGATTAATGTGCAGTTTCAACCCTTGAGTGCCATACTTTGGTTCCAAAAATAAAGATTTGGCCCTGTTGTACTGATGGTGATACATGCGGCATTTAACACTAGAAATCTGAGATCAACATGGGACTCTTGAGGAATAGACAATAATTTATTCAGCTGCACCCTTAAGGAAAAGTACGTAATATATTTTTGACTTTCTGTTGATGCAGTAGTTTTTGGAAGGAAATGCTGAAGATCAGTTTTAGTATCCTCCCACCAGCTAGACAAATCATCATACATACATACAGCAGTCTGTTTAACCAGTAGTAAGCCTTGCAGATCTGCAACAGTATCAGCACTCGCTAAACATGCCGCAATCATTCTCCACAAGCAGGGCCCAGAGCATTGTGCAAAAAAACAACGTAAGGTCACAGAAACTGTTCTATGGTCTGGCATCTCAAAAGGGGCCATCACTACAGTTATGATATGTAATCTGGTAGAAAGGAACAAAAAGTCTATATGGGTAGATAAGGATCCCTTAAAGAAGGTATATTCCAGAGACAGGCCAGCTAACTCATAAGCATCAGTTAAATTAGCTTTGTGACACATATTTTTCAGAAAATTAAAATCACAAAAAATTGTTGTGGTTTTCCTACCCCAGTCAATGTGAGATGAACCACAATTGAATTCTCTGCAGAGACAACCCCTTTTGTGGTATATAAATAAGGCTGAATAAACTTGAAGAGGTCAATTTTACCTGCCTTAGTTTGTGAAGCTTAGATATTAATGAGGTGGAACGCCAACCCCCTAATTTGATTGTCTAAGAGCAAAATACAACCCCGCGAGATTTCCACTAATCTAGTAACTGTAGTATCAGGAGTTGTTAAGAGAATTCCCACACCTGAACTAGCATCTTCCCCCAGGGACCAAAACAGAAGAACCTACTAGCCAAGCATTTTATGCTCAAGATATCTCTCCTAATGTATGCAGCCTTGTATCCTGTAGAAAGTTAACATTCATGTTTAACCATTGCAAAATCAGTAAAGTGGCAGAACTCCTTTTCTGAGACTTTAGGGGGTACTGTCGACTTGATTTTCACCATATTATTGCTAGTTAAAAACCCACATTTTATGATTTCTCACCTTCTCTAAAGTTCATTGAGGTTTCTGTTTATTTTGTATGTCTCCTTGTTTAGTAGAACTGAAATGCATGCTATTGTGTATTTATAAACAATCTTATTTTGTTTACAATCCTGAATCTGTTCTTATTGCATACTTCCTGAACATCAGAAACACTCCCAAACAGTGCAGTCACTCATGGTGCAATAGCCTCTTAAACCCCCACTGCATCATGTGTGGCTAGACTATGTTGTGAGTGTTCCCAAGACCAGGAAAGATGCAGCTGAAGCTGATCAAGGAATGTAAACAAACCTGTGTTTGTGTGGTAACACCAGTATGGTGGGCAGTCTGTTTTTTCTCTTTTTTTAAAGAAAAAAGAATCAGAAACAAACTATCAGTTACATCAGCAGTCTTTACAGATTGTTGGCAGTCATAAGATGTGTTTTTTAAACTAGGGACACTTGAAGATCTAAAGGGATTGACAGTGTCCCTTCAATACTATTTACATTAGCAGACAGTAACTTAATATTTTACATTAAATAGAAGAGAAAAAAAAAGTCCGAATAATCATCGCTTCTTCTGACCAGAGCCCCTCACCTTCCATTTTTTGGAAGACTGTGCATCAGGTGTTTTCTTCTCAGCATCTGAGGAGGGATCCAGATGTACAGACAAAATGGAGGAAGCATCAGAATGTTTCTCAGTCTCAGCCCAATCCTGAGCATCATTCAAGGGATCAAAATGACTGGTCAAAGGGGTGTGGTCTGACCCTGATCCAGGATGGTAGCCTAGAACCGTGGAAGCCTCTGCCGCACCTGATGACCCTGCTGAACAGAATGAATGTGAGGCCTTTTGGCCCAAGGGAAGCCTGCCAGTGCAGTACAGAGACACGTTATTGGACTACAGCTTGTAGGTAGCCGTGGTTTACCTGGCCACCACTGAGCTCTCTGCAGTGCAAATGGGTGAAATCCTGACAACAATGTCTCAGCTGTGAGCTGAGTTCAAGCAGACATGATAGACCTTATGGCCTAAATCTGCTAGCATGATTGTAAGTTCATATGTTCATGACTTCATCAATGGACAGTCCTGGCTGCGGAGTCCAAGCATCAGGTGAGTGGCCTTTTCTGTATTTGGGTTGGAGGGCTTGGAGGAGTGAGTGGGTATGGGTAGGATGCTGGGAATCACTTGAAGATATAAAATATATTCCCATTTAGCCTCACACATTAGCAACATGTGCTACATGCATTACTCTTTTCTGTGGGTGCATGGTTTATTCCAGTTCCCATCTAGGCTTCAGGATTGGGGGGCTGGGCAAACTCTAAATGGCTAGTCCCAGTGAGTGAGATGGGAGAGGAGGAGGGCACCATGCATGCTTAGGCCTGCTTGTTCACAGACTCTGAGGCCATTTTGGCATATCTACAAGATAATACTTTACTAAGGGTGGACCTTTACGCTTAGCTCACAAAATCATACAAAATGAACCCATAGTAGCGGTAGAGGGGAGTACTATATTCTCTGTAATACTAAAGTCTTCCTTATCCTTCAGCTGTGGCAGGGAAGACTCACCTGGAACCACAGCGAGGATAGTGTCAGCAGGTGGCATAGCACTTGATGACAATAAAGCCACTAAAGGAGCTGAGGAATCCTGTTCAGGTAAAGGTCAATCATCCGTAATGTGTGCAGCAGTAGATGGAGCCACAGGGAGCTATTCCAGAGAAACAAGGGAAGCAGTAGAAAGATCTGTAGAAACCAGTGCTCTAGAAGACTTGGCATGGGGGGTCAGTAGCAAATCCAGACATGGGACAGTACCAATTCTGACCTCTGCTGGCCAAGTAGAGGACCTGGCAAAGGATCTTTGTGGACGAGGTGGAAGGGGATCCTGTGGAGGTCATGTGTGCAACTGATCTTCCTTCTGATGTGCTGTGTGAGCCATGGTAATAATGTTGATATGGTCAGCCTGAGCCACAGCATCTGGACTGGTATAACAAGCCCAGGTACAAATTTTGTATGAATGCCCTGTGTCATCACATAAATTGCACCTCAGAGGATTCTGACACTGCTGTCTTCTATTTCAAAATTCTGAAGAAAGTGAACACTTTATCTTGTCACATGCATTGTTCAGATGAGAAGGAGAGCCACACCTGTAACACACCTTGGGCTGCCCAGCATAGAACAGGATGCCCTGATCACCTCCCAAGAAGAAACAATTAGGTAAATGTACCAATCCACCAGCTGAGTTATGGAGCATGATCTTAGAATGCCAACCTCCAGTCCAAATGTGTTCAGAGTCAAAAATAGGCTTAGTTTGGCCATCATCAGGAGCCACTGTAAGAGCAGTGCTTGACCTCCCCCCCTCCCCCCCGAAGGAGGACATCCATGCAAATGCATTTCACCATCCTGCTGACCTGTCAACTGTGTACCAAGCAGGAGTCTCATCAATGTCAAAACATTTTTGTTATCAATTTTCTGTCAATATACTATAAGTGTATTATTGGTACATCAATATAGTATCATCACAGGCAATATTGATTCATTTAAACTACTTCGTTGTCTCAGTACAGTAAAAATTATTTATTGGTATAATGTACCAATACAATAACACTGCTTTTCCAGCATGCAGTGGTACCTAGAGACAAGATGCACAATATTGTACTTCTGGATATATCAGAAAATATCACATCAATATAATTGAAATTAACTGGGGTTTCTTGTCACATATCTAAATAGTCTGCATCATGTCCCTGGCTACTACACTGTATCAATCATAGAATATTTGCATAGATACATAGATACATAGACAGTGTCGGCAGATAAGGGCCTATGGCCCACCCAGTCTGCCCATTTGAGCTTGTAAGTTCAGTTTGTTTTCCTAGAAGTCTGTTGCCCCTTACCCCGACCTCCAGAATTCCTTTATGTCTATCCCATGCATTCTTAAATCCGTGATTGTTTCAGCCCCACCACTTCCTCTGGCAGGGTGTTCCACTTGTCCACCACCGTTCTGTGAAGAAATTCTTTCTCATGTTTCCTCTGAATCGTCCTCCTCCAACTTCATCCCATGCCCTCTAGTCCTGGAACATCTTTTCGCTTAAAAATAGTGTTTTCCTGCACCCTGTTCCTCCCTGTAAGATACTTGTATGTCTCATCATATCCTCTCCCTCCTCTCCTCCAGGAGTACATGTTCAGTTCCTTCAACCTGTCTTCATAGGACTTGTGATGTAATCCATGCACCATCTTTGTTGCCCTCCTCTGAACCTTCTCTACCCTGTCTATGTCCTTACGTAGGTATGGTCTCCAGAACTGTACACTGTACTCCAGGTGGGGCCTCACTAGTGTCTTGTATAGCGGAATTATGACCTCCCTTTTCCTGCTGGTGATGCCCCTGCCTATACGTCCCAGAATCCTATTTGCTTTACCTACAGCCTTGTCACACTGTTTCCCTACCGTTGAGGTCATCATGGATGATAACCCCAAGATCCCTTTCCTGCTTGGTGCATGCTCTATCCTCACCCCCCAACTGATATATTGTGCCAGGGTTTTTGTGCCCCATATGCATTATCTTGCACTTCTTTGCATTGAATTTCAACTGCCAAACCCTGACCATTCTTCAAGTTTCTGCAGGTCGCTTCATTCTGTCTATACCTCTGGTGTGTCTACTCTGTTACAGAGCTTTGTGTCATCAGCGAACAGTGAAATTCTGCTTTCTAGGTCCTGCACCATGTCACTGATGAAGATGTTGAATAGGACCGGTCCCAGCACTGATCCCTGTGGTACCCCACTGGTTACTTTTCCCTCTGTGGAGTGACAGCCATTTACCACCACCCTCTGTGTCCTGCCACCCAGCCAGTTACCTACCCACCACACTACTGTCCTGCCCACACCCATATTCCCCAGTTTGTGTAATAGTCTTCTATGTGGCACAGTGTCAAAGGCCTTGCTGAAGTCCAGATAGGCCATGTCCACTGCCTCCCCTGATCCACCTCCCTAGTCATCCAGTCAAAAATCCAACGAGGTTGGTCTGACATGACCTCCCCTGGTGAAACCATGCTGCTCTTGGGTCCTGTAGTCCATTGACATCCAGATGTTCCACCAACTCTCCTTCAGTAGTGCTTCCATGATCTTCCCACTCACCGAGGTGGAGGCTGACTGGTCTGTAGTTCCCTGCTTCCTCTTTGTTCCCACCTTTGTATAAGGGGACTACATCTGCTGTCCTCCAGTCTTTGGGTACCTCCTGTTTCCAGTGATCAGCTAAACAGGATAGCCAGAGGTTCAGCCACCACCTCATAGTTCTTTAAGGACCTAGGGTGCACCCCATCTGGCCCCATTGTTTTATCAACTCTTATTACTTCCAGTTCCTTCAGGACCTTTTTCATGTAAAGGGACTTGTGTCCATTTCTGCACCATTCTCACCCCTTGTACTCCCTTCAGACCCATTACCCTCCTCTTCCTCAGTAAAGACTGAGCAGAAATACCTGTTCTATATGTCAGCTTTACTGTTGTCATCCTCCACGTGGCCCCCATTCTACCCCTTCAGTCTCACTATCCCTCCCTTTGTCTTTCTTTTTTCACTTATGTACCTGTAAAAGGTTTTGACCCCTCTACCCACTGATTTTGCAATGTGTTCTTCTGTCTGAGCTTTGGCTTCCCTTACTGACCTCCCTGCCTCCCTTTACTTCTCCTGGTACTTCTCCCTATCCCCTTCTGCCTGTGCCTTTTTGTATTGCCTGAATGCAATCTTTTGGCTTTCACTTTCTTTTACCCTTTGGAAACCATAATGGTCTCCTCTTCCTTTTCTCTTGCTAACCTGCTTAATACATAACTCTGTTGTTCTTGTAATCCCATTTTAAATACTGCCCACTGTTCCTCAACCCTGATTCCTGTTCCATTCCTTAATGCCTCTTTCAAGCATCTCCCCATTTTTCAAAGTCTGCCCCTAAAATCCAGGTTACGTGTTTTGTGTGGTTTGGTTCTGCTCTTTCTGTGATTTCAAACCACAATAACTGGTGGTCACTGTTTCCCAGGTGCTCCCCCACTGTTACCCCCATCACACTGTCTCTGTTTGTGAGCACAAGGTCCAGTATTGCCTTCTGCTGAGTTGGTTCCATGACCAGTTGCTTGAGGAAGGCACCCTGAAGGGAGTCCAGGATAAATCTGCTCCTAGTTGATCCTGCTGCTGCTGGGATGCTCCAGTCCATGTCTGGAATATTGAAGTCTCCAACCAGTACTACCTCACCCTTGTCTGCCATCCTTTAGATGGCTGGCATCAGCTCCCTATCTGTTTCTTCCTCCTGGGCTGGTGGTCTATAGACCACACCTGTGCGGATGGCTGTCCCCATTTTCCTTTCCAGCTTAGCCCACAGTATCTCTCCCCCATTTTGTTCCTCCTGGATCTCTGTGGCCCTTATGTCATTTTTCACATAGAGTGCCACCTCCTCCCTTCCTGCCTGCTCTGTCTCTTCTGAATATGTTGTAGCCAGGTATGGCCATCTCCCAGTCGTGGTTATCATTACACCCAGGTTTCAGTGATGGCCACAATGTCCAGGTCTGACTGCACCATGAAAGCCTCCAGATCTTCCATCTTGTTGCTAAGGCTCCTGGCATTTGCACATGGCTTTCCATGATTTGACCTCCCTAGACTGTTTCACTGTTCTACTCTAGCCCCATTCCTTGGTTGTCATTTATCCCTGGTTCTCCTTGCTGTCTGCCCTTCTGCTGAATTTTGCCCCTTTTCTGCTTATTCACCTCTTTGGCACTAATCTCCATCTTTTGCACACTGCTTTGCAGAGATAGACACTCCTCTGATTCACTGGTTCCACTGCTAGCTGTAGGAGGTGAGCAAGTAGGTACCCTCCTGCTGGCCTGCCACCCTCTTGCTAGTTTAAATGCTTGTCAATGTAGCATTTAAACTTATCATTGAGTGCTTGATTCCTCCAGGATGGATGCAGGCCGGCCAGGGCTTGAACAAACCTCCATCCCTCCAGGTGGGTCCCCAGCCACCAATGAATCCAAACCTTTCTCACAGCACCAGTTCTTCAACCATGAGTTAAAGTTCCTGGTGCATGCACCCTATGCTCTCCTTGCCTCTCACAGGTAGTACTTCTGAGAAAGTGACAGAAGTAGTTACTTGCTTGAGACCCTCCCCAGTTTCCTAAACTCTTCCTGAACTTCCTTTGGCTCCCCATTTGCCAGGTCATTAGTACCTAGGTGGATAATGACATCCAGCCCACCCTTCCATCTTGCCTCCCAGTGATCCCCAGGATCTTCCTTCCATCCTCCATGCCGTGGCACCTGGTAGGCACCTCACCTCCCTGTCCTCCCCTCCTGTGTTCCTAGCTGGATGCTCTCTATGATGGAGTCCCCACCAGGATTCACTTCCTCCTCTCTCTGGGGTCCACTGCTTTCCCCGTGAGGTCACCTCCTTGGCTAACCTCCCATCCTTTCCTTCCACTTCTCTGGGTATCTTATTTGGTTGTCCTCATTTGCCAGTGTGGCATATGAGTTCTTGAGTGGAATAGGATCTGGGATGTGCCTCTGTCTGACCGCTTCTAACCTCCCTGAGCCCACTGTCATCCAAGTGTTCCTCGTTCTTGGCATTCTTTGAGGCAGTTGCTTTGGACTGGGTGGTCCCTGGATAGGGGTGATGGTACTCCTGACCCAGTTTACTTCTGCTCTGAGTCTTGCTACCTCATCCCACAGTCCAGAGAGATGCATGCAGATAGGGCAGCACCTCAGTGTCCAGAAGGTCTGCCTGAATATGGCTGTCCCACAGCCACTGCATTGCACCACTCCCCACATTATACTGCAATTCCACTACTTGTCTGCTACTGAAGCTCTCCTAGTTCCCTTTTTATTAATTTACTGTCCTAAAAATCCTGCCACTGATCCTCAGATAATTTTCTTTAAAAAAAAAAAAAAGAAAGAAACAATGAAACCAATAAATAAATGAGTCAAAACACTTGTGCTGAGGGTGGGCTTCTTCCCCCTTATGCCCCTCCTACTTCACACCCCTTACTATACCCTGTGTTTAGCTCCTGTCAATCAGATTTAACAAAGCATATAATTAACAGTTGGGGGAAGGGAGGAGGCGTAAATTTGCAGCAATTAAAGACAGCACAGAATTACACCACCACTATGTTTTAAATTTTCAACAGCCCAAAAACAATTTTAAGTAAAGACAACAAAGAAAGTATAGTGTCACTAAAAGCCCACAATCTAAGTTTAAAAGAAGAATAGCAATTACCAGTTACTTCTAAAGCACTGAATTGAATATGTTTCCTTCCTTCCTTCCTTCCCCTTCTGGCTTCTTCTGAGAAAATAAAACTCTGCTTGCTACTTCAACTCTGACTAAGCCCCACCTCCAGTTATCACGTAGCTGAGGTCAGAGGCCAGACAATTAACACCCTTCACCCAACTACAGGGCAGTCAGACAAGCCAAGATAAAATTTGCAGCAATTAAAGACAGCACAGAATTACACCAACACTATGTTTTACATTTTCAACAGCCCAAAAACAATTATAAGTAAAGACAACAAACAAAGTATAGTGTCACTAAAAGCCCACAATCTAAGTTTAAAAGAAAAATAGCAATTACCAGTTACTCTAAAGCACTGAATTGAATATGTTTCCTTCCTTCCCCTTCTGGCTTCTTCTGAGAGAAAAAAAAATCAATATGTCTCTGAGATGATATTTAAACAAAAAAGAGTTTCTAGCCCTTATTGTTCCAAAGTTAGTCATTTCTAAAATAAATGATCTTTTGAAAATGTTAACATTGGAAATCTTAGAGCAAGAAACAGAATATTAATTAAAACATGGAGCCAGTCTGTCATGCACACATCATACTTGGATTACACTTTTACTATATTGATGTACTGATAATGCATATCCACTATAGTGACAGAAAAAAAATATTTTCAGTGTCTTGATATAGTGAAAATATAATTTAATATATATAGTAATTATACACTTACACTGCATCAGCAAAAACTTTAAAAACTGAAACATCTTTTTAAACATTTTTAAAATATTTGTTCATGTATAGCAAAAGCAAAACATATAACAATTCTATGAGTTTTGTTTTGAAAATGTGATTTTAAAAGTAATCTAGTCACATTACATTGTACCCTTATTTCACCATTTAGGTAACCCCCAAATCCTACAATGCTTTCACAGACTGTGCCTGTGCAAGCATTAGAAGGTAATAATTAGAAGCAAATTCCTTCTCCATAAATCATAGTTTCAATAATTAGCATGCAGTTAGGTCAATCACTTTTGGCCAACGAAGGATTTACTGTTTGTAAATGCGTCATGTAGTAGATAATTATGCATACATTTCTTCATGTTGTTTTGATGTTTTTCTTTACCAGCTACATATTAATGTTTCACTAATGAAAAAGACTACAATGTGCCATCATGGCTCGGCATATCAATACCACATACTTGAGTGGTGAACTCTCTCGTCTTATGGATTAGGTGGCACAGCCTACATATAGGATAGTGCATGAGTAACAGTTAACAACAGGGCTGTTCTTGCACCGGGTTGGTACTATGATGACAGATTACCTCGACAGCGCAGCTCGAGAGGTAATCAGTCATCATAGTACCAACGAGGTGAAAGAACAGCCCTGCCGTTAAATGGTACTCATTCACTGTTCTGTATAGTGTATAGTGGAACATCGTTGCCTCCAAAAAAAATGACTACATCTTTCTTTTTAAAATAAGACTAACTGTCAGATTGCTGCTCGAGGACACCATGTGTGATGTCCGCACTGCAGTAGAACGAAAAGTCGTTCTGTTGTCCTGCGGAAGTCACTTTTTGGTTCTGCTGCACTGCAGACATCACTAGTGCAGCAGAGCAACATTTTGAGAGCGCTAGATTTCAGTGAACAACGACATTCCACTATACACTATAAATGGTTCCATGTGAGAGATGTGAAAACACAGGCAGTGCTGGAGGATGGGTCAGTGAAACCCTCCTTTGACCAATGGGTGAGTTTATCATTTGGGGCCCTGCAAGGTTCTGGGGAAGCTCAGAGGACTGAAGAATGTCCAGTAGAACAGATTCATCTCTTCAATTGTCTTTTGCTGGCACTGGAGTGCCACAGGAGAAGAGGGGCCAAAGACATATTTATTTATTGATTGATTACATTTTTTGATTTCAAAAGTGTCACCAGCAAAGACATAATGAGCTGGTAACAGCTTATTTCCAGATGCGTCCTAGGGGTAGGGGATGAGCAACATCATATACAGCAAGTACAATACATATGGAGAAATACAGCAATACAATTTAAATGAAGACATAATCAAACTTTAAATACAAATCAGAATAACATGCGCACAGGTAATGAAGAAAACAAATTTCCAGGGCAAAACTAATGAGGGAGGAAGGAAGAGGGCCAAGGACAGTTGCAGGAGGGAGTAAAAACCACCACGAAGGAGAGACTTTAAGGAGAAAATTGAACAGGTAGATTGAATAGACAAGGGTAGGGAGGACCAAGGTTTAGGAATATTATATATACAAATATAATATTAATAGTCAGAAAATCCTGGAGAAAAGCATGGGATACATACGTACTGTAGCCATGATTTTACAGTCAGAGCACAGAACTCAGACCAAGGACATCCAAGGTTTAAAGAGCAAGTATCCACAAAAATAAGGATTAAACATAGGCAGCATTTTCAAATCCCCACATCTGTTTTACGGATGTGGGTGCAGAAATCCAGTTCGAAGTTATACCAAAGAAGATGGCCAAACTTCCTAGGCAGAATTCTACCAATGGCTGCTTTTGAGTTGTCTTACTTTCAGTAAGGTCCTAATTTTACCAATTTTTAAAAACTTATTCATGTACGATAGCCAAGCTCAGATGCAACATCTCATTTTCAGTGAAGTCCCCATTTTACCTGTTTTACAATGCATTTACTCAGGGTCTGGATGATATGCAACATGTCATTTTCAGTGATGACCTTCATCTACTCACTGTTATTCTGTATGTATTTAGGATATTCCAGCTAAGATGCAATAACTAATTTTAAGTGTTGTCCTCATTTCAAAAAGTGTACATTATAATTACTCAGGGTAGTCTACCCAAGAAGTAAAACCTAATTTTTCGTTAGGTCCTACTTTTGTCCTTTTGCATGCTGTATTTACCCAGGATTGCCAAACTCAGATAAGGTGCAATATTTCATTTTCATGTGTTCTTTCACATATTTGTATACTGTATCTAATTCAGGATAATACTTTCGATGGGCCACATCTTGCTTTCACAGGGGTCCTGCTTTCATCCCTTTTACACAGCACTTTCTGAGAGTAGCTAAGCTGAGATGTCATTAATCATTTTCAGTGGAGTCCTGCCATTACCAGCTGTCACACTGCAGCTACACAGGATAATCCAGCTGCTCTGCAATATCTCATCTTTAGAGGGGTTCTGCTTTTACCCATATTTATACTGTATGTACCAAGGACAGGCCAGCCAAGAAGAAATGCAACAGCTACTCATTTTCCATTGACAAAGGATTGGGAGGATCCAAAATGTGTCAGGTGGTTGATGATACTGCCTATCCACTGAATTGTCAATAAATGGCAAGCATGCATTTTCAAGTATTTGGAGCCCTTGACATTTTTTTTTATTTTAGGTGGTATGTGCTCGACTTTAGTGTGTTTGTGAGTTTTGTTCAGTTTTATAGCAGCAGCAGCAGCCCTGTGCTAGCTTTTTTGTATTGCCTCATTTTCATTGGGATCCTGCTTTCACCCCTTTTTACAATGTAAGTACCTATGATAGCTCAGCTGTGACGCAATATCTCATACCTTGCTTCTAGTGGGGTCCAAATGTTACCAACTTTAATAGTGCACTCACTGAAGATATTCCGGGACAAATGCAACATCCTATTTTTTAAATTTCAGTGTGTGCCTGATTTTTACCCATTGTTTCACTTTCTGTTAAGACCACCGTTTCTCCTCACCAGCTTCCAAGGCCTCCTTCCAACTGTTTAAACAGATCTGCTTGCTGTAGGAGTCTGATGCGAGTCCAGCCTGCCATCAGCCTTTGCTATGCAACCACCCCAGAATTCCACACTGCAACCAAAAGCTTGCCTCCTATGGATTGATCCCCAGTTCACCAAGCCTGGAAGAGAGAGCACATTCAATGACTGAGGTCTAGGAGTAGTAACAGGCTACAGGAGAAGACAGAAAGGGCCTTCTGTGGTGTGTGCTACCTTCAGTGTCCTGAGGCTGTCATGGTATTTTGTCAGGGTATTTTACGTCCTACCGTGCCAATATGTCACACGCTTAATAGCTTACAACATACCAGCGCAACAGGAACAGCGTGGTAGGGAACAGTGAGATGGTGCAATACCACTAAAGGAAGTATGCTCAGTAGTGCTCCCTCTCTCTGCTCCCATGCAGAGGATAAGAGCTCTGCTGGGAGAGGGGTCAGCAGTGCGTTTGGGACCAGGCTTTGTTTCCCGGTCCCAAATGCAATAAATTTTAATTTTTTCACACATTGTGCAATATCAAGTGGGAACCCCTTCCCCGTAGTTAGCTAAAATAATAGGGGGTGATTCTGGGGGGGTGCACCCTCCCTGAAATGGGGGGTGTGCGTGGTGTAGCCTCTGTAAAATAAAGACATATGCTGCCACAATATATTACGCTGTATTGGCAACATGGCATATTGCGGCAGCATAATATCTTGTGACATTTTGATCCTGTGCCATTTTACCTCACTTAACCCACCCTACTCCCTCCTCAGGGCATGATCCTGAGGAGCAATCCAGCAACGTGACTGAGCAGGTATCAGAAGGTTCAGTGAACCTCACCCTACCTTTGGAAGTCCCCCTGCAGGACAAACTGTAGGCATGTGACACCTCCATGGCACTCACCAGAAGAGCAGGTGCATGCTACCATAAGCTTGCTCCAGTGTGAACATGCCCTCCTCCAGTCCACCAATGGGCAATCATTCAGTAGAATGGGGTGTTCTCCCTCTCAGAGGAAGGAGGCCACTGAGATGTATGCCAGAATTCAGCCTCACTGGTTGGCACCAGGCATTACAGGCTTAAGTCACACACCTAGATTGTCTCAGTGGCAGGATGAACCACTATCACTGCACTAGCTGGCTGGTTTTTATCTGTTTTTACATTACATACGCATAGCTGCCTTGCTCCAGTGACATGCAATATCTATTTTTCAGTGTGTTCTTGTTTCTACCTATGTTTACACTGTATTTATCCAGGTTATCTCAGCTGAGCCAGAACCATATAAAATTGGAGAGATAGTATTTGACAGCAGATAGGACCGCTTGGCCATCCCAGACTGCCCCTTTTCCCCTGTCTGTTCTATCCTGTCCCACACTTAATCTCCAGCTCCCCTTCTTTCTTCCCAACTAAAATTCCTTTGTACCTATTCTATGCATGCTTAAAGCCCACCAATATTTTTGCCACCACCAACACCACTGGAAGCATGTTCCAGGCATCCACCACTCTTCAGTGAAAAAAGTACTTTCTCACATCTCTTGTAAATTCCCCCTTCTAGCTTCATTACATGTCCCCATGTTTTTGTGTACTTTTGCCTCTGAAAAATACTGCCCCCTGTACCTTATTTAACCCTGTGAGGTATTTATAGGTCTCTGTCATGTCCCACCCACTCCCTTCTTTTTCCAGTGTTGGTATTCATGTCCCTTAGTCTCTCCTCATAGGGCTTCTGATGTAGCCACAGCACTACTTTGGTTACCCTCCTCTGGACAGCCTCCACCCTATGTCCTTGCTGAGATGTGGACTCCAGAACTAGACACAGTACTCCAGGTGGGGTCTCACCAGTGATCTAAGTGGGGCACAACACAACCTCTCTCTTTCTGGTGGCAATACTCCTTCCTATGCACCTCAGCAACCCACTGGCCTTACCCACTGCCTTGTTACACTGTCTCACCACCATGAGGCCATCAGACATGATTACCGCAGGTCCATTTTCTGTTTGATGACTGTCAATGCCTCTTCTCCCTTTTGTACCATGCTACTCTGCCTCTGAGTTTCTGTGCCCTAGGTGCATGATTTTGCACTGTTGCACTTTGAAACCCAGCTGTGATGCCCTTGGCCAATCCTTGAGTTTTCTCAGGTCTCTGCATATCCCTCCCACCTCCTCTGGAGTATCTACCCTTTTAGTGTCATCTGCAAAGTGGCATACCTTCCTTTCCTGTTCATCTGCAATGTTACTTATAAAGACATTAAAGAGGACTGGCCCCACTACTGAGTCCAGAGGCACCCCGCTGGGTTCCCTCCCTTTCCCAAAGTGAAGATGTTTACCACCACGCTCTGTCGTTTATCCATTAACCAATTTCTTATCCAGTTTATTACCTTAGGATCCACCCCTAAACTGCCTAGTTTACTTATCAGTCTCCTATGTTTTACAGTGTTGAAAGCCTTGTCCACCACCCCAACTTGATCTATTTTCCTGATCATCAGATTTTGTCTGACATGACCCCCCAAGAATTCATGCTGCTTTGAGTCCTGTAACCCAATGAATTCAAGCTACTCCACAATCATTTCCTTCAGCAGTGACTCCATTAATTTCACCACCACTGATGTTAGACTGACTGGCCTATAGCTGCCAGCCTCCTCTCTGCTACCACTTTTATGAAGCAGGACTACATCTGCCCTCATCCAGTCCTCAGGAACCAATCCTGTTTCCAGTGAGTTCTTGAAGAGGACTGTCAGAGGTGCAGCCAGTACATCTGTGAGCTCGTCAGTACCCTTGTGTGTACACCTTCTGGACCCATAGCTTTGTCCACTGTCAAAATTGCAAGTCCCTTCAGGACTCACTCCTTTGTAAATAGACATGTGTTTACCTATCTTCCCTCACTGCTCCTGCTGCTTTTATTTGGCCCATCCCCTGTTTCAGCACCATGCTTTTAACATTCCTCTTCCACTTTTTTGAAGTATGCGTGTCCGTAGACTCCATTTCAGTTTCTGATGATGGGTCTTGTTGTGAGAAGGCTATAAAAGAGCCATCTGAGACCTCCTCAGTATCTCCTCAATCTGGTCTGCAGTGCAGAATCTTGTATTTATTCCTACTGGTGATGGGATCTCACTTAGTCATTTTGGACTTTGCTTGTCCCCTTACTCTGCAATCTTTTTGAACTAATTTGCAGGAGCAAGTGGGGGAAATGGTGGCATAATCTCTGCCTGGCCAGAGCATGTACAGTATCGGGTTCATCTTCTGAGGGAGCAGAGTCCATCTCAATGGCCTGGTGCTGGATGAGTTGGAACCGGATAGGTGTTTCTGGTCCTCTGGAAGGAGGATTCAGTGGTTCACATGTCACTGGTTGTGGATCTGTGTGTGAAGCTGATGAGACAGAAGGGCCTGAGGGGGGTTCTTGTGTAGGGTTGGGTCTCACGGAGGGCAATGGTTGTCTGGAGGCACTTCTGGGTCCAGTTCACTGAAAAAGAGTTAATGTAAAAGTCCTTTTCAGCCTGATCCATAGGGTCTTCCTTACTATGTGCCACCCAGGGACATGTGTAGTAAGAATGTCCAAGGTCATCACCCAGTTTGCCCCACATCTTGTTTTGACAGTGGAGGCTCTGTTGGCCCACCACCAAGCAGAGACCACACTTAACAGCATCACAGACATCCCTTAGGTGTGATCCAGATCCACACCTATAACAGGCTTTGGGTTGTCCCTGGTAGACTACTACCCCTTTATCCTGACCAAGGAAAAAAAATTAGAGATGTGCAAAGTTGGAAAACTTCATTTTATGAAATAACACACAAAGTTTGTCAAATTCATAAAGTGCAAAGTGCCAAATTTGTGAAGTTTACGGCAGGTGAAGTTGCACTTTTTCTGGATAAATTATGCAAATTTGAAATTTGTGGTAGGCAAATCTGCAGCTTCACCGTTAAATTGCCTGACCTCACCTGAAAAAGTGCAATTTCTTCAAGAAAACACAATGATAAGTGGCAAAGTGATGAAGTAGGGTAATTTGCAAAAGTTATTCACAAAGGCAAATTTTGAGGCTTCACTGCAACTTCACCGGTGATGTAAAGCTTTGCAACATCTACAGAAACAATTCAGCATGTGTTGAATTCTAGCTGTTGACTGATTTAAACAGATCCCTGTCCAGATGTTTTCTTATTCCATTATGGTTTCATGACTTCCCAACACTGTGCACTTCTGTCAAAATCAGCACAGGATAGCCACCACACTAACTCCCTCATTTTGAATAAAACCATTTCCATCTTATAGGTAGGCTTAGTTAGTGGGATTGGATAAAATGGAGTACATAAGGAAGTATTCTTGAGTGCATGGTATTTTTTTTCCAGACTATTTGAAGGCCAGCTGCAGTCCTGAAGCTCATATCAAAATAGGAATCTCCTTTAGAGTGAATAAAAGCATAGAGTTCTGTGGCATAGAACCCCATGCCATCCTTATGTAGGGTCCTAACCATGTAACCCCAGTCAGGAGTATCACCCAGTTCCCCTCTGCATTTTATCTTGACTACATTCCTTCATTTTGCTAGTTCTGCGGTGTATTGAAAAAAGTCCACATAACATTTCTATTGGAGGAGCCAAACAGCAGAAGATCCTCCTGAGTACTCCTTGACTAATTTTCTTGACCCAAGTTCCAGTTCTCTGGCGCTGCTTGTTGTAATCTGGTGCTTGCACCAAGGGAGAGTAGATTTCTGCTCTGTCTGCCCTGTCCCATCAGATTCCTGAAAATGATTATGAAAGGAGTCATTTGACTGTAAGACAGTTGCCATCTTGGATTCTCCAGAAGAGTTAATGTGTTCTGTAGTTCCTAACAGGGTTTGTGAGGCAATATCTATTGCTCCACTTGGTTGATCTTACTCTTGAGCCTGAGTGGAATCCTCAGGTCTCAATGTCACATTTGGAAATTTATTTCTAATCTGGTCCTCAACAGTGGGGGAGGAGGAGTCACAAAAAATGAAGTAGCGTCCTTTCCTGATAGAGTTCTGAAAAGGGTTAGGATCTGTGTAAAACTGGAACTGTCTGATACTTCCAGTAGCAAGATGGGGTACATATGCATCAAGCAATAATGCACAACAGGGTGTGTGTGTTGTGCTGGGATATCATCATGCCTGGGGTGGTTGGGCACAAGTGTCCAACATCCCAGGCATGACATTATCCCAGCACAACACACACCCTGGAGTGCATTATTGCTATTATACAATGGCTCATTTGTGAAAATAAAAATAAATAAATAAAAATCGATGCTTGTTTAAGCTTTTAATAGCTTTTCTTGTATGTGGAGGTATTCTTCTTTTAAAAAAAGACCACCATTTCTATTATGGGCAGCAGGTGGCACTTCTTAGCTGCTTTTCTGTTGTTGTGGGCTTGATTGGCCTGCTTATTCCTCACAGAGAAACAATTTTTGTTTGTGTTGTACTCTTATCCCCCCCACCCCACCAGAATGGCACCACTGCACTTCCAGTTTAATTGAGTTGCTCCTGTGAGCAGAAACTGCGATAGGAAAGAAGCATGAGTTGTGGGAACTTTCAGATTTCGGAGATCAGTAAGTCATCTTGACTCATCTGGAGGGAGCAACTGTTTGGTTGGGTGAGGTTGTCAGTCTGCATTGATTGTTGGGAAAGGGTGCTACAAACATTTCTAAAATGTAGTAAACCAGTAGTGAAAGTGAAGTGATGTTGTAGCCAGCCACTGTCTGTTGCTTTCTGACAGAATGGCTAAGCTCGTGCTCTGGTATGAGTGACGCTGTAGGACTGAAAGTGAAGTGGACGCTACGGCAACATCTCAAAAAAAAAAAAAAAAAAAATAATAAAATGCAAAGTCAGATTTTCTGTAGGAGAATTATCCCTGCTGGGGGAGTAGGGTGTTGGGAGGGAGTTTTTTTTTTTTATTCTAATAATGAAAAAGCTGAGAGGAAATAATGCAGCTTGCGAGCGGGTAAAGTGGGAAGGGGAGCGGAAATCATTCATGCAGGCTCTGTGGAAAAATTCCCATAATGGCTGATGCAATCATCTGTGTGCTGGGACTAGAGCTGTGATGTACTGGGATAACATCATGGTTCCAGCCACAGACTGACCAATCAAAGCCCAGGATTTTTCTTTGCCATTGTATAATGTACATTTCTGAATTCATTTTCTTGCTGGCCTTATGGAAGAACGTTGTCAGGAACCTATCTAGTATAAGTATCGTCAGCTTGCCCTGCATCTCCTGTTGCTGTAAATGTTAACTGAGAGCTACTTTCTGGGTTCTTTGACTGTTCACTTTGTGAATTTTCTGCAACAGCCAGCAGATTGAACAGCTAATCTCTGCCATCCAGACTTCTGTGACATCAAGCTTTTTGGAGTGCTTCTTTCACACTCAGAGTAGAAACTGGTGATTTCTTCCCCTGCCAGAGCCTCCAGGGCCTGAATGCCAGGGTCTTCCCCTACAAAGCAGTACATCGAAGTGGCCACATCTCAGCTGAGGTCACTCACAGCTATCATACATCCATGCCCTGAAACTGATGGTGAGGGCCATGGCAGAAGTAAATAAAGCAGATGTGTTGACATTGAACATTTTTGGGTTCTCAGAACAGGCAAATATTCAAGAACAGTCTTTGTTGTTTGAACTGGAGAATTACCTGACAGCTCAGCTCAGACCTGAGCCAAGCACAGTGTTTTTTTTCCACAGGCTGACTTCCTCCTCCTCTTCAATCAGCTGTAGCAGAGCTACTTTTTTCCTGCCCTGTTCCAGGTCTAATAGCTGCTTTTGCTACAGGCTTCTCTAGGCAGATTAGAAACATTTTGTCCTTCATCAGGGATGCTAATGATACTGGTCACTGTTTGCGTCATCCTGGGATGGATACCATTACCTGCAATATTGCACTCTGAACTTTCCTTTTCCTTACCTGGGATTATAGCAGTCTCCATGACAGCCTGAACCTTAGCAATTTATTCTATAAGTACTGTAGTAGTGTAGCATTTCACAGGGTCATGCTCAACAGTCACATTACTTTTAGCAATATTTCTAGGAGTAACTTTAACAGACACAGGAGCAAAATAATTGGATTCATTAGTGGCTTTCAAGGCACATGCATTGAGAGAGAATCTTGCTCCTACAGTTGGGACGCTATCACAAGCTCCTCTTCATTGCCCTTCACCTCCCAACAGGAAGCAGCAAGGGAGAAGAATAAGTGAATTTACCCGGCGTCTCAGCCCAATTTCCCCCATTTACTAAAAATACCACCAACAGCTTAACTTGATATAATATGTCAGTTTACATTTGTATCTTCACTGCCAGGGACAAACATAAAAATTGGCAGAGCTAACTAGTCCTCTTTTCTTGGTCAACAGTAAATCAACAGATAGATAGACAGACAGACAGACAGGTAAATAGATGAATAAATACATTCAGTATTCCTTTGCACTAAGCTTTATGCACATATCTACTTCTTCTATAGAGTCTATGTGGTCTTATTTTAGCATAAAGAACTCAGCCCTCCATGAAGGAAGAGTACATTTTCTACATCCTTTCTGTCAGACCCATACTCACTGTGATCCCAGTGTCTATGCCAAGCAGCATTTGAACGAGCAAACTGCTAAGAGGGCTTGAGCCTCAATATGAAAAAATTAACATGAAGGATAGGAACATTAGTGTCAAAAGCAACTTGATCAGGGAGGATGTGAAACAGTTAACAAGAAGACTACAAACAATAGTGTCAAAATAAAATCAAAGTACCACTGCTGCTAAGAGGCTTTAAGTATAAGCAGAACCCTACTAAAAATGAGATATAACATCTTTAAATAAATTGCTTGTAAAGTATTTTAGGATATGGTGTATGAAAAGCACTACATAAAAGGAAATTCATTCCATTCTTCCTCTCCAGAGAAACACAAAGACTGGTAACATGTTTGCTCTGCAACAGCCCGACAGAGTCATGTAGAAGAAAAATCTTGTTTAATCACTGCCAGCCCCCAGAGGTACAAGATAATGGTGCATACAATCCACTCAGCCTTCAACAAAATGCACAAACCTGTACAGACCAATGTACTTATGGAAAACTCATTGCAATTGGAAGTAAACAGCCTTAAAAACAGCATAATAGAGATGTTGTTTGAAATAATAGCTTACTGTAGGATGCAAAAACATCACAAATCACTAACGTGATTTCAGCCAATCAGTGTGTAGAGCCATGGTACCTCTTATCCTGTGTACATTGTGGTCTTGTTTGGGAGCCTTAGGAGGGGGCACTCCACTTCAGCCCCAGGGGAGAGAACAGTACACTAAAAGAAAAGAAATGCTCTAAACATACACCTCAATAAACTGGGGTAATTTAAAATAAGTTTAAATTGCCTCCAAGGGATGTCTCTTGGGTAAAAGATACTCCACTCATAAGGTTTGGGCAGACAAAATGCCCAGCTTTGCCACACAGTCCTATTATCCAAACCTCAAACTTGGAGTCTTTTATACAATAAGAAGCATCCATTGGAGGCCCTTTTAAATAATACAAGCAGACAGACTATTTCTGATTTTTTGTAAGCCTCTCCAAGTCACTTACATTCCTGCTAAAGCCTAAAACCTAGTGTAAAGCAAAATGTGTATGCAAATTTTCTGAGTGTTTATAAGATTCAAGTGGAAATATCTTATCCAGTACTAAATCTACTTACCAAGTCACTACTCAGATCTCACTACAACTGTCTCATGCACACTAAACATAACTGTAATATTCCCAAAATCCAAAAATTAAGGTACATGGCAACAATGGGGATTTAGATCTTTGCCTGATATCTAATAAAGAGCAATCTGCTGCAGGGGCATAAAACAAATAACAGGAGACAAGGTACAGGATGTCACAATAATTAAAAGGCTTAGCCTGTGGTTCAGTGGACTGAAGCAACTAGCAACACCCACTGCCTGGCCTTACTTGATGCCGTCCTACCTGCTTGACTCAGAAGCATTTTTTCTTTGCAAGCTGAGGCTCTGTCGGAGCCCCTCCTGCTGTGATTGGGGCTTTCCCGCTGGTCTGTGCTGGGCTTCTGCTGTTCATGTTTTTTCCTCTCCTCTGGGTCTGTACTGTGCTTGCCTCCAGCTGCTGCTCATGCTTCTCCCTCCCATCTTGTTTGTCTCCATGTTTCGTCCCAATGTTTTTCATTCTGTTGCCACAGCTTGCAGCTGTCTGTTGCCTGCTTGCTTGCTTCCCCTGTGCTCCCTTGATTTGTACACCCATTTCTTCTTCTTTTTTGGGCTTTTCTTCCCCAGAGCATTTGCTCCATTCCCAATTTGGCATTTCCACACCTGCTTCCCATTGCCCATGTCAAAGCTGCACTCCTCATGTTCTCCACAGCTTATGAAAAATGGCTCTTTTACTTCAGAGCCCACACCAGGGTTCATTGCACTGTCCTAGTGTCTAACAAATCTACTTAAGTTGGTAAGCCAAGTCCCGAGAATACTTCTTTCTAACCCCATTGTACTAAAACATTCATGTATGTGAAGATATGCTCTGGAATAACTAATTTCTCTATTTTGAGTAAGGTAATACTCCTCAACATGTATTTTATTTCCAAAATGCTCTCTCACAACATAGAGTGCATCTTTAATAATCTGGGGCATGCACCCTTAATTGTTTGCACCTGGTTTCCCTCAGCTTACTTGCTGGAAATTGTATCTGAAATATTAACAATGTTCCTGCTACCACCTGTTTCTTCTTCCCAGTGTGGTGTTCTGGTGGTCTGCTCATGCCATCGGTTATTCCCCTGATGAGGGATGGTGATGTTGCAGGGAGGCATTGTGGCTTCAGGTTGGGAATGGGCTGTCCAGTCAGAAATAATGCACTATACTGAAAATTTTAATTTCCTAATCATTGGCTAAATCTTTTCTCAATAATATTAGCTTGACTGAAACTGAAACATAATACAGCCTTGAAGGAGCAAATACAGTTTATTATGTAACTATTATGTCTTTCAGCTTTGCTCCTTTGATGCTTAACTGTAGCCATTCTCTGTAATTAGTATTGGAATGGCCTGTCTTTGCAAAATAGCTCATCATGGATTGCCTATATATTTTCAGGTATGCTATAGCTCTTGTAGCAAACTGTGTCTTCCTTATTAATGTACCCTTTGCACAAAAGATATTAAAGAATGAGAATATATGCACTGGACTATCTAATTTACTAAGCTGTCTAATAACGGACTACCTGATTTACTACATTGGGCAATAATGTACAGTACTAAGAATTCTGACCGTCACAAATAATTTGATTTCCCTAGTGGAACTGGTTGGCATGCATTCCATGGAGGTTATGGGAATTGATGTTCTGCTCAGTTTCTCAGACTCACATGGGGTTCTGATGATTGTTTAGACTAATCTATGTGGAGGTTTAGCCTTCTTTTGTGCTTTATGAATAGCATACATGACCTACGTGAGGATAAACAAATGCTTCACCATTGAATTTCTGCCCTCCTTCATATGTCAGAGGCTTGCCAACTATGAAAATTAATTATTATGGCTCAGGGCCTGCCCTGGGGCTGATGGCCTTGCTCTGCATCCATGAAGTCTGCAGGAAGTCTGCATCTTGAGCATACAAAACTTATTATGTACTTATTTTTATTTAGTTTTTGATGACCGGGTAAGTGCACTAGACAAATTCTGCCTATTTTCAGGCACAAACTGGGGAAGGGGGATACAGATGAATGCCAACTGACTTTGAACCAGATTAAGATGTTGGTGGTATTTTTAGTGAATGGGGCACAACTTGGGGCAATTTCCTTCTTATCTGACAAATAATGGGAATGTTCTCATTCTGGGTGGAGCTTTAACCATGCAGACATATCAGCAGCACCCCCTGATGTAGAATTTAAGACTTCAACTGAAAGGGGTGGGGCCCTTAAGCCCAAGGTGGCTCCTTTAGCTCACTGAGAGAGTTCAGCAGCACATTCTAAGCTATTCTCCTTAAGACCACCTCTGGATCACCTGGTCTGTTCTTAGGCTAGTGTAGGTTGGCTGAGTGCCTCAGCAGTCATTGCTCTCCTCCTCCCTCCTTGGGGGATGGTACTCTAGTGTGAGAGTACCCCATTGCTGCAGAGTGTGCTCACAGCCCTTCATGGTGTTCCCATTAGAGGGATAGAGTGAGAGCCTTTCTCCAAAGTGAATCTCCCCTGAATTGGGTTTCTAAATTGTGGGAGCAGAGCCATCACTAAACAAAATACCCCACACCTGGTAGGAAGGTGACCTAAGCCTTGGATCCCCAGAGGTTTCCCCCCAAAAGGGGTTTTTCCTGTCTTCCGTGACAAAGATCAAAAATCTAGCTAGTTATAATAGCATATTCCCTAGATTGCTTAGGTAGATTTCCTCTTTTGGATGAGATGAATGGTGGTCCTCTTTTGCCATTCCCTCTCTCCTTAGGAAGTCATGCCCTCTTGCTATCTAGACATTCAGACCTACGTGATGGTCACTACACATTATCGATTTTCTCCTGCTTACCTACGTGTAGGTCATAAATATATAATACCTACTCATTAACCTTCTGAGATGCTTTCTGTTCTCCAGTCTTTTTGGAGCTCTTTGCTAAGGTACCTTTAATCTAAGGGAATCCATCCCATGGCACCTGTAGGAGTGGAATCCTCCTGCAGGGTTCCTTGCCTTCAGCAGCCCTACTGGGAGTGTTCATGAGGAATGAGAGGTGAATGGCCACAAAGGTTTATTCAACAAGTTACACAAGCACAACATGACACCAAGTTGCGTAAGCACATTTAATTTTAGTTTTAAACAACAGAACATGTATGAAAACATTTACATAGTGCCACCTACTAAATGTAAGAAGACGATTCTCTGTTGAGATAACTAGAGTAGGTCTGGAGAACCCACAAGATGTTTGCTGACTGCAAGCAGCCTTAAAAAGAAGTATATCTGTAAAAATATAATTGCTTTATCTCACTTCATCTGCTTAACTCTTCCTTGATTACTTGTCAACTTCAGGATCACATTTTCCTTGTCATTAAAATCGTTCATGCATTTGGCCCTTCCTACCTCTCTAACTCGATCATGTCTCACTCTCCCCAGTATTCCACATACTATAAAACATCGGGCTCCTCATTGTCTAATCATAGTATTGCAACACTATTGATAACACCTTTTGGCACTGTGGGATGAATTTTAAAGGGTCCTCTGTATAGGCATGACAATTTGCGTCGTGATTTCAGTTCAATTGACCTACTTGTGTCAAACATTATTCCAAATAAAATATGGTCTAAAGTCCTGTCACAGTTACTCCAATTTGTGCTCAGAAATTGATGCATGCATCAAATCAATTACGCATAAATCATTTCTGGCTATAAAGCAAAAACAAAACTGTTTCGAATGCAGCAAAATGTTTCAAAGTAGCAAGCCAACATTTTTACATATATCTTCAGCTGGAAAATGTGAATTGCATGTGGCACTGACCTCCTCCCTTACTCTTAGCTTACAACAATCTCTTATCTCTGTCCAACAACTCACAATCCCATCCATCTCCATGAGATGCTTGCCAAAATATAGCTTTGAATTATTCTTTAAAAGTTACATTTTTATTTTACTTTTTATGTGTCATAGACTCATGTACCGTACTGAGCATCTGGGCTGCTAGCCAACATTTACACAAATTCACGGATGCTAAACTGACAGAAGTGGCATATAGAGATGGGGAGATTTCAAAGCCTATGTCTAGGTGCAGCATTCTATTGGATGACTTTGGAAATAAGCATATTGCTACTATAACCAATTTTAAAATATAGGACATAGCTAAATCCAATTTTCTTAATGCTAACTTAGTTATCTCCACTTTGTAAAGGTCAGGAACATATGTTCCAGACATCATTTGCAGCCTGATAGTAAGCTGGTCTATCATTTACATCTAGGTCTAGTATTTTTATATCCAAACACTTGATGTAAAGTAACATATAACAAGAAGACATTCTGAAGATAAGCCAACTTTTGAAAATAGCCCCATGTTATGACTTTTGAAACTCCCACCCGAGGTAACTAAGAGTTGGTTTTATTTTATGACTCGAAAATCCACTTAGCATAACTAGGACTTTTGCCTGTGTTTTGACTTTGAAAAATTCCATCCATTGGCAGTTTTTTTTTAAAGTGGACACAGCACTTTCATCTGTATTTCAGATGCAGTCTGTGTCCATGCAGATGTGTCCAGATGTCTGAGTGTATTAGACATCTGGATGCATTTCTGATGTGATTATTCCTGCAGTTTTTGACAAATTCGACAGCAATTACAGGAATCACAAACATTGTCTGGATGCAAGTGCAGAATTCTGTCCCAGGACTTAGACCATTTTTTTTGTGGTCTAATTTCCAGGATGGATTTTGACACGTCCAAAAAACAGACGTGTGTCTAATAATCCCTCCAGAGGTATTTAACTAATTTCCTTCCAGACTTTCTCTGTTCTTGTCCAGGTTGAAGTTATTTATTTTTATTTATCTATTTATTTCAAGATTCGGAATTACAATCTTTGAGTCAAGGACTCCTTTGCAAAGGCTCCACATCAGATATACATACATTGTTATACAGTAAGAAATATGCAGGAAGTACATCAGATGTACATACATTGTAGGTTTAGAGACAGGATACACAAAGAATATGCAGAGAGCAATTTGCAAGTTCAAGGATAGTAATTGACCAATTCAAGTCAATTATGGTAAAGCAAGTATATACAATAGCAGTAAGCAATAACCAATGGGATAATCAATGTCAAGGTATATCACAGGAAAGGGAGATAGGGGTAGGTCAGCATACACAGGTCAGGTGGGAAGGGGAAGAGACATTTAGGGTGTGGGAGGACTAGAAGGTGCGTAAGCGAGGAGGAAGCAGACTAAGTGCAGTCACAGCTGAAGTGGGAAAGGATTTCCGAGTGGAATAGAGATTTAAATGGACCTAGTCGCTGTACCAGAGTGGTCACCAATGGCATTTCATTCAATCTTTGGGGTCCCTGTAGAAAAGGAGCACTGGCTCATTCAAGTCCTACACTGGGGTACAGAGAGGGTGGCAAACAATGAGCTACGTGTGGACTGTGGTAGGGTGGTGGGCTGTACAAGGTGCAAAGGCCTGAGGGGGAGGTGTTTTGTGAGAGCTTCCTAGCCAGGAAACATCTGATATTTGAGTCTTCCTTTAAAGTTAAGCCAGTTGGTGCAACTATAGAGTTCACAGGTATGTGTCCACCGGTTACATCCAGTAACTAACCGGCAGGCTTTATTCAGGATGACCTTGATATGGTGCAGGGTAGTGAGGTCAGTTGAACCATAGTTAACAATCCTGTAATCAATAAGGGAGAGCACCGATGATGTCACAGCCAAGCTTAGGGCATCTAGAGGCATGCACCCCTTATGCCTATACAAGAGACCTAGTCTAGGACTGATAGCAGAGGTGAGCAGATTGATGTGTTCGTGGTATGTGAGAGAGAGAAGTCGAGGGGTAATCTCCAGGTATTTAAAGGTGGGTACCAGGTCAAGAGGGGAGCCCTGGACATTAAGGATGCTGAGGGGAAAATTTCTATGCTTATTTTATCTGTTGGTGAAGAGCATGGCCTTGGTCTTTTTGTAGTTCAGGACAAGACGGTGATCTGAGAACCAGGTTTCAGCTTCAGAAAAGGAGCACTGCAGAGAGGATTGAAGGGAGTGGTGGTCCAAGTGGCTGGCAAATATGACTGCATTGTCAGCATACAGAAGCATCTGGCCAGAGCAGGCCTTAGGGAGAGTGTTCAAGTACATGCTAAGTAGGAGGGGGCCCAGAATTGAGCCTGGGGGATGCCAGAAAGAACTGGTTGGCTGGCTGAGAGAGTGGAGTTTAACTTGACCCTCTGGGTTATGTCACTGAGGTAGCTTTTAAACCATGCAGTAGGATCCAGAGACGGACCTATGAGAGGCAGGGATTGGATTACGAGTGTATGGCTGACAGAGTCGAACACCTTGCTTAAGTCAATGTAGGCTGATCCAGTTAAGTGCCCCCAGTCAAGGGCTTTGTTTATGAAGGTGGTATATTCAAGAAGGGCAGTTGTAGTATTGGGGACCATCCTTAAACCATGCTCTTCAGTGCAGAGAAGGCCATATTTAGAAAGATAGTCTGAGAGTTGGTCTGACACTATTTTTTCTAGTGCCTTGCAAAGGGGAGGGAGATTGGACAGTAGTTGCCCAGGGAGGTGCAGTCCCCACTTTTTAGTATTGGGGTGATGACAGCTGCTTTCCAGCATATGGGAAACTATGTGGGGACTGGTTGAGGATATTGGTGAGTGGAGAGATTACAGAGTCTAAGTTGAGGAGGACTAGCTTTAGGTCCAGCAAGTCGCTACTAAAGTGCGTTTTCCCCGAGGGATTTGGTTAAGTAGGGTCTAGCTTCTTGTGGAGTGATTGTTCAGAGCCTGAAAGTGGGGGGTAGTCATTTTGTGGTGTGGGTTGGAGGGCAAATCTGGTGCTGGGTCAAAGAAATTAGAAGGAAGGACACCGCTAAGATCAGAAAATGCAGTGTTAAGAGTATCGACAATCATAAATAATAATAAAAATAGTCTTGTATATTCTGAAAGTATAAAAGATTACCTTGCTGTCTTGATGAACATTCTTGGTAGGCGGGGATTTTCAGAGTGTATATCTAGACAAAGTTTTCTATTTTACAACTTTAGACAGAAGCAGAATTGCTCCTATATAAGATTTTCAAAGCTAGGACATAGCTATGTCCAATTTTGAAAACTCTGACTTAGCTATCTCCAGTTTGCAAAGTTCAGGCAAAAATGTTCCTGGACACAATTTTCAGGTCATATACATCCTGGCCTATCATTTACCTCTATCCTTTTTGGATTTTCAAAAGGGTTGGATGCTGATGCAAATGTATGCTGCTACTTCATCTGCACTTATTTTCTTTTGTGCAGCCCTGCTGTTATTGTCAGATAATGTCTGTTTGCAACACAAAATCACAATTTGTGGCAGTAAATGGATACAATTGCATCCAAAAAGGATGACAGTGCAATTATGTCCATTTGTTTTATATGCAGTTGCATCTGTTTTTGGATGCAAACTTTGGACGCTGTCAGGAATTTAATGGATGGTCTAAGAGATTTGGACACATTTCTGCTCTGAACATATTTTGAAAATTCAACCCAATGTAACTAGGAGTTGTGTCCATTTTATGATTTCTTAAAATCCAACTTGACCACCTCCACCACTAAATATAAGTCCTTATCGTATGCTGATGATCCCCTCATCCTTTTATCAGATGCACCCCAAGCCACTCTTCCTCTACAGCACCTTCTCTCCTCATACTCCTAGGTCTCAGAGCTTCTCAGCCACTCAAAATCTGAGCATTTAACTCTTTTGCAGTCCTAATTTCTAACATGATACAGCCTGGAAATGGGCTCCTCAGGGTATCCATTACGTATAGAATGATATATGGGGTGGTGTGTGTAATGAGATGTTTACACACTCCTGAGAGGTTAGATGTTCATAAACCTTGAGAGCGACGCTCGAGGGGTTTATGTTAGTATCTAACCCCAAGGGTGTGTGTAAACTTCGAGTTTAAACACACTACCCCATATTTTATTTTATATAATTGCTGGGTTTCCCTTTTTCACCTTAGCAATTATATGAAGTAAAGAGCTCCCAGTGTATCCTACGGTCGGTTTGTTTTAGTCCAGTGCCGAGATTTGCCATATTTTAAACCTGTTTTTTTTCCATTTCTGCAGGTCTTTGTGTGTTTCCAGGGTATATGGGGGAAAATAGAAAAGAACTTACTGCCAAGTTCTTGTGGCGGTTCTGTTTCAGGTGAGACGGAAGCGGTGAGCGGTCTTGACTGGTCGCACTGCTTCCTGAGCATGCGCACAACAAAGGAAATCGTATGCGTGTTTGCCGTTCTAAACACTCCTTTATAATGGCAAATTATGCCACGGTTTCCCTATGTGAAAAAGGGAGACCCATTTATTATCTAGGGATTAACTTCACTCCCTCTCTCCAAGATATATGTCAGACTAATTTTTCACCCTTACTATAAACATTTAAAGCATATGTCAAACAGTGGAAATCACTCCACCTCTACTACTCATGGACAATTTAAGAGATCAAAATGATGTTGGTCCCAAAGGTACTCCATTTTCTGGCTCACTTACCTATACTGTGCATGTCTCAGATAAATTGTTTGACCAATCACTTGGCAGGCTGCTTCTTATGGGGAGGCACACGTCTATGTCTCTGTAGAAATAAACTGAAGAGGGACTGGGGGTACAGAAGCTGGGTATACTCACATTTTGAACACTATCACATGGCCTTTATGTCCCCCCAAGTATTGTGGTTCTCCTCAGTGAGACAAATGCTTGTTTCAATAGTGAAGGCCTCTCTTTGTCCTCACAATCAACATTCATTGCTATCTACTTCCCCAGACCTGTCATTAGCAAAGATCATCACACATTCACCATCTTTATTAAATACTGGAAAAAGCTAATGTCTATTTTAGGCTTTTATTCCATGTCTATCTCCCAGGCTTTACTGTGGAGCAATCCTATGTTTACTATAGGACATTAAACTGTTCACTGGCCCTTTTAGGAAAAATCAGGGATTTGACAAGTTCATCCCCTTTGCTTTCCAGGTCAGCACTACCTATGTACATATGAGGTCCTTGAGACCAATTACAACCTTCACCTCAGAGATTTTTGGAGAGATCACCAACTTAGAGTGGCTTTTCCCCATCTTAAGGCACATTTAGCTACCCAGAAGGTAACCCCTGTATGTAAATGGCTAGAGTTTAAGTTACAGCAGGTATGCCCTACAAACTGCCCAAGGACAACAGCCTGCCCCCAACAACCCAATCCCAACATAAATGGGCTAAGAAACAGTGCATTTCCATTTCAGAGCATGAATGGAACCTATCTTGGTTCAGTGTCGATGTATCATATAGAGATATCAGAGCCCAAGTAATACTACTTAAAAATTTAACATTTCTGATATAGGACTCCTCAGTTTCTCCATACTGAAAGTCTTGTGTTTCACAACAGGTGCTGGTGCTGTAACAAACATGAGGGTTCCTTATATCTCTCATTATGGGACTGCTAACTGATTCACCCTATTTTTGGAATCCAGTACTATCCTTCTGCACAAAAATCTTACTTTCACATATTCACTTGGATGCCCCATTGATTATTTTAGGTCTTCACCAACCATGTTTCCACAGAGTGGAACCTTATTTAAGGTGGGCCATTGTTGTCACTCTGCTTGCCAAATGGCTCCTACTCTAAAGGTGGTGGACTACGGATACACTCTCACCGATCAAATGGCAGCTAGCACTAGGCCAGCTTGCCCCCCCATGAGTGAATGTCCCACCAAGCTCTTAAGAAAATGCCCAGGAATATTGAAATTTGTGCCAACTTGAAACATATCAGCTCATCTGCCTCTCCTCCACCTTTATAGATTCAGCCTGCACCTTGCTTTACTAATCGTTGTTTTGCCTTTCACTACCATATATCAAATAGTATGAACCTAAGATGACTTACCAGTTTAGGCTTTGTGGTCCCCAACTGCTAACTCGTGTTTCTGTATGCACCTATCTATAACCTATATGTGTTGCCTGTTGTAACTGAAATTTTGTATGCACTGTATGACATCTGACTGTGATGTTTTTCTGTTGATTGGTTAGCATTTTAATGTATTGTCTTTGTTTTATTTCAATAAATAATTTAACATAAAAAAATCCAACTTGATATAAGGACATTTATCCATGTTTTAACGTTCAGAAAAAAACCCTCTGTTGTTTGCTAAAAAAAATTTAACTCAACATACGATGATTTTTATTGTGAATGACATGTTAAGGACAACATTGCTGTTCTATATGCAGCTACCTCTGTACCAGTATATACAGAATCTATTTGATATGCCAATAATTTTGAGATACATCGCATTATGGAGGGGTGCATTATAAGAAATGCAAAAGCCCTCAATGCTGCCTAAGTAGGCTAGTACATCAGTGTTGGCTGCCTCAACATTGTAACAGCTACCCCAAAACATTCAAATGTGCACAGTATTACAACAGTCCATTATAAAGTAGCCATGCCTAAGGAAGCAGCTAGATATGAGATTGTCTGGTGTGCAATTTAGTAAAGCATTAAGAGCAGAAGATATTTAGTGGAATAATTGTGTTTATCCCAGCTGTGGGACAAATGTTAAGTGTTTCCTGATAACATCAAATTTAAAATAAACTTCAAGGTTTTTTTTTTGTAATAGAAATCAGCTTGGCTAATTTTCTTTTCCAAAAAGTATTTTCTTATTTATTTTCAATAAAAAACACACTAGATGATATTCCACAGAAACCCCAGTGTTCCACTGTGTGCACTCCAGCTTTGTGTAGCAGTTGTTGTGCTTTGTTGAAGAAGTGGCTTCTGACTGAAGCCTTGAGTCTGGACTTGGTATTTTTTCAGCTCCTCTGGCTGTCTGAGGTCACATGGAGGCAGTGGAGGTGGGACAAAGTAATTTCATTACATGTAGTACCATGATGCAGTACATGAGAAGTACAATGATTGCATAGGGCTTTCCAACTGGGTGCTGTGTTGAAGACCCACATTGTTGCATAGTGCTCACAATGTAAATTGTGGTACATAGAACCATATTCTACTCCTTTCTGCTCTACTCTATGATTTGTCACATTAGTAACTTGCTTTATTCCTTTTTGCCTTGAAACATTCAGAGACACATTATTTGAGAAAAACTGAAAACATCGTACATCATCATATCATTGAATTCCAGTTGCAATATATATTGAGAGCATATGTGTACTGGAAAATTACATTATTTAAGATGTGACTTTACAGTAAGTTCAACAAAAGCTATATTTTAGTGTAGCTTCAAATAATATTTCAGTTATGTGGTGGAACAAATAAAATAACTATGTACTACCAAGCCTCAAACATTATTCAATATTCTCTACTCAATTTCTAGATAGAAACATAGAAACATAGAAGTTGATGGCAGATAAGGACCGTGAGGCCCATCCAGTCTGCCCATTTTTTCTACCTTATGAATGTACCATAGGCCTGTACCCTGTCAATGCCCTATCTATTCATACTCATTTATGTTGCTCTCTTATGGCTATTCCATGTCTGTTTGAAGCCCTGCACTGTATTCATATCCACAACTTTCTGAGGTAGGCCATTCCATGCATCCACCACCCTTTCTGTGAAAAAGAACTTCCTCACATTCCCCTTAATCGGCCTCCCTCTAATCTCATGCTGTGTCCTCTTGTCCTGCTATTTTTCTTACATTGAATCATGTTAGACTCTTTCACCTTGTTAATGTCCTTAAGATGTTTGAATATTTCAATCATATCACCTCTCTCCCTCCTTTGCTCTAGGGTGTACACATTGAGCTCCATTAATCTGTCCTCATATGTTTCCTGATGCAGTCCCTGCACCATTTTGGTTGCCCTTCTCTGGACTGCCTCCATTTTGTTAATGTCCTTGTGCAAGTGCGGTCTCCAGTACTGCACGCAATACTCCAGAAGGGGCCTAACCAGTGTCTTGTAAAGAAGGATTATTACCTCCCTCTTATGACTTGTGATACCCCTACTAATACACCCCAACATCCCTCTTGTGTTACCTACTGCTTTAGTGGTCCGCTTGGATGATTTCAGGTCATCTGTGATGATGATGCCCGAGTCTGTTTCTTCCCTTGTGATTGCCAGCAACTCCCGTCCCAACCTATAGGTGGCTTCAGGGTTTCTCTTCCCTATTTGCATGATCTTGCACTTCTTTGCATTAAACCCCATTTGCCATTCTTCTGACCATTTTGTCAGTTTATCCAGATCTCTTCTCATTCTGCCCACCCCATCTGGATCATCCACTCTGTTGCAGATCTTGGTGTCATCTGCAAACAGGCAAACCTTACCCTCTAGTCCACCTGCAATGTCACTGATGAAAATATTGAAGAGGACTGGCTCCAGGACTGATCCCTGAGGTACCCCAATTGTGACTTGCATCTCTTCTGACTGTATACCATTTACCACCACTCTGTGTTTTCTGCCTGCCAACCAGATTGCCACAGAGTCAACCAATGTCTGACCCACCCTGAGCCTACTCAGCTTCTTAATCAATCTTCTATGTGAAACAGTATCAAAGTTTTGCTAAAGTCAAGGTAGGTGGCATCACCTGCTCCCCCTTGGTCCATCACTCTGTTTACCCAGTCAAAGAAATCTATGAGATTAGTTTGACAGGCCCTTCCTGTTGTAAACCCATGCTGTCTTGGATCCTGTGATCCTATGGATTCCAGGTGTTGCACTATCCTTTCCTTAAGGAGTGCCTCCATAATGTTGTCACTACTGAGGTAAGACTGACTGGTCTGTAATTCCCTGCTTCCTCCCTGCTACCACTCTTGTGGAATGAGATCACATGAGCTCTTCTTCAGTCTTCTGGGACTTCTCCTGTGCTCAGAGACTCACTAAACAATTCTTATAATGGCTCTGCTAGTTCCGCCATTAGCTCCTTTAGTACCCTGGGATGTATGCCATCAGGTTCCACTGCCTTGTCCACCCTGAACTTAGCAAGCTCTTCCAGGACCCTTTCTTTTATGAAGGGACTAGTGCACACTTCCCTCCCCTGTGTGTACATGGTGCTGAGCTGTGGGCCATGTCCTACCTTCTCCTCAGTAAATACTGAGCAGAAGTATCTATTTAGGATTGATGCTTTTCCTTGGTCCTCCTCCATGCATTCCCCCTTATCCCCTTTGATCTTAGCAACACCCCCTCTAGATATTCTCCTTTTACTAATGTACCTATAGAAAGTCGTGTCCTCTTCTTTTACTGTTCATGCTAGTGTTTCCTTGGTTTGGACCTTTGCCTGCCTTACTGCCTTCCCTGCTTCCCTTAGGGACATTTGGTATGCCTCCCTATCTTCTTCCCACTGCATTCCTTTTTATTTCCTGAAGACCAGACTTTTGGCTTTGACCTTTTCTGCTACTGTTTTTGAGAACCAAAGTGGTATCGTCCTTTTTTTGCTCTTGCCTTTCTCTCTAACACAATGAGATGTTGCTTCAAGTATTGCATCCTTAATGCTTTGCCCATACCCTCTCACCTGTATTTCTTCTTGCCAGGGCTAGCTGAACACAGTTGGCCATCTTATCAAAGTCAGCTCCTTTGAAGTCAGCTGCTTTGAAGCTCCTTTGAAATCCCATATTTTTGACTTGGAATGGGATGTTTTAGTTCTAGAGGCCAAAATGAATCATACCATGTGATGGTCACTGGCCCCCAGGTGACCTTCTACATGGACATCTGTGATCCTTTCCCCATTAGTCAGTACTAGATCTAGGATAGCCCTGTCTCTTCTGGGTTGTTCTACAAGTAGATCAGTAAAATTAAACCGATTTTTTTTAAGTATTTTTTTATTTATTGAAAAGTTTGGAGAATACCTTTGAACGCAAGTGCTGTATTACAAGGGTTCCACATCAATGACAGAGATTACAAGGCAACATAATGAAATCCAATAACTGAGTTCCAGTGGAATGAAGTCAAACAAGTACAAAAAAATTAGGCTGGATCGCTTGCATACAATTTTACAATAAGGTAGTAAAGAGAAACCGTGTAAAGCAAGCATAGTAATGGTACAGTACATGGCTGCACAGCCAGAGTAAAACACAGTTCAAAGTGTATACTGGGAGGGATTTAGGATGATTAGCAGTTACAGTTGCAGTGAACTGTTAGGGTTTTAGACACCATTAGATCCTATAACACAGTAACAGGTATGCAACCTAAAGCTGCCATTTTTTTACACTGGAAAGATAAATATTTGGTGACATAAAGAAAAAGTGCTTTATAAAACTCATTAATTGTGTCAAACACAATCATTATTTTGAATGTCAGCTTCAGTTAAACAAGAGGTGAGCCCTTTTTATGCATTCATACTGACATGTCCTTAGATGAATTTATTCAACATATTTACAGATGCATTTGCTGAAGAAAATTATATACCTCACCGAACTCATTCATCATATCTGGCAGAGAAACATTTGTCATCTGTCAAGTCATGAGCTGTTTCTCAACATTGCAGTTCAAAGTGATTGTTTATTTTTTTTAAGTATAGTATAATCTTTGATGTTCCAGCTGGAAGTGCCAGAATTGCTGACAGAGGGGAGAGTACAAACCCAGCTTGAACCAAGAGGCATATATACATATATGTATAAGTATGCGTGTGTATGTATGTGTGTATAAATATTCTTTGCAAAAAAGCTGCATAAGTGCACCATTTAGGGTTCACCTTAATGCTACATGAGTAAGGAAGCTTCCATGCCACAACAGCAATCGCTAAACAGCGATCGCTGTTACAGTAGGTATACCTTGCTGAAAATCAAAATGGTGATGTACACTCCCCAGCAAACCCAACAACAGCAAAAGAAAAACAACGTATCTATGCAGGGGGTTGTGCCCCTCATACTTCCCTAAATTAGGATTCTCAGCTCCAGGGAGTGCATGTCGGGGAGGGAGAGAAACTCAGATGGAAAAAAATTTAAGTGCAGCACAGGTTCAAAACAAAATACAATCCTTACCCAGCTCTGAACCCTGGACCTCCTTCACTACCGCCTGGCACCCTCACCACCACATCAGAACAGTAGCTCGGCAGCACACTGCCAAACTACACCCCATATACCTTCTCCTTCCTGAACCCTCTTCTTCCAATCCTTCACTCTCCTAGTTTCTCACTCTTTTTCCTGTGTCTTCATGCTGTAACCACATCTTACTACCCTTTCAGTGTAGCTCATATCATAGGTGCTGAAAGTGAGTCACTCAAAACTGAATCACTCAATCTCAGTCGTCATCCTAATGTGCTACCAGTAGGGAAATGTTGTGTTAGGGTTTCCAACCCTAACTCCCCCCACCCAAGCAGCAAAAGGGCAAGACTACACAAGTAACCATAGATGGCCATCATCAGGTAAGACAAACAATATACAACTGTTTCCAGATGACACAGATGCAGTAGCACTGATCTGCTATCTTTGTGGATTTGTGTCTGTGGTATGCACTCCACAACACATACTCACTCAATTCTGGCATCAGATAGAAATCCACAATACTCAAATCACAGCACTGTTTCTGTCTGCAATAGCACAGGCCTCTGCAGCCACAGATACAAATCCACAGTACCCAAATTATAAGAGTATTTTTGTCTGCAGAAAGCAGCTGCTAAGGGGCCAATGCTTCTGTAGCCAGAGATTCTCATCCACAATGTAAGATATGCACACAGTTCTGCCTGCAGAAGCACAGGTCCCTAAAGGGGCCTGCACTTTTGTAGCTGCAAGTTTAAAACATACACTCCAAACTCTTGCAACAAATGTGCAGGCTGCAACAAAATTCACGGTGCCAAAATTGCAACAGTACTTTTGTTTGCACCTCTTCGACCACAAGATTAAAACATATAGAATACATCAGCTTCTGGTGGCAGAAGCAAAGGCCTCTGTGGCACCTACACTTATGTATTTGCATATAGAAAATCATGCAGTAGAGGAATCAGCTATGCAGTAAAGTACTACCTGCTGCCCCTTAGGCCAGCAAACAGCAAATGTTTTAACCTAACCTGAGCTTCAAAAGATAACAGTTTACTTTTTTGGGAAAATGCCACTCCCTAGACAAACTGTGACCCAGATGAAAAATGTCTAGATCTGCTGCTGAAATAATGAAACCCACAATGCAACACTACTTCTGTCTGCAGTTGAACAGGCCCCCTTGGGACCCGTGCTTCTGCAGCCAGAGGTATTCATGGATGCTGTATGACATACATACACAGCTGTGGCTGGCAAAGCAGGCCTGTCTTTCTGTACCTGCAGATACAAAATCATGAAGGTACCACATAAGTATTGCTGCATTTGTGTCATCTGGAAATAGCTGTATGTTGTTTGTTTTACATGATAATGGTGATCTGTGGTTGCTTGTGTGGTCTTGTCCTCTTGGGTGGGTGGGGAGTTAGGGTTAGAAACCCTAATGTCAAATTTCCCTACTTTTGTGGTATTAAATTGAACCTTAACTGATGCATTAATATAGCTCTTTGGAAAGAATTTCCTTTCTTTTTGAGATAGTGGAATAGTAATCTCACTCATGCAGGTCTCTTCAGAACCTGTCTGAACAGGTGCAGATGCACAGAGTCCACTGGGCCCTACACCAAGTGAATAGTCTGTCTGTCTACAGATGTTCAGGGCCCTGTGAGACCTGCACTTCTATGTGGCAACTGTTGTCAAGAATTTGTGGATCTCTCTGGACTCTGCACTTCCATATGGTGACAGATATAGATGCACAGGGCAAATAATCCATCTGTCAGCTGAAGCACAGGGGCCTGTGGCATTCATGGGTTCAGAGGTGCAGGGCCCTAAGCCATGAGAAGAGTTTTCTTCAATATATGGTACAGTTGCAGTCATAGATACCGTCATATATTTCCAGATATTTCATCATATGTTTAAAGAGATTCTCTCTCATGGAGCACAGTGGTACTGCGAGGAGGCTGGGCTTTTCACTAGAGACAGGGAAAGAAGAGGACATGGAGGAGTATGCAAGATGGTCCATGGAGGTGACCAGAAAATTGAGAGAAGCTAAGGCCCAGAGGGAGCTGAGATTAGCACAGGGGATTAACGGGGAAGGGGAGAAAGACTTTTTCAGATATATCAGGAAGAAAAGGAAGTGCAAGGAGACAATAGTGAGGATAAAAAAGGGTGGAGAGTGGACAGAAAAGGGGGAGGAACAGGCAGAAGCACTGGACCAATATTTTTGCTCAGTGTTCACAGAAGAAAAGGGGACTGCAACCACCATGGGCTGGGAGGGTGGGGACAGGGGAAGAGGAGGTGACAGATGGAAGAATTGAGGGAGGTAGAATCCTAGATCGACTGAGTGCACTGAGGGCAGACAAGGCACCAGGGCCAGATGGGATCCACCACAGGTTGCTGAGGGAGATGGCAGAGGTGTTGGCGGAGCTTCTGGCGGATCTATACAGCACCGCACTGAAGTCAGGATGTATGCCACTGGACTGGAGGATGGCACATGTAGTGCCATTACACAAGAGTGGACCAAAGGATGAATTTGATAATTATCATCCAGTAAGTCTCACCTCCATAGTGTGCAAACTCATGGAAACAATACTAAAGGAAAGACTGGTGTTGTACCTGGAGGACAACAGCCTCCAGGATGTGAGGCAGCATGGCTTCATTTCGGGCAAGTCTTGACAAACCAACCTGATACAATATTATGACTGGGTGACAGGTGAGCTGGATAAGGGTCATACAGTTGATGTTCTTTACATGGACTTCAGCAAGGCCTTCGATTTGGTGCCTCATGGGCGGCTTGGGGGGATGCTAACTGGTGTAGGAGTAGGGGAAAAATGACAAACTGGATTACAAGCTGGCTGAGTGGGGGGCTGCAACAGGTGGTGGTGGGGGGGAGCTCTTAACTCCAAAGTCAGTGATGAGTGGGGTGCCACAGGACTTTGTGCTGGGACCAGTATTATTTGGGCTGTTCATATCAGACATTGTGCACAGAGTGGTGAGCAAGGTGAGTCTGTTTGCAGATGACACCAAAATGGGAGCTATAGTGGATGGAAGGGAGGGATGGAAGCAGCTGCAGGGGGACCTAAGCAAGCTAGAGGAGTGGTCAGAGAGGTAGCAGCTTGGGTTCAATGCAAAGAAGTGTAAGGTTATGCACTTTGGGGTGAAGAACTCATGGAGAGAATACTGGCTGGGAGGAGGGTTAAGCTGGGGATCACTGAGGAGGAGAAGGACCTGGGGATAATGGTAACAGAAGTCATGAACAGCACTGCCCAGTGCAGGAGAGTGGCTGCAAAAGTGAATAAAATGCTGGGGTGCATAGCAAGGGTTTTTTTATCAAGGCAAAGAGAGGTGATCTTGTCCCTCTATTGGTCGCTGATAAGGCCACACTTGGAGTATTGTGTGCAGTTTTAGAGGCCATACCTGATTTTTGATATCAGGCTACTGGAGGGGGTGCAGAAGAGGGCAATGAAGATGATATGTGGAATGGAGGGGAGAGACTATGAGAGCAGGCTGTGAGACCCGAATATATACACCCTGGAGCATAGAAGGGATAGGGGACATGATAGAGACATTCAAGTATCTTAGGGGAATCAAAAAGGATGGGCAGATGGAGTATTTAAGCTAAGGAGGGGGAAGCTCACAAGGGGGAATGGGCTAAGAATAGAGGAGGGAAGAATTAGGAGGGAAATGAGGAGACACAATTTCATGGAGAGGGTGGTAGCAAAATGGAACACAGTACCAGAATGGGTAGTATCATGTAAATCTGTGAACAGCTTTAAAAGGGCATGGGACAGGAAACAGGGGAGAGTGAGGGTGGGTGAGGTGGGGGAGGCAGTGGGATGACAAAGGGAAGGGGGTGGGGCAGCTGCAAACTAGGGGTGCTAGCTGCACACTCGAGCAGACTTAGATAGAGGGGATGGTCTGTTTCTGCTGGCACATTCATATGGTCATATGTTTGTGTTATACAGAAACTTCAGTAAATATCTGACCATGTTTTTGGCTGCAACTGTACAAGGGAATGTGTCAGCAACCCTGCACCTTTACTTCCCAGGCTGAGGTGCTGGTGCATGACAGTGTCATTCCCCAGTTCTTGGCCCATTCAGCTGTCTCACTGAGCTTGCCCCCCAGTTCTGCTCACCAACATCAGATCACAAAGCACTACCCGCTGGGGTAAAGGCTGGCATTACCCACAACATTTCTGAATATTTTTTTTGTTTAACTTTTGACCAAAATTTATTTTCAAGATCAGCATTTCATGACTTCCTCTTATGAACATGACAAGCGGCATTTATGGAATGGTGGGTGACATGTCATTTGTACCACAAGTGTGAAAACATGTTTCATCCAGGATTTGTAAAAATGACACCAGTCTGATTTAAGAGGTGGTGTAAAAAATGGCAATGTTGAAAGTGTGGATTAAAAATATTGAAAATTAGAGAAGTTATGGGTGAACATTGAAATATTTCAATGTTTACTCATAACTTGGTTACTTTTCCCTATTTCTCCACCAGGTTTTCAGCACAGTTTTCTTATGTTCCCACCTCATGAACCCGGTAGTTGAAATTGTTTGAATCCAGCTCAAAAGGTGATTTCATGGAGTGAGCACAAAATCACCTTTTGGGAAACATTTAAAAACAAGCATTTGTCAATGCCAAATGTTGCTTGCTTGTATGTGCTGTTTAGGTATTTGGAAGTGATAGTTCCATGCCTTCCTCCCAAGACATCCACTGTGTCTTTCCGTTCAGTATTCACAGAAGAGTGGGAGAGGCAAGGGGCACAGCAGTACAGCAGTTGCCAAGGGGTGAAGAGGTGGACAATAGTCCATTCAAAGGCAAAAGAGTCCTGCAGGAGCTCACTAAATTGAAGGTGGACAAAGCGATGGAACCAGATGGCATACACCCAAGGATATTAAGAGAACTGCAAAGGGAGCTAGCAGTACCTCTGGCAGCCATATTCACTGAGTCATTCAACATGAGTGAACTGGAGGAAGGCACATGTGGTCCCTCTACACAAGTCCAGCAGCAGGGAGGAGGCAGGGAACAATAGGCCGTTCAGCCTCACCTCAGTAGTGGGGAAGATCATGGAGACATTGCTTAAAGAAAGGATAGTGGGGCATCTAGAAGCCATCGGAGCCCAGGACCATAGACAACATGTATTCACAGTGGGGATATCATGTCAGACAAATCTGGTTGATTTCTTTGACTGGGTGACAAAGGAAGTAAATCAGGGTGGGGCAGTGGACAACGCTTACCTTGATTTCAGCAAAGCCTTTGACACCATCCCATATAGGAGGCTGATAAACTAGCAGAGTAGGCTGGGCATGGGGGAAAGGGAGGTAAACTGGGTTAGAAACTGGCTAACAGACAGGAGGCAGAGAGTGGTGGTAAATGGTGTGCAGTCTATGGAGAGGGGGTCACCAGTGGGGTGCTGCAGGGATCGGTCCTGGGGCCAGTCCTGTTCAATGTCTTCATTAGTAACATTGTAGAATGTCTGAAGGAAATTTTTTCATCAAATTTTCAACATAGTCATTTTAAGACCTCTGCTCATGAACAGTGTCACTGTGATTTTCTTAATCTGTCCCAAAACGCTGACTGCGACAATTTAACGCGCCCATTGTGCGCCATACACGAAACACATTTTGGGTGACATGTGAAAATGACAGCTGTACTGCTCATAAGAAGGTGTGGTAAAATGACAATGTTGAAAATCTGAGTGCAAATATTAAAATTTAGAACTTATGAGTGTGTGTGTAGGAACTGCAATGCACGCCGTAAAACAGTAATTTTAGGAATTTTTCACCAAATTTTCAAACTAGCTATTTTAAGACCTCTGCTCATGAACAGTGTCACCGCGATTTTCTTAATGTGTTCTATATAATGATTTCGCACACCGACTGTGCCATTGTGCGCTACATGGGCAGAAACATGTTTTGGGCAAGATGTGAAAAATGACAGCTATACTGCTTATAAGGAGGTGTGGTAAAATGGCAATGTTGAAAATCTGGAGTGAAAATATTGAAAATTTGCGAACTTACGAGCGTGCGTAGGATCAGCGCAACAAATGCTCATAAAATCCTCAATCCTCTCCCTAATTGATTATGGGATAGCGATATATGGATCAGCAGAACCCACCACACTACACAGTATTAACACTGCCCTAAATAAAGCCTGCTGACTAGTCTCCGGCAGTGGCCATCTAACTCATACATGTGACCTTTATGCCCTGACTGGTTGGCTAAATTTCCAACAAAGACTTCAGTACCACACCTGCATCCTGGCAAAAAAAATACAACTTCAGATAGCCCCACTTGGCCTTCTCCCCATAATCAGACCAGCCCCCCTCAGGCTCAATACTCAACTCGCTACTAAACTCTCATTCCAGGTCCCCAATGTAGACATCAATGGTCAAAGATCGCCTGCACTGCGTTCCTCTGTGGCTTAATGCACTACCTCCTCGGCTCACTCAGACACTCAGCATCTCTCTATTCAAAGCAGGCCTCAAAGCCCACCTAACTGAGTCTGCAACCTGTGACTGTGGCTAGCTCTGCCCACCTAAGTATGCTACCTAACCCCATTAATAACAGACACAGGGTCTCCATAGACCCCACGAATACGCCTCCCCCATCTCTAACAAATGATACCTTGAATACTGCCTACCACTGCCTCTACTGAACTAAGATAAAGCCTGGAATGAACTGCCAGTACTGTTTGTCTAAAACTGAGTGTGTATGTTTTCTTGTATACTGCTTTACTATGTACGTATCCTTGTATTTCGTTCCCCCTCCACCCCTGTAACCGACGTGGAGCCTTTGCAAATGAGTCTGTGACTCAAAGGGTTGTAATTCCGATTATATGCAATAAATAAATAAATAAAACAGTCATTTTGGGGAATTTTTTCACCCAGTTTTCAACATAGCCATTTTAAGACCTCTGCTCATGAACAGTGTCACTGTGATTTTCTTAATCTGTCCCAAACATTGATTGCACACACCGACTGCGCCATTGTGCGCTACATGCATGCAAACACATTTTGGGTGACATGTGAAAAATGACAGCTGTACTGCTCATAAGGAGGTGTTGTAAAATGGCAATGCTAAAATTTGGGTGAAAATATTAAAGTTCATAAACTTATGGCGTGCGTGAGGAACTGCACAACGATACGTAAACAGTCATTTTAGGAATTTTTCACCAAATTTTCAACATAGCCATTTTAAGACCTCTGCTCATGAACAGTGTCACTGTGATTTTCTTAATGTGTCCCATACATTGATTTCGCACACCGACTGCGCCATTGTGCACTACATGCGCGGAAACACATTTTGGGCATGAAGTGCAAAATGACAGCTGTACTGCTCATAAGGAGGTGTAGTAAAATGGCAATGTTAAAAATCTGGAGTGCAAATATTAAAAATTCACGAACTTACAAGCATGCGTAGGAACTGCACAACACACACTCGTAAAACAGTTTATGTTTGGGAATTTTTCACAAAATTTGCAATATAGGCTTTTTGAGAGCCCATCTGATGAACGCTGGCACTGTCGTTTCATTAATCAGTCCCGAAAGGTGATTTCATGCAGTGACTGCGAAATCACCCTTTGGGCCCGAGTAACACCATGACAGTGAAAGTATTCATGAGGAGGGGTCCCAAAAATCCCATGTTGAAAATTTGGTGCCAAAATTCCAAAAAATGCCTAAGATATGCAGCAAAGTTGAAAAAAACCTATCTATTCCATTATACAGCTTACCGGCATTTCCTCAGTTCTCGGTCGGCTTTGAAGAGTGCAGACGGGTTCCCGGTCCACCGAAGATCATCGTGCTGAGGTTCGGAGTTAAGTATGGGGTGAGGTGGGGTGTGGGGATGCAGGGTGCGCAGTGGGTGGGTGCGGGTTGTGGGAGGAGGGTAGGGAGAAGTGCCGAGGGACAGTTTTTGTATTTACAGTTTTTTTTTAATAAGACGGTAAGGAACGTTTGCCATGCTGGGGTGGGCTCCCAGTATGGCAGCTGGAAGGCTGTTTGGGAGGGCTGAAGCCGACGGGGGATTGGGCACCCCCGTTGGCCATAACACATTTTGCCACACTGGGGTGGGCTCCCAGCATGGTACCTGGATGCTTTGGGGGGCAAGGAGCTGATGGGGGATTGGGCACCTCGATCGGCCATAACAAATTTTGCCAGGCTGAGGTGGGCACCCAGCATGGCACCTGGAAGCTTTTGGGGGGCACGGAGCCGACGGGGATTGGGTACCCTGCTAGCCATACAGTGTGTGCATGGGGGAAGGGGAGAGGCATGAGCACGCAGTATGCGTGCGTGTATGTGTGTGTGTGTGTGTGTAGGGGAGAGCTCTGCTCACTAAAATGGAGCTCTCCCTTTCAACTGTATGACCACTGCTTTTTCATCTGCTGTCATAGACAGCTGCAGCAGTGATTGGGGAACTGGGGCCACGCCTGCAAACACACTGACTGAATTGGAAGACGGGTGCCACACCTCCAAAAATTCGGATGATGGCACTATGTTTCTTGCACATGCATGCAAGCAACATAAAAATCACCTACCTTGTTCCTGAAAAGGGAGGCCCAAAAAGGCCATATTGAAAATTTGACGCAAAATATTGAAAACTGACACAGTTATGAGCAAAAGTTCAAAACCCATGGAAATATATTAGCCAGACTTATCTTATGTTCTCATATCACAGTCACAGTTCCAGCAGGAGGATGTCTTTTCAGTCAGAGAATGGATCTACCTAATGGGACAATTTTAGGTGGGTGAGGGTGTGTAGGGGGTGTGAAGTGGTGTGTGCTGAGTGGGTGGTCAGAGTGGGTAGGGGTGTGGAGGGCTTCAGATCAGAAAGGGACAATTTTCTTCTTTTCAGGTGAACGATAAAAAATCAACAAGGGGCTGTTTTCTTCTTTACAGGTTTACTAATATTAAAAAAATAACAACAAAGGAGTGTTTTCTTCTTTACAGGTTCAACCCCCCCCCAAAAAAAACAATGAAGAGGAACCAGATCTGACACTGGGGATTGGCACCAAAGTATCAGCAGTTACCAATCAGTGGCACCAGGGGTGGGCATCCCAGTGTCACCAGCAATGTATGGGGGAGGGATGATGGAAAAAAAATTTTGTTTGAGTGACAGCTGAAAAAGAAATTTCCCTATCACACCACTTCAACAATCAGATATTTTGAACAAGAAAGGGAGCAGTAGGGTCACACCTATTTTAAAATATGCACATAATGAGAAGCAGTATTTGGAACAAATGCTTTCCTTGGATGTGTTGATTTGAGTACCACTTAGGATACACTGAAAGGCTGATCAGGATGAACAGAGATACTGAAAGTAAAAAGATCTGACATGGAGATATCCAACAGTCAACCACAACTTGACAAACAAGCTGTTTATCACCTTACTCCTCTCCCATACTCCATAAGTAGATACACAATTAGTTTGTCAGACATTTTGTATAGCATACGATTAGACGTTTTGCCAGAGAAAGTTTGTATTTATATACAAAATGTTTCAGTACTCCACATAAGAAGAATGAATGATATTGATGTTTTTTTTAATCAGATTTTGGAATTAGTATAACTACTGTAGCATGAATCAGCCAGCATTTCAAGAAAACAGCATGGTGGCTATGTCAGTCTATGCAGTTAACTTTGCCATTCAACCAACCCTGCGTGATCCCAGGATGCATCTGGAATCGAGCGGTTCTCCGCTCAGTATGCCTTCCTGGTAAAACTCTTCAATAAATAAATAGAGATCATTAACTTTCACAGTGTGTATACTGTAGAACAGTTAATTCGAATGCAAAGCATCTTTCACTGTTTCTGACTCTGTAAGACTTTTATTGCAATTGTAAGTTTGTACATCTGCCACTAGCTGAGATCTGCTGTTTAGCCATTAAGCTGATTTCTTCACAATGGCAGTTAACATGACTGTAAATCAGTTTGACAGGTCATGCTGTCAGTGGTCAACTAATCAGCTGATCAGTTAAAAAGACAGGCTGATGGATGAATCAAATGTACATCAAAAAATTTGAAAGCAGGAGATTTCACTGTACTGTAGTTTGTATTTACTTTACATGAAAAAAGGAAAACAATGGGCTTGATTTTCTATTGTCTGCTAGATTGGGGCATGGTGCGCTATTCCAGGGTTGCAGCAAACTCTGAGTGCATCAGGCACCCTGCACCCTGTTCTAGAAAAATGAGGGTCCTTGCATCAAAGTCCCAAGAGTTGCTGCAGCCACAGGGTTGCATCAAACCTTTGGTGCACCTGAGGAGTTTGATGAAATGTCCCATTAAGCCCCCCCAAACCAGTGCAACTATAGTGGAGCTGCAATGGTTGGGGCAGGGAGAATATGCCTGCAAGGTCGGGACTAGGGGCAAAGGAACCAGTAGGCATTACAGGTGGGTGACAAGGGACAGGTGGCAATGGCAGAATTTAGAGGTGGAACCCAGTGGAAGTGCCATGGCCATGGGGAGAGAGCAGCTACACCCAGGTAGAGTGAGGTAGGCAGGGACAGACCCTGTCCCAGATCCCAGGTGGCAACAGCCCTAACAACTTCCTAAAGGTAACACAGTCCTCAACATGTGGTAGGTTGCATTGTCTGTAGGTTATGGAGTGCAGTTGGTGGACAGTACTGTCCACTGGGCACTGTGGCATTCCAACAACCCATCAAGTTGAGCCAGACCGATGCCCAACTACACTGTTGGGGACTGTGTCACCTCTGGGGCAGGTGCCAGGACTGTTGCCACATGGGTTCTGGGACATGGTCTGTCCTTGTCAGTCTCACTGTACATGGGTATAGTGGCTCTCTTCCTGTGGCCATGGAACCTCTGCAGGTGTCACCTCTGAACCCTGTCACTGTTGCCATGCCCCCATCTCCCATTATGACTCCCCTGCTGGTCCCTCTGGCCTCAATTCTGACCTTGCAGGCTACCCCCAATCACCTCCCTCCAAGGCAGTGGTGCAGGGCCCTTATGCCACTTCATGGCTGGTCTAACTTCAGACTCCTCCTGTGATGTTAGTGGGGCTTCTAAAATATCAAATAAGGGGTGGTGCCCCCTTGTGATCTGGCACACTGGCACATCTGCCCCAAGGGTGGAGGAGGGCAGCTTTCATGAATGGCATCCCAATTTTGACACAGCCTGTGTTGGAAAATTGGGATTGCTGCAATCTTTGGTACAAGGTGCCGCTAGTGTCAAATCCTTCTGGTGCAGTCACCTATCACCAAATGTTGTTTTTTTTTAAATTGAGCCCAATATCTCTAGTGGGGTGATTGCAGTGAGGAAGACCTGAAAAAAGAGACTGTTCAGTGTTGGAAGAGATCAGTCCTAACTCCCTTAGCGATTGTGCTGGCATTTCTTACAAAACTGCAGACAGTGTTGTCCATGAGCTAAAACAAAATTCTATCCCCCCCATTCAAATGTAGGGGCACAGACTATGTTATTTATTCACCTGAGGTCTATTTCAAGCTGGGCAAGTATTCTGCAAGTGACAGTGTGATGAACTCTGTTTGGTTTTACCAGTCCAAGAATAGTAAATCATAAACAAGAGCACGATTAGAAAATTCAAAACAGACTACCTGCAGAAGTTGAAAACTGTCCGTGACCCAGCTTTATTACCCACTGAGCTTCCTATAAATTCCTGTGGAATTCCATCATTACTTGTTGCTGATGCTGAGAGTGAGTTAAAACAAATAAAATGTTTGAGAGCAGTTAGAGCTGTGGTCAATGCCCAAGTTATTGCATCAGTTGCAGTGGGGTTTGTCAAGGCACGTAACCCAAACCTTCTCTCTGAAAATGGTGGAAGTGTGACATTCTCAAGACAGTGGGCATGGCAGTTTTTAAACTACCTAGAATTTTGAAAACCAAAAGGAAACAAAGCAGGTAGAAAAACACCTGATAACTTTTTAAAAGAAATCTTCCTTAAATGAATCAGTATTATTGCTATGCAGGCAGCAGGAGTTCATTCCCACTCAAATATTAAACATCGAGACAGGTGTACATCTTGTTCCCTGTTCACAATTGACAGTGATGGAGATCAGGCAAAGCAGGTCAAGGTTACTGCCCTTGGTGATAAGCGGCAAGTATCTTTGGTTATGGACTGCACTTTGATTGGCGACTACCTACCACTGCAGGAAATGCATCAAGGAAAAACAAGCAATAGACAACCTTAGACAACTAGTATTAGAGCCCACTTGAGAGGGTACAATCTTAGACCTGGTTCTCTCAAATGGAGATGAAGAGAGGATCACAGATGTAGAAGTAGGTAGCCATCTGGGAACTAGCGACCATTGAACAGTATGGTTCACAATAAACACAGCAATAGAGTCAAGCCATACAAAGGCAAAAGTACTGAACTTTAGGAGGGCTGACTTTGCTAAATGGGTGAGTGCCTAAGGAATGCACTAGCAAATGGGCAGGAAGGAGGGTGGAAGAACAATGGGGAATAATAAAACTGCCATCACAGAGGTAACAACTTTATGTGAAGCAAATAACAAAATGAACGATGTAAGAAACCACTATGGTTCTCAAAGGAAGTGGCAGTGAAGGTTCAAGAGAAAAGGAAGCATTCAGGAAGTACAAGGAATCACAGAAGGAGCAGGACAGAGAACTGTATCAATTAAAGCAAAGGAAGCTGGGAAGGCAGTCAGAACAGCAAAGGCCCAAACCAAGGAAAGATAGCCAACTCAGTTAAGAGGGATAAAACCTTTTATAGGTACATCAGGGAGCGAAGGAAGACCAAGGGAGGGATAGTGAGGCTTAATAAAGGGGAGGAGGGTGGGCAGAGGTGACTGTGAAAAGGCAGAGATACTAAACAAATATTTTGCTCAGTATTTACAAAGGAAGTGGGGAGGTACCTAAAACAAACAGTAGAAACACTCTGGATACAGAAGTTGATACCAGCCCATTTACAGAAGAAAGGGTTCTGAAGAACTCTCTAAAACTGAAGGTGGACAAAGCAATGGGGCCTGATGGGATTCATCCCAGAATTCTAAAAGAACTAAGGGTAGAACTAGTGACACCACTGACTACCCTCTTTAACAAATCATGGAGGATGGGGTGGTACCCGAGGACTGGAGGAGGGCAGATGTGATTCCCTTCACAAAAGTGGAGCAAGGCAGAAGCAGGAAGCTACAGACCTGTTAGTTTAACCTCAGTGGTAGGGAAAATGATGGAATCACTTCTGAAGGAAAGAATTGTTGAGTATCTAGAGGCCAGAGGGCACAGGACCCAAGGCAGCATGGATTCATAGCGGGAAGGTCATGCAGACAAATCTGATAGATTTCTTTGACTGGGTGACCAAAGTAGTAGATCAGGGAGGGGCTGTGGACATGGCCTACCTAGACTTTAGCAAGGCATTTGACACAGTCCCACACAAAAGATTAATATACAAGTTAGCCAGCCTAGAAGTGGGTCCCAAGATGATAGCCTGGGTAAAGAATTGGCTGGCGAATAGGACACAGAAAGTAATAGTAAATGGAGTCCACTCTGAAGAAAGGGGGGTTACTAGTGGGGTAAAGCAGGGTTCAGATTAGATTCAGTCCTCTTCAATGTCTTTATAAGTGACATTGCAGAGGGACTGGAAGGAAAGTGTCTCTTTGCAGATGACACAAAGATCTGCAACAGAGTTGATGCACAAGGTGGGTGGAAAGGATGAGAAGGGACTTGCAAGGTTAGAGGAATGGTCAAATGTATGGCAGCTTAGATTCAATGCTAAGAAGTGCAAGGTAATGCACCTGGGAAACAAAAACCCAGGGGAAGAGTACACAATGGGGGGTGAGATACTAACAACAACAAAAATGGAAAGGGACCTGGGGGTAGTTATATCAGATGACCTAAAGGTGGGCAAGCAATGTGATAGAGCAGCAAGGAGGGCTGGGAGGATACTGGGATGCATAGGGAGAGGCATCATCAGTAGAAAACAGGAAGTTATTATCCCTCTGTACAGACAGCTGGTCAGACCCCATCTGGAGTACTGCGTGCAGTTCTGGAGACCCAATCTCCGCAAAGACATAGACAGGATGGAAGCTGTCCAGAGGAGGGTAACTAAAATGGTGCAGGGTCTGCACCAGAAGACATATGAAGAGAGACTTAAGGAGCTTAATATGTATAGCCTCAAGGAAAGGAGGGAGAAGGGGACATGATAGAAACTTTCAAGTACCTCAAGGGAATCAACAAAGTCCAAGAGGGTAGCATCTTTCAAAAAAGTGTGCAAGAACAAGGCACAATTTGAAAGATAATGGGGGCGGCTCAGAGGTAATTTAAGGAAGTATTTTTTCACAGAGAGGGTTGTGGATGCATGGAACGGCCTTCCGGAGGAGGTTGTGGAGTCAAAAACAGTGGTGGAATTCAAGCATGCATGGGACAGTCATAAGACAATTCTAGGGGTTGGGGGTAGGAAGAAGTAGGCTGCTGGTTAACTAGGATCTGCAGCTTATCCATTAGGTAGGGAAATGGGCAGACTGGGTGGGCCAAGCGGTCCTTATCTGCCATCAAATTCTATGTTTCTATGTTTAATAGTGATCCTAATTTCACATTCCACCCTGACTGCTACATTACACACTCAGAGAACCACTGGGCAAATCAGGACACAGTGCAGCGGGTACATGACAATATGCTCCCGCTATATTAGCTCCCGGCACTTCACTCCGACGAAAATTAGCTCCATTTGTTTCTCGCTCCTAATGATTTCGCTCCCGGTACTGATCTTAAAGCTTACACTAGAAATAAAAGCTGACTGCTTGGCAGAACTGAATTAGGAACAGAAAATGCAAACAGTATACTGTATGTTCAATAACTGTCTTAGAGCACTACATGGAGTCTTAATTAGTCTAGCTTGTATATGGGGACCCAAAGTACTGAATTACCGATCGGTTACACTCACCTGACAGCCTGGGGAATAAAAGCGACAGACAGCTTACACTCACCTACTGACAGCGCATTTCAGTTTTACATTGAGCCTCAGTATTGGGCAATGTTTACCTGCAATGATACAGGCCAACCAGAATGGGTGGCTACTAGTATAAAGCATTCTAGCCTGCGTCTGAGGTTCTGTTTGCAACCGCCATCAGGGATAATGAATTGCCACCTCATCACCTCAGAGTGCCAAAAACGAAAGCTTGTGGATGAGAATAATTTTATATATACATTCCACAAATGGGGAGCACAGGATAAAGGGATATGGCAATGTGAGCGTGCTGTTCAAAAGGTTAAGGTATGCAATGCTCGAGTTCACACAGTCTCAATTGATGACCCAACTATAATAAAGAGGTTTTCTACACACAGTCATGCACCTGACCCCTGTGCCGTGGAGAAATCTGTTTCTGTTAGTATAGCAGAAGAAAGAGCAGCAACAACCCTGGATACAACTACGCAAGTATTACTACATGCAAAACAGAATATGTCTTTAGCAGCCACAGGAAAGCTGATAGACCGTAACTTAAAAGAACTGTGCAGACAGTCCGGGTTCATGGTGCCCCACCAAACCCAAAAGATCTGGTTGAGTTGATTATACCTGACACTTTTACAACCTACTCTCAGAACTCTGACACAGATAGTGTTACGTTTCTTTTACATGACAGTGGGCCTGGGAACAACAGGATATTGATCTTTGGTACAGAAAGAAATCTACGTTTCCTTGAAAGATCCAAGGTATGGCACGCTGATGGCACTCTCAGTGTTGCTCCTCCACTTTTCAATCTGTTATATGTTATTATGGGTGAGCGCTTTGGGAAAGTACAGCCTGCTATTTATGCTCTGTTACCGAGTTATGACAGGATGCTAACAGCTCTGAAAGAATTAAACAAAAATCTATCCCCAGGCATTGTGATGACAGACTTTGAGAGGGCTACAATTAACGCATTCAAAACAGCATTTTCTCACAGTAAGCAAGTGGGATGCTTCTTCCATTTCACACAGTGTGTATATCGAAAGATACAGATGGAAGGACTAGCTGTAAAGTACGCACAAGAGCCAGAATTTGCATTGAAATGTAAATATTTGCCCTCTCTTGCCTTTCATCTGACTGATCAAGTTATTAAACGCTTCGAGGAAATTACCGACAAGCAACACAATGTTTTTCCCGAGGATTTGCTACCTGTGATAGACTACTTTGAAGATGTCTGGATAGGGCGCCCCAATAGGAGAGGCACAGGCAGGAGACAGCCCCAGTTTGAACTTGCCTTATGGAATCACGCTGAAAGTGCCAGTGATGGGCGAGCAAAAACTAATAATGTCGTTGAAGCTTTCCACTGAAGGATGCAGACTATTCTGTGCATGTCGCATCCCACTCTGTGGAAGTTCATTGATGGTCTAAAAGGTGTACAGTGAAAAAGGGATGCAGAGCTAGAACAATTGATAGCTGGTAATGCCCCGACCGTGTCTCGAAAGGTGTATCGAGACAATGTTGAACGTCTTGCCTGTATTACTGCTAAACTGGAGGAGCGAACTACTGAGGAGTTTTTGAGAGGCATTGCACATAGCTTTGAATATTAGACTTCAGATGCCAAAGGATTTTTAACAGCATATTAATAAAGTATTGTTTTTAACGACTGAAGAACTGAATTACTGACTTCCTGTATACAGACGGTTACTAAGGGGAACTAAGGTGACTGATTCACTTCCTGTCTACAGATGGTAACTAAGGTTTCTGGTTCACTTCCTGTCCTGTGACAAATGATCAACAGTGTCATATCTGCACCACTGTTGACATCCATTATCTCATGCACAGCAGATGTGTGCCATAGACTGACTTGTTCTTGCTCTCCCTGTCCTTTTACACCTACCAGAATTTCATTGTTAATTATTTAGTACTAATGGCTGAATGTACTTTCAGTTTCATTCATATCACTCATACTGTAGGACACATTCATGTTCATGTTGCATACATTTTGTTTGGACTGCTGCATGGGTGTGCAGTGATCATAATTCTAAATGATTAAATTGTACTCCTCCTACCAATGTGCAGACAGGTATGGTATTGTAGTGATTCCTCTTACTACACATGGATTCATAAGTAATGTCATGTTGAATATGCATTTGCCAAATCACAACTATCGAGTCTGGATATGCATTAATGCTGAAGTTGTAAAGTTGAAATGTCAAATACTAAGGTTCAGAAGTATCAAAATAGCAATATAATTAAGGATGATATATGTAGTGTATATCTGTATCCATGTCTGTGTCAACAGTATGTCTAGCAGACTTCTGTGCATCCTCCCAGGCTCAGTCCATATTCAGGGTATAGTAATTTCTACAGGCATAATAATTATCCTGAGAATGGTATTAAAAACATGCTTTTTTGTATGTCATCATGAAGGTGCATTCAGATATAGCACATGTAAATGTCCTTTTCCACAAGACTTGTTTGGTGAGCTGTTGTTTTCCTTCTGATAGCAGGACTCAAGAAGATTGCTCCTGTGCTGCCCTACCATCCATTTGGGAGGCTTGTTTTGTTGGGGGAGGGAGCTTTGAGTCAAGTAAGGAGCAGCTTTCAAACTTGTTCCAGTATTTTGTTGCCACATCAGCTATGTGCTGAGTGTGAGTGTCAGGAGCAAGTTCAGACTTCATTCCTTTGGATTTAACTCAATGTCTACAAGACTTGCTTGGTGGACTTTTTTCATGCTGATAGCAGGACTGAAAGACACTGCCCATGTGCTGCCCTCCCTTCCAATTGGGATGCTTGTCTGTTTGGGGGAGCTGGGCCTTTCTACTTTTATTTGTAGCCTGCTTCTAGTGGTTTTCCACTGCAGTTCAGTCACTTAAAGGCCTGCCTGGAGTCAGCCAAGAGGCAGTCATTTGGCCATCCATTACTGCTTCCCTGGGTTTCAGCTGATTATTCCTCTCTGACTGTCTGTGCCTTCGAATTCTGCATTTGTTGTACTATGTTACATATTGCTCTCCCTTCTGTATTCAGCTCTTGTGAGACAGATATCTGTTTTATTATCTTAGAATGTTGTATTAGGTAAATTTTTCAAGGAACTGTTTCTAAACAGCATTTAGTATATTAATTGTAACTTTTGATTGCTCCTTTTGGTTTTGCAAGGACTCCATTGTTTGGGTCCCTTATTTCACTATGTATTGATTTGGGAGCATTTTTTTCCTCATGTCTGTTTATACATGTTACTAGTGTTTAGTAAGTGCTTGTGAAATTTTAAATTGCAAATCCTTCAGCCAAACTGTTAGGTTCTACACATCTCTTTATTTTGTACCTTCTCATATTTAGTTTTTCTTATTTTTCTCCAATTATTAAATTCTTATCCCCTAGTTTTCATCTCATTTTTATTTAAACTACTTTTAAGGCTTATTTGCTTATTTCAATTGTTGTCCTACATTTGGTTGTCATCCTTTACAATTCCAGTTGTTGCTCCTTGCCTAGCTATTCTTACTCCTCACTATTTTAATTTATAACTGCTGCAGTCAAGGGCTTCAGTAGGTTTATTTGTGACTGTCTCTGCATGCTGGACTGTAAGGATAATTTTATTTATTTGTTGTTGTTTTACCCGTAGTTCACTAGTTTATTTTCTACTTTCCTTTATATCACTGTCTGTTAAGCCCATCTAGTTTCATCTCTTCAGCTGTTTAATTTTCCCCTCTACCATTCTGTCTCTCTTCTTTTTATTCATTATCTATTTGTATAAATTGTTTTCGCACTTTTTTCTCAATTATGCTGTTAACTTTTCTGGTGTTTCTTACTCTCATGTCTCCTTTCATCTCTTTCACACAGTCTTTTGCCTTTGTCTCCTGCCCCTATTTTAGACATTTCCCCATCTCATCCAGTATTCTCCCCTCTTCCTCTCTTCCCTCTCTCCACCATTTCCCTTGGTGTTCTTGCAGTTAAGTTCTTCCTGTTCCTTGGTTTCACCTTGAAGCTCTCTGGTGATTCTTTTCCATTCTCTCCCCCTGTCCTTCCTCATTTAATTCACTCCAGTTTCCATCTTCTGCCAGCACCCTGGTTCTTTAAAACTCTTTGTTTCCTTGCTATTTTTGTTAGCAGGTGGCTTTAAACTTAATTCTGGTCCCTTCACTACTTCATCCTTACAACTTCCCAAAAGAATGAGAGTTGCCCATGTAAACATCCATAGTCTTCTCCCAAAAGTTGATTAATTACAGCATGTCACGTTGAACCTTTGGCCAGATGTCCTAGTTATATCTCAATACTGGCTCTCATCTAAGGTACAAAATTGTCCTGTAACATTACAAGGCTAAACTGTAGCTAGGCAAGATTACACAAAGAGGGGTGGTTGTGTTGTTTATATATCCACCAGTATCCAATTTGTTACTGTTCTTGCTGTCTCTTCCTCCTCTTCCTATGAGCTGTTCCTGCTTAAACTCTCACTTCCTTTTTCTGTCCCCATCTTTATTGCTGGTGTTTGTTGTTGTCCAGGTATTCCCTCTGCTTTAGCTACTGAGCTCCTTTCATCAATCTGTTCAAACTCTTCCAGAGGTGATCTTTATATTCTTGGTGATTTTAATATACATTGGCTCTCCCCCAACACAAATAAAATTGTCCAAAATGTAAGGTCACTACATTTGCCTCAACTGATCTCTTACCCCACTTATCTAAACTTTAAATCTTCAAATCACTCTCGGTTAGACTGTGTCCTCTCATTTCATCCTCACTGTATTGTGGATACAGGAATCCTTACAGATACCATAGGTGATCATCATATGGTTTACTGTGTACGCAAAATACATCGTCCTAAACCTAACCTCAAATTTTTTCATCTCAGGTCACTTAGGTCACTGCACTCGTTCTTTTTCCTAGCTGACCTACGGGAATTGATTGGTCCTCAATCTCATTACCCAATACAAATTTTGCCCTGTAATACTTCCAATCCAAATTTATGGCTGTATGGGATCGTCATGCTCCTCTGAGAAAAAAACAGTATGGGGCTGCCATCTTCCCTGGATTACAGCAGAGGTTATGGCTTGCCTCCATGCTAGAGACCTTGCCTGGCATTATTTTAGGATCACTGATTCCCTGGATGCTTTGGTAAACTACTGACACCTTTGTAATGCCTGTACCAAAGCGATAAGACTTACAAGATCTGAATATTTTGCACCTACAATCCAGAACTATACTAGTCATCCTTCTAAGTTCTGGAAGGTTATCAATTCCTTATTCTCCCCTATGAGCCAGTCCCACTCTTCTGTTCTCCGGATTGATGACTCCCTCATCTCTGACCCTTCTAGTGTTGCCTCTTTCTTTAACTTCTTCTTTACTACCTATGCCCTCTCTCTCATCCCATCCTCCTCCTCCCCTTCCTATCTCTCTCTCTCTCTCTCTCTCTACCTTTTCATCCTTTAAATCTCTCTTTTGCATTCTCTCCTACTGCCTCCTTTGCTCCCTTAAGAACTTACTTGCTCTTAATCCTCACAAATGTCATAGCTGTGATTGTCTTGTTACCAAACTTCTTCTCTCAGCCCATGCAATAGTAGTGCCTATAACCTTGCTCCTCAACATTTCTTTTTCTCTGCTGCTGTTCCAGATGTTGAGAAGGAGACTACTATCATTCCTATCCCTAAAGGTGGTGATCCCTCTTCTCCTGGTAACTTCCATCCTATCTTTCTCCTTCCTACACTAGCTATGTTACAGAAACACCTTGTACTGTTTTGACGCTCTACCTTTTTTGACTACTCCTTTTTCTTCACTCCCTTATATTTGGGTTTTAGTAAATCCCACTCCACCTCCACTTCCTTCCTGTGGCTTATTGGCTCCAACCTTATAGGTATGGATCAGGGTCTGATGACATCCACCTTCTTCATCGATCTTGCTAAAGCTTTTGACACAGTGGTGCATCCCCTCCTTCTGGACAAGATTAAAGCAGTGGATGTTTTCAACTCTGCAGTCAGCTGGTAGTTCTCAAGCTGCCCATATAGGTAGCTACATTTCATCACATCTCCCTATCTCCTCAGGTGTTCCTCAAGGGTTTGTCCTGGGTCCTATTCTCCTTTCTGTATTCTTGAATGACCTCCCCCTGTCCAGTCCTCTGCACCAATTTACATGTACTCTGATGGTACAATTATTTTTGCTTCTGTCTCCTCTTCCCATGATCTTACCTGACAGCTTCAGCTGGGTTTTGACAATATTCAGCACTGGTTCCAGTCTATCCAAACAGCAATTAATGCCACAAAACAGGCTCCATATCTTTTGGCACCTGTCAGAGGATTTCCATAGGGTAGAAAATAAACAGGGCAAAAAAGAAAAAGCCAACACCTGGAATTGCACTGCAAAAAGGGAGAAATCAGAATGGCAACAAAAGGTTTCCCCATCCCCGAGATGATATGACCTCAGAGTTATAATAGTAAGGGGGTGTGGGGGGCCAAGCCCCCCCCCACAAAAAAAGAACAAGTCAGTGTTCTGGTTTTGCCCTTTGTGCCTCGTGATTCCAGGTTTGCCCTTTTAACTTTTATCCTGATCACATAAAACCTTTCCAGACTAAGCCCTATCCCTTCATTTGACACCCTTGATGGTGCTATTATTGATTTTAAGTACCTTAATTTTAAGTACCTGTTAGTATTACCACTGTTACTACTGTTGCTACTGCTAGTATTACTACTGTTAGTAGTATTGTAAGTACCTCTATATCTGGCTTGACCATTATCTTGATTTCTCAGTTCATATTTATGCCATGCACTAAAAGCTCCACACCAAGCTTGGTGCACTGTACAGGAACAAATCGAGTATCCCACTTCCTGTCCACTGTAAAACTGTCTTACAAATGGCTCTCCATATTTTTGATTATAGTGACATAGTCTATAGTGGAGATCCCAAATCCTCCCTTGCCAGACTGGACCTCCTATTCCACTCTTTCTGTCATTTTGCATTAGATTGTTTCTGTGTACCCACCATTGCTCACTCTACTCTGCCTTTTCACTCCCCCTCTCTTGATGCCAGGTGCCTTTCCAGTTGTGCCACCTTCTGTCTAAATTCTGGATTGGTTCCTGTCCTACCTTACTTCCCACTTATCCTTTCCCTCTGCTTCCTCCAATCCTCTACATGATAATACTTCCCATTCTCTTGCTATTCCTTCTAGGAAATCTACTCTTGGTCAATCTGCTTTCTCATACTGCTTCCCTAAACTGTGTTCCTGAAGTCCCATGGTATTTCCCTCTGTCTCTTCTGCTTTCTCTTAAAAGGCTCTCCTTCATGACTTTCCTTCTTCCTCCTCCCCCCCCCAACTACGTCTGCCCTGGCAATGTGTTTCCTTCATTATCTGTACATATGGTTTTCTGATTTGTCTTTAATTTTGATTATGCTCATTGATACAGTGCATTTGCTGTACATGATTAATTCCCTACCCCCACAACACTTCTGGAAACAAGCCCTTAGAAGCTGAGCTTGTCCTTCCTGGTGAAACTTTTAAAAATAAATACATTGTTTCTTGTAACTTGCAACCTTCACTACTAGATTAACTTTCTTGATGAAATCACCCCATGGTCATACCCAGACTCCCTCAACACCTAAATCCACTATTGTGAAGGCATCTCAGTCCCTAAGTTCATATGCCATGCACACTTGCATTGAACAAGAGGCATGCACATAGTGGCAGGTGACATATGTCTGATTAATTCCCCTTACCCATCAGAGACTGTCAGTTTATTGTGACAGTGGGCTTAAAAATTGTGGCTCCGCTGCTGGGAGTCACAAAAAATTGGAAATCTGATATATCAACCAGTTTAAATGGAATTGAACATCCATGTGACTGCTCTGTTAAGCTGTAGATTGAGGGATGTTGATACATGCACACTCCTGACAACTTGATAGTGACACAACCTCTCACAGTGACAGCAGCAAAGACTAAACCCTGTAATCTCCAATTTTGTGCAGTTTAGTGAAGTCAGCATTAAGACAGAATGGTCTATTTGCCAGTACCAACATGACCATCTGTATGATCTCCGACAACTATAACAACTCAGCATCATCTGCAATGAGATCTATTTCTATAGTTATTGTTTTATGTGACACTTACATATTTAATATATTTAAATAAATAAATAAAAATGGTAACTTGTTTCTATGCTATGAAATCAGAAGTTGTCTTTGGCGTTCTAGGCTTGACTATTTTTTGATCAGTTCCTTTCTGCTCCAAGGGGTAATAGATAGCCAAATTCATGCCAGAGTAATCTCAGATAACTCACCTGTTTCAGTTTCCTATATCTTGGGCCCTGGTGTATGAAGATACTCCCTTTGGCATCTAAACAATCAATTACTCAAATCTCCAACTACCCTATCGCAAATTAAAGAATTTGTTTCCAATTTTTTATATCTAATAAAGACTCAATTACCAGGACAGATATTGTATGGGCAGCTTTTAAATGTGCACTGCATGCTGAATGTATTCTCCTGGCTGCCACTAGGTCCCAACGGTTTAATGCTAAAGCTGAAGGTCTGTTGAGGGATATTAAAACCATTAAAAAGAGCATCAGCCGCTATTCCCCTGACAAAGACTGGACTAAATTACATATCCTAAATGCTCAATTTTATGATCTTATGCCCCAGAAAGTGGAATTAGTACTACACAGAATGAAACTTAAATACCTAGAGTCTGGTGAAAGGGGCTGGCAAGCTATTAGCTATCAGAATCAAACAAGCAGAAATGAACCGCTGCATTCTGAGCTTGAAAGTAACTGATCGGGATCCCATAGTTACACATCCCCAACAAATTTCTTCTATTTTTAAGTCATATTTTTAGGAGTTATATTCAGTACCTGTAGCAGATAAGGCCACTCATAAAGAAATATTTGATTATTTAGATGGAATTGATCTCCCACAACTTCCTCCTGACTTAACAGCCCTCCTCGGTTCACCCATCCAAACTATGGAAGTTGGAAATGTGATTGCTCAGCTCCCCCTAGACAAATCCCCAGGCCCTGATGGACTTATAATCTGTTTAAAGCTTGTGTTAAGGATTTAGCCCCTTTCTTGACAGAAGCTTACAACTACTGTTTTTCTAAAGGATTCTTGGAACAACATTTTCAGGAAGCTATTATGACGTTAATACCTAAAGCTGATAAAAAAAAACCTCTACCCAGAAAATTATCACCCCATCTCACTCTTAAATTCTGATATTAAGATACTTGCAAAGGTACTTGCTAATAGGTTAAGCCCCCTTATGAATCTCTTAATTGGTACTGATCAAATTGGCTTTATGGTAGGTAGAAGCTCCTGTGACCATAAAAGTCGCTTTCTGCATTTGTTCTCTTTCACTAACCACTCAGACTTTCCTGCTAGTTTGATCTCATTAGATGCTGAAAAGGCATTTGACTGAGTGTCCTGGGACTTTCTATTTTTAGCTTTAGAAAAATTTGGCTTCCCCACCAATTTTATTAACTGGGTGCAACTTCTTTATAATGCCCCCACTGCCCGTGTCTGGTGTAACAGGCTATTATCTGATTCCCTCTCCCTATACTGTGGCACCAGACAAGGCTGTCCTCTTTCCCCTTTACTTTTTAATATATATTTAGAACCATTCATCTGGAAATTAATTGCTTCCCTGGGACTCCAGGGTATACAAATTGGTTCTGCTCGTCATCTTATTTCTGCTTATGCAGATAATATATTACTGCACCTGGAAAATCTGGTTACTGGGGTGCCTGCCTTACTTAGACAAATTAACCTTTTTTCCAAAGTTTCTTTTAATAAACTTAACCCCTCCCAAAACAAAAGTCTTCCCAATGAATAGGAAATCCTTACCATCTGATATTGAGGGAACTGATTTGATTTTGGAATCTAAATCCTTAACATATTTAGGCTTAAAGATTTTTAGAGAAATCCCATCAATAATAAAAGGAAACCTTGTTGCATTAATGGGGACTCTTAAGACAGACTTAGCAAGATGGGGCACCCTCTCAATCTCACTTTGGGGTAGAATAGCCACCATTAAAATGAATGTGTTGCCACGCATTCTCTACCCCCTAAATATGCTGGGTGTTTTCCTCACAAAACATTGGTTTAATGACTTACAAGCCCTAATTAACCAATACCTTTGGAAGGGAAGGAGAGTCTGTTGAGCACATTTTAAGCTTCCTGCTCCAAAACTATAAAAAAGGCCTATCTCTTCTTTCCCTCTTTACATATTACTGCACCACACACATAACTAAATGGGTACATTGGATCCTACCACACAACCAAAGGCCTGGCAATCCCCTCAAACCCCTCTGGCTGGATAGTGAATGATTTTTGACTGAAACCCAACAATGTAGCTTGCCTGCTCTAATATATTCTCCTCCTTGGAAGATTCCCAAGGCCCTTAAGAGTACACCAGTGGGTTGGTCCCTTAAAGTGTTATTCCAGTTACAAAAACACTGGAATTTCAACTGGTACAAATCATTACAACAACCCCTTGTTAATAACCCAAACCTCTGAATCGCTCAAGCACCTATTTCACTGTCCTTTTGGGCCCCTTTACAAAATTTGAAATTGAATGATCTGGCTCCTCATGGCAAAATTGTTCCCCTTTTGCAATTCTGCTAAAGCTTTAATATACAAGATGTAAGCCTCCTTTAAATACTGGCAAATTTGACAAATCATCTTGTCGTTCCTAGGTCAGACCCCTCAACAACCTGTCCCTGATCTTGAGTTACAGCTTTTATTATTGGAGGCCAACCAACCCCATGTGATATCTATGGTATACAATAAATTTCAAACCCTTGATCAATGTCAGCCTAAAGGTATTTGCTATTAATGGGTGAATACGTTATCTCTACCCCCTGAAGTATCAATCTGGCATTGTATTTGGTATAATCTGTATACGTTTATCAAACAAGACAGACTCTAATTGGTGCAATATAATGTTTTGTTTGATTTATATTTTTCATCTGATAGACTTTACAAAATGGGAAGGCTTCCATCTCCCCAGTGTCAAAAATGTAAAGGATCCTCAGGTGACCTTTTTCATATGTTATGGTCTTGTCCCAAAGTCTCAACATTTTGAAATAATATACAAAACACAATAGACCCATTGCTGGGTTTACAAGATTTACTTTTCCCCAAAATACGCCTGCTTAATGATTTCCTGCCAGGAACCATTAAGATCAGGAAGGTTCACATAATCCTCATTTCAGCAGTAGCCAAAGTAATTATTATAAGACAGTTGAAAGATGTTTCCTTACCACCAGTGATTGAATGGCATAGAGAAGCTTTATTAGCCCTACAGCTTGAAAAACATATAACCATGCTAGCCAATAGGAATCAGACTTACCTGGATAGATGGGGCTCATTGGAAGCCCTACTGGTAGGATGGAAGCCAAAGATTACTTCAGACTTAACTTGTAATTATGTACAATGTTTTGATGTGGAGAAATATTTACCTTTTGCTTGGTACAGGTTAACTGCGGGAGGGATCAATGATAGGGTGGGAGGTGGGGGTATAGCAATAACCTTATCCTAACAAGATTTGATAGAGGATCAGTGTCCATACATATTGCATCATTTATATGTAATATCTCTTCAGTCTTATGCTGGTATCCAAGCATATATTGTACTGTTGTTAAACCTCAATAAAGTATATTAAATATAAAATTTTAAAAAATTTGTTGGCAATTAAGTGTCAGACTTATTTGAACACAGTGGTCCTGATTCTAAAACAGGTTACACATGTCACAAGGTGACTTGTGCCAAAACATATGGTGCAAATTGCACCTTGAGACATGCATTACATCCAACGCAATTCCAAGAGGCAGCCTGCGACATGGGACAGGCTGGCTGTGCCAAATGTGGGTTACGCTACCCACTACGCCCACATCCCTCTGTGACATGGCACAAAGGGGATTCTGGCAATGATTACACTGGTATTCCAAGAGGGAAGCTGGTGGAATTGCAAATCACAATTCAAAGTGGGACCTAGTAGACCATGGCATAAATACAGTAAGACCAGTTACTAGCTGGTCTAATTGCACCTATATCCACCTGGGAACACACTACTGAGCCTGCCACCCCTCCAGTCAACCCTCCATGGTTCCCCATGGGTGCCTACCTCACCCCCCATGGTGGGGCTGCCAACTGTTGGCCATTGGCACCTCCTTGCACCCAACCATGTGCAAGTGCCCCCATGGGGCAGTTCCCAACCTCCCACATGCCAGGCACCCCAGAGTGGTCCTGTGGCCCCCAGCCTCTCCCCAGCTCTAAGGGGCAGTGCCATGGTCTTAGAATGTGGGCCTCTTGGGGGGCCATGCCTTGCACTGCTTGTGCAATGCAGACTGTGACTTGCAGCATCTGTGTTGGGTGCGCCCTCTCTGTTGTGCAGCCCTGTGGCTGACACAAGTCACAGGGTGTATGTGCCGAAGACCCTGCCTGTTCTGGAATATGGTGCGGGATCCCCAGCATAGCAGCAAATGTCTCAACTTGCATACATCTGGGAGTTGTGACATTGATCTCAGAATCAGGCCCAGTGCCTATTATTAAAAAAAAAATTGAAATATCACAAAGGCTGGCACCATGGTGCTGAGTGATGAGGCATCCCTCTGGCATGCTGGTGTTCCAGGTTTGTGCCCCGAACTCAGATGTCAGGAGTGTGGGGGATGGGTTGCTGCAAGTCACTCTCATAGCAGCTCTGGGTGGTGGCTTAATGGAGGCATTCTCTGGATGGGTGATCACATGCTGTCAAGTGCATCTCTCCCCTGTACATTGTCATGGCCACACACATATGGGGAAGTAGGAGGGCCAGAAACCAGAAATTGTCTGACTCAGTGAGGCAGAATTATGGTGGCCCTATCCTCCCACACCACAGTACCCACAGCACACCATTCCTGCTTCTCCCACACCTGTCACCCTGGAGGTCCTCAGAGACCACTTCTCCCCTTCCTTGCACCCTCTGGGGAGGAGGCACCCTGGAAGAGATAAGCCTGAATCTTCTGGAATCCCAATAAGCTGAGGGATTCAGGTGGTGGGAGTCAGCAGCAGGGGTGAACTGGCAGGCAGCAGGGACACTGAGGTGTCTGAAGACCTGGCAGACCGGGAGACATGGGAAGGAGGATAAAAAGATAATACAAAAACAATCACAGAGGCACAAACTAAAACAAGATGTAACCCTCCATACCAGCTCTGTAAGAGAATCAGTGCATGCTTTATAATTTCTCATATACGAAGGGTATTGCAATGCCTTATTATGGCAAATCATGCTGTGTTATCTGAGATTCCCAAATTAAGAAGTAGTCGGGGGTTCTAAGCATTGGCCACTTTGGTGTTGCCTCCTAACCCATGTCTGTGTTCCTTTATGTCCCTTACCAATCTTCCTAAATACCTGTTGTTGTCACATCTGCAGTATCTTGGTACCTGTAACAAAGAAAACTGCCCCTCATTGTGTTTTATTTCTTTTTTTATGTCGTGAAACAAAGAAACCATCCATCAGTGTCTTTTGCAGCCTTCCCCGACCCGCCACCCCAACACCCCACTCTGTACCCACCGGTTCACTTCCCCTCATACCCTAACTCACCTACTGAATGTATAGCACTGTAATTGTCTCTTACAATGAAATACATCCTCCTCTGGGAACCATGATTGTGAACTGAGGAAATACAGTAAGTGCATTTTGGTGCAATTTCAATGAATTACCTACCTCTGAATATAAATCAGATAGATAGACAGGATGAAGCATGAGCCCATCTTGCCTGTCTGCTACTATCTGTCTGGATTCTTCCAGTGAAACCGCACTCCACCAGATATTTGTACAATCTGTTCTTGAATATATTTAGATTTTACAGTTTATCACAGATTCTGGTAGTGGCTTCCAATGCTTATTTATTTATTTTGATTTTGGTAACCAGGTGAGGTACACTAGCCATATGAATGACTATTTCCAGGCATGACCTGGGAGATTACGTGGCAGAGGTACAGAAAACAATACAATACAGGAATATCACAGAACAGAGCAAAACAATAGGCAATCAAACACAAAGTAACAGAGTAAGAATACAAGAGAAATACAAAAAATAATTTAGCTTGACAGCGCACCTGAAGATACAATGTAAAATACAACTGCAAGCATTACATTCTCAAAAACATCTCATAGGTCACTAATAAGACAGGATTGTGCATGGGTAGATGGGCGGCAGAACAGACAGGATATTCAGGGGGATTGAAACATTTACATTGAGCACTTGTGGTAAGAAGAAAGTGATGTTTAGTTTTGAATAGGGCATGAGTGGGTGATAGTTGTAGATCAGTGAGAAGTATATTCCAGTATTTGGGGGCAGATTGCAAAAAAGTACAGGCACCTTTGTAGGTTTTACATCTAGGTATGGGTAGCAGGGCACAGTCAACTGATCTAAGGCCATAAGAGGAGGACAGAGGAAGTAACAAGAAGGCAAGGGAGGCAGGGGTACTAGTTTGCATAATGCTGTCAGTTATGGAGCCAAGGGCAAGATTTCTGAGCATGAATGATGGGGGCCACTTTAAGGCAGCATAACGTTGACAGTGGTGTTTAAGCTGGGGGGATCCTGAAGCGTAGTGGCAGATGCTATTATATGTGGTATCTCACTTATGGAGGGAGGACTTAGGGGCATTCACATGGGTGGCAACACCATAGGTAAGAGATGGGAGCAGGATGCCTCTAGCAATGACCAGTCTCTCTCTGCTCTCTGTGTAAACCAGTGCCCCCTTTTGGTGAGTATAAAATGCTTTCTAACCAGATAAAATGTATGTCTTCTTATGCCTTTGTCTGTTTGTTTGTTTAAATTCCAAATTCACACACATGTCCTTAAATCTTGATTAGATATTGCCTTATAGACAGTAATTTGGTCTCCTGTCATCCTTCTTATTTCCAGGCATGTACTTCCACAGCCAGATGGACTCGTGGCCCTGTGCACCTGCATCTGAAGAAATGATCTCTTATTCTGCTGACAACATGCGGTGAGCCATAGTTCTCTACCTTTGAAGACTGCAGCACTAGGAGGCACTGATTTGCAGCTGTAACTTGTGCTTTGGACAGCATGTTACGAGTTGGGGGGGTGGGCAATGTAGTTGGAAACCCCAAGGAAGACCCAACCACTGCTTTACCAGGACTCTGGAGAACCCAAACCCCAATGTTCTTTCATTTCTCTACTTTGTGTGCTTTATGTTTTTAACCCTATATCTGCATTAATGTATTTTTGCAATATATATATATATGTATATGTATATATATATATATATATGTGTGAGTTGACAACCCTAACACCCAACACCCACCCTGCAGGCAGCAACAGGTGTGGGTGTGCCTTGGGGTTGTCAACCCATGTGATATATATATATATATATATATATATATATATATATGTTTATATATAAACAGATATTAGGGTTAATTAAGCACATTAATGTTAAACCCCAGACCCTAGTTACCGCACCATAATAATGTTGCCCCATTCAACCAATTTACTGGGAATCTGAAACATAGAGTGATGGTGCCAGGATGTCTTGATCCTGAAAACTGTGTGGCAATTGGTTCATGGGGGACAAAGTTACAGAGGTCTGAAAAACACAAAAATCACAGACATTACAGCTGTTTTGCTCATCTACAAGTACAGTACTAGGATTTAAAACTGAATATTACAGGTTTAATACAGCTTGGCTCAGGGTACTCACATTTGCTATTTTTATCTTCCAAACCCAAGTAGCTTTAAAAATATTTAAGAAAACACATTCCATTTCTGAGCATGCACAATTAAAAAAAAAATCAACGTTCTAAGGATAACTGAATTTTTACGACCACATGTGGTCATGTCATATTATGAAGAGGTTCTCATTTATCTGGCAGCAGGGCTAGTTCCTTGTCTGCCTATGCCATTCTGCTGTTTTCATTCAGCATGGACAGGGCTACATATCAGTGCATAGCCCATTCCCTGCTGTATGTGCTGTGCATGTGCTTGTTGTTGTTTAGGAGCTGCAGTCACCATTAGCCACTTGAGCAGCCTCAGAGATTTTATCTGAACAACAGGGTGCCTACCCAGTGCAAGTTCTTCTCTCCCCACCTTCCATTTTATATTCAGCCCCCATCCCCAATATATTAATCTGCTGACACTGGGGCACCCTATCCACTGTGTTGGCATACTCCAACCCACTGATCCCTTGCAGCAGTCTGGGACACTGGAGTAGCCACTTCCAGTGCCCCCCAGTAGCTTGCTAACACTGATGTGCCCAATTCTCAGTGTTAGAGATACATGACCAGAAATACAGAACACCATCACACAATGTCTTTTCTTTGTTTTTTAATCCCATAAAGAAAATCACCCCTCATTGTCTGCTCTCACCTCTCCCCCTCCCTGACTCTCCCACTCAGCAGACACCACACACACCCGACCCTGACCAGAGATCAAATGCTGTAATCTTCCCTGTACTGCAGACATGTCTTCACTCTTTAACACCAGACCGGTAATTCAGGAAAACAAGTAAGTGCTGTATAATGCATTTCAATGTATTTTGAATGTTTACCCAAAAATTGGTCATTTGTTAAATATTTTTTCCCCAATTTTCAACAGAGCCTTTTGGGGATTCCACCTCATGAATAAGGGTGGTGAACATTTTTAAATATTGCTTGAAATGTAATTCTGCAGTCGCTGTGTAAAGTTAACTTTCAGGTGGGATATGAAAATTTTCACATCCCAGGTTCATGAGGTGGGGTCATAAGAAGGCAATGTTGAAAATCTACTGTACAAATTAAAAAAAAAGTTATGAAGATACATTGAAATATTTCAATATTTGGCCATAACCTTGGTAATTTTCAAGATTTTGACCCCAAATTTTCAATATAGCCATTTTTTCACACCACATAATGAATGTGCTGGCTGTCATTTTTGAGACTCCTGGCCAAAATTTGTTTTTGCACTTGTGGTACAAAATGTAATTTCAGCTGGGATTTAAAAATTGTTACCTATTGAGTTCATGAGGTAGGGCCATAAGAAGACTATATTAAAAATATGGGGCCAAAATATTTAAAAAAAAGTTATGAAGGTGTGTTATTTTTCTATGGATGTTTATAACTTTGATCATTTTCAGTATTTTAACCCAAAACTTTCAACATAACCATTTTTTACACAACCTCACAAACCTGACAGCTATCACTTTTCAAATGCTGGAAAAAATGGGATTTCACACTTGTGAACTGAAATTTCATTTCGTCCAGTATTTCATAGAGGGAGAATTTGTGGTCAGACTATCACAAAAAATAACAATGATGTAATGTTGTTTGCAGGGATGGCCATTTACCCAGAGATCATCACATTGCCATCCAGTGCAAGGGACATAAGTTCAGGAGTGAGCTCAGTGGGCCAACTGAATGGTCTGAAGCTGAGGAAAAAGTGCTGTAGCATTCAGCACCATGCCCAACCTGGGGAGGGACAGAGCATTGCTGTGGCACAATGATGACACCTTCTGGTGGACCAGGAAGCCTTCTCTCAGAAGGGGTTGACATGCACATTGAGGCCTGATGTGCACATGCACTTCATTGAGACATTGGATTGTCAAGAAAATTGGGGGAAGTGTACCCATCAGCATGAAGGTCAGGTCACTGCAGACCCCACACCAACAACAAGCCCCCAACTGTTATGAGCCACTCAGCCCAGTCACACTCAATCTCAGGAATTTACCTTGTGCATTTGGTACACCCCCACACACTCCTAGGAGGGGAAGGGACATCCATCCCCACTTGCTGTCAGCCTCTTTGCCACTCCATCATCCTGTTGGTGGTGCAGGGCATGTGAAAGGAGGTGGTTTCATCCTGCACTGCTGGCAGTCAAAGAACAGAACCACTTGTCACTCCAAGAGAAGAATTGGCCCAGGGATGTTTAATCCTGCCCATATCCCCCACACTCAGCCTCCATGAGTTACCAAAGTCCATTCAATGACCAAGGTCACTTCCATGGTACCAGTATCTATCTTCCTGACCAGTCTACTTTTATACTCACTTAACAAATACAATCCCTTTCCACCTGACACAGATGACCTGTATTTTTATTAATTGTACTATATAATTCTCCACTTTACATCTACAGGTCTGGTGAAATAAAGAAGATGGTGCAACAGAATGCCAGCCCAGGTGTTGTAGTACACTGGTCATGTGTATCAGATAATTATTGTTTATGTTTAGGGTTCCTTCTTTATCCCAGTTAGTTTCTGAGGAGCTGCAGATCCTTTGTGACCCCATTGCTATTCTTATCTTATAGATACAACTGGATGGTGTCTCAAGACAATCAAACTCCATCCCACAATCCCCAACACCAAGGTAAGAACTCTTTATTATTAGTACTGCATCCAAGCTTGTGTGGTTTAGGCTCCAATTAAGGTTAGGTTACAAAGCTGCAAAAGTGGAGAAATACAATCTTAGGGTAAAATTGTCCAACATCTTGTAAATTTGCACTGTGATATCTCTTGGAGTTCAGCAAAATGATGAATCTGCATGGAGTTACCTAACTGTTGCTCCCTCTGTTGAAACATAACAGAGGGATTTCTGTTAGCTGCTCATCGAGTACCGGAGAGACGGGATTGGATACACAGTGGTAGTTAGTGACCTGATGCAGAATATTCATGCAGTACATATCACAATGTATCACTATAAATCTACACTCATTTCAACTGAACTTCTGGGATATTTCACAAAGTATCCAGATACTGTGTATGGTGCATCTTTACCCTAGCTACAGCTGTAGTATCCTTTTTTGCCATATAAGGGTGACATAGTGGGAGGAGGGTGGCACTGTGTGCTTTGAGTGTGGGGATGATGAGTTTCCAGTGTGCTTACTGGATTGTGGCTGCAGATGCGGGGAGGATTGGACATATGCCGATGAGAAATTAAAGGTATAAAAAGAAATAAAAGAAAAACAAACACATGAAAAAAGTTAAAAAGTGCTTGTTTTTTGGCAAAAACTAAATAAATGCTTGCAGTAGTTGTTGTGTAGGCTCTGTTGTTACCACAGAGATGGTCCACAAGGAAATGGCAGCGGAATTGTCTGATTCATGAAACCTTTCAAGACCACAGCATAATATTGCTTAATACAATGTAGTATACTAGGAATGTGATTTCTAGTGTGTATAAGGTAAGTTTGAGGTAGTTTAGTAATGTAAATGTGATACAAAGTAAAACAAAATTTTCAGTGAATAAAAAGAAATAAGAAGACATTCTAGAAAAGGAAAAATTATAAAAATTAAAAAGAATTTCATGGGGCACTACCTATGAGGGTGGGGGATGAGTGAGTTATTGAACCTGAAACTGACTAGGTTTTTGACTACTACCATGCTTAAATTCATTGGAGCTGTGGTAGAATAAAAGTTGTGTGCTACAGTGGAGCCCACCAGGATACAGTGCAGTGTTACAGATTCATACATGACAAAAGGGATTAATTGACATTTAAATGGCATTACATCCTGCAGCAACTCTGCAGAATTCTACAGTACTCTGCATTGCATCCTGGTGGGCTCCACTGTGCAAGGGTGGAGGAGGGAGGGGAATCATTTAGAATGGTGAGGGCTGGGAAGAAGGAAGACATGATGAGCTACCCTGTTGAGGTTCTGGTTTTCTTTTAAAAGAAATCTTCCTGAAGTGACACTTCACTGCCAAAGGTCCACTTTTGTCAAGCAAAGTGCTGCATGTAGTGGCACTCTACCATTGAAGTATCACTTTATGAAGTCTCTTGAAGTCTTCACCTGGTGAAGTTCCTGACTTTGCACATCTCTTGAACCTACTCATTAAGAACATTAATTGTAATTAAAAAAAGTGTTAATCATTTTATTTTACTAATTCATCAAAAATCATTTTCTTTATCACAATTAGCAGAATGATGGCACTTCTGGGTAGAAGAAGTACTTAGCCTAGAGCCTCTGGCTTCAACTCAACAATGGTATGCTATAATCTTACCACAATGCACCCATGCCATGCCTTATTTCATAAGTATTATGAACAACATGTGCCAGTAAGTCTGCTCTATACACATAAATATTTGTTATCCTCTAAAGTATTAGGACTTACTGTTTCTCATGTCAGGCTAAACTACTGGTAAAGAGAAATTAGACTAAACAAATACATTAAATCATTGGTAATTCCAAAAGATTTAATCTGAATAATCTATGAAGTACTATGCAAATAGATGAACATTATGAACTTCAATAAGTAGAACATTGTAAGTAATCAAGAGTAAAGTGGATTTACCTCATATTAGTACCACATGTAATTAAATATGAATTGATCTGTTATGATAGGGTCAGTTGTTGACATATCACAGGTAAGGGTCAGGTTAGAGCCTGTAGGGATATGCAGTTAGTGATGCCAACTACCTGGACATTACCTCAGGCTAAAGTACATCATTTCACCTTTGTTATTTATTTTAGTCCCCCCCTTCAATCCTTTCTTACTGTCTAAATCCACTATGGTTTCCATTTTCCTTCTCCACATCCTTCCAAGGGTACAATTAAGAAGATGTATAAATGGCATTTTCTAGTTGTATGGTAGCTAGAATATCGTACTGACTGTCTTGGGCTAAAGGTTTGAGTAAGCTTTACCTGCAACAATACTGGTTCTGATTTCATGCAGATCTGTGATGCCATCCTAATTCTGATTCCATACTGCCTTCATATGATGATGTACTGAATTGACATGCTCAGTGTGAAGATCACCCTGGAGAGAGACAGGACATACTGCCTTTATGTCCTGAATTGTTTTCTGCTCAGTGGACCTGACATGGTAGTGTAGTGAGAGCATTGGCTGCCTGAATCTGTCAATGAATGAGCGCGTGCTTGTACAAGCGTGTGCTCATTCATTGAGTGCTCAGATGGGCTGCCGGCTGTGAAAGTGAAGAAGGGCTGTGCCGGTAACGGGGGTATGGGGGGGAGCAAGGTGGGCTCAGCCTCTGACTTAAGACAGGGTGAGGGGTGGTGGATCCATTTGACACCAGCGACAGGGTAGGGGATTTTTTTTTACTAAGATACGGGGCCGGGACTCAGGGTGATGGGGGAGGGTTCTTAATTTGAATTCAGCCAGTGATTGGCTGGGAGGGGGTCACTAGACACCAGAGACATGGGAGGATATTTTTTTAGTAAGCTACGGGGCCAGGGCTCAGGGTAACTGGGAGTGGAGGGAGGGTTCTTTATTTGAATTCTGTCAGTGATTGGCTGGGGGGGATCACTAGACACCAGGGACTCAGAGGGGTACATAGAGATGTGGGCAAAATTGTAGATGAAATTTTGCAATTTTGAGAAATATTTTGCATGGAAAAATTGTTGATTTCATGGCAATTTCGCCTGCTAAATAACATTTTACAACATCTCTAATCCTGATGTCCTGAATTGAATTGATCAGTGTGGAGATTACCCTGAAGAGAGACAGGACATGCTGCCTTTATGTCCTGGAGTAGACACTGACCTGAACAGAGACAGGACATGCTGCCTTCATGTCCTGAATTGTTTTATGCTCAGTGGACCTGACCTGAAGAAGGAGAAGAGATGCTGAACTGTTTGCTAATCTTTTTTTTTTGTTGTTGTTTTCTGTAAAATACGTTAGTGGCCTAATGTGCTAAAGGTCTATCTGTCACTCACATCTGTGAGTAATATAATATCAAAAATTATATGATAATTAGGATTTAATATAAAGTATAACCAGGCATGTGTGAAAATGAAGTGCACAGGGTATATAATGACAAGCGCTTGTCTGCAGGAGTGGACAGAATTCACTAACAATGCTTCCTTTTTAGATTGTCTGTATGAATTCTAATTTGAATGTGACAATGGATTATTATCACAGAAATGTACTGCACATTGCAAGGAGTACCCAGCATTCATGGACTATAGATGATCTTTTTTGAGGCTACACAGAGACAAGTGAGTGCACCTGTGTAGGGTAACACATTGTGAACAACCTGTAGTAAGCAGAATTCTTCACATACTTACTGTATCTTGTAATTCCTCTGGACATTTAAACAGAGAATAACAGATAGGTTAGTGTGTGTTATGGATTTTTTTCACTCACTCGAGGTGTGTGATGACCCATAAACCTCAAGAGCGAAGCTCGAAAGATTTATGTGGTCATCACATACCAAGGGTTTGTGAAAAAAATCCATAACACACACTTACCTATCCTTTATTTTTTATAATTGCTGGTGTGGAAGTTTAGACTGTATTTCTAGCAGCGTGATCGAAAAAGATGTTTTTTTAGCTAGCGTACAGTTTTATTTTTGAAGAAAATGAACTGTACATGAATAAAACACAGTTGAAAATACTGCAGTTGAAATACTTTTTGTGAAACAATGGAATGCAACAGTTTTTAAGTCTTTTCTTTGGGGAATGTCATATCAACTGGATTTGGGGTTATTATGAAGTGTCATGTCAACCGGATTTTGGGTTATTGCCTTTGGAGCATAATAACCCAAAATCCAATTGATTGCATTTTTAACAAAATAGTAATCCAGTTGATATTTATGGTCACCAGTAATTATAACAAATTACTGAATCAAGACCAGCAAAACAAATTAGAGCAATGTAATATGGGAATCCTGGAAGGGTAATTATTATAAATGTCATGAAACAGGGCGTCTATTCTATATAGAGCAGCTATTGATCATAGTCAACCAATGCAACTCCCTCAACTAAATAAATGTTTTGAAAGCCCAATATAGTAACTAGAAGAGTAATTGGGCTGCAGTACTGTATGTCAATAAACCTATACAGTCATCATAATTACTAAAAGTGAAACAAGTTGTCCACATTCTCTACCACGTGGCAGATCTATAGGGAGAAATAAAAACAAATGTTATGAATTTATTTCTTAACTAGACTAAATAAATACCCTGATTACATGATCAACCCAGGCCAGAAGCAATACCGAATTACAAGTAATGGACATACAGCAAAAACAAAATAAATACAGAGAAATTCTCTGATGTATGCAAATGTCAGCAAGCAACACATAAAAGAATCTTGAAATTGTGAAGCTTAGAGTATGGTCAAGTGCTGACTTAGCACAAAGCAGTAGTTTTGAGACAGCTGACAGTGCTGAGTAGTTACACAGGACAGTATGGTAGCAAACAATTTATGAGGAAGAAAATCTGCAGATCTACAGTATACTGACAGACAATAGATGTGAGATTCACTAATAAATGCACGTGGCCTCTGCCTAAATCAGAAGAGCTGGCTCATGTGAACTTTATTCCTCCAGGATCTGGAGCAGTGACTGCTTATTGACTGCTATGTTAGTGCCAGTTTGGAGTGAGCCCACTAGTTCCTATGGAGCCTATAAGTATGAGAGTCAGACTTCCAGCAATGTTCACAGGATAACCATGAATGCTTCTCCTGACCTTAGTACTGTAGGTTTAAGTTCTGTGAAGCCTCTTAGGACTAGTATTATATAATTGTGCTTTACAGAATAGCAGGGAACTTCATAAGGTCAAATCTATGAAAAAAATAGATGACTCTGCAGGGATCTGTAGCTACTGAGTGCAGAATGAGCGGCAGTCGAGATGTAAAACAGTGCAATGTAAGATACCAGGAAAAAGCTAATAAAAGCTCATGTTTTAATAATGTTTGAGAGCAGATCCTTATTCAGTAAGCATTAAGTAACCACCAATGCTGGCAATTACAGTAGAGTGAAAATCTTACAGTGAAATGTAATAAACTGAATTTTATTTATTCTTACAGTGAAATGTAATAAACTGAATTTTATTTAAAGAGGCATTATTATATAGTTCCAAATATGGCAACTTAATGGAAATGTCCATCTGACTTAACTGCACATTTACTTATACCTCTACTTTTTAATGTTACTTTATTGTAACAGGATTATGCTACATTATGTGATACTATGTGCCATGTTTTAAAAAAATCATCTAGAATTGTACATTATTATCATTTTGTCTGACCACATTCAACATCCTTATTTATTTTTGAACACATTGGACATCATTATTTATTTGCAGAGAAATAGCTGTCCACTGGTAATAAGAATAACAGTATTCCTTTCATATTTTTTTATTTCAGAATGTATACCTGAGCACAGCAGATCTGCATAGGTGTCCAGTAGGACAGTTGAAACAATAACTACAATATAAAAGAAAAAATGCAAGAGCGACAACATATAAGATTTAACACAACAGCTACTATAGTTGCATATACTATCACAAAAATCCATGTCATAGTAAATTGCAACACAGCTCCCATTAGACTGCACAATCAAAATAATTAACACACATTTTGGTTGACATTTGCATTTTATTTATTTATTTATTGTATAATCGGATTTACAGCCTTTGAGCCAGCGGCTCGTTTACAAAGGTACCTCATCACAGAAAGGACACACATGGTTAACATAATTTACAGAGTACAGTCAAGACAGATTAACAGATTTTTTAACATATTTATAGAATACAGACATACAGAACAGAATCACATAGTTTACATAGGTTGCTTGAACAGAAATACATAGTATTACATACAGTTGCTTGAACACATGTGTAATTAATACACATTTCAAGTAGTACCAGCAGATACTGGCAGAGGAGAGAGGGACTGGGAGGGTGGGGGTGGGGTGGGTGGGTCTTCAGCCCAGTGGGCCATGTCAATAGTGCCAGAAGAGCAGCAGAGTATCTTTTAGTGACAGATGCAGCAGCAGGTGTTGAACAGCAGGTATCATAAGGCAGCTTTGAAGAGGGCAATTTTGTTGGTGTTGGAAATGGCTGTGGGAAGTGAGTTGAACCAGGTAGGGGCTCTGTAGCTGAATGACCTCTGAGCCCGGGTGGCCCTTGTTCTGGGCACTAGTAGAGTGACCTAGTCTGAAGTTCGGGTGGTGGCTCTGGGGGGTGTAAATTGGATGGAGGCAGACACCCCGGGAGGGGGAGAGCCCAAGAAGAATCTTCTTGGTTAGCAGGCTGGTTTGGTAGCAGATGCGTTCATCGAAGTTTAGGAGTTTGGCCATGTCATAGAGTTGACAGGTGTGGGTGAGTCTAGGGGCACTGGTGAGTAGCCTGAAAGCCTTATTTAGTGTGAGTCTAATCTTGCTGAGGGCAGTGAAATCAGCAGCACCATATACTGGGAGGCCGTAATCATTAAGAGACATTACTGTGGACGTGATAGCAAGCCCAAGGGCATCAGGTGGGAGGCAGTCCTTGTGCAGGTAGAGGATGCCAAGGTGCACGTTTGCAGTGGAAGCAAGGGCAGTAATGTGGGCATGAAAGGTGAGGGCCGAGTCAAATGTGATTCCAAGGTATTTGTAAGAGTAAACTTGTTCGAGTGGTTGACAAGTGCTGGGGAAGATTTGGAGGGGATGTTTGCTGGCTTTGTTCTGGTGGTGGTCGAAGAGCATTGCCTTAGTTTTTTTGAGGTTCATTACTAGTCTGCTCTTCTTAAACCAATTCTCAACATCATTGAAAGAGTGCTGGAGGGAGTCTTGAAGGGAGGTGGGATTTTTGTGAGCTGCATAAATCACAGCATCATGAGCATATAGTAGAATATTGCCAGAACAGGCACTAGGCAGGGCATTTAGGTTCAGGATAAAGAGTAGTGGGCCAAGCATAGAGCCCTGGGGAACCCCTGAGTAAATGGGACGGGTTTCTGAGAGCACCTCATTGTATTTGACATGCTGGGAGCAGGCTGATACATAGCTCGCACACCAGGAGAGGGGGGCCAGCAGAGAAACCAGTATTGTTGAGGGCATTTAGTAGGAGTGGGTGGGAGACAGTGTCAAAGGCCTTAGAGAGGTCAATGAACACTGCCCCAGCTAGGGAGCCGAGGTACAGGGATACATGTAGGAAATTAGAGAACTCCATTAAAGCTGTGCCTGTACTGTGACCAGCGTGGAAGCCATCCTGTTCTGGACACAGGATGTCATATTTTTCCAGATATTCGGTGAGTTGGGTAGCCACCACTTTTTCTAAGGCTTTGGAGAGGGGGGGAAAGAATGGAAATTGGCTGATAGTTGCTGGGGGTGGACCGGTCGCCACTGTTGTGAATAGGTGTGACTGTTACAGTTTTCCATGTGGTGGGGAATTGCACCAGACAGACGGATCAGTTCAGTAGATCCATAAATGGGACCAGGAGTTCATCCAGGATCAGCCAGAGTATTTTTGGATCCAGGGAGTCGCTGCTAGGATTGGTGCCTTTCAGTGCATTAAGCAGGAGTGGTTTGGCTTCCTGAATGGATACCTTGTGTAAGTAGAACCAGGGGTGCTGCGGATCTGAAGGTGGTGGGTTGTGAGTAGGGACAAAAAAAAAACTCGGTAGAACAGGGCTAAGATCAGTAAAGAAGGAGTTAAGGCAGTTGGCAATGTTGGTGGGGTCAGTGATGGTGGTCCCATTGACTGTAAGGTGAGCTGGGGGGGCAGAGTGTGATTTCCCAGTTATTTCTTTTATATTGTCCCAGAAGTTCCAGGCGCAGCCCCATGAGGAGGTGAGGGTGGCCTGGTAGTGGTTAGTCTTGGCTTTGCAAATGGCCCATGTGCACCTGTTCCAGGCAGCATTATATGCCTGTCTTTCAGCAGCTCGACCAGTCTCAGTGGCAATATGCCAAAGGTTATCCCAGTCCCTGAGTAGTTGGAGTAGGGCAGGGGTGACCCAGGGTGCATTTGGTTTTTTGGAGCGGATCATGGTCAAGGGTGCAAAAAGATCACAGGCCTTGGGAAAATCTTGTGAGAAAAGGTTGAGGGCAGTGTCAACGTTCGTTGCACGGTGGATGGGAGACCAATCAATGTGAGTGAGGAACTGCCTGAGTTTTAACAGTCCTCCTGGTTGAAGGTGTCTGCAGTGAGTAGTTTGGGCTGCAGGTTTGGGGGTGGGGGTAGATCAGAGGAATAGGAGAGGGGAGTGGTTGCTTAAGAAATCTGGGAGGACTTGAATATCTTGAATCTTTTGGGGGTGGTTTGAGACAATGATGTTTAGGAGGGTGCTTGTCCCTGAATTTTGGTTACATCTGATAGGTTGTGAGAAAAGTTGGGTCAGATCCAATGCAGTGAATGTGTCTCTTATCGGTGAGGCAGTGGGACTGAGCCAGTTTACATTGAGGTCTCCTACTGGGACTTGTTGAGCCTTATGGGGAAGGGAGGAGAGATATTTGGTGAGAGATGATATTGCAGGGTCTGGTTCCTTTGGGGTATACAGGAGACTGTGAGATAAAGGGGGCTATTGGATGGGTCTGGGGTGAGTTTGAGGGTAAGGGCCTGGGCACCATCTACAAGCTTGTGGGCAGGGAGGCTGTGGCCTATGATGGTGTCATAAGCACAGAATGCACAACCGCCTCCACATTTACCTACTCAATCCTTGCGATATAGGGTGTAGCCTGGGCGGGAGACAAAGGAGTCTGGGGTTGACTTAGTTAGCCAGGTTTCTACTAGGGCTAAGATGTCTGGTTGATGTGATATAACCCAGCACTGAACTACAGCAAATTTTTTAAGCAGGCTGCATGTGTTCATGGAGGCAATGTGGTGTCCGTTGGACTTAGATAGTGGATTGGTGGGGGCAGGGCCTGGGTTTGGGTGGATATTACCAGAGAGGAGTAATAGTATGACTAAGGCTGTAGCCCTGGGGTGGTAGTTTGTTAGTTTCCTGTGGGTACGTTGAGGGGCCGGGCAGGCAGTTGGTGAACAGGGAATGGGCAGGGTTTGAAGGGTCTGGAAGATACAGAGGTGGTGGATCAGGGGAGCCAGGGTCTGAGAGGTGGGGTTGGGGGCAGCAGGGGGGTGGATGCAGGGTTTTGGGTGCATTGACATGGTGGTGGGTGGGTGGGCTACAGTTGTAAGGTATGTGGGTACAATTGACCATGGGCAAGGGCTGAGGTCTGGCTGGTGGGAGGTTGATTCCAGGAAATTTAAGAAGATGATACATATAAGGTGAAGATTAGCACTCATGATGCCAGACAGCCTTGGAGTTAGAGCACTTTGGCTGGGAGGGGGGAGCCAAAACTTTAAGAGCTGTTGGAACCGAGTCAGGATTATCTTGGCTGCAGGAACCAAGTCAAGATTATCTTGGCTTGCTGCATAGCACAAGTCTGAACAACAAATGTCAGATCTTGCATATAAGGTTCTCATTGAGGATGACATTGATCTAGTATTTATTACTGAAACATGATGGTCAGTACTAGATACATGGGGCAAAATGCTAAATAGATATCAGCTTTTCTGCTTAGACTGAGAAGATAAAAGTGGGGATGGTATTACTATATATGTTTCTGACAAAACATCGGTCACAAATATTTCACATAAAATAAAAAAATAGAATAGTTTTTTATACTATGTATCCTGCCCATCACCGGTACAGGGGCATCCCTCTGACCTCCCCAGCTGGTTCTGCCCAGCCTGAACCCACCCAAACCCCAGGTCCTCCGTGGAACTTAGACCTGTCACCACTGACCCACTGAAGACCCCTGTCTTGTGCCCACAAGGGTGGGGCCACCATCCTCTTACCTTTGGCGGTCTTTGTAATCCAGTTTCATGTGGGCAGGGTGAAGGCCAGAGGACATCAGGACCCAGAGAGGGTGAGGTCCAATGGTGGGCTGGTGCATCATCATCTCTTCCTCATCCTGGGGCATTTCCTTTTTCTGTGAATTTGATCCCCCTGGAAGTGTGGACATGCAATGATTGTCAGCATGCACCGGACATGCTCCCATCCTTACCCATGGACATCCACTGTCTCCTCCCCCCCCAATCATGATGTGATGCCAGCTGTTACACTCCCAGTCTCCACTGGGAGTTTCTGTTGGTTGGCAGCCACAATCCACCCCACCCTGGGAGAGGAGTACTGTCATTGGATGCTTAATCCTCTCCCCCCCAACCAAACCCTGGCAACCTGAGCTTGCTCCCGATTCCAGATCACCGGCATGGCAAGTGGTACAGTGCTGGGTGCCTCAGCCCACTACACCACCGGGCCAGTAAAATTAGCATAGTGCCACTGAAACTATATGGCTAGAACTAATTAATACAAGCAATAGTAAAATCATTGTGAGTGACTAAGATGATTTATAATATAAGGCATGATTGTTATATTAACCAGCTTAGACATCTTAATCTAATGTTTCTTGAGGCCAAATGGAAACATGGTGACCTACTGATATCCTACAACTTCATGCCGGTCCCCTTCTTAATAACTGAGTTAACCATACAGTTCAGAAATGATAACCTGGGAAATAGAAGATACCCATTACAACTGAAACCACAAAAATTCAACACGACAAAGAAAACAGGTTTCTATACTAAATGTATAATTAACCCCGGAATAAAATACCAGAGAAAATTGTGATCAGTTAAAAAAAAGTTAAACTAAAATCTAATTTAGACACATATATTACTGACAGTCATTAATGACAGGACTCTGTGAGCAAAGTGCCTTCTTTTGCTTCTTTACTTCTTAGTATGACTCTTTGATAACAACATAAATATACATTTTTAATTAATAGGTATATATGCAATCTTCAGAGACTTGTTTTCTGTAAATAAATGATTTTGTAAAATGAAACTGACTGAACTGAGTAAGACAGAGGCCTAGATCCTTATTAAAATGGGACCAACATTTTTCATGCAATTTGTGTACTTTGTTACCCAAATGGAAATATATGCATGATATTCCTTGTGGCACATTTTTGACTGGAGCCACACAAATGAGAAACTGAAACAGAATCAAATTAGTCCATCTTTGCAGTCTTACATACAGTAGGATTATAGGGTTCAAAAAAATATAAAACAAGCACATTGTCCATCTAATCTGTCCTCCTGCTGTCCTGGCAAATGTATGATTTGTTTAGCAAACAATAGGATTAATAATTTGTGGATACTGTATCTGCGCAGGTAAACATTATTCATGCAAAAAGCCTGACTTTTCACAACAACAACATTGGAAAATTATTCCAATGTATTATTAATAAAAGAAAAAAAAGAAAAGGGATTGGGCACTATGGCTATATGAGAAGTATGGAGGAGCGGGGAGGGGTCAGTGTTGTGCTATGGATGGGGTTGTTTCACTGAAACACAAAATGATTTTTAAACAAAAGACTGTGGCCAGATTTTCAGTTGCCTAGCTCCACAACAGTGTGAAACTGTCAGAATGTTGCTACCATGTAATTTTGAACTAGTACTGAAAGTTGAAGCTGATCACCCATGCCAGTATTTGTTTTTTGTGGACCAATATGCAAATGTTGCAAATGAACTAGACCTGTCATGGATGTAGTAGTTAAAAAAAAATAACAAATGAATAACAGTCTGTGATCAAGAGCTTTTTGGGAGCTTTGAAAATCCAGCCTACCATCTCAATTTATGACTTCAAAATTTATTTATTTATTTAGCATTTTTTACCAGGTAGGCACCCTAGACAAATATATGCCTATTTTCAGGTACAACCATTGAATTTAATTCAATGGTCCCATTTGTCAAAAAAGTAATTTGAACCCCTATGGTTCCTTTTTGGAACAAGCTTAAATTATTTATTTTTATGACAAAGTGGCAAGCATAATTCTGTAATGGCTTTGGCCAGCCCAGTGCTATGGAACGCAGATGTGCTGAATGCCTCACCTCCAGCCATGTCAGTGATCTGAGTTTGGAAATGGACATGGGCCACTTGGGGACCATTGAGAGAGGGAGAATATAGCATCCCAAGGACAGCTTTTCTACCTTGGGGGGGGTATGGGCATCCTGCTAGGCAGCTGACATATGGAGGTACTAGGTGGCACTACAGCAGGATATCAGGGAAGGGTTCCACCCACTTGATGAAGGGGACATCTCTACCGAGGTGGAGCCCAAACAATTTGTCATTGCATACATTGTGGGCCTGGGGAGAAAAAACAGAGGAAAAACATCTGTCCATGGCACAGTAAAGGCCCTGTCCCCTGCTACTGGGCTCTCCAGGATCCTCAGGCAGAGGATGGATGGCAGTAAGAAAAAGAGAGAGGCTGGGTCTGCATGTGTTCACTGGTGCAGGGACTGGGTGCATGCAAACAAATACAGAAGTCCCAAACAAGACAGTAGCCAAACAGCAAACAGGAAAATGTGGCTCTCCAAACTCGTGGAAGTTATGTTGATTTTTCAAGGCAACAAACATATTTGTTACTGAAAGATCAGGCTCAACTGTTTATTGTGCAAATAACACCTGCCAAAAATTTCCGAACAGCAAGTGGACCAAACTGCAAGTGAACACCCACAGTCTGGTTACTCCTGCTCTTCGCTCTGTACTAGATTCACACTGTGCCTTCTTGAGACTTATACCTTTTGACCTTCAGAGCTCTATTTCCATTCATAGTTTTGGCTGCAGAAAACATCCTGTCTGCTGAGTAACAGGAGTCAGTGACTAGTGAGTTTGTTGCCTTGAAAATTCAACATAACTTCCATGAGTTTGGAGTGCTACCGTTTCTTGTTTGCTGTTCAGTTAGGAAAGGGTAAGCCACAGAGAAACGAGATGATGGGGCAGGGGGGACCAGACTGGAATGTGGACAATCAGTCTGTTACAGAAGATAATATAGAGGATTGTGTGAGGTCATCCATACATTACAAGCCTATGAATTGAAAGGTCCACTGGTTGCCTCGGCAACCTCGAGATTTATGCATAAGCTTATCTATGCCTAGATGACCATACACAATCTTTTATAGCGTATTGTAATCCATTCACAGACAACCTGAGTCATCCAAGCGCTCTGTTGCACAGAAAACAAAATGCTGCAACTTCCATGGTTCTGAAACTGGTTAGCACTGTGATTGTTGCAATAGTGAATGAAATTAACAAAGCTTACTTCACATTGCTAATGCTGGCAGCTGCGACTCATGCAGGCTTATGCCTACAAGAGAACTGATAAGATTTCAAAAGAATGTGGCTTCAGAGGCATTCAGACGCACAACGGAATTTGATGTTGCTGTGCTACAGTAGTGACATCTGTACTGCAGCACAACATTTTGACATCACTAATCCAGGACAACAATGCTGTTCCAGGCATGGATTTCCATGCAGAACAGCATACCACCATATACGATATACTAATTGATAAGAAACCTCTGTAATGGCCAATTGGAAGTATAGGGTCTGTCTACCAAAATCCTCCTGTGTAGATGCAAATTCCACCTTAGCCATGTGCATGACTCATTGAGTAGTGCTTGTTAAATCTGTCCACTTAAATTTGGAATACATATTTTTTATATATAAAGCAGTATTTTATTTTCTTTGGTCAGATCCATCCCACCCTCCCATTTCTACAACTGTGTACAGCATTTTCTCCTTGTTGGAAAGACTCACCAATAACACCTGCAGAATATCAATCTTGGGACCCTGAATCCCAAAATATTAGCTGCAACCGCCGAGTTAAGTGTAAAGTACAGTAACTTATGACTCAATTCTTCACACAAAAAGAAAGTTACGATGCATCTTCTGATTCATGCAAGACCAATGCGGCCCTGCATGAGGCAAGTGACGATCCATGTACTATTTTACAGGATGCAGGACCACTGGATGAAGCAAGTTATAATTTATGCCTGGCCCTATAATTCTGCAAAAAAGTAAGGAAATCCATTTCAGAAACATCACATTAATGCATACATTATGGTTACCAAGCCACAAAAGGAGGGACATGTGGTGTTAAATGCCAACCCCTCCTCACCCCTGGTCTTATGACCCGGGGCCAAACTACAGGTCTGGAGACATACCAAATAGATCTGCTGGTCATGAACCATGCACCTCATGTCTGCCATTTCAGACAACAGGTCTTGGGACATGCCACAAAGGCCTACTGCTTTATGTAGGTCCAAGTGTGCCTTGCAAAATGCAAGACAGCTTTCATGGGCTGTGCCCCATGATTCTGATACTTCCAGCAGGGCACTACATTAAGTACTCTACAGATCTGTGGCTATGCCCTGTGACAGTGGTCATTCACAATGGGACCATGGATCCCTGCATGAAACAAGCTACACATATAGGGTTGTGCTCCATGTATCTGCTGCTTCATGTTGGGCCAGTAAGAAGAAACATACAACTCCACATTTTTTCCCCAAAGGTCTGCTGCTTTCCATACGGCCTGCAGATTTGGGGCCATGCCCCACCAGTCTGATCTTTTAAACACAGCAAGCCACAGGTTGGGAGCTATGCCTAACTAGTCTGTTCTTTGGGTATTCCCTACTTCAAACTGGAAACCTATAGGTCACCCATGGAGAATGACCACAGACCTGTAGCTTAAAGCAGCAGACCCATGGTTCACGGATCAAAACTATTATTTGGCCTTGGGTCATGAAGGTAGGACATGGAGGATGTGAGTGATCACCAGGGATGAAATTCCTAATGAACGGATCATATTTTTGTGCCTTTCTAACCCTAACATAAACATTAATGTAGTTTTTTCAATGAATATTTAATATATACTGTGTATACACACATATATATACATCAATTTCCCAATCCCCAGTGTACAAAAATAAGAAAAATATTCCCCACTCCCTGGTGTCTAGTGGTCTCACCCCCACCCGGCCAATCACTTTCCCAAACTGAAGAATCCCCCCCATAGAGATTTACATCTAATTCCTAATCCCTAATGTCTAAATCCTTCATCAGTAGATCACATTAGATTATAGTCCCCCTGTATAAAACCTTAACCAGGCACCTGTTTGACATTTGTTCCTCATTTTGGAACCCCTTCCAGTTGTTTATGGGTGCTCAGTCAGGCTGCCAGCCATGGAGGTGAGTGGAGAGCTGTGCCTGCTCAGGGTACTGGGGGGAAGTGAAGGGGGACTATCTGATGATAGGGTGGGAGGGTCCACTAGACACCAGGGAGTCCGGAATTTTTTTTATTTTTACATATACATACTCATGCGAAATTTCACCCATAAACACCTGGAAGGGGTTCCAAAATTATGAACAAATGTCAAAAAGGTGCCTGGTTAAGGTTTTTAACAGGGGGACTATAATTTATGATGAAGGATTTATACATTGGGGACAGGGACTTCAATGTAAATCTCTGCGGGGGGGGATTCTTCAGTTTGGGCCGGTGATCGGTTGGGGGGGTGGAACCACTAGACACCAGTGATGATATTTTTTTTTTACTGCTGTGAATAGTCTTATTGACTAATACCAATAATGGCAAAATTTTGCCCATGAGTGGTGAACTTCACTGCTTCATGGGCAAAATTTTGCGCTCTGTGGGTAAAATTTCACACCCACAAAATATTTCATGAAATGCACAAATTTCACGAAATATTCTGCGTAATGAAATGTGTTAATTTTGCACAACACTACATGTGACCTTGCAAGTCTCAGCTAAGATGGCTCACCCATGTTGGTTGCCAGGACTGTTAACAGGATGGTACTGCCTCTTGTGGGGCCATCTGAGTGACCTCTGGCCAGGAAATAGGTTGCATAAAAGGCAGGGAATGTTGCACCATAAGTAGGAAAAAGAACTGACCACCACCGTGTGGACTACAGGAAAGGACACATCCCATCTCTTCAAGTATGACAAGGGACAGTGGCTACAGCCTGGACTGGTCACATAAAGACATGTACAACCATAACCCAAGTGGTTTCAGGCAGAGAGGAAGATGCGCTGCAGGATGAAACAGGAGTGCTCCCCCCACCACACACACACCATTCCCTACATCCCAGAGGTGCTCTGGGATGAGACAGATTGGAAATAGGAGGAACGGTATGAGACAGCTTTGCACAAATCCACTCAAAGCATGGACTAGGTAAGGATAGTGCACTTCCACAACTCCTAAATGCCTTGGTGCAAGCCAGGTCCCTCTCATGAAACATTAGGTACTGTACCAGGACATCGAGAGCAACAAAAAGTGATATGCGGTGGAAGCCACAGACTCCACCAGTGAGCCTTGTGCCAATCTAGACCCTAGCTACTATTTCTAGCCAGCAACAGGGGAACTGGTGCACCAATCAGGGATGGCTGAAGTTATCAAGGATGTACAGGACAACTGCAGGCCAAACAGGCAGATGTGCCAGGACACTTTGTAGAGAGCTCTCATTTGCAATGGGGCCACCATCCTCATTTGGGAATATTTACACAGTAACCCCTGGATGGAACATTAAGGACACCTCCCCTGTTATGTCAATAGCAATGGACAATGTTCCCATAGTATTACAATTGGCCTTTCACCATCACATATATTTTCTCCATCTAGAGATGTGTGGGCTACCATTTGTACAGCCCTACTAGAGCTTTCTGTTATACAATGTAGCACTGTTTTGAAGCCTACTCTGTTGACTGCTTTTATATGTGGAAATGGGGTTGAACAGGTCCTTAGGGCATCTACATATAAAGGCGGTCCCCCTTGGGGGACATTGGGTGGAAGGATGTTACCAGGAAATATGTGTTATGTATGCTGTCATGGGGGTGTTACTGCAGGAGAAAGACCACAGGGTTCTGAGAGGGGCACATATGTGTCAGTCATACACACTGTGTACTGTGCAATACTGGCACAGTTGTCACCCAGTTCATTACGGCTTCATGTCAGTCTAAGATCACTCAGTATGCATATGGGAATGTGGGACCCATACCCAGGTCCATTTGATGCACCAAGCATGTCTACGGTCCAGTATTACAAACCCCAGGGTACAATGATGGACAATGAGGACATATGACCTACATCGGGGATACATTGTACTATGGAGTAGTGACATTGGCAGCCACTACTACATCAGGTTGTTTACCACTACAGGCATTTCCACAGGGGACATTGACAGTGGCACTATCTCTGGACCATTGTCAGTTATGGGTCTATCCCTCACATCCCTTCACCTCTGTGACATGTGTGCCATGTATAGGGGGCAGGGAATGAATGCAGTGCATGACTGGTTATGTCCCGCTGTGATGCTGTCTGTTGTGGGCATGCTTTGCTGTCTATGGCAGGGGCCTGCTTAGCATAACTATGCTGCAGCCTGTGCATGGTTTTTTTCAGCATAAAAAGCATGGTACTGTACATATGCATTACGCTATGCATACAGTGAAAGTCTCTTTGACAGGCCCTCATGTACATCTGCACAGCCCTTCCCTGGACCTTGGCTTGGTGGTTGAGGGTAAGAAGAGAGCAACGGATGCAGCCCAACTCACACTACCTCAGTTGGCCATCCTCTAACATGCAGTGCAAGTGCTGTATTAATATATCACAGTTATACAGCATCAGTATGCAGCTACCATAGTAGTGGTGTGAGGTGCTTTCATGATTTCACATCTTGCAACAAATATATCCATATAATCTTTGTACCATATATTGATATGGTAGTTGCATTGTAGGTTAAAATGTGACAGGTCAAGGTGGTGTGTGAAGGGGTGCTCAGGTTATGGTCACCTTAGCAACCAAGTCAGCAAACCCAAGGGGGAAGGAGGATGAGGTGCTTTTTGAACTGGGGGTATCTATTGAGTAGCAGATGAGGAGGGTGGACTGGGATACTGGCTGGCCTGGAAAAGGGCAGGTTGTTTTTGTCTATTGTCTCTGGGTGGGGCTGATGAGGGTGCTATGGGTGCTATATGAGTGTGGACAGGTATTTAAGTGGTGGCTGGTCATGGGAAGGACAGTGGCATAGATGCTATGAGAGTGTTGTTAAAATAATTTCTATACAATATATACAAAGTGAGACTTCACAAAAGAATTGCCATTTGCAGTAGATGTTTGCCTGCGATGTGCTCAGTTTACTTTGAGTGGACTACATGAAGTTTACATACATTGCATAGTTTCCACAAAGCAGTTTTTCAAATCTTTAGTAAACAGCCAAAAGAACCAAAAGAACAGAAAGCAGTCCACAAACAGCTTAGTAGACATGAATGTTTAGCTTTTTGGAAAGAAGTGGGGAAGAAGGAGTTTTAAGATAGCAAACTACAGCATGGGTTGATGAAAGAGTAGCATTCTAGGAGTCCACTGCCCCACGCCCAGAGTATTTTTTGTGAGTGCCATGTAAGACAGTGTTTTTTTTTCAGTGTGATTGGAAGCACCAAGAGTTACAGAAGGACAGCAATTCCAGTATACTTGTGTCCCAATTCTTGACTGGAGTTAAAGTAATAGAGGCTATTGCTTTACATTCTATGTGGGAGAACAATACTTTTACCACTCAGTGATTACTTTCAAGCTCAAGGAGGGCGTCTGCCTACTCTGGTTGGAAAATAAGGCAAATAAGTTACTGTGGGTAAGGGCTCAGGACCCAGATCTAATGTAGAAGTGAAGAAGATGGGGAGGAGTGTACATGCAAATAGGGTGGATGTTGGTTGATTGTCTGCTTTCAGACTGCCCCTTAATTGAGGGCTGAATCCCTTGTGGGTCCCTCCTGGGTGCAGGTTCCCACCTATTCCTGGTCAAAAGCTCAGTGTAAAGGTGAGAAAAAGTGCTTATGTTTTAAATGGTATACTTGGCTCTAAAGTAAGGGTACTTGACTGAACTCAGGTATAAGACATTTAAGCTATATTCTGGGGTACACTGGAGGACCATCAGTCATGTTTTTTAAGATCAGGTGTGACTGATCATTGTTAATCATCAAATGTTACCATATAATCATCAAGGGAGATTATGGTCTAAGTTCGTCATCTAGATAATGATTTATTCATCAAACATGTAATTAGTAAATTACCAACTGATGATTATCAAGGCCATTGGTTCTCAGTTTTACTAGAAAACATGGCAACATTCTGGAATTTGGACTGTCTGTACACTAGTAAAATTAAAGATTTTCATAGAATTTCTTTTATTCTAATTACTAATACACATCCTAAAAGACAAACAATAGAATCCTGATAACATCCACAAATTAGATGAGCAATCACTGGTAGAATCCCAGAATTTCAAATTTTGAAATAGAAATGTCATATTTGCAGTCATTGTACATCAGTGGCCTTGAGGATTATCGCTTATTTATTTTTAATTTCTATTTATTCTCCTCCCCGTATGGCCCCCATCTGACCAGCTCCCCCAGCTCCATCCCCCAGAATTATCGGGGCTTACCTTACCCTCAGTCTGGGAGCAGTGCCTGTGGAGAGTCGGTCACTATCCTGCCGCCGGTTTTTCCTGTTTTCTCCCCATTTTTCCCCAAGGACCCCAGGAGAAGGTTGCATGCATGTGGAAGCACACATGTACCTTATAACCCCGGTAACGGCCCTCCTCCACCCTCCCCATTGGCCTATTGCTCACACCCTGCTTGCACAGCCAATTGGCCTCCACCAGGGGTAACCAAGAGTGAGAGATGCCACCCCACCTCCCTGGAGAGGAGAGCTCCCTTGCGGCCACTCCATCCAGCTCCACCCGCCCCCCCGTACCAACCTCTGATGACCCAGATTATTGCTTATTTTTGTAAGCTTAAATGAGCATAATCATTTTTTGATGATCAGTTGATGATCAAGCTATGATATTTAATCATTATATAGTTCTCTATTGCAAGATTTAAGTCATATGAGTGATACTAAAAGTTTTGTTTGCTGCTAGAATGACAATATGAATGTAAATAACAACAGTTTATAATGTAAATCATGTGAAATCAAATTTTAATCTCTTTAGGATAGAGTAAGTGCAATGTTTGGTATAGTTTACACATTCGCATAACTAATTTGCATACTTCAAAAGTATTGCGTTTAAACCCAAAACATTGTTAAAATAATTTTGTCTTAATTCAATTTGTTTGCAGACCTTTAGGAAAACTTTTCAGTACAATCCAGGTAGGTGTAGAAACTCACCACAACCATAAAACAAAGCAATGAATGGAGCTATATAAGCCAATTTGAGCCTTTATAAATCTGTGTGTTTGTACAGAAGTTCCATAAATGATGAGTCCCATAAAGATGTATAATTTGAAGACAAGATAAATTCCAAAAGTATATCTATCTATCTATCTATCTATCTATCTCTCTCTCTCTATATATATATATATATGTATATATATATATATATTTATTTATATATATATAGAGAGAGAATTTATTGCAGTATTCTTGACCATGGGCAATGAAAAATCATAATGAAATCAACATTAATCACAATCACCATGAGTTCTGTTTTAACCAGTCTTATCTGATACTTATATTTTACTATGTACAGCACTCAACACTTTATAAATAAAGATTGCTTGCATTGCCTTACCTAACTACAGCAATGTGTTACTATGTCATAAAGTGTGTGCTCAATAAAGTGTTTACATGAAGACACCACAAATATACTCAATTGCCACTATGTCAAATTATGGATATTTTAATGTTGCTAATCTTAATATAAGAATATCAATAGTAAAAGGAATAAAATCTTCACTGATGTATTTTCAAGTTATATTTACTGGTTAGACATTGTTATCACTTGCTGGCAGAACCTCAAAAGCTCCATTATTCACACATGTGAATAACAGAGTTATGTTACCACCTTTGTAAAAACAGATGCCAGTACAGCCATGCAGCTGTCCACCTGTCCATCTTCATGCTGGCCGTTCCCTCGTGCTCCATCACGGAAACCGCCAGTGTGACAAACAGCCTCCTAACAGTTAACAGGAGAAATCCTTGGGCACACTACATTGTAAGAAGTATTTTAAATAAATAAGTAAAGAACAAAAAATGGCAACCTTCTCATGCTTCGGGCAACCAGGAAATCAAATGACACAACCTCCATCACAACAGCTGGCACAGCAACAGACTGATGACCCCTGACACAGAAAGAGATGGAAGAGGGCTGAAATCACTGCCCAATTATTCTCACTTAAGTACTTTAAAATTCAAAAAAATAAACTTATTCACAGCAAAGCAGAGTGAGGTGAGGTGAGGTGAGAAAGTGTGGGTGGGTCAGAGGAGACGAGGCTAAGTACTAATATTAAAATGTTAAAATGTTATGAAATTCATGTATTTATCAAGTTGTATTTAAATTGTTCAAACATTGTATTTATTGCAGTTACTTGTTGCTCAATAAACGTTAAACGTTCAGAGTTCACCATGTCTCTTTTTTCTATTTATTTTTTTTGGATTAAACCAGTAAATATAAAAAATAAAACATGGGGAAGTCTGACAACTCAAATTTTATTCACACCCTCGGTGTGTGATGCCTACATAAACCCCTTGGGCTTTGCCCTCTGGGTTTATGGGGCATCACGCACCTCAGGTGTGAATAAAATCCTCGTTACACATACTTCCCAATTAATTATTCTATATATCTACTACAGAACAGTTCACATTATAGTTGTGAAGCCAGTTTGAAGCCCATTCATTTTTATGTGACTGTAATGAGTTGCCAACTATCTGTGTTTCCCTTTAGCTGAAGAATATGGCTTTTAACTCATACTTTATTCAGGGAAATTATTCAGTGCTCAGAAGAAACCAGTGAACAACCAGATATCAGTGATGAAGAGATTTCCTATGCAGAACCTTAATAACTCCAATGCTGTTAACTGGTTGCTTATGTTTGATGTGAACTGTACTGTTACACACACATTTAATATTGGTCCTCAATATTTGGAACACTATTTATTTATTTATTTAAACCTTTGTTTACCGGGTAGGTACAATGAGCCAAGGCCTGTTTTCATGTACGACCCGGGACCATAAATACACAGTCAAGAGGTTACAAATAAAATTAACAAACTTACAATACAATACTAACAAGTATTAAACATACATCACAATATTACAATACAACAATCATTAAACTAATATGCACTAAAAAAAGTATTCAAGAAATATTATAAATGTAAGATTTTATCACAGGCCATGATACCGTCCACACATTTCCTGCCATTCCATCTTGTAATTTTACACTTTAATTTTCCATTTTTTCTGTCACCAAATAGTGAGCATTTAAAAGTCATTTTCATCCCAAAAGCATTTGTCTCCAAAAATGCATTACAGTACCTGCTTTAAATGTCATCTGATTATTTTAATTTCTGCCATATGAACAAAGTGAAGCATTTGCATTAGTACACAAAATTCAAAAATTATCACTGCAGGAAGCATGTAAAAATTGTAATATGCAGGTAATTACACAGCCTGCAGCTAATTTCAAAGGACTGAAAGGACTAACAGGATAATAATTAATTCATAAGACTCAAAGCACCAGATAGAACTATTCATGTTCAACTACTATCTCTCTTTCTAAAAATACCTCTTTTTGAAGTTAAATAAGAGCTGCATAATAGAGTCCCTCTCTACTTTCAAACATGTGTTTGCCTTTTATCATAATCAAGAAGTAACATAATTTCTTCAAGAAAGTACTTAACAAATGCACTCCCATTTGTTTAAAAAAACCATAACATAAATACATAAAATACATAGGACATGTTTTCCAGTGTAGTTAATGACATAAAATAAAGTATCAGAAAAAGGATACTACAGCTATATTCTTAAAGGACATAAAAGAGAACAGTATAGGGTTGTAGTAGTAATAACAGAGAGCAAGACATCAATGCTGCAAATAGGGAGAATGTTAAGAATATGAACAGATAGAATGATACATACACAAATGCAAGAACAATAACCAACAAAATGGACAAACTGCAAGCTGTGATGGCAGCAGAACATTTGGAAATCATTGCTTTTACAGAACCATAGGCAAATAAAAAAATCAGTCTGGAGCTAAATATTCCTGGTGACACTCTATTTAGGAGGAAAGGAAGGGTGCCAAGTGAGGGGATAGCAGTGTATTTCAAGACAGGCATACAGGTGTTAGAGAACAAAATGGCCTCAGGGAGTGAGGGAGGTAAGTAACTATGTCACCAACTGATAGAGGGGTAGTGAATATAACATTGGAGTACTCTACAGACCACCAAACCAGGGAACAGAAAGGAATAAGAAAATTGTTAAAGAAATTAAGATAACAGCTAGTTAGGCAAGGACAGTACTCATTGTGGACTTCATTCTCCATACATATTTGGGACATTAACAGTTGTAAGCCATAAAAGTCAGAGGTCCCTACACATGGTGCAGAGCAACTTCCTCAAACACTGGATGCACAAGCCCACTAGAAGAGAAGCAGATTTGGACCTGGCACTGTCAAACTAGAACAGTATCAGAAATACTGTAGCAAAGATGATGATCCAGTTAGCCAGAATGATCACATCTCCAGGTTATTTGTCATTGTGCTGACATGTTAGCAACTTAACTCCAGTTGAGTGATCCTGATTTTAGGACTGTATATTACAATAAAATAAAGATAATCTTAAGCAAACATATAGAGGAGAAGCACTTACAAACCAGAAGCTGCAGAATTCAAGTGGGCAACAATTTAAGGGGCAATATTGGGAATCACCCATGTCTGCAAAAACTTTGTAAATAAGATTAGGAAGCAAAGGAAGTCACTTTAGCTCATCAAGTAAATAAGAGAGGTAGTATGAGACAAGATAATGGCTTTAAGGGTATATAAGAAGGGCTAGATTGAGTCCAGCAGGGTTGTACATAAAGATGAGTTAGCAAGAACTAAGTACATGATAATGAGAGCCACACTATGCACAGAACTGAGGATAACAGATGGGGTCAATAAATGACAAAACTTTCTTCAGGTACATGAAGAGAAAACGACAGCCAGAACACTGGAGAGAAGAAAGTCAGATTAAACAAGCATAGAGAATAATGAAAAAAGTAATCATATTGGAAAGGATTTTGAAAGCCCTCAGCAGGCTTTACATCATGATTCTGCATGACTGCCAGCATTAGCAAATGAATATTAGACCACTTAAAAGGTACTGTAGCTATTAGGTGCATTCACCATAACTCGTGATCAGAAAATGATGCAAGCATCATTTATTTGTTGGAAGCTGAGGAAACTGTTGCAAATGCATCAAATAATTTGAAAACAGCATTCAGACATTTTGACACATTTGGAAAGATTCAGGCTGCATCCAAATTCAGAAATTATGCTCACATCATCTCTTTTGAAAACGTTACCCATTAAAATGAATATATCAGTTCTGTATTAAGGAGAAATTACCTGGTGAATTCCTGACAGCACAAATAGATACCAGGTTAGTGATAGCAGTTGGATGGACATAGGAGCAAGCTTTGATGTAGGCAGAATTCCTGACTTTGGAAGCAGCCTGATTAATACCAAATGTGTCAAATTGTGTGAATGCTATTTTCCAGTGTTTTGACACATTTGCAAATGTTTTCCTAGTATATAGCAAACATGTGTGATGCATACATCACTTTCTGAGCTTACATTATGGCAACTGTACCTGGAAGTGAAACCACCTTAGTGGAACCATACTGGAATTATGACACAATGTCTGGTGAGGGCTTTGAAAATCCTGCCCAGTGAGTGTAATTAGGGAAAGAGTTTTGAATGGTCTGCACTACCGTAATGTGACCAGTTCTCTAGGACCAGTCAGGCACCTCAAGGCACTGTAGAAGGTGAGTTTGTGATTGGCAGTCCCCTGCCAGAACTATGTAATGAACCACTAACTATGGGGGAGGTGTCTGATGTATGGAGGGTGCCAAATATGGTCTGCCTGAAATGAGTTGGAAAGAGGGAACAAAGATAATTCTAAATCAACCGGGCTTCCCTATGGATGAATGAACTTCTGGGAACCTCTTGGCCACCAATTGGCTGGCACAATTAAAAACTGACCTCAAACAGCACATAATAACACTCTCTAAGTGCACTTGCCCTGAGTCCAGCCAACCTGCTCTCTGTGCCCCCCAGCAAGCACTAGGCAGGCCTCAGGTACCCTCTCCCTCTGTCCCATCTCATTACTTGCCCCAGCAATCAGTTTGTGTTATGCTCCTTCAGCACCTGCCACCCCTTCCCCCTCCCCCAATTCACAGTCCCATGAGTTTCCCAGTCACTATTAATGCTGGCTGCCTGACCATGCCCCCTCACACCCCACCATTTTACTCCAGCATGTCATCTCCGCTCAGCCCCCCTCACCCCACCATTTCTCCCTATACCTTATCATCCCTCTTCCCCACTCTCTCACCTCCACCCCAGTACTTCAAGTTCAAGTTCAAGTTTATTGCAGGAAAGACTCCATTGAGCAAGCTCATTCACAAGGAGGTCCTGAGGCACATACACATACAGTTCGCAATTACATAGACAGGAGATATAAAATGTAGAACAACAAAGAAAAAAATATATATATATATAAAATACAAGAGGTATACACAATAGAAGTCCTTATGCTATATATGCAGTACATTCCAGCTTTAACCTTGCCCTAAAGTATACAACATATTGCAGCTTAGTAAGTAGAGAGCCAGTTGGTACCCTAGGAATTGACTTGGCACAGGGGCCTAGTAGCACCTACATATGTCTTTTAATTTAGAGATAGCTAGTGTTTTGTAGGAGTTAATTGATACGATGCTGGTTAGCTTCAGCATGGCTTGTAGTTGGTTCCAAATGTTTGGGAGGGTGTACAGTATGAGACAGCTCTTTGGCTAGCTGTGGTATGTGTCATGGGAACATCTAGTAGGATAAGGTCGGATTTCCTTAGGGAGTATTCGCTATGCGAGATGTGTATGAGAGACGTTAAATAGACAGGCAGTTTGTGAAGTAGTAATCTGAAGGTTCAAATGCCAGCATGCAGGAGGCATCTGGTGGCAAGAGAGGTCCACCCAACTGCTGCATAAAGATCACAGTGGTGGGTCCTGTATGCCGAGTTAGTAATGAAGCGAAGAGCATGGTGATAGAGTATGTCCAGTTTAGATAGGCTCAAGGTTGGGGAGGAGATAAAGATAATGTCTCCGTAGTCAAGCAAGGTAAGGAATGTTGCTTGGTCAAGTCTTTTGTGGGTCACGAGAGAAAAGAGGGTCCTATTTCTAAAGAAGAAACCCAAGCGTACTTTAAGCCTCTTTGATAGATCCTCGATGTGGTCGTTGAAGGAAAGCTTGTTGTCTATCCACATACCTAGATATTTAAATTTAGGTACGACTTCCATGGGTTCACCTAGGGAGGTAACTATGAAGTTTTTACCTCCCTCTCTTTCATACCTCCCTTCTTCACCCCTCTGCCAGCTATCCTTGTCCCTCTGAACTACTGACAAGACAATTTGTGGCTGCTTACCCCCCACCCTCTTAAAGTGTTTTTTTCTTGTTATTTAACTTGTACCTGTGTTTTTGAGTTATTCTGTAAGTTCTGAATCAAAGCTGTATCGTTCATTGTAATGTACAGTACCTTTGCTTTCTCCTACTGTACATTGTTTTGCAATCTATGACATGGAACCTTTGTAAAAGAGCTTGTGCTCAAAGTTTTTTTCCGAGTAACTAAATAAATAAAGTAAAATAAAATTAATCAGGGAGCTTGATGTAGAAAGTGGGCAAGTTACTGGAATCAAGCACAAAGAAACATAGTAAATGTCTGGGGGGGGGGGATCTTCCAGACATAAATAAAAATTGTTTCATAAGGGGAAGTTTTTATTAACAAATTTGATGTATAGTACTTCTTCAGATCAGTAACAAATATGGTGAATCGGGCCGGGCACTTGGCATTCTACACTTGTACTTCGCAAAGGCTTTTGATTTCATACCTCATAAGAGGGTTATCCACAAAGTTGTGAGAATAAGATTAGTTAGAGGGGTAACTGACTGTATTGACAACTAATTGTCAGAAAGAACCCAGAGAGTGGTCCAGTATGGTGTATTATCTGAAGTGTGGAAGGGCACAAGTGGCTTTCCCATGGAATGGGTCCTAGGACGGGCACTCTACAATACCTAGTGACATCTGTGTAGGTTTACAGGGCAAGATATGTTGGTTCACTAATGACACAAAGCTCCTTGTAAGAATAGATAATGATGAGGGATCAGCAGCATGAAAAGGGATGCAGGAATACTGGAGCACTGGTCCAGAACATGGAAGTTAAAATTCATAGAAACACCCTGTAGTAGCAGTTGATTTAGCAAGTTAGTTTGTATACTTTCTGGAGATCTATATGAAGAGTTCCATGAGATTTCCTGCAGCCCTAAAGAGTTACTGTAGGCAGAGAGAAATTTCTCTAGAGATATCACAGAAATTTCAGAAAATATCTGACCATGGCTATGACTGATATTGTACCGATGTACTAATTAAGCAATAATACGAGACAGGATGAGGTATATCATGGGATACCATCATGCCTAGTGTTTTGTGAAAGTATGATGCTGCAGGCCGAGTTTCTCATGCACCCAAGAAGTGATGGTATCACATACGACCATTAGATCCATGCACAACCCACAGTTTATGGCAAAGTTCTCTATCAAGAGGTGCAAATGCTACTTCGATTTGTTTGCATATGTCCATGACTTGAAACATTCACTACGATGGCAGGAATTCTTCCTAGCCAAAATGGTTAATAGGGCATATACTATTTTTTATGATATTTTAAGTGAGGCTTTAAATAAGCAGCACCCTTGGTTAAGGTGTGGGTCAGGAGCAGTACCTGCCATTGGTTCTTGCCTTAGCTCAAAGTTTCCCTGTTAGAAAAGGATACTTTATGGAAAAAGGCCCAAAGAAGCAAGAATGACTCGGATTGGTGTCTTTTTAAGAGAGCACGTAACAAGTGCACCAAGCTGGTCAGAGCAGCCAAGGCTGCCTACTATCTTCCGGAGCTAGCCTCTGCCTCAAGAAATCCTTCAAAGCTCTGGAAAACATTAAAAGACATGTCTGGACACACACCTGGTAATTCCATTCCAGCAAAAATTAAGCTCCGTGGCAGCGTTATCTCTAACCGATCTGAGATATTGGACACCCTCAATAACCATTTTGCAATGGCAGGGCCAACATTTGATACTTCCACTGCCAATGACCTCCGCACAGCTCAGGGCTCACCAACTCACAAGTCCCCCCCTACCGAGGTGGCCTTCTCCGTCCTGCCTGTCTCTCTAAAAGAGGTGGAAGACCTACTGCTGCAACTGGAAACCAAGAAGGGAGCAGACTCCGACTTCATAGAGCCATACTATCATACTATCTTGTGCTATACCTGGTTAAACAACTAAATTAAAAAAAAAAATGTGCCTACCATCTGCTTGCAGTGTCAGTCACCCACCTATTCAACATGTCACTCTCCCAGGGTAGCCTCCCTCCCAATGGAAAATAGCCCATGTCATCCCTCTATTAAAAGCAGGTGATCCCAGCGATCTAAATATTTACAGAACAATCTCCCTCCTCCCCATCCTGTCTAAATTACTAGAAAAAATAGTGTGTGGCCAGCTAGGGGTATTCTTAGAATCCAAAAGCCTATTAAACCCACTTCAGTCTGGATTCAGAGCAAAGCACAGCACCATAACAGCCCTAGCTATGGTGACCAATGATTGGCTCCTAGACTTTGACAACAAGAAGCATGTCTGTGCCATTTTCTTGGATCTCAGTAAGGCATTAGACACAGTCGATCACAGCCTGCTTCATTCCTCCCTGAGCACCTTATGCCTGGACCATAAATCTATGTGCTGGTTTGCAGACTACCTCGAAGAACAGAAACAGCAGGTTAAAGCTGAAGGTGATCTTTCTCCATTAAAAGCTATGCTGAGCGGCATGCCCCAGGGCTCACCCTTGGTCCCCTTCTCTTTGCTGTCTTTATTAACAACATCAATGACCCCATAAAAAAGCCAACATCCACTTATTCGCGGATGACACTGTACTGTACTTGAGTCGTCCCACACTGGAAGCAGCCTGTGAAGACCTCCAAGCTGAATTTAACCTTCTACAATACCAGCTCATAAACAAAAAGCTTTTGCTCAATGCGAAAAAGACAAAAGCCATGCTCTTTTCCCCCTCCTTGCATGTGGCAATTCCTGCTGGAGGGGGGCTATCCCACAAATTACCACTGTTCTGGGAGAAACACTAGATTATGTAGCTAAATTCAAATATCTAGGAGTTTGGCTCGATCATAAACTTTCCTTCACTGACCATCTCGAAAAACTACACGAGAAACTAAGACAAAGATTAAGACTATTCTACAGAATTAACCACCTGCTCACAAAGGAGGCCAAGATTCAACTGGTTCAAGCTACCTTCCTATCTTTAATAGATTACGCGGACCTGCTCTACAGCCACTGCACTGCCTCTGCACTGGTTAAGTTGGACACCCTCTACCACAGAGCTATCAGGTTCATTACTGGGCTTCCACTTTCCACACACCACTGCCCCTCTACTCATCATTAGGCTGGACTTCTCTTCACTATAGAAGGAATAGAAACACCGCCCTATGGGCCTTCAGAGTGGTGGCAAACAAGCTCCCCTCATATGTCTCAGATTGTATTCCCGGGAGTGTGTTAGGCACCTACGCTCTAAGGAGCTATTCCCTAATTGCCCTCCAAGTTCCAAGGGTCAACACTGGTTTCGGCAAAGCTGCTCTAAGCTTCTCTTTTCCCACACTGTGGAATGGTTTACAAAGGAACTTAAAGCTGAGCTGCCCTGTTAGCCTGAATATCTTCAAGGTTCTCTATGATTGCTACATGGAAGCACCTTGCAAATGTTTTCCTCACCGCTAGCCCACTAATTCCACAACTCCCTCTTTCCATCCTGACACTCACTATGTTTCTACCCCTGGCTCTCACTCTTTCCCTATTAACTCTTCCTGCTGCACCCACCCTTCCCTGTCCATTCCAGCCTGGCTAAAATCCCACCCCATCCATAGTAGTGTCCCAATTATCTACCCCTCCTCCATCATTATCATAATAAACAAGTACACGACAGCCATCATCACTTTCTGTGGTTTTAGCCCAAATTTGTCCCTCAGTCGCCAGTAATATATCCCTCCTCTTCTTTACCTCTCTAACCTGCCACCCAGTACATGGCCTCTTTCCACTATATGTGTAGTTGCCGACTGCCTCACTCAAAAGATCTCTGCTTATAACCCCTGTATGCCTATGGTTGATTGTACATCAGCTGACTTCTTCAATTGTAAAATAATGCTGATTTTTTTTATTTATTTCAACCTTGTACTGTACTGTATACACTGTATATACTTTTTCTTCCTTGTATATTATTGCTTTTTGTATACCTGCTTCTGTACTGTACTTTGATGTATTTGTGACCAGGTCCACCTTGCAAATGAGCCTTGCTCAATGGTGCCCGCCTGGATAAATAAATATTTTGATTGCTTGATTGATTGATTGACATACCACATCCTTGAGTGTATTATTGCTATTATGAACTGAATTCTTATTTGCATTACTGAAAAAGTTTTTAACATGTTTTACTCCTGAATTTTTAATGTGTAGTAATACATTTAAAGAATATAGATCTTTCACTATTTTGCTGTGAACAGCAGGTTGCACTGTTGTATACTAGTGTAAGCGGAAGCTGAGTGCAGCTGTTACTGGCTTAAAAAATAATTTTAGTGGCCTCATTCAGGAAGGAGAATAGAGAGACCGCTGCTTTGTTGTTTGCTCCTCTGCCAAGAATAACTGCTGGTGCTGTTCAAGTGTGTTTTTGTTTTTTTAAAGAAGACTTTCTGCCGAGTATACCATGAGAGAAGTGGTTTGGTAAGTCCTGTTGCAAGCTAAAAGGTAGCATAATGGCACCAGAGTAGTGGATTTGACTATGTCTTGTTTCAGGCAGATCTCAGTTTACTGCTGCAGTACTTGGAGCTGCTGTTGGATCCAGCAGTACATATTTTTGTGATCTGTGGCAGTTACCATTTTGGTTGATGACACCAGTTTCTAGGTGTATTCGGTAGGTGGCTGTTATACTTGTTTTAGTGGGAGTGTAGTGTCAAATTTGGCAGCATTAATGTGGGAATGGGAGTCCCACTATTGTGTGGAGAGTGGGTGCTTTTCTGTATGCCACAGTCAGTGGCAGTTTTATTCATGTAAGTATGGCAAGGATTTCCTTTGTTGTTCTTTTTTTCATTCATTTGTTTTGAACAGCAGCCATCTGAAGTTATGACTCACTCCAGACCACAGCAGGCATTCTGGTTGCATTGTGTCTAGTGGAGTGAGGGATGTGGCTAATGTTGCAGTTGGATGGATTTGCTGTGGGTGAGGAGGCTTGTGACTGGAGGCTTTCTGAAGCCATGATTATGTTGTTGGATTTAATCATGGCTTCAAATACCTCTCAGCCAATCAGCATCCTTTGTTTTTCTTGTCCAGTTCATAATACAGAATGTTACAGGGAGAATAAGACCTTTAGTCCTTCAAGTGAGCCCATTGCTAATCTTGGCCCCACCAATCTAGCACTGGTAGGGCCTCTGCAGTGCTCTCAAACTGTAGCTCTGCCTTGTTAGTCAAGTGGCATCCATTAAACCCCTCTCTGCCTTTGCCATTTCCACCGTATCACTTGTCTATCTCACTATCTACTGAAGCATATAACCATCTCAGTGTTAACCACCTCCCATTATAGACCTGTTTTGTATCCTCTCATTGAAAAAGTGTTTTTTCCCATCCCTCCAGAATTCTCTCTACCATCAGCTTATTATTACATCCTGTTTCCTCAGATCTCTCACATTGCCTGAACAATTGCTTGCAGTCCACCCTGTTTATACCCTTCAGATACTGTATTTAAACTTTTCAGCTATATTCCCCTTTCTCTTCTTGCCTTTAGGGAGTACGTATCAGGTAAGACAATCTTGCATTGTGGGTCTTTCCCTGCTGCCCATGTGATATTTTAATTGCCCTCCTCTGGACAAAATCTAAGTTGTCCTTGTCCTTTTCAAAGTTAGGGTCCCAGTATTGCACACATCACTCTAGGTTCAACCTCAACAATGACCTATAAACAGCTAGTATAATTTCCTTCCCTCTGCTAGAAATAGCCCTGTCTATCTACCCTAGCATCCTGCTGGATTTCCTATATGCCATATTTTGTTGGGCAATGTACTTGAGACTGTCACGTATGCTAAGTCCCAGATCCATGTTCTCTAAGGTCTAGTCAAACCTGACCATATCATCCACCTCTGTTTGGGGTTCTTTTTCTTCATTTGCAAGATTTTGAAATTGTTGGCATTACATCTAAGTTGGCAGACCTTGGACCACGTTTCCAAATTCTCTAGGCCTTCTTTCACATCCCTAACCCCTTCCTCACTGTCCACTTAGTCATATACATATATTAGTGTCATCCCCAAAGAGACACAATATGCCATGGATGCCTTCTCCAGTGTCTCAAAGGAACAGACTGAAGAGTGCCAGACCCTTGAGGCACCACACTAGTAAGGCTTCTAAACATAGAGTGAATTCCATTTAGCATTATCTTTTGAGTTCTTCTAGCTAACCAGTTCTGTAACCCCTGTGTGATGATCAATACCCAGAAATTACATTGTTGCACACTGGCACTACAAATCTGCAGACATCATATAGTATTAATGGAGTCATTGTACAGCATTCAAAAGAGGAAAGAGGCCTATGGGGTTGTAATAAACAGCAGCTTGAAATCCTCTTCAAATTGTGGACTGCATATTGGAATGCTTGTTGGGTGCTGGGATGCATCAAGTGAGGTTTCACTAGTAGAAGCCAAGAGATGATATTGCTACTGAACAAGTAATACACAAAGCCAAACCTGGAGTACTACATGCAGTTTTGGAACCCTGACATGACCAAGATATGGAAAGAATGAAAACTATTCCATGGAGAGCAACACAAATGGTCTATGAATATCAAAGGAGGCAAAATCAGAAAAGATTAAAAATGCTAAACATTTTCTCATTAGAATACAGGAAACAGAGAGGAGGCAAGACTGACACCTATGCTTGTAGAAATCAAATTGAGCAGTATTGCCTTGCCTAGTTATGCAATGCCGTCTGTGTGGCTATCTCTAAAACTTGTCTTGATAAGCTGATAAGCAACACATGCAAGGACCCAACAGGGTGGACTCCTCAGACTTATTTAAATAATAAGGAACATAACAACCAGGGGCCATAGACATAGACTAGTGGGGTGGCTGGACTTCAAGAAGGACTTAAGGAAATGCTTCTTTACAAAGAGTGGTAGATATGTGCAACAATCTACTTAGCATGGTTCTGAGAACATGTGGAACATTATAATGGTGCTTATTCATTCACATTGGATTCCTTAGCACCTTACCATGTCTGTCTCTTGACCTCCTGACACAGCTGTCTTTGGGACTGTGATGAGCTGCACTGATTGAAGGCTAAGGGATGGAAGTTGGATCATTTTTATTGTAGAACCCAGTCCATGGTAGACAAATTACACTGAAATCTCACTATGGTGGGTATCACCATGCAATTGCCTTGAAAGAGGCAAAGTTCCTCTCATGGATGATTGCTGTAGGTACAAATAGTACATTACGACTCTTTTGCACCATGGGCAGGTTATTAAACCTATCTTGTCTGCAGTATGCTCAAGTTTTTTTCCACTAAAAAATGCAATGAGTTTGAACATTTCTTTACTGACAAAGCATGCTCCATGGGATTTGGTGTCTGCTTATGCAGTCTGTCATGGGCTGGTACTGGCTGGTGCCTGGATAGCATTGTTGATCTGCCTGCCTGGGGAGAGTTTTGGCCAGTTTTGAAGACAGAGGTCATGATTGTCAAGCTGGGAAGGCAAGGCCCAGTGATGATGAGTTGACTGACTTTTTACATCCTTTGCTGGGTGGTCTGCCACTCAGAGTTATAGATGTAGTTAAGAATCTTGGGATCATCCTTGACTGCAAATTGATAGTTGATCAACAGGTTTTGGCTGTGGTTCAGGCTGGCTTTTACCATCTTTGTAACATCTCCTTGATTAAACGGCACCTAGCCCCTGAGGATCTGGCAACAACAGTGCATACCTTTGTCACCTCTAGGCTTGACTATTGCAATGCTTTATACCTAGGGTTATCTGGAGGTTTGTTGCAATGCCTGCAGCCAGTCCAAAATCCAGCAGTTCAGCTAATTGTGGGTTCCTCTTGTTGGGGCCACTTTACAGAGATACTGCATATACTGCACTGGCTGGCTACGTGGTGGTGCATAACCTTCAAGGTATGCTTCAAAACATTCAAGGACCAACACAGTTTGGGATAAGACTAGTTAAAAATCTCCTAATCCCCTACCACCCAACTTTCTCCCTCTGCTCTTCTGATGTGGACTTGCTCTTTGTCCCTGTATCTAGGCTACAGCAATCAGGGGAGACAGCATTTTGTGTTGGGGCACCTACTTTGTGGAATGTCTGCCAGAATATAATAGATCTGCCTGCATGCTAGATGCCTTTAAATCTAATCTAAAAATGATCCTATTTGCTGAAGCCTTGCCATGAATCTTTAAATTATTGTTGATATTTATGACTCATCACTCGTTGATTGTTGCTATACAAACAGTTTTGAAGTGTTGTTGAATTTATTGCAAAGCAGCCTGAGAATTTGTGAAAGGGCACTATGGAAATAAAATTGTGCAGTCTTGCCTTGCCTAGTTATGCGATGGAGTCAATGTGGCTGTCTCTAAAACTTGTCTTGATAAGCTGGACAGCCTTTAGAATTCACTCACACATTTCATCCTTGGTGCCCCCCTCTACCGCTCCTTATATCAACTGCTGAACTGGCTCTCCCTGGAATCTAGAGGCTCTTAAAACACTGCTTCCCTTAGCTCCAAATACTAGATTAGTAAACACCTCTATTACAGTGATACCACATGTGAGGTTTTCAAATGACACAAGGTCTCATGCCACTGCTGTTGTGATGTGCTCCGTGATGGCTAGTCATAATGTTTGGAAACACTGGGCAATTAAGCAATTAGCAAATGATGATCACCCTTTCTAGTCTTTCCAATTCTTTACTGAAGATGCTGATTGCCATGACTACACAAGAAGAAAATTGACACTAGGCATCACAGTATCAAAGCACTATGTTAAATACTGCCTGTATTAAATGTTACTCTCTTATATCTCCAATGGAGAATTAATTTTTAGGCCGGTGAGCAAGAGAAAGTTACAGCTGAGCACTCTTGATTTACAAATTCCAAAATTCCAAGGACAGTTTCCCATCTAGAGCTGGGACAAATTTGATGATTCTGACTTGTGAAGAATTTTAACAAAATTCTGTGAACTATCATTATTTTTTTCAGACTTGTCAGAAATTCATTTATTTGTCATACCTCAGTCAATATTATAGGTAACGATCTGAAATTCAGCATGCCTATTTCATGGAAGAGACCCTAAAAGGATATCATGTTTTACAGTATGACATGTAAATGGGGGTAGTGTTGGGGCCTAAGTCTGGCAATATATTATTCATGTGGAAATTTCTGAAACTACTTCTATGCTCACAACTTAGCCATCTTTGAAGCTAGATGATTGAGAATGTGTATGCATACTTTCCTGGAAGAGTCATAGACACTGTTAAATAGGTAATTGGATATGCAAATTGTAAGTTACAGGAGTTGACAATGTCATAGTTTATTTCTTAAACTGTGTGGAAATATTCAAAATATTTGGATGTTTACAGCTTCACTGCTGTTGCAAATATGTGCTCAAAATTTAGCATGCAAGCCAAAGTAAACATGACCTGAAATCTAATTAAGCTTGGTAAATGTTGTTTAGTAGGTTTAGATTTATTGTAGATACTGTAGAAATTGCTAATTGTGAAAATGTGCTCACAAATTAATGGATACATAATAGGTAATGCTGCTAGAATGCCACTTCTACAGAGGTTAGAGAGTTGTCACACACAGCCACATTTTTTTTGTTCCATATTGATTTTTCTTCTGGACAGCAACTTGTCTCTCTCAGGGATAGACCCTGTTCACAGGGATATACCCTGATCAGACTGAATCCAGCCATTATTCAGTTGGCAACCATGTTTTTCTCCATTTTTCCCCCTACCACCTCCCCTAGAGTGAGTGGTACCTCTGTCATCCTCATATGGCCACAGCTTCTTCTGTGGCACAAGAAAGCTCTCTGGCCCAGCCACAGGGGGGGTCACTGCATATGGTGGATACCACTTCCAAACCCCACCAACTGAGATGCACTGCTGAGTGACAACTAACCCAGCCATGGCTTGCCTCCCAATGTGACTTTCCTGGTTTGCTTCCAAACCTGGGGCTAGATTCATGAAATGGCAGAAACACCCACAGCTATGGGAAACACATGGTGCAAGTGGGTTGCCACTTGCTGATCCACAGGCCACCACACTTTTTCCACAGCTGTGGGTATTCATGAAGGTGGAGCCAGATTACAGCTGACTCCATGATACATAGCAGCTTGTGTGAGGTGTTGCCAGGGATATCCCCACAGCTGCAGAGAACTGTTACGGCTAATGGGACCTGCCATAACATCTGTTGCAAGTGCTGCACTGTGAATGGGTTCCATAAGTAAGTGCTGTGAAACTCCAAGTCACTGCAGTCAGTGCAGATAATGGACAGCCAGTCCAAAGTCCAAGAAGCCAAAGTGTATGCACTCACAAAAAGTAAATGGACCATAAATCTAGCTGAAACAAATCAAATGTTTTAATTCAAATCCAAATGTGGTACCGACAATCAACTGCACACCACCTTGCCCCAGCACTTCGAGTCGTAACTCTTCATCCACAACCATGCCCCTAATGAAGAGTTATGACTCAAAGAGTTGGGGCAAGGTGGTGTGCAGTTGTTTGTCCATACCACATTTGGATCTGCATTGAAGCACTTGATTTGTTTTAACCAGATTTGTGGTCAATTTACTTTTTGTGAGTGTAGATACTTTGGCTTCTTGCACTGTAAATAAAAATCTAGACAGCTGTGGAAATTTCAGTCCACAACTGGCATTGTGGAGTGGGACTTAGTCCCATTTACTTTTGTGAATCTAGCTCCGGGTCTTCAACATGGCAGTGTGACGCTCTGTTTCAGGGCCATGGGGGTGGCTTTAAGGTCTAATATTGAGGGTCAGTGAACCTAACAAAATTGGTGATATTCCATTCTATCAAGTTACAGTAGCCTAAAATTCTGCAACTTACACAACTGCAAAATGCAATTTTAAAATATCCACACATTTGAAGCATAATAAATCAATCACATTTAAGCATAGAGATTTGAGATTTGGTACACTTCTGTATGGACCTTTGTACATTCAACATACCAAATGTGGTGCAGTTTGGACAAATATGTTCATAAATGAGATAGAAATAATTGAAATCACAATTTTGGCAAAATCTCACAAACATTTCATGGAAATTTTGCAACATTTCATGAAAGCAAAATTAGAATTTTGTCACACTTTCAGTCACAAAAGATTCATTTTCCCAACTCTATTTCCAACTAAAGATACTATCTTCTATGGTGTACAATGTTTAAAACTAACTAGGGCTACATTTATGCACTACTGCTTATCACATGGCTGACCAGATCTAGATGTTAATTACGCATTTTATTACTGTTATTTCATCCTAGTTTATTAACACTTTTCTTTTGTCTGTTTACAGTAGTTCACTGTTTTGCTTATCCTGTCGCAGTTTAATTATATCTTTTACTCAAACAACCCTGTGTAAATTGAAAATGTTTGATACTCTTCAGTACAGGTCTCACAAACCCTTACCTTAAGTTTTTTGTAAACATATTTTATTGAGATACTTAAATCAAAGCACACATGAAAACACCCTTATGAAAAAGTCTAAACAACAGGGTTGCCAGAATTTGCACATATCAAAACCACATGTTTACACAGTAATAAATGCATACATTTCATAGCAATTGGCCAAAGACAGTGAAATCAACCTATACAGTTATCAGTCAATTTCATTAATGCAGTCAATCGCAGTTGCTATTCTTATACAACTTTTGTTAGGTCCTCTCAGTGGAAAAGATAAACCAATATGTTAGCTCCCCCCCCATGCCAAGCTCATCCCTTAAACCCAGACTGTGCTTCAGACACCAGTAGGTAGTCCTATAGGTCAACCTTGTTTTTTTGGATAGCAGTTATCATAGGATCCCAGGTTTGGTGACACAGATCTTCCCACCCATTGGCCTTCAGCTGAATGTTTTCAAGTTTCATATAAAATAACAAATTATTTAGCCAGTGAACAGTGGTTGGGGGGTGAGAAGCTCAACTAATGCTGAGCTATAGTCTTCTGAGCATTGGTAAAGCAATAACCGAGAGCCTTCAATAAGGTAATTTAACCTTTCTGGGGTGCCGATTGAAATCCACCCCAACATGAGTTTGAAGGGCGTGCTTGCGAGGGCAGTTTACAAAATTTTCTCCATTGGCTGGTGTACCTGAAACCAAAAAGGGGCAATCTGGGGGACATGTGAGGACTATATGCATAAAGTACCCTTCTTCTATGTGACATTTGGGGCATATCAGGTCACATAAAGGCTTAAATTGATGCAGCCTCTTTGGGGTATAGGAGGCTCTATACAAAGAGTTAAACCATTTCATTCTTAGCTTGTTTGATGAGGAGCAATTATGAACATGTTTAATAGTGCATTGCCATTCCTCGTCATCCAAGACCAAGTCCAAGTCTACACCCCATTGCTCCCTCAACTTAATCTTGGGACATGGAGCTTCTCCAATGTGGAGTTTAAGTATAGAAGTTCATGGCCTAGATCCTGGCTAAAGACAAAAGATAATGTCATCAAATGGGGAGGTTATAATTGTAGGACTGGAGAGAAATTGTGTGACTCTTAAATAAGCAAAGAAGTGTCCCACTTGTATTGAGAATTTCTGTTTGTTAGAGCTGAAAGATTTAAGAATATCTCCTTCATATAACTCAGACACCCTAGTTAGGCCCTTCCTTCTCCATCTTAGTAAGGCTTGGAGTAAAGACACATTGTAATCTTGAGACCTTTTGATAGTGACCAACAAGCCTGCCCTCATCGAGACTCCCAGGAGTTGCTGTATCAGTCTGTGTGCACCTACCCATATCCTAGCTAATTGCTGAGATATGGGGTTGCCCCTTTGGGGTAAGGAGAGATCATATAAAATTGATAACAAAAGACCATGAAGGAGACCATCCATGTATGATTCCCGTTCTAGAATCATCCAGTCAGGTGGTACATCTCTAGCTCCCTCTGACAAGTTTGCCAGTTGTACAGCCCAGTAGTAGTATTTCATATTTGGTAGTAGAAGTCTACCTTTATTTAATGGGAGCTCGAGGATGGATCTGGTGATGCGCACCGACTTACCACCACAAATAAACCCATGCAAGATACTATTTAAGGATCTAAAGATTTTTCCAGGACCCTTATTGGAAGATTTTGAAATAAGTAGAGGCATTTAGGAAAGATGTTCATTTTAATAGTGTTGAAACAACCTATTAAACCCTATCCACCTTTCACAGTCTTGCCTAATTGAAGTGAGCAGCTTTGTGTAGTTGTCACAATAAAGCCTCATTCTGTTGTTGCTGACATAAACACCCAAGTACTTAAAACAGCTAACCAGCCTGGTATTCGTGGATTTTAGGTCAGGTCCTATGTGTCCCCTTACTCACTAGTAAGATCTCGCTTTTTGTCCAAATGATTTTGTGGCTAGTAATTTTACTGTAATCAGATAACATTTGGTGTATCCTAGGGATCCCTTCAACAGATGAATTAGATGGGGTAGAATGCCCTCCAATTGACCCAGCAGCAGCCTGGCAATCATTTTATAGTCAGCCGTTAGCAGCGAGATTGGCCTATACAACTCACACAATATCAAATCCTTGCTAGTTTTGGGGAGGACTGTTATGGTAGCTGACCGCACGGAGAAGGGAATGTACAGTACCCGTCCATAGGCATTCTGTAATAATATCACCAAGCGGTTCATGCAGATCATCAACAACAGCCTTAAAAAAGTCTATTGGGAACCCATCAGGCCCAGGCGCTTCCCCTTTAGATGCTTTATTGTTTTTTTTTTACATCATCCTATTCAAAATCCTTATCTAGATCCTTTCTAGCCTTGTCATTGAGAACTGGGAGATTAGCCTTTGATAAAAAGGACTGGACTGTCACCTCTGATGTCTGGGTCTCTGAGGTGTAGAGGTGTTGGTAAAACCTCCAGAAATGCTCCCCTATTTCTTCATCAGTAAGTTTGAGTATCCCATCAATATCTCAGATACAAGCAATATTTTTAATGCTTTCTGTATGCCTCAGTTGCTATGCCAGCTATTTATCCCTTGAATCCCCTTCAAAATAGGTGGTAACATGGTTAAGAAGTATATTACACTCAGTTTTAGAATTGGAAAGCCGACTGAACTCCCATTTTAACTTTTGTAATTTGTAATACCCCCCAGGTGTGGGGTCAGACATATGTTGTTTTTCAGCTTGTTCTATTTGCCGCTCCAGCTCATTGAGGTGATGACTCTCAGTCTTGCACTCTGGGCTAGTATAGGATATAATGTATCCCCTCAAAATGGCATTGAGTGCCTCCCACTTGATAAATACAGATGTACAGTATCTCCCCTGACTTTATTCTGAAGGAACTGATCAATCTGCTTGTGGATAAAAAAATGATGAACTCAGGTTTTTTAGCAATACAGAGTCCAGCTCCCAGGTCCTAGTAGTAAAGGAAACTTCCCTGTTGCTTATATCATGCAGATGTGAGGCATGGTCCTAATAACTATAGGGCCATGATGAGTATGTTGCATAGATGGTGCTAAGGATTAAGAAACAAAAATGACGTCCAACCTGGCGTAGTTACGTGCGGAACGGAAATAATATGTGTACTCCCTACCTCCTGGAAACATAAACCACCAGGAATCATTCAGCCTATGGTCTGTTATAACCTCTCTAAGGACTTCTGCATTCTTTGATACAGGGGACACCATCCTGGATGATCTAAATAGTACAGTATCTTGTACATAGTTATAGTCTCTGCATAGGAACAAGGGTCATACAAAAATTGCCACCTGTAATTTTAATCTTTGGAAAAAGTCTGGGCACTCGCTATTAGGACCACATGCAGAGTCAGCTGCTATGCTGTGTAATGAATTAAGTTGGACCCATATTAGAACATATCTCCCCCTGGGTCCGCACGCATCTTAGAGACCGTGTCAAGAAATCGCAGCCCAAAGCCAAATAAATGTGCCCCTTGACTTCGATGAAAAATAAGGCCCTAAAGCACTCGCCCCCCCTAACTCTCCACTAATATGTATTCCCTCCTTTTCAGTCATATGCATTTCTTGAAGGCAGATAATGTTTGTCTTCAGAGCCTTAATCCTGGCCAGCATCTTCGTATGCTTTATGTGGTACTTAAGACCAGTTATATTTCAGGACCTAATTTTGAGAGTTGTTCCAGCCATTATTAAAAAAGTGAGTATAGAAATCTGTGACCAATTCTAATAATAAAGATATATCTGTTGTGTAATGCTTGTAGTAACAGTTTTAAAATTAGCAACAAAAGGAAAATTATAACAGTGGAACCAATGAAACCAAACATTACCACTACTAAAACTACCCCTCCCTGCTGATAGCAATCTTCCCCACCTAAACACTTTAACCCTGAAACAATCTGCAGTAACTTTAAATATTATATCAAGTAAACTGTTCTCACACACATAACCATATAACCCACTCTCTCCCATTCCTGAAAACTCCTATTCCCAACCAGCTGTTGAAACAAAAAATAGTTAAATCAGTAGATCAACAGTTCCCAGCCCCCCCTTCCCCAAGTTGAAAAAACACACCGAGGGTACAACTTCCCACTAATTCCTGAGTGGTGAAACAGGAACACAGGATCGCTCAGCACCTAGTTTCAGCTTAGGTACATTGAAAAAAGTCTGTTTGGTAGATCAAACAGGATTACCAGGAAGTCCGCCCCCCAATCCATGACTGAAAGAAACCAGACTACCCCCGGCAACTAGAGTACTGAAACATTTGTGAACAAGAGCTTATGCAACAGTAACTTATAGCAAACAGCTTAAACATCGAACATTTTTGCTAAAAAAATCACTTCAGCATAAGAAATGCACTGTCCATTCAATCTTTCTGAAGTTTAGAAATCATTAACCAGTTGTACCGCTGTTGGCAGCATTAATGCAGGGGACTGATAATATTCACCTTCCCTCTGCCGTTACCTGCAGCCCCAGCCACAGTTGGAGGTAAGGTAGCAGACGATTAACTTACATGTCTGCCCCTTATCAGGAGACTGCCCAGTTAAAGAGAAGGTAGAAAATACACAGTGGTGTCTAGTGATTTGAGCTGGCTTTGCTGTATGTGGAACTCCCACAGATGGGCTGTCACGATAGCGACACAGTCTGCGTCGCCATGAGGAAGACTGCATGGCAGTGTGTACAGGGTTCCCCACAAAGTTCCTCAAGTTAACAACTTCTGTGGGCATCAAGCAGTCAAAACAGTCACCAAATTATTTACTGCACATACTTAACCACGGTGCAGTCTGGACAGTGCAAACAGGTCAATTTTGTTTTAATAAAACACTTCAGCATAAAAAAGTTCACTGTCCATTCAGTCTTATTAAGGTCAAACTTTAAACTAATTGCTTCACTGTCGGCAGCAGTAATACAAAGATCTGATAATATTCACACTCCCTTTACCATTACCTGCAGCCCCAACTGCAGTCGGAGGCAAGGTAGCTGAAAAATTGCTTACTTGGCAGCCCTTTATCAAAAGATTGCCGACTGAAGAGAAGGCAATGAATTTACTGTAGTAACCAATAATGCAAGCTGGCATTGTAGTATGTGGAGTTCTACAGATGTTCTGATAGTTCAGGTTACCACAGTGACATGGCTCACACAACTTTGAGTAGAGAGGTGCAAATCCATGCATTTTGTTTCGTGAAATATTTTATGAAATTCATGTTTTGTGAACTATTTCATGAGCGCAAAAGGTGAAATTCTGCCAGCTAAATCATTACCATGAAATTCTGCTGCTCATGGGCAAAATTCTGCATTTCACGGGCGAAATTCACAATTTTGCTGGTGGAATTTCACATTTTGAACCAGCGAAATTCATCAGCAAATTCCTCGAATTTCATGAAATGTTTCACACAGCGAAATTCACAATTTTGCCAGAGAAATTTTATTTTGCTGCATCTCTAACCATGAGGAACACTGCATGGTACACTATACAGGGTTCCCCAACAAGCTCTGCAGGGCTGACAAACTGATTAACAGGTTCTGTGGGCATCAAGTGGACAAAACAGCCACAGCCTTAGAAACATAGAAACATAGAAACATAGACTTTGACGGCAGATAAGGACCACTTGGCCCACCCAGTCTGCCCATTTCCCTACCTACTGGTTAAGCTGCAGATTCTAGTTAACCAACAGCCTACTTCCTGCAACCCCCAACTATAATTGCCTTGTGTCTGTCCCATGCATGTTTGAATTCCCCCACTGTTTTAGACCCAACCACCTCCTCAGGAAGGCTGTTCCATGTATCCACCACTCTCTCCATGAAAAAAAATTTCCTCACATTAGCCCTGAGCCGTCCCCCTCTATCTTTAAATTGTGCTCCGTTGTTCTTACACGTCTCTTTTTCTGAAAGATGCTACCTTCCTGGACTTTGTTGATTCCCTTGAGGTACTTGAATGTTTCTATCATGTCCCCCCTGTCCCTCCTTTCATCAAGAGTATACATATTAAGCTCTCTCAGTCTCTCTTCATATAGCTTCTGCTGCAGATCCTGCACCATTTTAGTTGCCCTCCTCTGGACTGCTTCCATCCTGTCTATGTCCTTGCGTAGATGAGGTCTCCAAAACTGCACGCAGTACTCCAGATGGGGTCTCACCAACTGTCTGTACAGAGAGATAACAACTTCCCTTTTTCTACTTGTGATGCCCTTCCTATGCATCCCAGTATCCCTGGCTCTCCTTACTGACTTTTCACATTGCTTACCCACCTTTAGGTCATCTGATATGACTACCCTAGGTCCCTTTCCATTTTGTTGTTGTTAGTACCTCCCCTGCAATTGTGTACTCTTCTCCTGGGTTTTTGTTTCCCAGGTGCATTATTTTACACTTCTTTGTATTGAATCTAAGTTGCCACATGTCTGACCATTCCTCCAACCTTGCCAAGTCCCTTCTCATCTTTTCTACCCCCCCTTGTGTATCAACTCTGTTACAGATCTTTGTGTCATCTGCAAAGAGGCAAGCCTTTCCCTCCAGACCCTCTGCAATGTCACCTTACTGCACAGATTTAAACCACTCTTCAGTCTGGATAATGTAAACAGGTTAATGTTCTTTTGATGAGGTACAGACAATGCTCTCACAAGTGCTGATAGCCAGATAGTCTCCTGTGCTGTCTAGTCAAAATTAAATATGTATTCATTCTCAGAGATGAAGAATCATAAAATATTGTTCCTAAAGGACACCCATGGCTCAGACACTGTGGCTGTACCTGACCCCTGTTCTCTTTAAGCATCACACAGAAGCATAGTTAAGCATGTCACATTTTACAAAGAATGCAAAAGATGAAACACCTTACAGCAACTGCAAAAGCTGGCATCAGGTAGGATGGGTGCCTCTGCCCTGGGATCTTCCTTTCCAGGCTGCTTTCATTGTCCATACATACATACTCCTCAGCCTCTTGAGGTTTATTGAAGACTTTCAGTGGGCATCCTGGACAGGTGATGTGAAGCTTCGCAAGATACATAAGTGCAAATTACCATCCCAGTCCATGCATTTTGGTTTTAACACCAGCAAATTTCTAGCACCTCATCTGGAGGTTTTAGCTAAAATCCTGAAAATGGATACCTTGCCCCCATTAATATCAAATAGCCCATGCTTGCAGGTAGCATGCAAAATCTTCTCTTTCTCTGGAAAATGGAGATATTTCATTAGATAAGGCCAGGGTCTGTCTCCATCCTTGGGCTTTGGACCAGTCTGGTGCACCTGCTGATCTCAAAGTGAGCAGCCTCAGGATCCAACCCCAGTTTCTTCACCAGCAGCTGCTGGACTGCTCTGCCACCATCTCTTCCCTCTATGTTTTTTAAGAGACCTATTAGCCAAATATTAGATCCTCATTCTCTAGTCTCAGAATCCTCCATTTTGTCAGTCAGTTGTTGGACTTTTTGAAGGAGGATCGTGTGATCTCAGGCAAAATCCGTGACTGTATCCTCTAGGTCAATGATAAATTTTTTAGCTTCATCAAGGCGGTGGGTGTGAGTGGCCAATGTCTCTGATAAACCCATTACCACCAACTGCAATGATTTATTTGAACAGTAACAGTAGCAAATCTTGCCCAGACCTCATTCTGCAGATTAAGGAGCAAGGTCATTACCAAGGAGTCCTGTCCATCTAATCCCTTCTGCTTGCCCACCACAGCCACTACTGGTGCCTTGCTTTGGGCCCTGGCAAGGGTCTCACTAAGATTATCAGATTTTCTGGCAGGCTTAAAAGAGATGTTAGACTACTTCTTTCAAACAACATGAACTCTTGCTGTATTCTGACTATTGCTGTTAGCCCCCGCCTTTAAACTGGGGTTAACTTTCTATGCAGATCATAGAATGCTGAGCTTGAGGTCAGTTGAGGTCTCTGTCTGGAGCCCTTTGAAATCCAACTGTCAGATTCTTTACTCTGCCTCACTGAATAGTTGCTCCAGAGATTTCTCCTTCAGCTCGGTTGGAAAGTTGGTTAAAGTCTTGGTTAAGTTGTCGGTTTTTACAGAATTTATTTCTGCATAGTCGGTTCAGTCTCTGTCTGTGGTACCGTGAGTACTAGATAGGTTTTGTTCTGTTTCTGTGTGGAAATTGTAAAGTGCTAGATTAGTTCGACTGAACCGATCATTTGTATTGAATCCTCGTGTTTTACTTTAGAGTGTGGTTACCGGTTCTTATCGGTTCTTATTATTCTAAAAAAACGTGTTTTGAACGTTTTTTTCCAACACATGTGACATGGTTAGGAACCGATAAGGGAGTCTTGCCTGTCAGTTGCCATAAAAAGGGCAAGTTCAGTTAGGTTGGCCATGTCTGAGAAACACAAGCAAAAAACCAGGCCCACTGGGTTTCAACACTACAGTGAGTGTGGGGAGATCTTTGCTAAGGCCGACCCCCACACCACCTGTGTTTATTGTCTGGGGTTTGAACACCTCGATTCAGACTGCCAAATCTGTAAAAAGTTTCCTAAATCTACCCTTGAAAAGAGACTAGGTAGACTGAGGGAAAAGGAGAAGAGAAGTCTGCTGACCCAGATGGCCAGCCCGGTTCGGTTCCGACCAAACCAGAAGGAGTGCCCTCTGACCAGGGCGATACTTCTTCAGGCAAGAGGAGAGCTGATACTGAGGGGTTGGTTCCTACAAAAAGAAAATGCAAAGAAAAATCAACCAGTTCAAATCCAGAGGTTCATGTTCCGACTGCTGAGGAAATAGCCAGAGCTATTCAAATTGTGGAATCGCTTTGCCCGGTTCCGACTGATCCAGCACCTGTTCACAGGGATTCGGCTCGGTCGGTTCCCCCAGTTCAAGATTATAACCCTGAAGATTTTTATGAACCGGAGTTTGTGGAGGAGGTGGAGTTTGAAGATGATGGTGATGATGATGATGAAAGTCTGGATGTACCTGTGGAACCGGACATCTCCCCAGACAGACTTTCTGGTGTATTCCCCCCCCCCCCAAGGAGACTGTCTATTCTCCTTCACAAATCCTTTGGGAAACAGACACAAAAAATCCTGAAGTCTCCCAATTCTGTACCCCCTTTTGACAGAAGGATGGACAAGAGGTACACATTATCAGGCTCAGATACAGAGTTTTTATACCAGCAATGCATCCATGTTGGGGTAGTGCAGGCTGCTGCCTGTGACAAGGCAAACATTCTCTTGGCTTCACACCCCCCAGATAAAGACTCCAGGAAGACTTATGCCATGGCAAAAAAAAACAGTACATGGCATCTTCCTTGGGACTCAGGCAAGTGAATTATATGGTCTATACAGCCAGGTACCAGAAGTCCAGGTGGGACACTGACTGGCACTGGCTAAACAGGCCTCCCCCAGCTAGCCAAGGAGCTGAAGGTGGTGGCTGCAGATGGGATTGAGGCATCAAAAGTTCAGTTTCATGCTGCTGTGGACTCCAATGATGTGTCATCAAGAGTCATGGCTACATCTATGGCTCTTCGGAGAATGGCTTGGCTCAGACGTACTAGCCTTTCGCAGGATACCCAGGCTGAGGCCATATATTTTTCTGTAGTGGGTAATTCTTTGTTTGGGGAACAGACAGAGAATTACATGAAGAAAATAGATGAGTCCATGACCACTTACAGGAGTGCTCAGGCCAAAGAGAGACATGCAACTCCTCAAAGGCAACAGTCTAGGGGCAGGGGCAGGCCTTTTCATAGGCCTTTCTACCAGCCACAGGCCTCTTCTTCCTTTTCACAGAGGGGGTTCTTCAGAGGGAGAAGAAGAAGGGGGATGAGCAGGGCTGCATCCACTCCTCAGCCTAAGGCCCCTGCCAAGCAGACACCCTGATGGTCCTGCCCCGGTCGACTCTCCTATTCCAGTAGGGGGCAGGCTGACTTACTTCATCCAGGACTGAATGTCTATTACATCAGACAAGTGGGTCCTGGAAGTAGTAGGCTAGGGACTGGTTCTCAGATTAAAAAAATTGGGCCATATGGCAGCCTCTACAGGAGTGGTCCAAGGGGCAAGATTCCAGATGAGGGACATTCAGTTCCATCTGAGGGCCTTTTGGTCCCAAAAGAAGGATTCCCTTGTCAAATTGATCCCAGTGACCTGGACCCTGATCCAAGCCCTTCAGTGGTGGCATGATCAGGACAATTTAAGGCAAGGGGTCCCATTTGCCACTCAGTCTCATTCAGTCATCCTTACCACAGATGCTTCCCTCCTGGGCTGGGGAGCCCATCTGGTGACCCTCACTGCCCAGGGACTGTGGCCCCCTCAGGAATCTCTTCTCCATATCAATCTTCTGGAATTCAGGGAAGTTTTTCTGGCCCTGCATGCTTTCTTGCAGTCAGTGCAGAACAAGGTGGTTCAAGTCAGAACAGACAACACCACCACCATGTGGTACATCAGCAAGCAGGGATACACATGGTCTATGGACTTGTGCACAAAAGTCATGAAGTTGTGGTCCCTGGCTTATTCCCTGCAAACCTCTCTGATAGCAGTCCACCTTCCAGGAAAGGGCAATGTGCTAGCAGATGCACTGAGCAGGATTTCACAGGGCCATCACGAATGGTCCTTGGACCCTCTGGTCTTGAAGGTGATTTTTTCAAGGTGGGGCACTCCAGAGATATATCTCTTTGCAGCCCCAGACAATCAGCAACTTTCTCTCTTTTGTTGCAGACCCCCAGTCTTGGACACAGTCCCTCTGGATGCTCTGATTCTAAACTGGGAAGGAAAATGTCTGTATGCTTTCCTTCCCTTTCCTCTACTGTTCAAAGTTCTATTCGAGATAAAGTCACAACCCTGCAAAGTGATTCTGATTGCTCCAGATTGGGCCAGACAGCCTTGGTACCCCCTGTTACTGTCCCTAGCAGTCCATCTTCCCCTGTCTCTTACCAGGAATTACAACCTGGTAACCTCCTCTCAGGGGAGGATTTGGTACCCCAGTCTTCAGTCTCTCAATCTCAAGGCATGGCTTTTGAAGAGTCAGAGTATGCAGATCTGCATCTGGCTCAGGGGGTTCTGGACATCCTCAATGCCTCTCAAAAGCCAGCCACTAGAAAGACCTATAACTCCAAATGAAAGAAATTCAGAATTTGGTGTTCTAAGCAGCATATTTCCCCAGACACTGCTGGATTGCCTACAGTTTTGGATTATATGGTCCATCTTAATGGCCTAGGCCTCTGACCAGCTACTTTCAAAATTCACTTGTCAGCTGTCTCTGCTTTTCTGTCAGTGGGGAAGTCTTCCTCACTATCATCATATCCTGTGTTCTGTAAATTTTTCAAAGGATTGCTTCATACCAATCCTCCATTTAGAGACCCTGCTCCTCCCTGGGATTTACATGTTTGTATTGTTCAATTGATGCAGCCTCTCTTTTAGCCTATGTCCTCGGTAGAGCTTAAGTACTTGACTTGGAAAACTGTGTTTTTAGTAGCCATTACCTCTGCCAGATGTATCAGTGAACTACAAGCCCTGTCAGTGGAACCTGATTTTATCTCCTTTCATAGGGATAAAGTGGTCCTTAGAACCAATAGAAGGTTATTGCCCAAAGTGGTTTCAGATTTTCACCTGAACCAGTCTATGCCTCTTCCTGTTTTCTTCACTGATCATTCCTCTTCAGGAGAGAGGAGGCTGCACAGTTTAGATGTTAAAAGTGCCCTTAGCTACTATATAGAGCGTACCAAGGGTCACAGGTTTGATTCCCTCCAGCTGTTCCTCACTTATGGAGAAGTGGGAAAGGACAAACCTGCCACCAAGAGAACTATTGCCAGGTGGATTGTATCTTGTATACAATTCTGCTATGAGAAACTAGGAAAAAATCCACCCTCAGGCCTGAGGGCTCACTCCACCAGAGGTGCAGCTGCTTCCTGGGCTGCTGCCAGGGATATTCCTCTCTTAGAAATTTGTCAAGTAGCCACCTGGAAAACAGTCCATACCATTACCAAGCATTACTCTCTGGATATCCAGGCTAGGAGTGATGCTCAGTTCTACATAGCAGGACTTCAGAGCCTATTCCCAAAGTAGGTTCTGTCCCTCCTCCATTGAGGTACTGCTTGGTAGTCTGCAATAGTCAGAATACAGCAAGACTTCATGTTGTTTGAAGAAAAAATTTCTCACCTTAGTAATTATGTTTCTTCTAATGGAGTCTTGCTGTATTCTGACCTCCTTCCCTGCCTCCTCTCTCAGAACCTGTTTTTGGGAAGTGGGTGGGCAGGTGCAGTGTTGCATCTCAGGGGTGCTCCTTTTACACCCTCTTCTTTTGGCTAGTAAAAATTTTACAATTTCCACAGAGAATAGTTAGTGAGTTTTTGCTAGTGAGAATCTGATGGTTGGATTTCAAAGGGCTCCAGACAGAGACCTCAACCGAGCTTGAGCTCAGCATTCTATGCTCTGCATAGGAAGTTAACCGTTTGTTCTCCAGGGCAGTTTAAATGCTGAGGCTAACTACAATAGTCAGAATACAGCAAAACTCCATTAGAAGAAACATAATCACTAAGGTGAGTAATTTTTTCTTTCACTCCATCCCATTGTAATGGGTATAAATTGGAGATCACATAAAAAATACAGAGGTCCAGTGCATTTTAATCCAATAAAATGGCAAAATATGTTGGTGCCAGTTAGATTCTCACTATTATCTAAGTTCAGATACCAGACCATGCCCCACACTTACCTTAATGAGTTGCCTTTTCATTACTTAGCTGTGGAAGTGCTGTTGGATCCAACAAAATGTTTTACACAAATGTTTTTTTAAGAGTTGCATCTCAGTTTTGCTTTACATTGTGACATAGTCGCACATCCAATCTTGCTGATTTACAAAAACATTTCATAAACATTTTTTTTGAGATAGCTACTTGTTGCAAAATGACAGTTTGAGTTGCCAGTGTATTTCCTAGATGCAAATTCAGTTAATTGACAAATGGGTTTAATATACATTGTATGTTGTACACCTTACTCTGTTTAGCTAACTATTTTATATAATATCTCACCATATATTGTGTATTTATTGTATTTAAATACATTTTTCCTGCAATCATCCTCACCACCTGAGAAAAATCTTTAAATGAGATTGTGGGTTGTCTCTGAAGTGTGTTACTTGCTATGAATAAATTATAAATTCATAAGTCAAAAAGAACAGCAGATAATGTTTTACCACAGCATATAGAAGTAAATGTAGAAATAGCTCCTGGTTTGCTTGTTTCTTTGTTGAAACCATTTCACTTGATAACCTCTTTAAGAGGTTCACTCTTAAATCACTGTTCTTACTGCAGAATGCCCACCCACATGAGTTTATGAAATATCTCTAGTATGTAATCTCAAAAGCATTCTCAAGGGAAGTGTACATTCTATGTAAGTTACGTACTTGTACACTTGCAAATATGCACTGCCTGGAGGTAAAGGGAGCAATGTGTACCAAATTACACATTTCTAAAGGCCAAACAGTACTAATGATGAGCTACGGGTGCAGTCAGTAAACTCACTGGAGACCAATTATACCATGATGCTCACTCCCTGAAAAAGTGGGCCTCCAAGTTTTGTTTTAATAATAAAAGTTGATACTACACAGTTAACCAAGCAGAAACATTTCAAGATTTAGTTCAGTGAAATCATTATTTTCATAATTATCTTCCTTTCTCGTCTAACCTCTGTAGAGCAGCTAAAGTAATAGAAAGGGGTGGTCTTCTATCCCTTGTAATATGTGAAGATATATATATATATATATATATATATATACACTATATATAAATATATATATATATATATATATATATATTTATATATAAAATAGTGGCTCAATAGTGCCACTATACTTAGGGTTGAGCAGCCTGTTTAATGCTAAACCTCAAATTTTGCACTTTAATAACATTGAAACTGATCAATGTATTTGCACATAATTTGGCATGCACTATCCTGTGGGGTAGATCTCCTGACACGGCAAGTTTTGTTTCAGTTGGATGTGTGGATTCTGAGATCCAGATAGTGCAAAAACCTTAAAAGTCACCACTTTTTTGCAGTTTTTTCCTCATCGTTTTGTGCCCAGACGGTGTGGAATTTTGGTGTGATTTTTTATGGTAGCTACAGTTTGGGTAACAGAACTACCTTGCATTTATTTTGTAATAAAATATTAATCTGTTGTAAAGTTATTCAGTGTTTCATTTCCCATTGCTCTCAATAGGAAGATCACTTTTCAGGATAGAGGTAAACCGTTCAACAAAGTATTTGATCTAGCAAAAAAGTATTCTGTCTCACAAGACCTGTTCCTTTTTTGTGAGAATAAAATCCTTTTTTGTGCGGGAAAAATCATTTTTCATGAGCAGCCATCTTGTTTTTTCTTTCCACAAACTAAAATGGGTGGAAAATACATGAAAATGTTGTCATTCTACAAATCAGACACCAGAACCTAGCTAAACGGGCCCTGATTAGTTAAATTCTGGTCCGTGTTTTGCACAATTAGGGCCAGAAATACTTTTTCAAGGCACCCAAAATCCTGGGTGCCCAGCTCAGCGAGAGAAGCCTTCTGATGCATTCTCTGTATGAGAACAGCAGCTTTTCTTTAGTTCCACAGCCACAGTTAAACTCCTGCTACTGGCTGCAGTGTGAGTTAGGAGCCTTTCATCCACATTTTCATTAAGGAAAAAAGTCTTTTAAATGAACTTTCAGGAAGAATTTATGTATACCAGTTCTCAGTTTAAATAAATCAGGCTTGCTATTAGGCTCAAAAGACAGTCCCTTGAATAATATACCCTCCAATGCTGGAGTTAACGTTTCTTGAGGTAAATTAATTATTTGTGTAGGTTTTTGTCCTGCTTCTGTGGATTGTATGAATTGTTTCTTGACTCCCTCCCTGCCTTGTTTTTCTTTTGTGTTTGTCTTTTTTTGGTTTCTTTGATGGTTGTCCTTTTCAAATCAGAAATTGAAATAGTACCCAAGGGGCTACTTTCATGAGGGGTCATTGTTTTCACAGTATTCACTTTATTATGTTGCTTGCATGCATGTGCAAGAAACATAGTGCCATCATCTGAGTTTTCGGAGGTGTGGCACCCTGTCTTCCAATTTAGTCAGTGTGTTTGCAGGCACGGCCACAGTTCTTCAACGACTGCTGCAGCTGTCTATGACAGCAGTCGAAAATGCAGTGGCATACAGTTGAAAGGGAGAGCTCCACTTCAGTGAGCAGAGTTCTCCCCCACACAGACACACGCACAAGCAGGCATATTGCATGCTGATACTCTCCCTCCCCCCACGCACTCACTGTATGGCCTACGGGGGTGCCCAATTCCCCGTTGGCTCACCCCACACAAAGCTGTCTAGGTGCCATGTTGGGATCCCACCCCAGCATGGCAAAAATTTTATATGACCGAGGTGCCCAATCCCCATTGGTGCCACGCTGCAGGCCCCCAAAGCTTTCCAGGTGCCACACTGAGAGCCCACCCCAGCATGGCAAATCTTGTTATAGCTGATGGGGTTCCCAATCCCCATCAGCTCCAGCCCCCAAACAGCCTTTCCAGCTGCCATGCTGGGAGCCCACCTAACATGGCAAAGCGCCCAGCGTCATCTTCATTAAAAAAAAACTGTAAATAAAAACGGTCCCTCGCAGTCTCCTGCCCCGCACCCCCCATGCGCACCCTGCCTCCCACACCCCTCACCCCATACTTACCTCCGGAGCTCAGCGCGACGATCATCGGTGGACCGGGAACACGTCTGCACTCTTCAAAGCCAACCGCGAACTGAGGAAATGCCGGTAAGCTGTATAATGGAACAAATAGGGTTTTTTCAACTTTGTTGCATATCTCAAGCATTTTGGGACTTTGGGGCCCAAATTTTCAACATGGGGTTTTTGGGACCTCTCCGCATGAATTCTTGCACTGTCATGGCGTTGGTGGGCCCAAGGGTGATTTCATGGTCACTGTGTGAAATCACACCTTTTGGGTTCGATTAATGAAATGACACTGCCAGTGTTCATAAGATGGTCCTCAAAAAGCCTATGTTGAAAAGTTGGTGAAAAAATTCCTAAAAATTACTGTTTTACGAACGCGCATTGCGTAGTTCCTACGCACACTCATAAGTTCACGAATTTTCAATATTTTCACTCCAGATATCCAACATTGCCATTTTACCACACCTCCTTATGAGCAGTACAGCTGTTGTTTTTCACATCTTGCCCAAAATGTGTTTCCTCCCATGTAGCGCACAATGGCGCAGTCGGTGTGTGAAATCCATGTATGGGACACATTAAGAAAATCACAGTGACACTGTTCATGAGCAGAGATCTTAAAATGGTATGTTGAAAATTTGGTGAAAAAATTCCTAAAAATTACTGTTTTATGAGCGTGCATTGCGCAGTTCCTACGCAGGCTCATAAGTTCACAGATTTTCAATATTTGCACTCCAATGACTTCCAAATACCTAAACAGCACATACAAACAAGCAAGCAACATTCAGCATTGACAAATGCTTGTTTTTAGAATGCTAACATGAGTTGCCCTCATGCGCTGTTAAATTGTGAGAATCCCTCAGTAAATGATGTGTAAGAAAAAAAAATCACAAGGCTACAATCACTGTTTTGATACCTGCTGAGTGTGGGTCTTTAACTCTGCACTCAGGATACATAATATTGGCTCATGACTCTGGCAGGGATCAATGTTTACATGAGAATGTAACTGCAAGCTCTCATTTATTAATTTGTTTCTTTTTTAAGTAGCCACTGTTGCCTATAACTTAACTGAAAATTAGCAATGTAATTGTTTCCTGTGGTGAAATTCATCTGTTTGATAGAAATAGAAAAAAATAATTAATAAATAAATACACTGATACTGCCTTGCCGGGGTACACATCAATTAAGTAAAATAAAAATTAGCTACAACCTTACTCGAGTGTGTTTTAGGGGAAAAATAAATGCCACTGTAGAGCATTAAAGCCATGCCCTTCCTAATATCAAGCTTCAGAAGCTGGCACACAATCTACTGAGATGCTGACACTGCTCACTTGACAAAAGGTCAACTGCTGTTAAATGTAGTTGGCATTTTAAAATATGTAAAAACTAATCTAGTTCGCAAACTTTTACAACTCTGCACAGTCTGTCTTTCAGTGTAAATTGGGAATAAAATGGATGCTTTATATCTGCTGTTGTAATATGCCTGGCTGTTTTAAAATATTGGGAGCTACTGACACTGGCAAGCAAAACTGAAGGAAACAATACCATATTACTGATAAATGTGCAGAGTCAAATCAGTCTTACACAAGCCACGTTAGCCTACTCTCAACAGTCTCCTTTTACTAAATTTGAGACTAAAATCAATTTAACCAAGCTAAACTGGTGCTACAGCCTTACTAAATATGTGTTAGGGGGAATTAATTATTTGTGGTCCTGGTAGTGAGAACCTTTCCTTCACCTATATATATATATATATATATATATATATCAAAATGATTTGATGCTCGGGTAAAACAAAACAAAATGTAGGATTTTCTCAACCCAGTTTATGACTGTTCTATAACTATCAGTTGTACCACAGACATGATGCGTCAGTAGTTCAGTGGACTGTATGTCTGGTTATGATGCTGGATGTGATAAAGGATATGGGCTCAAATTCCCCACCTGTATTTTTTTTTCTTTCTTTCTTTCT